>JAXCLQ010000001.1:25523430-25554891 GCA_035584115.1 Cedrela odorata | reverse complement strand
GAGAGTGTTGACAAGCGGTTTGAGGGTCTCGGGTGGCATGTTATCTGGGTGAAGAATGGAAACACTGGCTATGATGATATTCGCGCTGCCATTAAGGAAGCAAAGGCTGTCAAAGACAAACCCACTTTGATCAAGGTTAGATATTTCTTTCATGTTTAGATTTTTGAGGAAAACGATTTTTTATTAACTCATATCTTAATCCTGTAGGTTTTTACTGCAATGTCATTTTATATATGCTTTTCCTTACAAATCTTTCTTTCTGTCTTCCTCTCATTCTTTATCAGACTGATTGATTCGTGAATTAAGAAAATATCAATTAACTGCATTGTTATTGCAAGCATTCTCAAGCACTTGGTTTTGCAGTGCTGTGAAATTGTGATATAATTTTGTTGAATGTTCATTCACAGGTGACTACAACCATTGGCTACGGGTCTCCAAACAAAGCAAACTCCTACAGTGTACACGGGAGTGCTCTAGGTGCCAAGGAAGTAGATGCTACTAGAAAGAATCTTGGATGGCCATTTGAGCCTTTCCACGTACCAGAAGATGTTAAGAAGTAATTAATTGTTGACAGCTTTTATCCTGTTCGTTGTGACAGCCAGGGTTGATTTGATATTTATTAACTTGCTGGCTCTTTTGCAGGCACTGGAGTCGCCATGGCCCCAAGGGCGCTGCTCTTGAAGCTGAATGGAATGCCAAGTTTGCTGAGTATGAGAAAAAGTACAAGGAAGAAGCTGCCGAGTTTAAGTCTATCATCACTGGTGAATTGCCTGCTGGTTGGGAGAAAGCACTTCCAGTGAGTAGAACTTAGATGATCTTTTTTGCTCTTTATCTCACCTTCAAGGGCTTGTTTGATAATATTGGTTGGGATCTGTATATGATCATAGACATGTTTCTATAATTAGCATTTTGAATGACATTGATTGACCAACTCCCTATATAATTTATTAAACAATTCACATTCAGCAGAAACAGAAAATCACGATTACATATGAATAAGGATTTTCTGTTAATGCATTCTTTTTGCAATTTTCCAGACATACACTCCAGAGAGTCCAGCTGATGCCACCAGAAATTTGTCTCAGCAATGTCTTAATGCCCTTGCAAAGGTTCTCCCTGGTCTTCTCGGTGGTAGTGCAGATCTTGCCTCTTCCAACATGACCTTGCTCAAAATGTTTGGGGACTTCCAAAAGGACACGCCAGAGGAACGTAACATTAGGTTTGGTGTTAGGGAGCACGGGATGGGAGCCATCTGTAATGGCATTGCCCTTCACAGCCCTGGCCTAATTCCATACTGTGCTACTTTCTTTGTTTTCACTGACTACATGAGAGCTGCCATGAGGATCTCTGCTTTGAGTGAAGCCGGAGTTATCTATGTCATGACCCACGATTCTATTGGTCTCGGAGAAGATGGACCTACCCATCAGCCAATTGAACACTTGGCAAGTTTCCGTGCCATGCCCAACATCTTGATGTTCCGCCCAGCTGATGGGAACGAAACTGCTGGTGCATACAAGGTTGCCGTTGACAACAGAAAGAGACCCTCTGTCCTTGCTCTCTCTCGTCAAAAGCTTCCCCAACTTCCCGGCACTTCCATAGAAGGTGTTGAAAAGGGTGGCTACATAATTTCAGACAATTCTTCTGGTAACAAACCCGATATCATTTTGATTGGAACTGGTTCAGAATTGGAAATTGCTGCTAAAGCTGGTGAGGAACTTAGGAAGGAAGGGAAGGCTGTAAGAGTAGTCTCTTTTGTTTCTTGGGAGCTTTTTGATGAGCAATCAGATGCCTACAAGGAAAGTGTTCTTCCAGCCAATGTTTCAGCTAGAGTTAGCATTGAAGCTGGATCAACATTTGGTTGGCAGAAGGTTGTCGGAAGCAAAGGAAAGGCCATAGGAATTGACCGGTTTGGTGCCAGTGCTCCTGCAGGCAGAATATACAAGGAGTTCGGTATCACTGCAGAAGCTGTTGTCGCTGCAGCGAAAGAACTCTGCTAGGCTTGGTTAGTAGTCGGCCTCAAAAACTTGTCATTATCTCTTATGGGTTTATGGGAATTGGTTGTTACAGTGAAGAGACCATTCCCAAGAGAGTTGCTTCACGCAGGGTCTCTTTTGTTTTAATAAAAGCAAGATTAAATTTCTTCTCTTGCTTATAATTCTGCAGTAGAGCAACATAGATTTGAATAGCGAGACGAAGAGAGCAGGGCTTGTTTATGCTCATGAATTCGTAATAACTCTTGAGACCTATCTCTTGAGTTTTGTATTGTTTCCGGTCAATTTTAATGCAGCTTGCTATTTTCAAACCATCTCCATCTTCATGTTAAGCTATTACATCAAATGTTGTTGTTAATTATACTTTAACATTAACGTAGTTTTATGATCTGAAACCAGGAATGGTCACTGCTAAATAAATGCATATTCCCTTTACCCCTTACTTGTATTGAGACTTTTTCTCATTTCGAGGAATCATCTGATTTATAAAACCAAATTTGGCTCCAAGGTTGTTTATTTGCTCTTGATATAAGCATACATGTGTAATTCTTACGTTTAGGTTTCTTGAACGTGTTAAAGAATGGCTGATTCTTTACCGTCACCAGGACGTGAATGCAGAAGTAAAAATAAATAAATTGATGATTGAAAAGCGCTGTACTGAATTGGATTGAGTAATCGTTTGAAGCCATTCAAAAAGTGTATGGCAATCCAGTGCTTTAAATAATGCCTAGAATGGGACCCGCTAAAGTCATTTAAGGAGACTGATGCTTGAAAATTTTGTTGTTACAGCGTCTACTTGGGGGTATGGGAAGAAAGATATTGACCTACAGATAAGTTTGTGGTTGTTGGAGCTTAAGTTCTCAGCCCACCAGTCCATCTTGTCTTCTACCAACAATATATATATATATATATATTTATAGAAAATTATGGGTTTATAATACATTGAATTTGTTATTGGGATGAAATTGACTGTTATGTTTGGTATTGGCACTTTTCAGTGGACCCATCTTACTACTCTGAGGAATTTCAGCATATCCGGATTCTGCATATGCTCTTTTTGTGTATGATGGCGAAAAGTTGTCTCTGTGTTGGAGAACACTTTCCTAATTGACTCAGCTTTCTAATGCTAACTTAGGCTTTAGCCATGTGAAAGGCATAAATTGTGGGAATTTCTTCTAATTAACCAATATTTTATTCTCACTTACTAGATTTGGCACTTGTGTAGCAAGCAATCTTGACCAACTAATAAAATTTTGTTCATTTTGTTAGGCGTGAAAATTTAAGTTCAGGGTCATGAAAAAAAGCTGGAAGCAGACGATTGGCCCTCATATTTGGCGCCCATGTCTAAGAGATTTATAGCCCAACATCTATAAGGTCAGGCCCATAATTCCATGTGAGAGCGTATTATCTGGCCGGGCCAAGATGTATGCCTATTAATTTCAACGAGCATGAGTAAACAGTACGTAATCAAAAGGAAGATTTAGAGGACACGGTATCTTCACCAAACCCATTTTCGTCGACGATGTTATGAAACCATACCTACTAAATTCGCGTTATAAGTTTAAACCAACCTACTTCGTGGGTCCTCTTACTATCCCAACTAAAAAAGATAATGGTTTGGTCCAATCTCATTATAATATTAATATACCCTTCATCAAATTTCTATTTTCATAACATGATTTACATCATATGCCCAAATAATTTTAAGTGAAACAAATTATGAAAGGTAATCTAATAATTTTATTAAATAATCTAGTTAGGAAGTTCACCAATTGAAACTTGCCTGGCGGAAAAAGATTTCATTGGTTGGTTAAGTGGGGATCACCTTAATGTTAGCAGCACTCTCCTCTAATACGCGCACAAGGGGGTTGGTGAGAGACGAGACACTATGCAATTGCAATCGCGCAGCCTTACCAACCGCGAGTTTGATAATTTCACTTTAGCCCTCGAGGTACAAGCAATCACAGAAGACCTGTGAACTTTTTCGGATATTAGAAAAATTTCCAGGCATCGTTTTGGATATTCACCATCCCTTTCGAAGTAGGCCTGGTTGGAGTTGGTTGGTGAAGCTCTTCACTGAGTCAATACAACAACCACGAATACCAACACGCATTACACCTAAATTGCTTTATAGCATTTTCTTTCTTCTTCGAATCCAGAAAATTAAAACAGAATACATCGCCATTTTCGGGAGAGAGAGCGAGAGAAATGGCGCAAGCTAGCAAAATCTGTAATGGAGCTCAAAATACTTACGTTTTTTCGAGTTATAAAAAAACACATAAGCCTAAATCTGTTTTTTCAATTTCGTTAAGCTCGCAGACCAAAGGCAGTTCGAGTTCTTGGGGTTTAAGATACAAAGAGAGGTTGGGTAAAAATATAGTTCGTACAGTTAGGGTTTCAGCTTCAGTTGGCACGACAGAGAAGCCGTTGAAAGTATCGGAAATTTTGTTGCAACCCATCAAAGAGATTTCTGGTACGGTGACGTTGCCCGGCTCTAAGTCGCTATCCAATCGGATTCTCCTTCTCGCTGCCCTCTCTGAGGTTTGTGGTTTTTAGTTTTTTTATTTTATTATTTAGTTAAGTCTGCTTGTTTCTTGAATGAATTTAGAAAAAGGAAATGAATTTAGAGAAGAAAATTAGAATTACAAGTACATTTATATTACAATTAGTAGAGTTTTGTATGTAGTTATAGTTTCAAAGACAGATTTATAGTTTGTCCATGCGGTTGTGTTGGTGCTTGCTACTGTTGATAGAAAGAGAATTGTCTTTTTTTTTCTCTTTTATCGACCTTTTGTATTATCGTAAGTGTAATTTTTAGCTTGTGATTTCAGGGAACAACTGTGGTAGACAACTTGTTGAGCAGTGATGATATCCACCACATGCTTGTTGCCTTGAAAAAACTTGGATTAAATGTAGAAGAGAACGTTGCAGCAAAACGAGCAGTTGTGGAAGGTTGTGGTGGTCTGTTTCCAGTGGGTAAAGAATCAACAGGTGAAGTCGAACTTTTCCTTGGAAATGCAGGAACCGCTATGCGGCCACTGACTGCTGCAGTAACTGCTGCTGGTGGCAATTTGAGGTCCGTTCAATACTGTTTTGAATCTTGGCCCTTAAAAATAAATGTTGTTATGTTCTATACAATGTAGAGCATATTCTCTTAGCCACTGTCATATAAACAGGTGTTTTTTCTGCTAACAGATATTTGACATCTTTATTTAGGTATAATCATGTTAATGACATAGGAATTTCAGGAAATTTTGTTTTTATAGAGCTGCCAGACAAATATTCTGGACTCCTAATGATGCCATTCGGCCAGAATAGATCCTAGTTTCCAAATTTTGGCTATCTCAATCGTATTTTTCTTAGAGAAAACAAAAGCATAAGTCTGTGAAATGCAAATGCTGTCTGGTACAGTTAACCGCTCTTTTTCTTCTGCGATTGGCTGGTTACTTGGTAGAGGCATGTAATCAATCAGTATGCTAGCTTTTATCTAACTTCCGTAAGCAGAGTGCAGAAGATCTCTATCTTTTCCTCAAAAGTATTATAAGAGAGACTAAAACCTTTTCTTTTTCCAACTTATATTAGCTACGTACTTGATGGGGTGCCTCGAATGAGAGAGAGACCAATTGGAGACTTGGTCGTTGGTCTTAAGCAGCTTGGTGCAGATGTAGATTGCTTTCTTGGCACAAATTGTCCCCCTGTTCGTATCAATGGAAAGGGAGGCCTCCCAGGGGGAAAGGTGAGGTTTGCATTAGCTTATTGTGGGTTGATATGGTTGGGGATCAGCTCTTTTTTAATGCACATTTCCTATTAGGTATTTTCATGTTAATATGTACTGCCATGAGCCACATAAATATCTGACGAGACAACCCTGCAGTTCATCTGTTCGTGTAATGGACATTTTGAGTTAAATTTTCTATCTGCATGATAGCTGTGAGGTTTCAACTTATGTATAAAACTTTATCTAGAGGAATATGTTGGAATCAGAATGTGGCTTTTACTTGCAGGTAGTCTAAACGTATTGCCTATCATATTTGAACTTATTTCATCATTAATAATACACTTTGTGTCTCCATTTGCAGGCAAAGCTCTCTGGAAAAATTAGTAGTCAATACTTGACTGCTTTGCTCATGGCAGCTCCATTGGCCCTTGGGAATGTGGAAATCGAGATAATTGATAAACTTATTTCCATTCCTTACGTTGAGATGACTCTGAAGTTGATGGAACGTTTTGGGGTCACTGTGGAGCACACAGATAGCTGGGATCGGTTCTTCATCCAGGGAGGACAAAAGTACAAGTAGGTTGCTCTAATATATGCAGTTGTTATTCTTATGGAATCTTTTTGCATTGGAAGTACTAATAGCTGTTAATCTCAGGTCCCCCGGAAATGCTTTTGTAGAAGGTGATGCTTCAAGTGCTAGTTACTTCCTAGCTGGTGCCGCAGTCACTGGTGGGACCATTACAGTTGAAGGTTGTGGGACAAATAGTTTACAGGTATTACTTATACAATTGTCTGGTGTATTCTATGACAGCATGCAACTTTGTTTTTTCTAGCATGCACTGCTCTCCCCAAGTCTATGATTAATTTGTTCAAAACCTATGGATGCTGTTTTCCATATTCATTTTCTATTTTCCAAGGAAAAAAGTATTTCTAAATTTGAATCTATTTAATGGGTCTAGAGAATGTATCTATATTATCTACATACACCGATGAACTTACATTTATTTCTTTTGACTTGTTTTTTCAATGATTAAGGGGGATGTGAAATTTGCTGAGGTTCTTGAGAAAATGGGTGCTAAAGTTTCCTGGATGGAGAACAGTGTAACTGTCACTGGACCACCACGAGATCCTTATGGAAGGAAACACTTGCGTGCTATTGATGTTAATATGAACAAGATGCCAGATGTTGCCATGACTCTTGCTGTAGTTGCCCTATTTGCTGATGGTCCCACTGCCATTAGAGATGGTATGGTTTTGATACTTCATGAAAAATGGACATTATTTAGTCTCTCTTTCACAAAACAGTAGTTGACAAAATTATATCACTTAAATTTTGGAGTTCCAATTTGCTGTGGACTTAACAAATTGTGCAGGGCACAGGTATAAAAAATGATTTCTATATGCTGGGTCATAATAATCGGAAGTATGGTCTATCCTTTCCAATTTCTGAACATAAAGGGTATAGTTTAACTTGTCATGGGGGTATATAATCATATTTCATTTCCTAGCGAAATTCTGTTGTGGTGAGCAACTTGTTTCATTGTTTATAAGACATCTACATGTGCAAATTCTGAAATATGCTTCTGTCCTGTTTGCTCAATAGATAATATGCCAGTATCAAGAATGGCTTTTGATCAATTTCTTTTTATTTAAACTACCTTCTTTCCATGTGTTTTATAGTGGCAAGTTGGAGAGTGAAAGAAACTGAACGAATGGTTGCTATTTGCACAGAACTCAGAAAGGTAGATCTTAGTGCCTTTATGCTTGTTTGAAAATTTTGATCATGTCTACTTTAGATTCATTTACATTTTGGCTTGACGTTTCAGTTGGGAGCAACAGTTGAAGAAGGACCAGATTATTGTGTGATCACTCCACCCGAGAAACTGAATGTGGCAGCAATTGACACTTATGATGACCACCGGATGGCCATGGCATTCTCTCTAGCTGCTTGCACAGATGTTCCAGTTACCATCAAGGATCCTGGTTGCACCCGGAAAACCTTTCCCAACTATTTTGATGTTCTCGAGAGAGTTACAAAACATTAAAACAGCTTTTCCACATTTGTTACGAGAGAGAGACTTTGCACCAACCTCAACCATAGAATCAAAGCAAACCCACACTGTAATTTGTGCGGCCTTGTAATTGTCAATGATTATTTGTAACATGAGCTTTCTATTTCTCCAAAGACTGTTAATTTTTGCATTCAAGTATTTATGATTTGGTTGTTTGACGAAATCCTTTCTTGTAAAAGTCAATTTGCAGTGAGATGGATCTACATGTGTGTGGGATAGCTGCTATTTATGAATCTGTTTGCTTTAAATGTAAAATTTTAAAAATGTCCAGACCAGGGCCAGCTTATACAGATTAACTAGCAGGGCATGGATCATGATGCCAGGATATAAAGAAAAGGAGTAGCAAGCAGGACGTGTTTCCCTCATCTTTTTTCATCAGATTCTCACATGGGCTGAACGGTAGCGGTGGGGAAAAACTAATTAACTTGTCTTGCTTTCCCCTGATAAAAATTGTCCTCCATCTGTTTTTTGGCAGAAACTGATGTTGAGTAGTCAAATTTGTATACTACCAATAAAAAGTAATAATAAAAGAAAATGGGAATCTGGCATTGAATAAGAAATGTTCTTCTAGGTATCTAGTACTTGACAATTTTTACAGTAACACTTGATCTGGTTGGTAGGCTAAATTTCAGGGAATAAAGGAGAATCGAGGGGAAAGTGTTTGTGTTTGTTGGACAGAAACTTGGTAGAATTTTCTTCAACTTCACTCTTCTTAGAGAAAGAGTCTTGTGTGGGTTTTGGTGAATTTTACAGTTATTTTTATAAATATACAGTCCACTTCACATGTGCATATCATGTCATATGATTTATAAAATTGCAATCTAAGATATGGGTTCTTTGTAAAATTGCTTTTGCCTTCATTTCAAGCTTTGTCTCCCATGAGACTTGTCTCACTTTGCTTTTAATTCATCTTTGGTTTATTTTTAAAATTAAAAGTGAAATTAAATGAAATTGATAATGATAGTTTATGCAACCAACCATCAATTAATAAGCATTTAATTAACCGATATTCATATCACCACTATCATTCAACATAATCATATGCTTAAAGACCCCACCATACATTATAACTATCACTTACCAAATTTAAACTAATTCCTATATATAAAATTAAATCCAACTTGTAATCGCATAACGGTGTTAAGCATAAAGTAATTTATTTTATTTTATTTTATTTTATAACAAAGTCATATTTGGTGATTAATTACAGTTTAAGATCAACTAACTATCCAATTACTAATCTTAATAAATCTCAAAAGATTTCAAAAACTCAAATCCCTACAAATCTCTCACAAGTTTCAATGGTGAAAACTGAAAAACTAACTAGCAATAATAGAAATAGAAACCCAACCCCTCATAATTAGCCATCCCAACCGCAAACCCAACAACCCAACCTCACAAAGGTAAAGGCCTCCCAGCCAATCAAATTCATAAATAACGGATAAAAAAAAAAAAGTTTAGATTAATAGTTTTTTTTTTTTTTTTTTTAACTAGTAGCGTTTTCACTTGTAATTCTCAAAATAAACAGAAATAATAACAAAATTAAATCCTGTTACTCAACAAGTAATGACTGGTATTAATGTTTAAAAAAATCAAAATGCTTCCTCTGAGTCTCTCACTCTTACCATTGTTGCTATTTTCTTAAAAACAAAAATCAAAATCAAATCTTGATCCTTCGTTTACCTGTAGACCGCATAATAAACCCATTCCTCCAAGGAACAAGAAGATTCCCATTTCATGTTTTACAACATTACATTACACAGACACAACAACATCAAATAGAAAGAAAGCTATTTACAGAACGCTTTTTGTCCTTCACTTTTCTTTTCTTTTCTATTTCAAACGCAATCCATCAACTAAGCAAGCAAGAATCTCTTCCAAACTCTAACCCTAATCCAGAAATCTCTTGAGAAAATTAGGGAACGTAGCAGCTCAAACAAATGTCCCATCTTGATAATGTACCTTCGACTCCGGGGAAATTCAAGATGGACAAATCTCCATATTTTAACAGACTTAGGTTTCATTCTTCTTTAGGTAAGCTCACATTCTGGTCCTTCATTTTCTTGGCCGTAATCTTGATTTTCTTCTTTAGATCTCCATCTTCAAATCCTTTACCTGCTGATCCATCTCGTCGTTCTCTTCGGACCTACAATTGGGGCGGCCCCGCCTTTGAAAAGCGGGTCAAGTCGTCGGCCAAAGTCAGGGCACGAAACGGCATCTCCGTTTTGGTGACTGGTGCTGCTGGTTTTGTTGGTACCCACGTGTCAGCCGCCCTTAAAAGACGCGGTGACGGGGTTCTGGGTCTGGATAATTTCAATGACTATTATGACCCTTCTTTGAAAAGAGCAAGACGGGCGCTTTTGGAGAGAAGTGGAATTTTTGTTGTTGAAGGTGATATCAATGACATTGCTCTTTTGAAGAAGTTGTTTGA
This sequence comes from Cedrela odorata, assembly GCA_035584115.1. Classification (NCBI taxonomy): domain Eukaryota; kingdom Viridiplantae; phylum Streptophyta; class Magnoliopsida; order Sapindales; family Meliaceae; genus Cedrela; species Cedrela odorata. The sequence continues at coordinate 25,544,679 of JAXCLQ010000001.1, read as the reverse complement.
TGCGGTATCGTTTACGCACGTGATGCATTTGGCTGCACAAGCTGGGGTGAGGTATGCAATGCAGAATCCAAGCTCTTATGTGCATAGTAATATTGCTGGTCTTGTTAGTTTACTTGAAGTTTGTAAAAATGCTAATCCGCAGCCTGCTATTGTGTGGGCGAGTTCGAGTTCTGTTTACGGGCTTAATACTAAGGTGCCATTTAGTGAGAAAGATAGAACTGATCAACCTGCTAGTTTATATGCTGCTACTAAGAAAGCTGGTGAAGAGATTGCGCATACTTATAATCATATATATGGATTATCTTTGACTGGGTTGAGGTTTTTCACTGTTTATGGGCCTTGGGGAAGACCAGATATGGCATACTTCTTTTTTACTAAGGATATTTTGAAGGGCAAGTCAATACCGATCTTTGAGGCGGCTAATCATGGCACGGTTGCCCGGGATTTCACCTACATTGATGATATTGTGAAGGGCTGTTTAGCAGCATTGGATACCGCAGAGAAGAGCACTGGTAGTGGTGGGAAGAAGAAGGGACCGGCACAATTGAGGGTTTTTAATTTGGGGAATACTTCTCCTGTGCCAGTTACAGATCTTGTGAGTATCTTGGAGAGGCTTTTGAAGATTAAGGCTAAGAGAAATATTATGAAGTTGCCTAGAAATGGAGATGTTCCATTTACCCATGCCAACATTAGCTCGGCTCAGAGAGAGCTTGGATATAAGCCAACAACTGATCTGCAGACAGGGTTGAAGAAGTTTGTGCGGTGGTACCTCAGTTACTACTCTGGTGGAAAGAAGGCTTCTGGGTGATACATTCTTTTGATTGTGTGGTAGGATCCTTTGAATTATTGTTCATTATGATTCTTATGATTGTTTTTAGCATTTCTCTGTTCCTTGCCCGGTTATTGTTCATCTTTCATATATTTCTGATGATGCCAATACGAGGAACATCATGATCTACTACAATGGAGAAGTTTTGTGGTTGGTGGACATTGTTTGTTGGGCAAACCTGAACTGTATTAAAAGAAAGCCAGAACCTTCTTTTTTATTTTCTTTTTCTTTTTCCTTTTGGAATGTAATTGTTGTAGTTTCAGCATTGTAGAATTAATGAGTGATAGAAAATATGCTGATTGTTGGACATGTATCATTGCCATGCAATTCAATAAAATAGCACACATACTAGGTGAATTCATTTAAGTTTAATTTTTTTTAACTACATACTTGTTTTGTTATGAATAATGATGGGTTTGTTGACGAAGTGAGATGCTAATTTCTTGACTGATGATGTACATTGACTGTTTGCCATGAACTCTTAGAATATGTGTACACTAATTATGGAAGTACTGACATTTCCTAACTTACTGATATACATCGTCTTTACTCATACATGACTAGCTAGTAAGTTGCAATTTTTTTTTAGAACTCTAATGAATTAATTTAGATGTAGTGTATCGAGAAACTTTAGAAGGAATTTTTTTTTTCTGTATTATAATTAGATTATTATGAGTTTTCATGTCTACACTCGGTAAGATTTCTGTAGCCTAAATCATAAATTTTCTATGCTCCAAAATGATGCTAGCTTTGATGTTTTTTTATGTATGATTACCATAGTAAGGGTGACCTGCTAGAAAGGTGTTACGTTTACCAGAATTGCAAAGGTATGTCACTCTTATGCTCATGCGGCATCTTGACAAGTGCAAGCACCGCTGACCAGGCTCTGGTGGTTGTTATTAACATCTAGATGGTATTCCAGAGATTGGTTGTTTCAAGTAAACAAATTACGATTGTGAAGTTTGTGGGACTTGTCCTCTCCATCTATTTGAAGTTTCAGAAATGGTTCTTTGGAAAGATGGTGTACCGGATGGTCTATAGTATGTTTGATTGCTTTCAACTGGTCTTGTAAAGAGATTATTTGCGTGGTTTGATGTGTCTTGGTCATCTGCGTGTATATTTGTAGTTTTTTATTTTAGCTTGGAAATTCACCTTCCTCTCCATTACCTTTGATCAAAGTCATTGAAAACCTGGTAGACATGTGATGTAGGTGGGTGTATGTGTTATTTGTCCTTAGGATGTATGATCCACTTTACAGGTTTGTCACTGGCTCAGTGACTTATGTACTTCTAATTTCTCAAAAGAAGCTTTCTCCCACCATTTTTTGTACAAATTTTCTTGGCAGTGTTCTTATCTTTTTCAAACCTGGTTGGAAGCTGATGATTACAGCAATTACAACCAACCTATACTTTGGCACTCGTTTTATTTGTGTGTACATGTTTGAATTGTCCATTGCATTACATAAGGTTAAAATTTGCAGTGAAAAAGGATGCAAAATTTTATTTGTGGGCATATGTTGAATCTGATTTCAAAGATGCAAAATTTCATGTAAGCAGAAAAAAAAACTTGTTAAAGTGTTGTTATCACTAATTCTGACAGAATAAAGACTGAATTGGAAAAATCTGGTCAAGCCTATGAAGAAAGAATGATTTAACAGGAACTTTTCCTGGAAAAGATTGCTCATCCACGGCAACAAAGTTAACCCAAATATTTTCGAACAAAAATGTGATGAGGAATCCTCAATCTGCAGTTTAACTTCAACTTCTACACCAGTTTCGATAGTGCTTGACGTGATCTGCTTCACAACTTCAGGGGAGCTGTGGAGATCAATCAATCTTGTTCCTGGGAACCAAATTAAAATGTAAATCCACAAAAATGGTGCCAAAATAAATCATAAAAGATATAGCATCGAGTGCTGTACAAATACCTTCACCACAAGGGGACTTCCATGTAATAATGTGCAGAACTTTGGCAGGCATCCTCACCAGACCTCTCAATCTCTTGTCCTTGGCACCACGAACAAGATCAGCACATACTGTTCACTAATCCAAGCTTGAGAAATGAATACCATCATGGCGATATGACTAAACAAAAAGTGACGGTTGTATTCAGCCAAATTAAGAACAAAACTAAACGAGTAAATATACTACCTTTCTCTAAATTCTTCACATTTTTGAATGAAAGGGTAATCCTAATGCGGTTAATTTGCTCCTGAGGTTCCTCCAAACCAGGTTTAGTAGGCTTCATTGTTGCAAGCGCCATGATTACCTTGTTCATTGCTGATACCGTTCTTCATAGAAAATTTATGTCAGTACAATGTCATTATTTAGAAATCCATTTCCACTTAAAATTAGGAAATACAGAGTGCAGTACATTTGATCAACAACTAAAAATGTGATCTTAACGGAATTTAGCCAAATGTTTTCATATTCAGCTTCGGTAAATCTTGCACTTCGACGTATCCATCACTCTGCATATTCAGATTTAACTCAGAAGCCATACGACGCAAAATGCTGGTCACGTAAATAAACTCCGCATTACGCGAACATATTATATGAATAGATCAAAATATGCACGTAATGTAAAAAATGAACAAACATAAGTTATTGAAAGTCTATAAGAAGATTCTTCTTTGGGACCAGACGGAAAATAATCTCCACCAAGCCACCATTTGGCAACATTGTCAATGTGTTTTCACATAAATAAACTTGCCGAAATTCCTATTTTCTCTTCTTTTTCCCATTGATGTTTCAACAACAAAACATAGAAGGAACTTCCAAAATAACTAATAACACATATGCCGCCTCTGCGACGAATAACAATATGACAAGCTAGCCCTTATAAATTGACTTACAAGAATCTACCAAGAGGGTCAATTTTATCTTTGCCTCCACCTCTGCGACGGCCTCTCCAGCTTTCGCCATCATTTCTCATGTTAGAACCTCTACCTCTGCCACCACCACTGTCCCACAAATACATAATTACTTTAGCACATACCTAAATCCTTTTCAATTAAACCTTTGAGACCAAATGAAGAAATTAATTATATATCTTCGTCACATTGAAATAAAACAAAAGCTGAGGAATAGGTGAATTTCATTTCATTTCTCTTGTTTGTTACCCTCAGCATTCTCTCAGTTATGGCAACAAATGAATAACAACTTTGAAAAATGCAGTAGCGTAGAATTCTGATGCTGATGATGTTACCGATCGATCTCGCTTCGGTGACTACAGGTATGATACAGATGCTGGTTAGTTCGCAATGGTGGTAGATTGTATCCTGGGCTGCACGTGGCCATTCTTCCCATAAAGCCTCCGTTTTGACGAATTATGCTAAAAGGCAAGGCGCCAATCGCCCTTTGATCTGACAGCAGAATTATGCTGCTTCCAGTATCTATTTAAATTTAAATATTAAGGCATTACTGCAACTTGTTGGATATAGTCTTTCAAAATAATCTTTCGGACATTCCTTGTTTTCATTAATTCTGGATAATTAGTCTAACATATACGAGATTGTGCACTCTGGTTCAATCACAGCAATATTTCCAAAAGGAAAATTATGCATCTAAGAAACTGTCATTAACGTAATTTAAAATAAAAATAGAAAAGAAAAAGATCTTTGATGATCAAAGAAAAGATGTTGAAAAGAACAGTAATAGTCCAATACATCAAACCCTAATTAGTTCAACTCATTCTTCCAGTATAGAGTCCTTATAAAAGGAAAAAAGAACATTTAATATGGATAAAACTTGAGTCCCAATCCCAGAAGTGCCGAATTGCTGGAATCAAACATATCTTTACCTAAGCCACGAGAGTACTGGCAGTTGTAGATTCGCTGCAGAACAAAAAAAGCCATTAGAAATTTCAATTATTATAACGATAAATCAGGTCCTAAGAACACAATGAGAATAAAAGAATATCAGGGAGGAAACTCTTTTTAATGGCGATCGCTCTACCCGAAAATACTGTTCTGGCATATGACCACAATAGTTCTAATGAACCTATATTTTCATTACATTGCATCAAACATTGCATGTATACTACCTTAAGCTACATTCTTTCGAGTGTGAGAATCATGTAAATTAGATGACAGAGACACTCACTATTTCCATACAGGTGGAAGCTTCTTTGTCTTCTTGTAGTAGCGAGCAAGTCGGTGGATCCTGCTCTCAACCAAGATCAACCTAAACTTGGAATCTTTATCCTTTCTGTTCCTCTCCAGATGCTTCCTAATCGCAACTGCTTTCTTGATCAGGTGGTACAAGTCCTCGGGAATTTCAGGAGCAAGCCCTAACCAAATAATATAAATCAAGGCAGGAAAAGCCAAAAATCAGTTGACAATTTCTCTTCAAATCATAATAACAGAGAAATGAATGGGAAAGCAAAAGCCCCAGGTAAAACGTACCATGAGCCTTAAGTATCCGCAAAATTTTGCTCCCAGTAACGCTCTTCACCTGAGCAATACCATGAGAATCACGAAGAATAACACCAATTTGAGATGGCGTCAGACCCTTCTTTGCAAACTTGCAAATGTTATCATCCACCTGAAAGATTCAAAATAAAAATAAGAAACCAAACAATACTAGAACTTAGGCTTCAAATCAGCAACCAGTAGAAAGTCTCCAGTAGTTACAAAAATTTGCAAACCTAAAATGTTTCATTCAGGTATGTGCTTAGTATTCAAAATTAAAAACATTATTATTCTCCAAGTAATACACTTTCTAATCATTATCTCACTGGGTTAAGAACTAAAAAAGTTTGCTAAAAGTTAAATAAACAGATGTTTAACTTGTGAATCATCCCCAGTATAAAGCAGAATGGCAGAATATGATAACAAACACAGACTCTAAAATCAGTTAGAAAACATAAAACTAAAACGATTGATACATTAAAAGTGTACGCATCAACGGACTGCATTATCTAACATTAACAAACAACGACACCAAAGTACAAGATTCATAACTTTCTACGTCTTTTTTCTTAAATACTTCTAATGTTTTCTCAGCAGCCAAAACAAGGAAAGCAGGAAAAAAAAAATTGATATTAAGGTTAGAATTTCTCACATCCTGGGGAGAGATCTTAAGCCAACTCGGCGGTGTCCTCTTGTACGGCAGAGCTGATGCCGAAATACCCTTTCTGGAAAACAAAACAAACCATTGATAAATCAGAGAAATCGACTGCTTGTAAATTAAACAGATTTCGCATCAAACATTGCAAGATTGTTATCGTAGGACAATAAATCGGTAAAGGAACAAACCCTTTACTGTGCATACGACCCATGGTGGCGGAGTATAGAGTTTCGCTGCCTCTCTACGTCACTCTAGTGCTATCTGCTCCTCTCAGACGAAAAAACCCTAATATAAGAAAAAGAGTCTGACACACGCGGTTTTTATTGTCTTAATTAATTGCATCGGAGCCATAGATTTTTGTTTATTTTGCGTTTTGACCCCATAAAATGAGATTTTTCCTTTTCTAGGTCCAAACTAGTAGGCCCAATTACTACTCCAGTAGCTAGAATCTAATTGGGCCAAGAATGGGCCCAAATACCACGGATCTATATTATGGGCCTACTCCATTAATTTATTTAATAACTGTTAAGGAATGGAAAAGTTTAAACGAGAGAGCAGAGAATCAGTCTGCAAAGAAGAACAATAAAAAAAAAAAAAATAAAGCATGGAAAGCAGGTATGATGAATCGTTTTCATGACTTCAATGACTTTTACTCTTTTGACTTTGCATGGGATGTAAATAAAATAGTCCTCTTTTTCCAATGCAAGAATGGAATGGCATGGGTCATGTGCATCAACTGGAAAAGTCTTCAGTCTTGTTAAGTGAAATGAATGTTTGCCGTTTTGCCCTAATTTAAAGTGAAGATAAATACTGGTGTTGTCACTATTGTTTGTGTCAACCAAGGTTGTTGGTGCACGAGTCATGAATCCCAAAGTACGTTACAAAATTTTAAGGGTAATCTGTCATGCATGTATGGTTGGTTTTGTGGGAGAGAATCAAAGTTCAAAACCCATTGGAAGAGTTGTTATCAAATGGGCATAATTTTTCAAAAATGTTATAGAGTAAGGAGATGGTAAGATAAAGGACACTCTGAAAGCTGAAAAAGATGATGAGGGAAAGGGAAAACCTGAATCAAACAAACTTTCTTCAGACAAAGGGCTGTATAAAATCAAATACCCATTACCTTTTCCCAAGATTTTGAATCTTAAAAAGTTAAAATAAAAGAGAAGACGATTGGTTATGATTAAGATTTTCACAATTTGTGTAACAATTCAGGACATGATTGGCATGTATTCTTGTTTTTTCCATGGTATGTAAGGAGAAAATCAATATGGACTTTTGTTTTTGCTCTTCATTGACAGTATTTATCCAACCATACAATATATTTGGATAAGTTTAATATTCAGGAAAATGAAACAACTTTTACCATATAACCAATGCCATTGCAATAATGCAGGTGATGAACCCCAACAAAAGTCAGTCCCCTTCCTATCTTTCACTTTCAGCGTCAGGATTAAAGGTTTCACACGCTCCTACCCACCAATTACTTAGCTACTCTCTCTTAAGAAGTACTGACTGAAATTCTGTAACTGTTGCTTTGCTTCACAAGGCAAATATGCAGGCTGCTAGTTTTCAACAAAGTTCACTTGTTTTCAAACCAATAACAGAAGTAGGGCACCACGTTGTGTACCAAAAGAACTGAGATTTCTGATGTTCCATATCTCACTGGCATCCAATATTTCATCCTGCTTATTTCCATCAAGAATTTGTATTCAAAAGACCATCATTACCACAGCCAAAGGATGGCATGATCATTTTCCTTCTGAAAATGACCATCTCCTACCTTAAATCATTTTACTAACTCATATTTCGCTGTAACTTTGAAATTAGAGATACAATCCTTTCCGTATGTTGTAAAAATAAAATATTTTTTGGTCGACGTGTGAGTAAGATGTCATGTCAGCACTTATAAGATATTTTATGAAGAAGAAGAATTCAAATTGTGAATGATGTCATTGAAGTCATTGGAGACTCAATCATCACATGTTAGTTAGGGTCCATACTCAAAGTGGGACCCACCACTTATGTTTTTCAAATTGTGGGACCCTTTTTTTTTTTTTTAAATGCTTACCTAACTAAATCATAAGGTAAACCGCACAGCACTGTAAAAATTTCACCGGAGAGAATAAAAAGTGAGCTAAAGATTTTTGTACTTGTGCTAAATGCGTCAGGAGACTGTGTGGTTATTACTGAACTCGGTTTCGAATTCTTACACGAACTCTCTTCTCGCCTCAACTTCAAAATCCAACTAAAAAAAAGTTTCGAACAAATACATTTCCCACAGTTTCTCTCGCATTTTCCTTCACTTTCTCACAAACCAAACATGTCTTTTTTTATCTTCTTCCTCTCTCTCTTTCTCTCCATCACGCGCACTTTCTCTTCACCTTCAGAACTCGACCTTCTCATGCAAATCAAAGACTCTTTGGACCCAGAGAACCGGCTGTTGACCACATGGACGCCTAACGCTGACCCTTGTAGCAGTGACTCTTTTGAAGGTGTGGCCTGCAACGAGAATGGCCACGTGGCGAATATTTCTCTTCAGGGAATAGGTCTCTCCGGCAAGATACCGGCAGCTGTAGGTGGCTTGAAAAGCTTGACTGGGTTGTACCTGCACTTCAACGCATTGTACGGGGAAATTCCTAAGGAGATTGCAAGGTTGAGTGAGCTTAATGACTTGTACCTCAATGTGAATAATCTCTCTGGAGAGATTCCTCCGCAGATTGGAAACATGACTAATCTTCAAGGTTGATTGTTACATTTCGCCGATTTACCAAATTATTACATATTGGTTTATTACACTTGAGCTGTTATTGTTCGCATTTAAGTCTAGAAATTTATTACTGTTGAAAGTTCGATGTGTTGTTATTGCTGATTTTTTGTTTCCGAGCTCTTGCACTGTGGTCTTTAATGTCATTTTTGAACTCAATCACTTTAGATTTATTTGGCAAGTTATCATGCGTGGTATTCTGTATTCTGTTTAACTAAGCACAGAAAGTTTCGGGTAGGTGAAGTAAAAAAGCTTCGATTTTGAATTTAGCTTTCTTTTAACTATCTGTTTGTGATTTATATTCTCCCACTGCTAATTACCTTGTTAAGTGAAGTTAAAGTGAAGATTGGTTATGAGTACAGATTTTTGAACTCATCATTTCAGTTTAAAGTTTATTTTAGCTGATCTTAGCTTAAAAGTTTGAGCAACTTTATCAGATTTCAAATTTAATTGTGAAACTATATTGCGAGTTTTCAGCAACTGAGCTTCAATCTGGATCTTTTTCTTTACAGTTGTACAGCTATGTTACAACAAATTGACTGGGAGCATACCGACACAGTTGGGATCTCTGAATAAGCTTAGCGTCCTTACTTTGCAATACAATCAATTAACTGGTGCAATTCCTGCTAGTTTGGGAGATTTGGGGATGTTGACGAGGTTGGATTTGAGCTTCAATAGCCTGTTTGGTTCAGTTCCTGTTAAATTAACTAATGCGCTGAAGCTAGAAGTTCTAGACATCCGTAACAACTCTCTTTCTGGAAATGTACCTGCAGGTAATATTGTCTTTCCTGGTGTTAAGCTTTTCATTTTCATTTGTTGAATAATATTAGAATGCAAAAAAATTTAACTTGATATTTTTTTCTTTGTGAATGGCAATGAAGCTCTGAAGAGGTTGAACGGTGGATTTCAATATGATAACAATGCTGCCTTATGTGGGGTTGGTTTTACTAACTTGAAAAATTGCACAGCATCTGATCACCCAAATCTTAATAGACCTGAGCCATTCAGACCTAACGGTCTTTCTACAAAGGATATTCCCGAGTCGGCCAATTTGCCATCTAATTGTGGGCAAACTGATTGCTCAACTCCATCCAAAAAGTCACATACTGGTGTCATTTTTGGGGCAATTGCGGTGTTTATTGCTTTGACAACTGTCACTGGACTTTTCACAATCTCTTGGTACCGTCGCCGAAAACAGAGGATTGGAAATGCTTTTGATAGTTCAGACAGTCGTATTAGTACTGACCAGGTGAAGGAGGTTTGCGGGAGAAGTGCTGCTCCTCTCATCAGCCTTGAGTATTCCAGTGGGTGGGATCCATTGGCCAAAGGTCAGAGTGGAAATGGGTTTTCTCAGGAATTTCTTGAGTGTTTCATGTTTAACTTAGAAGAGGTGGAGCGTGCAACTCAATGCTTCTCTGAGGTGAATTTGTTGGGAAAAAGTAATTTTTCCGCCATCTACAAAGGGATCCTCAGAGATGGATCAGTAGTTGTTATAAAGTGCATTGCCAAGACGAGTTGCAAGTCTGATGAAGCTGAGTTTTTGAAGGGGCTGAAGTTATTGACATCACTGAAACATGAAAATCTTGTGAGGTTGAGAGGTATCTGCTGTTCAAAAGGCAGAGGTGAGTGTTTTCTCATCTACGATTTTGTCCCCAATGGAAACTTGTTGCAGTATCTTGATGTGAAGTCAGACAGTGAGAAGGTTCTGGAATGGTCTACCAGAATTTCTATCATAAATGGCATTGCTAAAGGTTAATTTATTATCCTTTTTGAGCTGAAGTTTTAGTTTTGTTCCCATTGCTTTTACTTTGTTTATACTGAAGTTTGATGTGTCTTTCTTACCAGGTATCAGGTATTTACATGGGAAAAGAACTGGTCTAGTTCACCAGAATTTATCTGCTGAGAAAGTGCTCATTGATAGACTATACAATCCCATGCTTTCAGATTCTGGGCTGCACAAACTCCTTGCAGATGACATTGTTTTCTCCATGCTCAAAGCCAGTGCTGCCATGGGATATCTGGCTCCTGAATACATCACCACCGGCCGATTCACAGAAAAGAGCGACGTTTATGCATTTGGAATGATCGTGTTTCAAATTCTCAGTGGAAAACGTAAAATCACTCAGTTCACTCGTCAGGCAGCAGAGTCATCCAAGATTGAAGATTTCATTGACCCAAATCTTGAAGGAAAGTTTTCAGAATCTGAAGCAGCTAAACTTGGGAGAATTGCTCTACTTTGCACCCATGAATCTCCTAGCCACAGACCGTCCATAGAAAACGTGATGCAAGAATTGAGTGGTACTACTAGCAATTCTTCATCTTGACTAGACTGGAGTTTTTTGCCTCAATTTTCAGCTGACAAGGGGCAAGATGGAATCACTAACTATGTGCTGAAAGTTATCTGTTACTAATCCAATTCCCGAGGACTGAAGTTGTGAATGTTGTGAACTGGTGTAATGTAATTTATTGGCGGTGGGCCTTTAATATTAGCCCTTTAATTGTAGTTATTGAATGTTAGCCATGTAACAAGAAGTTTGCGCCTTGCCAATTTATTAGAACTTCTGTGCATTTTGAAGGTCTCTTCAGATAACACTGAATGACTGAAGAATCTCTCTACTCAACAATTTGATATTTCGTTTAAAGTCACGCTACTTATTAAACGCACAACATATCTATTTTCTTTCTATTCAAATGGTCAAATATAACCTTCTTTTGTGAGATGCCACTACAAAACAAACCAAATTTGGATACTGTTGCAAATTCTGCATGTGATAAGTTAAATATTCCATTCCAACTGGCATGCAAAATAAACGACGAACTCAATATTGTCACCTCAACATAATCTATTATGTTGTAATGCGTGGAGACGAAATGGGTTGACTTGCATAATCAATTATATAGGCGATCAATGTAAAAATAGAGATCTGTACAAAAGTACCTTTGGCTTTATTGCTTTTCCTTCTGGTGCCTGTGAACATTTCTTGTCCTCTTCATCTAATAGCCTTTCGCTTTCTCTTCTCTGTTTCTTCTTATTCTTTATTGTTTTACTGTGTAAAACGTTGTCAAATTTTATGGTTGACATGGCTGGTCTATGCACAAATAAACAAGAACACATTTGCGAGAGGGTGGAGAAAATCAATTCTTCTGTAAATACAAATTCAACTTGCATTAACAAATTTATTTCTTATTTTGTACAATTGAACAGAAGGCTTCGAATTCAACCATATTGTCTACAAGAGGTTACCACCGAATTGGGCGTCCACATATTATCCAACATGGTATAGATCTCTGTAACTTAGAGATGGGACTTATCTTGCACAAAGAATTCATGAACAACTACCTCAAGTTGTATCCAACTGCAACCACGAATTTTCTTTAGGTTTTTTTCTTTCATCATTGATCTAACCCTTCTAACATCATTCCACATACTTAGACCGGCAAATATATTGGACAGAAGCACATAAGAACTTGAATTACTGGAATCCATCGCAAGGAGATGCTTAGCTGCAGGCTCACCAACATTTAAGTTTTCATGATTTTTACAAGCACTAAGCAAGGTCCTCCAAATAGCATCATTTGGCTTGATTGGCATGTCCTCAATAAATCTTCTAGCTTCTTCTATGTGCCGTGCCCGGCCAAGAATGTCAACCATGCATCCGTAATGCTGCAGCTTAGGCTCCACCTTGTGAATTCTCCTCGTAAGCTCAAAACTCAAGATTCCTTCCTTCACCAAGCCAGCATGGCCACAAGCATTCAACACTCCAATGAATGTGATATCATCTGGTTCTATTATAAGCCTCTTCATCCCCATGAGCAAATCAAAAGCCAATTCACCACAGCCCTGAATGGTCATTCCATTGATCATAGCATTCCAATGATCAACATTTTTTTCCCTCTATCTGCTCAAAAACCTTTATAGCATTCTCTATTCTGCCACATTTAGAACACGTGTCAATGAGAGCAACATCATGTTTTCCATTCAAAGAAAAATTGTTTTTTACTAGATACCGATGCACCGCTACCCCTTTGTCCGTATGACCTAATTGAGCAATTGCTGAAAGAACTATCAGCGATGAGGCATCATCAAGGCACTAATCATTTTCACAGAGCATACCATGAAACATTTCTAAAGCTTCCAAGCAGTAGCCGTTTTGAACATAACCACCCATCATGGCATTACACGCAATGACATCTCTCTCAGGCATTTCATCAGACAAAGCCCTGGCAATATCAACCCTGCCTAATTTTGCATGTCCATTGATCATATTTGCCCAAGTGACCAAATCCCCTTATGGCATCTTATCAAAAAAAGTCTGAGCATCGTCCATCTTCCCACACTTTACACACCCATAAATCATCAAGTTCCGAGAAATCAAGTCTCTTTCAGGCAATTTCTCAAATAGGTCCCAAGCAATCTTGATCATGGAATTATAGGAAACCAAATCTCTAATTGGCATTATCAAAAACTTGACGTGCAAATTTAAGACAACCGTATTTCAAATACAACGCGATCAGCAAAAACAAATTCGACCCAAATTTTATTTTCCTAAAGAATACATGAATCTACATTCCTTCCTTAACCAAACCCACCCGAGAACAAGCTTTCAAAACAAAAGACAACGAGAACTCATCAACACAAACCCCAGCAACAAACAAAACACTGCCAAAGCTTGCATTTGGTCGAGCCCGTGAGAATAAGATTTGATTATAGCATTCCAAAGAAAAGGGTCATCTTGTTTTGTACAAATTTGAAAAGCATGACGTGTAAAGAAAATATAGCGAGCAAATTCAATGAGAGGGGTGTTTGGTGAAGAGGATAAACTGACTGTGACTTTGGCGGTGAGAGTAGTATTTTTTATGAATCCAGTTGTTATCATTCGCGCATGAATTTGATTTACGTCGTTCAAGGTTTTGCATTTTTGGAGAAGAAGAAGAGTTGGAAGTGTTGAGTTCCATGGTTGATTATAATTCGCAAAGACAATCATTAACTTCAGTTTCTTGAATTAAAACTCTCTGTTAGATTCTGTGCTACTGCTTCAACGGTTTTTCAACGGCCAAGCCGTGTGTCGTCCACTTAAGTTCGAAACGCGTTGCAGGGGCAAAAACGACGACAAGTCTGTGCGTTTTGATAAAATAAAAGGCTCGACGATTCATCTGGTTTCATATCCATAGCCGCTAAGAGGTTGGTCCATATACGCTTAATGGGCTCATAAAGCCCAAATAAATAGGCCCAATATAATGCTAAAGGTCCCCTTTCCAGAACGAAAAGGCTCAACACCCAATTCTTTGTTTTATAAAGGTATGCCCAATCTATTTCATAATTGGTGGCATAAAGTTATAAATTAATTTGTCACATATTAAGAATTTTTTTTTAAATAATGGGTATCAAAGTATATTTGGTTGTTATAATTTTTAAAAATAAAAATGATATTAATATCTAAATTAAATTTATTCATGAATAAGATGTATTTAATTTGAAGATAATACCTTGTGAATACACCATCTAATTTATCGTTAAGTAATTTGAGATAAATTAGTTTAAAAATTATTAAGCAATTAAAGTTAAAATTTTTTTTAATAGAAAAATAAAAAGAAAAAATGTCAATATATATATATATATATATGTGTGTGTATGTATGTATATATGTGTGCGTGCATGTGGTGGAATTACGCTTGATAAACATTTTTATGATTGATTTAGTACTAGCAGCATAATGTTATGTTATGGTAGCTCCCGTGTGTAGATTATGTGATATGAATGATAAAATCAAACCACAATCATATTAAATTATTATTGGATATGGGAATCAAAACAAGTCAATCTTACAATATCTGATGGTTTTTAGATAGTGGGGTTTGAACTTTTCAGCTTTTTCTTTCTTGGTGTCATGGTTTAGATTTAGTGCATATACAAATATACAGCAGACGATGTTGGTCGCCTTGTTGAAAGAGACACAGACGGATGGGGCAATTTATCATTTTTCAAGTCGTTAATTATTATCTTATTCTTTGTTTGATGATGTTTGATAAGCTAAGCAATTAGGTTGGCAGACGCACAAGAAGTTATTGTTCTCGACAACATATCTTCGCTTTTCTTGCAACAGTTGATGCCATAACAGCTGCTTTATGTCATCTCAGCCATCGATCAAATATGAAAAACGTTTTGCAGTTTCTTGGATGCATCATCATTGTTATCTACGCTACAGTTGTGTAGCATGCCATATAAAATGTCAAATAAAAACGATTTCATATAAAATCTTCTCTCAATTTCAATTGTGTCACTAACTTGCTTTATAAAACTTATCGTTATCATTTTACTTAAGATATAAAGGTCTAGGTTCCATCCAATAAACCATTTTCTACTGCAATTGAGAGTCGTTGACTTGGGAGAAGTCACAGTCATGATCTAAACAAACATGCAATTAACACTGCAACTTGTTACCTTGAAAGCTTTGTTAATGTTAAAACAAAATTTCGGACAGAAAATTAGTCATGTTGTCATGTCAACAGCTACCGTATTTGCTTGGATTTGCTTAGTTAATTTTATGCTTATATCACACTGAATATTTGAATTAACTGTTAGATATTAGACAGTACAGATTGATAGATTCAACGTACGGCCCGGACTCTTAAGATATTGCAAGAGTACTACATCACTCATATGATAATTAAGTTAACTGACTAATTAATTCATATTAGTTGTTTAATTTAGAAACCATTGAACATAATGACTAGATTACCAACTACTAATAGTTATCCACTTATTTTCTTGCCACAATAAATTAAAGATCATGAATGAGAAGAGCAAGCAATACCTTACAGATGAGTTTGACTTTCATCGCTAAAACTAGTCTCATCTCAACTCATCAAACCTTGAATTTACTAAATTTTTGCCTGTCTATTTGTAGTTGTTAGCCACATCTAATCTATTGACTAAGTTAGAGTTAAGTTTTATTTGGAGATAACTTGATTTACTAGTGGATGTAACAATACAGACAAAGACAATGACATAGCTACGAATTGAAATTGATAAACCCATTTGTTAATTAATTACTTTTTGCCATTTATGTGGTCATTATAAAGTTGTTATAGCAAATTGGAAGCAGACAATATAGACTCTTGAAAAGAACATTAATTACACGATAGAAAGTTTAGACTCCAACGCATTAGCATAGATAAAAACTAAGCTAGTATTAGTATCTCATTCCCACTGCGAATTCATTCGGAAACAAGTGAAAAGTATATGCATGTATGAACATATAACTTCATGCCCTCATGTTATTGCAAAATTAGACCCTTAAATTTTCTCATAATAGTTTGAATCATAAACTCTTTATAATAAGAAGAAAGAGTTGTTAAATATATAAAAATATTTATTTAGTTTGTTATACAATAAATATTAATAAAATACGACCATGTTAATATATAATTTTTATAGAATATAAATTGAATTTAATATAATTTATTATTATTTTATATATAAATAAAATTTTTTGATGGTCTCCCTCCTAGGCCTTGAGAATAATGTCCTTGCTATTACATTACTTCAATACATAAATTGGAAAAGCAAGTTGAAGGTTGGTACTCTTACAATTCTTCGCATAATTAAAAATGAAGCTACCCTATGCATTTTAACTAATATTTGAATCAAAACTAACTAGTTGAACCGAAGTAGATTATCGTCTATTTTGCAAACCAACTAGCTGTTTTTTAATTGAATAATGAATTTTGTGCAAATTAAGAATTAGGATTAGAAGCAAAAGGCCAACGATATATTATAATAGCTTCAACTTATCAAAAAGCACTTGTAAATCGGTCGACAACAGTTAAAGAAGTTGTGTCCTCTTGTTGCAACTTGCTTCACAATAATTTTTTATTTTCCAAGTAGTAATTATTAATTCATCATGCATTAAAATTTAAAATGACTTCCATTCGTGTGTAGTATTATTATAGGTATGATATGGTCATCGGCCTTTATCCATGATATATGTACATGGGTTGACATATATATGCAACATGCACATAGCTAGGCTAGGCATGTAATTAATTATGGATAGGTGTGTAATGAATGAGCTTTTATATTTGATCTTTTTGCAAGAAAAAGTAAGAACAAGACAAGAACAGCAACAAATGCTCATAAATCGTACTTACATTGGTTTTGGTCAGAAGCAGAACAGATTAATTGTTCATCATTAATTCATGCTTTTTAAAAGTGTACAGAATCTACGCAAGTAATTTCAATCTCCACTCAATTTAATTTTGACGAATTGTTTCTTCATTCGTACATCATTTCATTACAGGATCAGGATGACAGCACCATTATCAAAAGGAAGAAAAGCTATTGTTTTCAACCAGCAGGTTCCTTAAATCTAGATTTACTTGGGGAAGTAAAATAATATTTTTATGTTTACAAAAATTGAAGGAGTCTGACTCTCACACGTTCTAATTGTGCAAGCTATAAGCAAAATGTCAACGGTTTTGTACAAATGCAACTGATCACTCTCATCTCTCATCTCATTCCTTTAAAAAGCCGAACCCCAACGGCAAAACCTCCCCATCTCTCACCTGTCCCACAAAATTCTTTCGCTTCTGTGTAATTTTCAATACAATTTTACAAGTTTCAGAATTTAGACAGAACAGAAGATATGAAGCTTGTTTGGTCTCCAGAAACAGCTTCAAAAGCTTATATAGATACTGTTAAATATGTAAGAAGCTCAAACCCATTTTCATTTTCAAGCTCTTTTACTTCTGTCTCTGTAAATTTTTCTTTTTTTTTTTCCTTCGTTGTTAAATTATAATATTTGTGCTAAAGAATTTGATTCATTTACTTGCAGTGTGAGAAAATCAAAGAATCGGCCGTAGCCGAGCTTCTCTCGGCCATGGCAGCCGGCTGGAACGCAAAACTGATCGTGGAAGCCTGGACATACGGCGGCCCAATAACAACCAGCATCGGACTAGCTGTAGCAGCACGTCACTCTGGCGGACGACACGTGTGCTTAGTTCCAGATGAACGTTCAAGGTTAGCCTACGTTAAAGCCATGTACGATTCCGGCATATCAGCAACGGAGGTGATAGTGAGAGAAGCGGAGGAGGTGATGGCGGAATTGACGGGCGTTGATTTCTTGGTCGTGGATTGTAAGCGTAAAGATTTTGCTAGGGTTTTAAGGTTTGCTAGGTTTAGTAATAAAGGAGCTGTTCTAGCATGCAAAAATACGTGTCAGAGAACTTCTGGGTTTAGATGGCAGGGATTGCTAGAGAGGGGGACACGTGTCGTGAGATCGGTGTTCTTGCCTGTCGGGAAAGGATTGGATATAGCTCATGTAGGGAGTAGTGTTTGGGGAGAGAGCTTGAAGAAAAATCACAGCCGTTGGATTAAACATATTGATCAACGATCCGGGGAGGAGCATCTGTTTAGAGGTTAAATTTTGAGGGAACAAATTAGAATTTTGAGAAAAGAA
This sequence comes from Cedrela odorata, assembly GCA_035584115.1. Lineage (NCBI taxonomy): Eukaryota > Viridiplantae > Streptophyta > Magnoliopsida > Sapindales > Meliaceae > Cedrela > Cedrela odorata. Next base: position 25,526,556 of record JAXCLQ010000001.1, on the reverse strand, counting down.
AATTTCTGGTACATCCGTTAATGAAATGTTCAGTCAAACACGGAAGAAGAGAGAGGTAATAGGAATTTTCCTTTTTATTTTGCAATTTTAATATCAATAATGTAAATATATGTAATTAAATTATTAATAAAACTTAAAAACTTTTTGGATGAATCAAATTCTGAATATGTTAAAAGATTGAGTAATCTCATCGGTTTAGCCTGCTTGCTCCGGAATTTCATTATCAAATCAAATATAATTTTCATGCAAACTTTACTTTTTTGATTCTGGGTTTCCAATATAAGAACAGAAAATCGAAATTGTACGTGGATTTAGGGTGTACAAAGTTGGTTATAAGTTTGGTTTCACTTCAAATTAGAATTTATTCTAAATAATTTAAAATTATAAATGAAATTGATTTAGATTTTATTTTAAATTGGAATTTATATTAAATAATTTAAAATTATAAGTGGATGAATAAAGTGGTTGATTTATGTTTGTGACTCGACATGCGAGGCACGTAACCCTAGACGCTTAGGATTGGTCCAATGGGCCAGATATCAGTTATAAGGTCAGCCCAATTGTATTAATGGACGGCATTTGCTACAAAAGATTATGTTATGTCGGTATACATAGTAATAGACGAAATGGATTAGGTAACGCATTTTAAAGAATTGGAAGAAACGACTGAGTACTGTGAAGACCGAAACATTTTAACTTTGAAACGTACTGCTACAACTCCATGAAAACTACTGATTCAGAACTTTGAATTTTTCATTTCTCAAATTTTCTTGATTCAACAGTTATTGGATATCAGCAACAGGGATAGCTGCTACATAATTTATCTGTATGTTTAATTTGGTTTTAATAAGTTCATAAGTTAGTTTCAGACTTTGAATAATCGTAGGTTACAACTTACAAGTCACAGCCAACCCAGCTGGAATGGATGGCTCTGAATCTGAAATCTAAATGATCAGTCATCCCTTCTTCACAAACATACAGAATTTATTCTCATCACAACAACATATTCACAGATATTCTAACTTCTTCGAAAATATAGAGCCAGATGATTGAACCATGCCAGTTTTGGTATTCATCTTCAGTTCTAAGTCAGTAAAAACAATTACTAAAACTGGTCCGAAAATTTCTAGAGCCTCAAATTAATATTAGGGCATGCACTTTTAAGCTTCAATCTCTTTTCGTGTGGACGAAGTGATCCGAAAAACGTGCTCTTCACCTGTACATTTATCAACAGTAACAACCCAACGACTCTTTTTTCTTCCTCCACATTCACCACCAATTCTAGTCACTAGCAGTCCTCCTCCAATCGGCAAAAAATGAGTCTTGAATTCACTCCACAATCCCTTGTGAAGGGCATTGTATCCTACAATAAGTCCCTCTGATCCTTGCTTCACACTCTCTTTCGCGGCTCTAAATACATTTTTGTGACCATTCATATTGCTATCAATAAGCACAAAATCTGCACCTTTGTAGTCTTTCATCAGTAGGTTTTGTGCATCACCCGTTACGAATTCAATGCTATTCTCATAAGGTCCTACTGCATTTTTGGTCGCAGAGATGCTGTCGTTTCCACTTAAAATACACACCACACGGCCGCCAGTTTGCTGAGCCGCCGCGACCAGAGCCAGCGTGGTGGATACGGAAATTTTAGAACATGCCATCACCATGAGTTGTGCTTTGTTACCAGCTGCAAGGGCGGAAATGAACTCGGCAACATCAGGCTCTTTGCCTCTTTTATCCTATAAATAATGAAATAAAACAGAAAGGTAGTCATTAGGATTAATTAAGCAGGTAAAACTTATAGAAGAGAAAGCTACAGATTTGGAGAGATTGCTTACCATTTTAAGAACTTGGAGATAAGCTTTGATAGCATTTTCAGAAGACCAACAAACCATTTCTCTTTTGCTCGGTGGGTTTCAATTTTCTTTGTGTTTGCGTTTTATTGGTAGTCAGTATGACTTTGTTTCAGAATTTGGGGAGAAGGAGCTTAATATATGACGAAAAAAGATGCAATCTAGGCCTCTTGTCATTAAATTAATATGCAAGTAAGCAACTAAGGGAGGTCTCAATTGAATAGATTCTGCCATGTACAACTGCAGGTAGGGAGTAATTAAATGTCAATTAAGTTTAGTGAATTAAATTTCTTTTTTTCTTTTGATGGTCCCCTTTGGCTTTAGATTAGAATATGGGGGTGTGTATGAAGCCAGAGAATCCCCCAATACTCAAATGCACGTGTGGCCGGCCATGCCGGCTAAATAGTGATCCCATAAAGAATTCGCGTGACCAAATAGAATTGCAATATTCCATTTTCATGATCTTATTATTAGTGTAATTAATTTGCTGTTAACATGCTATCTACTATCATTTGTAGTGGAATTTCATTGTATTAGATTTGAAGATTTGGATTTAATCACATGGGTTTGCAATGCAAAGTGAAAATTACAATAATACTGCAAAAGCAGCTAGCGTGGATGATTATACTGCAAAAACCCACTTGCAAATAAGAAAACGTCTACTTGATAGAACATATATTTAAATATCAAAATATATAAACAGAAGCATGCAGCAGCTGGGAAGCAGTGATATCGAACATGGTGCACAACTAGTACCACATGTTGCCAACTAGTGCCACGAGGAGTTCTGCACAAACCGAAAGCCTGCTGCCTTGATGATAATTATTTGCTATTTTGCTTGACCTTCCTCGATGCAACCCGGATTGCAGTATTTGTTTAGTGGCTCTATTTTCTAACACCCAAATCCAAAATATTCACGGATATTAGCTGTGATGTCCTCCACTAGCTGACCAAATTCGTCTATTAAAATGAATAATGTATTGGAATGTAGAGATATTCGCAGCATTTCTCAGAAACAAGCAAAGTGTTGCCCATGTTCGTTCCGGCAGAAGGACAACAATATTTAATGATTCAATAAAACCACTCCACAGCGACCAAGGTTTTGATACGTATTCACAATAACAGAACTTAAACCATAGATAAAAGAATCTATAAATCTTCAATTAATATTTAACAAACACAGAGATCAAACGACATGCATGATAGTTCGTTTGCTCCAACGACAAACACAGAGATCTAAGACCGATCACGTTGCTTTGCATGCAACATACAT
>JAXCLQ010000001.1:25498666-25523330 GCA_035584115.1 Cedrela odorata | reverse complement strand
TCTCTCTCTCTCTCTCTCTCTCTCTCTCTCTCTCTATTGGCATTGCCATTTTTCTTGAAAACAAAAACAAAAATCAAAATCAAATTCAAATCTTGATCCTTGGTTTACCTGTACACCTTCGTAATAATAAACCCATTACCAACAACCCATTCCTCCAAAAAACAGGAAGATTCCCATTTCCTTCCTATTTTACAACATTACATTACAGAAATACAAGAACATTCAAATAGATAGAAAGTTATTTACAAAGGGCTTTTTCTCCTTCACTTTCCGTATCTGCTTCAAACGCAACCCATCAACAAAGCAAGCAAGCAAGCGAGAATCTCTTCCGAACCCTAACCCTAATCCTGAAATCTCGTGAGAAAATTAGGAAATGTTGCAGCTCAAACAAATGTCCCATCTTGATAATATACCTTCGACTCCGGGGAAATTCAAGATGGACAAATCTCCATATTTTAACAGACTTAGGTTTCATTCTTCTTTAGCTAAGCTCGCATTTTGGTCCTTCATTTTCTTGGCCGTAATCTTGATTTTCTTCTTTAGATCCCCATCTTCAAATCCTTTACCGTCTGATCCATCTCGTCGTTCTCTTCGGACCAACAACTGGGGCGGCCCCGGCTTTGAAAAACGGGTAAAATCGTCGGCCAAAGTTAGGGCACGGAACGGCATCTCCGTTTTGGTGACTGGTGCGGCTGGTTTTGTTGGTACCCACGTGTCAGCCGCCCTTAAAAGACGCGGTGATGGGGTTCTGGGTCTGGATAATTTCAACGACTATTATGACCCTTCATTGAAAAGAGCAAGACAAGCGCTTTTGGAGAGAAGTGGAATTTTTATTGTTGAAGGTGATATCAATGACATGGCTCTTTTGAAGAAGTTGTTTGATGTGGTATCGTTTACGCACGTGATGCATTTGGCTGCACAAGCTGGTGTGAGGTATGCAATGCAGAATCCAAGCTCTTATGTCCATAGTAATATTGCTGGTCTTGTTAGTTTACTTGAAGTTTGTAAAAATGCTAATCCGCAGCCTGCTATTGTGTGGGCGAGTTCGAGTTCTGTTTACGGGCTTAATACTAAGGTGCCATTTAGTGAGAAAGATAGAACTGATCAACCTGCTAGTTTATATGCTGCTACTAAGAAAGCTGGTGAAGAGATTGCGCATACTTATAATCATATATATGGATTATCTTTGACTGGGTTGAGGTTTTTCACTGTTTATGGGCCTTGGGGAAGACCAGATATGGCATACTTCTTTTTTACTAAGGATATTTTGAAGGGGAAGTCGATACCAATCTTTGAGGCTGCTAATCATGGCACGGTTGCCCGGGATTTCACCTACATCGATGATATTGTGAAGGGTTGTATAGCGGCATTGGATACGGCAGAGAAGAGTACTGGTAGTGGGGGGAAGAAGAAGAGACGAGCACAATTGAGGGTTTTCAATTTGGGGAATACTTCTCCTGTGCCAGTTACAGATCTTGTGAGTATTTTGGAGAGGCTTTTGAAGGTTAAGGCTAAGAGAAATATCATGAAGTTGCCGAGAAATGGGGATGTTCCATTTACTCATGCCAACATTAGCTCAGCTCAGAGAGAGCTCGGATATAAGCCAACAACTGACCTGCAGACAGGGTTGAAGAAGTTTGTTCGGTGGTACCTCAGTTACTACTCTGGTGGAAAGAAGGCTTCTGGGTGATACATTCTTTTGACTGTCTGGTAGGATCCTTTGAATTCTTGTTCATTATGATTCTTAATGATTGTTTTTAGCATTTCTCTGTTCCTTGCCCATTATTGTTCATCGTTCATATATTTCTGATGATGCCAATACGAGGAACATCATGATCTACTACGTTGGAGAAGTTTTTGTGATTGGTGGACATTTTGTGTTGGGCAAACCTGAGCTGTATTAAAAGAAAGCTAGAACCTTCTTTTTTAATTTTTTTTCCTTTTCCTTTTGGAATGTAATTGTTGTAGTCTCAGCATTGTAGAATTTATGACTGATAGAACATATGCTGATTGTTGGACATGTATCATTGCCATGCAATTCAATAAAATAGCACACGTAGTAGGTGAATTCATTTAAGTTTAATTTTTTTGTTTAACTACATACTTCTTTTATGAAAAATGATGGGTTTATTGACGATGTGAGATGTTAATTTCTTGACTGATGATGTACAGTGACTGTTTGCCATGAACTCTTAGAATATTTGTACACTAATTATGGAAGTACTGGCTTTGCCTAACAGATACATCTTGTCTTTCCTCCTACATGACTAGCTAGCTAGTTGCAATTTTTTAAGAACTCTAATGAATAGATTTAGATGTAGATTCTAAGGTTATTATCTTTTGTTAGAAATCATCCTGTTTTAATATCTCCAAGGGAATGATTGATTTGGAGTGGTCCATAGGAACTTAGTTGTTGAAGAGTTGATTATCCTATTATTTGTTGTCTGCTCTTCTTAAAAGGAATGGTTGGTCATGTATTGTTTGATGATGTAAAAGGTCAACTTAGTTTTCCTAGCCCTCTATGGACTGGGCCTCATGCTCATTAAAGGTCAATTTCAACAGAAATTTAAGTTGCATATGCCCTTTAAGTTTCTTACTTTGGCTTGTCCATATTAGGTTATTTTTTCATAGTGTATTAAGAAACTTTAGAAGGAAATTTTTTTCTGTATTATAATTAAATTATTATGAGTTTTTATGTCAGTAAGATTTCTGTAGCCAAAAACATAAATTTTCATTGTTCAAAAATGATGCTAGCTTTGATGGTTTTTTTTTTTTTTCTGTATGATTACCATAGTAACGGTGACCTGCCAGAAAGGTGTTACGTTTACCAGAATTGCTAGGATATGTCACTCTTCTGCTCATGCAGCGTCTTGACAAGCGCAAGCACTGCTGACACATACCTGGCTCTGGTGGGTGTTATTAACATCTAGATGGCATTCCTGAGATTGGTCGGTTCAAGTGAACAATTACTTTTGTGAAGTTTGTGGGATTTGTCCTCCATCTATTTAAAGTTTTAGAAATGGTTCTTTGGAAAGATGGCCTAACGTATGGTCTATAGTATGTTTGATTGCTTTCAACCGGACTTGTAAATAAATTATGTGTATGGTTTGATGTGTCTGGTCATGTGTGTATTTGTTGGTCATTTGCCATTCTATTCTACATCTTTTGAGTTTGGGAAATTCGCCTTCCTCCCTGTTATCTTTGATCAAAATCACTGGAAACCTGGTAGACATGTAGGTGGGGGTATCTGTTCCTTAGGTTGTATGATTCCATTTTGCCGCTGTCTCTCACTCAGTAGCTCATGCACTTATTTCTGAAATGAAGCTTTCTCCCACCCTTATTTCTACAAATTTTCTTGGTAGTGTTATTTTCTTTTTTCAAAACTGATCGTACACCGACCATTACTGCAATTACAACCAACCTCTACCTTTCTGACACTCGTTTTATTTGTATGTGTACATGTTTGAATCGCCCATTGCATTACATAAGGTTAAAATCATCAATAGTGCACTTTCAACCTGCGCTGCACGCACTAATATAAGTGATGAAGGAAAATAGCCTCCAGGGACATATGTTAGTATCTGATTTCAAATATGCAAGATTTCATATAAGCAGAAAAAAATTGTGAAAGTATTGTTATCACTAATTCTGACAGAATAAAGACTGAAGTGGAAGAAAGTGGTCAAACCTATGCAAAATTTCCTGGAAAAGATTGTTTATGCATGGTAACAAAGTTAACCCAAAAATTTTAGAACAAAAATGTGATGAGGAATCCTCAATCTGCAATTGTAACTTCAACTTCTACACCAGGTTTGATAGTGATTGATGTAATCTGCTTCACAACTTCTGGGGAGCTGTGGAGATCAATCACTCGCTTGTGCACGTGAAGTTCAAACCTATCCCAAGTGTTCGTTCCTGGAAACCAAATTAAAATTTCGATGAAGAGATGGGAAATCCACAAAAATGGTGCCAAAATAAATCATAAAAGATATAGCACTGAGTGCTGTACAAATACCTTAACCACAAGGGGACTTCCTCGTGGTAATGTGCAGAACTCTGGTTGGCATCCTCACCTCACCGGACCCTTCACTCTCAATCTCTTGTCCTTAGCACCACGAACAAGATCAGCACATACTGTACACGAATCCAAGCATGCGAAATGAATGCTCGCATGGCGCTATTACTTAATAAAAGGTTGGACGTTCTATTCAGTCAAATTAAGAACACAACTAAACAAGTAAATATACTACCTTTCTCTAAATTCTTGACATTTTTGGATGTAATGGTGATCCTAATGCGGTTAATTTGCGCCTGCTGTTCCTCCAAACCAGGTTTAGTAGGCTTCATTGCTGCAAGCGCCATGATTAAGTTGTTTATTACTGATACTGTCCTTCTTCATAGAAAATTTATGTCAGTACAATGATGCATTACTATGATCAACAATACTGTATTACTATGATCAACAATACTCTTAAGTTATTTATTTAGAAATCCATTGCCACTTAAAATATGGAAATACAGAATGCATTACTATGATCAACAATACTGTATTACAGAGATATGAACTACTTAATTCAATTAAAAGTTTCTGAATAACACTCGATCTCCATAAACACTCAATACTATAAAATGGTAGATTTGAATTTTAAGCAATATAAAAATTTCCACAACCGAAATTTTTTTTTTCCAATCTAATTGAGAAACAGATAGAACAACACATTACTCGATCTCTGTTACATAGAGATAGGGTTTTCATGTTTATGACATAAATTTTCTTATCACTTGCTTTGTTTCTGTCTCTGATTTATCCCCGTAAAGAATTTAAGAGACTAGCAAACCAGTAGGCTCTAACTACATTTGATCAACAAATAAAAATGTGAGAGGACACGTCTCGCCAAAAGTTATACTTGCTTCGTTTTCCTTTGTTTTCTCGGCAACCAAACAAACCAAATTCATTACACTTGCCTTTTCCGCAGTACTAAAAAGCAACGGATCAACTAAAGAATGGACCCATAAAAAGCGCCAGCGCCCATCCATTCTACATTTTATTTAAATTGCACGAGTATAAACAGTACGCGCGAAGGTAATGAAATTATCCGTGAGGCTAGCAAATGGAGTCCCAAACTGGCTGCTGCTTGTGAAGTATGGAAGGAGATCAAATTTGAATTCCCAGCAATGAATACTTTGTAATCCAGTAATTAAAGTTTGGTTTATTAGTTGAATTTCAATTAAACTCGGTCCAATCTTTAAAGGAACTCCCGTATTTTTCTCTTATTATGTAGAAGCCCTAGTTTCCTTTCCCTCTGATATATGCACCCCTTGTTTAAAATCCTTTGCTAAAGAGACCATAGTAACGGTTGGTATAAAGCTCAGTAAGCAATGGGCATATTACAATAAACATACGCAATAAAAGTTCACCATCTAATGTTGGTTATAATTGATACAGAAACCGAGTCAAATAAGCTAAGTGCCAATTTACAAGTTTAATGAAAAGATTAACCAATTTATCATCGCATGGGTCATACAACAACTCCCAGTTTAAAAGGGAATGGGTCTTTTATCCGGCCATGATTCAATCTTTTCGAAGTACTTGACTGGAACCACACCATCAAAACCTTCTGTCAAGATGACCCTATTGTGTGATATGTAAAGCTTAATTCCATCTGTTTTTGCATATGGAAAAACACAAACCAAAACAAAAAGATGCATCAGTTTTCTTTTTTTTAAAGATCACCTTATTTTTTAAGCACGTGCTACAAATATACAAGTGGGTTAAACGGAATTCACTATGAGAACGATGGGTTCTAAAGATTTGCATATAGCAATACCTTCTAGAGCTTTTTGGACATCAAGAAAGATTAAAGCATTAACATCTCGTCTCATACCTGAAAAAATAAGAAACATACAAATCATAAATATTCATATGTATTGTTTAATTTCACACATGGTCTGGATGAATTATCAATCATTAGATATTCTAACAGCTTTCATTTAGCTACACAAGGGAGGGCATTTTAATAAAACTGAGACCACATGCCCAAGTTCACGATATCTCTTCTAATCACTTTAGTAGTTGGCCACTCTCAACTCTTTTGCTCTGCCTGTGATTGCATCCAATTCAAAGATACACCCAACAGAAAACTAGCCTCTGTATTATACGTGGCCTCTCCAACTAAAAGGTTAAACATGTTCACAGAATTTTACTACAGGTTGCAGGGAACAGAATGAGTGCACATCATAAACACATAATACCCCCTCACCTGGCACTTCTTTTGATATCCGATTCTATTGAGCAGGCATAACATTTAAAACAAACCAGTTTCATCATATGCAATGACATTTTATTTTATCCAAATAGATTAAAAATAACAAATGGAATCATGAATGGTAAATCCACCATTGTCAAAGAGATTTCTTAGGATATCTTACCACTGATTACTTCACCATCAGTTGGCAAACCACATGAGAAGTGGACATGTAATCTTTTCATGCGCTTTAAACCAGACTCCAAAATTGAATCCAGATTCTTCTTATAGGTTCCATGTACACAAACTGCCACCACAGCATATGAAATTCAGAGAAATGAAGATAAATACAATATAATATACTCAACAAGGAAGTACTAAGTTGGAAGGACAGAAATAGTGCACCTGGAACTTCTTCAGCTGAAAGAATTGGTTTTAATAAACTCTCAGATTCAACTGTCTGCCAAGGACACACAAGGAACCCGTTTCAATTGTGCGGAAAAGAGACTTCATTAAATCCAACAGCATACATCATAAATTAATAATTAAGATAAGTAATTGAAAGGAAAATGATAGTCATACCATAAATACTAAAAAAGAAGAAAGTTAATGGCAAAGCAAATATATAACAATATATCACCGTTACTGTGTGGCCTTGGTTTGCGCGTATTAAAAGCTCCCCATTTTCCTCAAGAAGACTAAATCTCTGCTTATTGTCCTTTCTGACAGCCTGGAATTAAGAATTGGACAAAGCAAAATAAGAATGATTAGAAAAGAATATGCACTTCCAAAGCATCAAAAATCAAGATCAGAAACAATACCAGACATATAAAGCATTTCACATCAAAAATCAGCCTGGTATTAAGCATTAAACATGCAAAATTAAAAATGATTGGAAAAGAATATGCACTTCCAAAGCATCAAAAATCAAGATAAGAAACAATAGCAGACAGATAAAGTATTTCGCTGAACCAACCTCCTTGATGTCATCAACTGTGTGTGATCTTAATGGAATTTGAGCAAATGTTTTCATATTCAGCTGCAGTAAATCTTGCACTTTGACGTATCCATCGCTCCCCATATTAAGATTTAACTCAGAAGCCATATGACGCAAAATGCGTGTCCTGAACATATTATATTAATAGATTAAAATGCGCATGTAATGTAATAAAATGAACAAATATAAGATATTGAAAGTCTATAAGAAGATTCTTCTTTGGGACAAAACACAAAACAAATTTCCACCAAGCTCAGACTTAAACCGCCATTGGCTAAGCAAGAAAGGTTTATCAATATTCTTTTTGTGTTTTTACCTCACTAAACTTACCGAAATTCCTATTTTCTCTTCTTTTTTCCTGTTGATGTCTCAACAACCAAACATAGAACGAACTTTCAAAATAACGTATAACTCGTATGCCCAATGTATTTCGCAACAAAAACTTTCTCCGGGAAGAAACGAATAAGAATATGATAAGCTAACCATTATAAATTGACTTACAAGAGTCTACCAAGAGCGTCAATTTTATCTTTGCCTCCACCTCCGCCACCGCCACCACCGCGACGGCCTCTCCATCTTTCGCCATCATTTCTCATGTCAGAACCTCTACCTCTGCCACCACCACTGTCCACAAATACAAAATTACCTTAATAAATCCCTAAGGCTTTTTAAATTAAACCTTTGAGACCAAATAAAGAAATTAACTAAACCTCTTCGTCACATTGAAACAATACAAAAGCAGAGTAATAAGTAAAATTCACTTCATTTCTCTGGTTTCCCTCGGCATTTTTTCAGTTATGGAAACAAATTAATAATAACGGTGAAAGATATTACCTTTTACTGGATTGAGCGAAAGAAGCGAACGATGAGCTCTGATTAAAGCTATTTGTATTCTCCATAAAACCTAGGGAAAGAGACCTGGAGAGCAGGCAGGACGAGAAGGCACTGACAGACACAGGTGGAAGATAAACGCGGCAGTAGCGTAGAATTCTGATGCTGACGATGTTGCTGCTCACACAACCCCACATGGATCGATCTCGCTACGGTGACTACTGCTGGTTGGTTCGCAACGGTGGTAGATTGCTTCCAAAACTGCATGCGGCCATTCTTCTCACAACGCTCCGTTTTGACGAATTACGTTAAAACGCAAGGCGTTAATAGCGTTTTGGTAAAAGGCCGCAATTATTTACTCATTTATTTTGTTTCTGTTTTATTTTGGCGGAGCTAGCCTGCCGAGGTCTGTGGTAGGCTCTGTTTGGTTGGCGGCATTATTATTTCCTTCTAATTACTTGGTTGAAGGGAGAACCAAGTTTTCATCTATTCGGATTCATAATGTGCATCGGTGCCACAGTCGTCGCTCGGTCGCTCAATTCAGTTCTAGAAGAGATTTTGCTCTCTTCTGAAGGGTATCAATTGTCTTTATAATTACCAAGTTGAAATCTGATTATTTACTTTGGTTTATGTAACAGGGAAAAGCTTACTTCTATGAACCTTTTCATGTACATGGCTCCTGCAGCTGTTATGTTTCTCCTTCCTACACCACTCTTAACGAATAAGGATGTAGTTGAGATCACAATGATGTGAGGTTCTTCGGGTATCTCATCTGCTTGCATATTTTGTGAATTTGACCAATTTTCTGGTCACTAAGCACACCAGTGCCTTAACTCTTCAGGTATGACGTATCGTACCTTCTACTCGATGCTAAATCTCCCATAGTTTCTTATCTACTGTTAATTTTTTGCATTCATATTTCATTATTCTAAGAAGTGCTATCGAAATATTAGCTTGAGGAATTGGGAAATGCAAAAGGAGCTGTTACAATAATTGTCTCAATTTTTGGTATTCAGAGATCCAGTATCAGTAACTGAGATGCTTGGCTACACTGTCACAGAATTTGGTGCATCCTCTACAATGATCTACACTCACAGAATTTGATATGCATTTCCCTTTATAACGGAGGAATAAAATAAAACATATCTAAGAGAAGTTCTATTTTTTCCTGTGCGAGCTTTGCATCGTGGATTTCCAAGACCATAAAAACAATTATTTCAATGTTAAGCTTAACTGGTAACAATTGCCCCACCATCCTGAAAAATCTAAGGTGCAGGAAGATTTTCCGAAACCAGCATTGAAAAAGACCGCAAAAACAGCATTCTATTTAAACCACAGCTATAAAATTTTCTAAAGGGAGAAAATTAAGCATCTAAGAATCATCATTAACATAATTTAAAATCTCACAAATACACAAAAATAGAAAAGAAAAAGATCTTTGATGATCAAAGAAACGGCATTGAAAAGAACAAAAATGAATTGGTCCAAAACGCCAAACATTTTTTCCTCCCTAATTAATTAGTTCAACTCATTCTTCAAGCATATCGTCCTTATAAAAGGAAAAAGTACATTTAATATGGAAAAAATCTTTAGTACCTCTTGTCTAAGGGTACAATCCTGGAAGTGCCCACTGCTGGAAACCAAGCATATCTTTACCTAAGCCACAAGAGTGCTGGCAGTGGTTGATTCGCTGCAGAAAGAAAAGCCATTTATAATCACACATAGAAGCATAGCAGATTATTATTAAACATTTCACTTCTTTGTGTAGGTATTAGAGATTTCAATTATATACCGATAAGTCTGGTCCTCAAAACACAATTTGAATAAAAGAATACCAGGGAGGAAGCTCTTTAGAGGTGAACGTCTACCCCAAAACAAAGAACAATGCCATATGACCACAAGAATTCTAATGAACATATATTTTCATTACATTGCATCAAACATCACGTGCATACTAACTTCAGCTATATTCTTTCAAACGTGAGAATCATGTGAAATTAGAAGACAGAGGTACTCACTATTTCCATACAGGAGGAAGCTTCTTTGTCTTCTTGTAGTAGCGAGCAAGCCGGTGGATCCTGCTCTCAACCAAGATCAACCTAAATTTGGAATCTTTATCCTTTCTGTTCCTCTCCAGATGCTTCCTAATGGCAACTGCTTTCTTGATCAGGTGATACAAGTCCTCAGGAATTTCAGGAGCAAGTCCTACCCAAATAATATAAATCAAGGCAGGAAAAGAAAAAAAATCAGTTGACAATTTCTCTACAAATTGTAAGAAAATAGAAATGAAAGGGGAAACAAAAGCCTCAAGTAAAATGTACCATGGGCCTTAAGTATCCTCAAAATTTTGCTCCCAGTAACACTCTTCACCTGAGCAATACCATGAGAATCACGAAGAATAACACCAATTTGAGATGGTGTCAGACCCTTCTTTGCAAACTTGCAAATGTTATCATCCACCTGAAAGATTCAAAAATAAACTAAGAATTCAAAAAATACAATAACTTCGACTTCAAATCAATAACCAGTAGAAAGTCTACAGTAGTTGTACAAAATTCACAAACCTAGCAATGTTTCATTAGGTATGTGCTTAGTATTCAAAATTAAGAACATTATTATTCTCCAAGTAAAACACTTTCCGCCTGCTGGGAAAAACTAAAAACGTTTTCTAAAAGTCTACTAAATAGATGGTTATCTTTTAAATCATCCACAGTATACAGCAGAATATGACGGAAAACAATACCAAAACAAACAAGGAGGGATTTCAAAACCAAACACGATATGCGAATTCAAACATTTAATTGCCTGAACAATTAAAGTCAAAATACAATTTTTAAGATCATTTAGAAAACATAAAACTTAAATGCTATAAGTGAACACAACAAAGGACTACATCATCTAACATTAACAAACAAGGACGCAAAAGTACGAGATTCATAAATTTATACATCTTCTTTCTTAAATACTTCTAAAATTTTCTCAGCAGCCAAAGCAAGGAAAACAGAAAAAACAAAATTGATATTAAGGTTGGAGTTTCTCACATCCTGTGAAGAGATCTTAAGCCAACTCGGCGGCGTCCTTTTGTAGGGCAGAGCTGATGCCGAAATACCCTTTCTGAAAAAAAAAAAACCATTGATAAATCAGAGAAATCGACTGCTTGTAAATTAAACAGGTTTCGCATCGAACATTGTAAGACTATTATCGTAGGAGAATAAATCGGTAGAGGAGCAAACCCTTTACTGTGCATACGACCCATGGCGACGGAGTATAGAGCTTCGCTGCCTCTCTACTTCACTGTAGTGCTGCCTGCACCTCCGTTCACTCTGTCGAAAGAAACCCTAATATCAAAAGAGAGGCTGACACTACTAGGGGTTTTTATTTTCTTTATTAATTTCATCGGAGCCCTGTGATTTTAGTTATTTTCGTTTTCTAGGTCCAAGCTATTGGCCCAATAACTAGTCCAGTAGCTAGAATCTAATTGAGCCAAATGGGCCCAAACACCATGGATCTATGTTATGGGCCTAGTCCATTAGTTCATGTACAAGCTGTAAAGGTATGGAAAAGTTTTAACAAGAAAGCAGTACAGTCTAGAAAGTTTGAACTAAAAAATAAAATGAAGCATAGAAAGCAGGAATGATGAATCGTTTTCATATCTTCAATGCCTTTTACTCTTTTTACTTTGAATGGGGTGTAAAGAAAATGGTCCTCTTTTTCCAATGCACGAATGGCTGCTTAACCTAAATTCATAGAATGGACAAAAGATGGGCCATGTGCGTCAACAGGAAAAGTCTTCAGTCTTGTTATTTTATTTATTAGAATTAACAATAACAATGTTTCTCTCTTCATTTATGCCAAGAAGTGAAATGAATGGTTAGAGTTTTGCCCTAATTTGAAGTGGAGATAAAGACTGGTGTTGTCACTATTGTTTGCGTCAACCTGGGTTGTTGGCGCATGAGTCATGGATCCCAAAGTACATTACAAAATTTAAAGTGTAAATTGTCTCACATGTATGGTCGGTTTGTGGGGAGGATCAAAAGCCCAAAATCCATTTGAAGAGTTGTTATCAAATGGGCAGAATTTTTCAGAAAATGATATGGAGAAAGGAGATGGTGAGATAAAAGAGACTGAAAGCTGAAAAAGAAGAAGAGGAAATGCCAGAATCAATAGGGTAGACGAGCAATCCAGCAAGGATGTGATACTGTAACAGACTTTCTTCAGACAAAAGTCTATATAAAATCAAATCCCCATTAACTTGTCCCAATAATTTGAATCATAAAAGGGTAAAATATAAGAGAAGAAGAAAGGACATGATTAAGATCTTCACAATTTTCAGGACATGATTGCCATGTATTCTTGTTTTTTCTATGGTGTGTGAGGAGAAAATCAATATGGAAATTGCTTCAAAAGTAGTTTAGTCTATGATTTTCATTTTTGCTTTTGCTTTTTGTTGACAATATTTATCCAACCATACAATATATATTTGGATAAGTTTCATAAATAGGAAAATGAAACAATTTCTACCACCAAAGCCAGTCCCTTTCTTATCTTTTCAGGATTAGTGGTTTCACACGCTCCTATAACAAGTACAGCTCAGAGAATACACATAAAATTGAAGTTCACACTGAGATTGAGATCTGAAAACTCATATACCCACCAATTATTTAGCAAACTACTGAGTGAAATTCTGTTAGCTATTGCTTCATAAGGCAAATATGCAGGCTGCTAGTTTTCAACTATCAACCACTTCACAAGGCAAATACGCAGGCTGCTGGTTTTCAACTATCAATCATTGACAATTTTGCGAAGGGAATAAAAAAAGCTGACATGTTTTCATACTAATAACAGAAGTAGGGCAGGCACCATGATGTGTACTAAAAGAAGTGAAATTATTTCTTGATCTTCCATATCTCACTGGCATCCAATATTTCCTCTTGCTTTGTAAGTAAAACATAGCATCATCATCATCATTTCCCTTCTGAAAATGACCATCTCCTAACCTTCTGTTGTTTTTCCATGAAAGAAAATTCTAACCATTTTATTATTATTACTGAAAACAATAGTCAGAAATTAGGGATTGAAATTGTTATGATGTTATTGGTAATGGTAACATACTGTTTGATTGTATTTATTGCAGGGATTTTTTTTCAAAACAGCCAAGTCTGTACTGTCAGTAGTCATTGGGAGATTCATCATCACATATTAGGGCCCATACTTATAGTGGGACATTCTGTTTACAGTCTTGTAAATTGTGGGACCCATATTTTTCAAAAATGCTTACCTAAGCTAAAATTGTAAGATAAACCGCACAGCACTGGAAAAATTTCACTGGAGAGAAAAATAAGAGAGCTAGAGAATAGAGATTATGTACTTTTATTAAATCTTCGAGCTGACTATGTGTAGTTGCTACTGAAGTCAGTTTCGAATTCTTACACGAACTCTCTCTCATTTCAACTTCAAAATCCAAACCAAAAGAAAAAAAAATTCCGAACACATACGTTGCCCACATTTTCTCTCTCTTTTTCCTTCATTTTTCCCACAAACCAAACATGCTTTTTTTCGTCTACTTCCTCTCTCTCTTTCTCTCCATCACGCACACCCTCTCTTCACCTTTGGAACTCGACCTTCTCATGCAAATCAAAGATTCTTTGGACCCAGAAAACCGGCTGTTGACCTCATGGACACCTAACTCTGACCCATGTAACAGTGACTCTTTTGAAGGCGTGGCCTGCAACGAGAATGGTCTCGTGGCGAACATTTCTCTTCAGGGTAGAGGTCTCTCCGGCAAGATACCGGCAGCTGTAGGCGGCTTGAAGAGCTTGACTGGGTTGTACCTGCACTTCAACGCATTATACGGGGAGATTCCAAAGGAGATTGCAAGCTTGAGTGAGCTTAATGACTTGTACCTCAATGTGAATAATCTCTCTGGACAGATTCCTCCGCAGATTGGAAACATGATTAATCTTCAAGGTTGGTTGTTACGCTCACCAATTTACCAAATTATTACATATGGGTTTATTACACTTCAGCTTTTATGGTTCGCATTTATGCCTAGAAATTTATTGTAGTTGATTATGGCAGATTTTTTGTTTCCAAATTCTTACACTGTGGTCTTTTATGTCATTTTTGAACTCAATCGCCTTAGTTGGCAACTTACCACATGTGGTGTTCAGTATTCTGTTAACTCAGCACTGAAAGTTTCGGATAGGGGAAGTAAAAAAGATTCGATCTTGAATAATAGCTTCTTTTAATTATCTGTTTGTGATTTATTATTCTCCATGGCTAATTACGTAGGTGAGTGAAGTAAAAAAACAGATTCGGTTATGGGTGGATTTTTGGACTCATCATTTCAGTTTAAAGTTTATTTTGGCTAATCTTAGCTTAAAAGTTTGAGCAACAGTATCAGATTTCAAATTTAATGGTGAAATTACATTGTAAGTTTTCAGCAACTGAGCTTTAAGCTGCATCATTTTCATTACAGTTCTACAGCTATGTTGCAACAAATTGACTGGGAGCATACCCACACAGTTGGGATCTCTGAATAAGCTTAGCGTCCTTGCTTTGCAATACAATCAATTAACAGGTGCAATTCCTGCGAGTTTTGGAGATTTAGGGATGTTGACGAGGTTGGATTTGAGCTTCAATAGACTGTTTGGTTCAGTTCCTGTGAAATTAGCTAATGCGCTGAACCTAGAAGTTCTAGACATCCGGAACAACTCTCTTTCTGGAAATGTACCTCCAGGTAATATTATCTTTCCCGGTGTCAAGCTTTCCATTTTTATTTGTTGAATAATAACAGAATGCCAAAAAATATAACTTGATTTTTTTTTTGTGAATGGCAATGAAGCTCTGAAGAGGCTGAACAGTCGATTCCAATACGACAACAATGCTGCCTTATGTGGGGTTGGTTTTACTAACTTGAAAAATTGCACAGCATCTGATCACCCAAATCTTAATAGACCCGAACCATTCAGACCTAACGGTCTTTCTACAAAGGATATTCCCGAGTCGGCCAATTTACCGTCTAACTGTGGGCAAACCGGTTGCTCAAATCCATCCAAAAAGTCACATACTGGTGTCATTTTTGGGGTAATTGCAGTGTTTATTGCTTTGACGACTGTCACTGGACTTTTCACATTCTCTTGGTACCGTCGCCAAAAACAGAAGATTGGAAATGCATTTGGTAGTTCAGATAGTCGTCTTAGTACTGACCAGGTGAAGGAGGTTTGCAGGAGAAGTGCTTCTCCTCTTATCAGCCTTGAGTATTCCAATGGGTGGGATCCATTGGCCAAAGGTCAGAGTGGAAATGTTTTTTCTCAAGAATTTCTTGAGAGTTTCATGTTTAACTTGGAAGAGGTGGAGCGTGCAACTCAGTGCTTTTCGAAGGTGAATTTGTTGGGAAAAAGTAATTTTTCCGCCATCTACAAAGGGATTCTCAGAGATGGATCAGTTGTTGTTATAAAGTGCATTGCCAAGACTAGTTGCAAGTCTGACGAAGCTGAGTTTTTGAAGGGGCTGAAGATATTGACGTCACTGAAACATGAAAATCTTGTGAGGTTGAGAGGTATCTGCTGTTCAAAAGGCAGAGGTGAGTGTTTTCTCATCTATGATTTTGTCCCCAATGGAAACTTGTTGCAGTATCTTGATGTAAAGTCAGGCAGCGAGAAGGTTCTTGAATGGTCTACCAGAATTTCTATCATAAATGGCATTGCCAAAGGTTAGTTTATTATGCTTTTTGAGCTGAAGTTTTAGAGATTTGTTATTTTTGTTGCCATTGCTTTTACTTCGTTTATACTGAAGTTTGTGTCTTTCTTACCAGGTATCAGATATTTACATGGGAAGAGAACTGGTCTAGTTCACCAGAATTTATCAGCTGAGAAAGTGCTCATTGATAGACTGTACAATCCCATGCTTTCAGATTCTGGGTTGCACAAACTCCTTGCAGATGACATCGTTTTCTCCATGCTCAAAGCCAGCGCTGCCATGGGATACCTGGCTCCTGAATACACCACCACTGGCCGATTCACAGAAAAGAGCGATGTATATGCATTTGGAATGATTGTGTTTCAAATTCTCTGCGGAAAACGTAAAATCACTCAATGCGCTCGACAGGCAGCAGAGACATCCAAGATTGAAGATTTCCTTGACCCAAATCTTGAAGGAAAGTTTTCCGAATCTGAAGCAGCTAAACTCGGGAGAATTGCTCTACTCTGCACCCATGAATCTCCTAACCACAGGCCGTCCATAGAAAACGTGATGCAAGAATTGAATGGTACTACTAGCAGTCCTTGATCTTGACTGATGGAGTTTTTTGCCGCAATTTTCAGCTGACAAGAGGCAAGATGGGTGAATCACGAACTACATGCTGAAGTTATCTGTTGTTAATGTTTATGTAATTGCAGTGTCCTTTCCTGAGGACTGAAGTTGTGAATGCTGTTAACTGGCGTAATGTAAATTATTGGTGGAGGGCCTTTAATACTAGCCCTTTAGTGGTAGTTATTGAATGTTAGCCATGTAACAAGTTTGCTTCTTGCCAATTTATTAGTACGTCTATGCAATTTGAAGGTCTCTCAGATAACACTGACAATGACTGAAGACTCTAATCAATTTATAATTTCGTTTCAAGTCACGCGACCTATAAAACACACAACATATCTATTTTCTTTCTATTCAAATGATCAGTATAATCTTCTTTTGGGAGCTGCAACAGCAAAACAAACCAAATTTGGATTCTGTTACAAACTCAGCGAGTGATACGTTAAATATTTCATTCCGACTGGCATGCAAATAAACAAAGAACTCAATACTATCTCTTCCGCATAATCTATTATTGTTGTAACGCGTGGGGACGAAAATGATTGACTTGAATAATTAATTATATAGGCAATCAATGTAAAAATACATATCTTTAAAAAAGTAGGTTTGGCTTTATTGCTTCTCCTTATGGTGCCTGTGAACATTTCTTGTCCTCTTCATCTATTAGCCTTTTGGTTTCTCGTCTGTTTCTTCTTACTCTTAATTGTTTTACCCCGTGTAAAATGTCAAAAAAATAAATTTTATGGCTGACATGGCTCATGCACAACTAAAAAAGAACACATTTGCGCGAGTGTGTGGAGAAAATGAATTCTTCTGTAAATACAAATTCAACTTGCATTAACAAATTAATTTCTTATTTTGTACAATTGAACAGAAGGCTTCGAATTCAACCATAATGTGTACAAGAGGTTACCACCGAATTGTGCGTCCGCATATTATCCAACATGGAATAGATATCCGTAACTTGAAGATGGGACTTGTCTTGAACAAAGAATTCATGAACAACTCCCTCAAGTTCTATCCAACTGCAACCAGGAATTTTCTCTAGGTTTCTTTCTTTCATCATTGATCTAACCCTTCTAGCATCATTCCACATTCCTAGACCAGCAAACATATTGGACAGAAGCACATAAGAACTCGAATTACTGGAATCCATCGCAAAGAGATGCTTAGCTGCAGGCTCGCCAACATTTAAGTTTTCATGTTTTTTACAAGCACTAAGCAAAGTCCTCCAAATAACATCATTTGGCTCGATCGGCATGTCCTCAATAAATCTTCGAGCTTCTTCTATGTGCCCTGCGCGGCCAAGAATGTCAACCATGCATCCATAATGTTGCAGCTTAGGCTCCACCTTGTGAATTCTTCTCATAAGCTCAAAACACAAGATACCTTCCTTCACCAAGCCAGCATGGCTGCAAGCATTCAACACTCCAATGAATGTGATGTCATCTGGTTCTATGAAAAGCCTCTCCATCTCCATGAGCAAATCAAAAGCCAATTCACCCCAGCCATGAATAGCCATTCCATTGATCATAGCATTCCAGTGATCAACATTTTTTCTCTCTATCTGCTCAAAAACTTTTATAGCATTCTCTATGCTGCCACATTTAGAATACATGTCAATGAGAGCAACGCCATGCTTTCCATTCAAAGAAAATTTGTTTTTTTCTAGATACTGATGCACCGCTATCCCTTTGTCAGTATGACCTAATTGTGCAATTGCTGAAAGAACTATCAGCAATGAGGCATCATCAGGGCACATATTATTTTCACAGAGCATATCATGAAAGATTTCTAAAGCTTTTAAACAGTATCCATTTTTAACATAACCACCCATCATAGCATTACATGCAATGACATCTCTATCAGGCATTTCATCAAACAAAGCCCTAGCAATATCAACCCTGTCTAATTTTGCATACCCGTTGATCATATTTGCCCAACTGACCAAATCCCTTTTGGGCATCTTATCAAACAAAATCTGGGCATTGTCCATCTTCCCACACTTTACACACCCATCAATCATCAAATTCCAAGAAATCAAGTCTCTTTCAGGCATTTTCTCAAATAGTTCCCAAGCAATCTGGAGCCTACCTTTCTGTCGTGCATAACCACATATCATTGAATTCCAAGATATTAAATTCCTCTCTTTCATAGGCATAGAATCGAACACTTCACGCGCTGACTCGATTTTACCGAACTTAACATACCCATCGATCATGGAGTTATACGAAACCGAATCTCTAATTGGCATGTTATCAAAAACTTGACGTGCAAATTCAAGACACCCGCATTTCAAATACAATGCAATCAAACAATTCTGCAAAAACAAATTCGACCCAAATTTTATTTTCCTCAACAATCCATGAATCTGCATTCCTTCCTTCACCAAACCCACCCGAGAACAAGCTTTCAAAACCAAGGACAACGAGTACTTATCAACACAAACCCCACTTTCAAGCATCAAACAAAACACTACCAAAGCTTGCTTTGGGTCGAGCCCGTGAGAATACGATTTGATTATAGCATTCCAAAGAAAAGGGTCATCTTGTTTTGTACAAATTTGTGTAAAGAAAACATAGCGAGCAAATTCAATGAGAGGTGTGTATGGTGAAGAAGAGAAACTGGCGATAAGTTTGGCGGTGAGAGTAGTGTTTTTGATGAATCCAGTTGTTATCATTCTTGCGTGAATTTGATTTACGTCGTTCAACGTTTTGCATTTTCGTAGAAGAAGAAGAGTTGGGAATGTTGAGTTCCATGGTTGATTATAATTCGCACAGACAATCATCAACTTCAATTTCTTGAATCAAAACTATCTGGGTTAGATTCTGTGCTTGTACTTCCAACGGCTAAGCCACGTATCCATTATCATCCACTTAACTTCGAAATGCGTTGCAGCGGCAAAAACGACGACAAGTCGATCCGTTTTGAGAAATAAAAGGCTCGATGATTGATCTGGTTTCATATCCATAGCCACTGAGAGGTTGGCCCATGTCATCTTAATGGGCCCAGTCTATTTTATATTTCGTAGCATAAAGTTAGAATTAATTTTTCACATTCTATGATGTAATATCATAGATTATAAAATCAGATAATAATCATAGTAAAACAAGACAATTATACAATATCCGACAATGTTGGTCGCCTTGTTGAAAGAGATGGATGGGGCAATTTATCATATTTCAAGTCGTTAATTATTTACCTTATTCTCTGTTTGATGATGCTTGATAAGCTAAGCAATTAGCTTGGCAGATGCACTAAGTTATCGTTCTCGACAATATATTTTCGCTTTTCTTGCTACAGTTGGTGCCATAACAGCTGCTTTATGTCATCTCAGCCATCGATCAACTATGGAAACCAATTAGTAGGACGCATCATTGTATCTACACTAAAAGTTTTACTTAAGACATGTTAACAGCCCATCCAATAAACCATTTTTCTACAGCAAATCGAGGGTCATTGACTTGGGAGAAGTCACAGTCATGATCTAAACAACATACAACTAACAATACAAGTTGTTACCTTGAAAGCTTTGTTTATTGTTAAAACACAATTTTGGACAGAAAATTAGTCATGTTGTCATGTCATCAGATACCGTATATGCTTGGATTTGCTTAGTTAATTGATGCTTATATCACACTAAATAGTTGAAACTATTAGATATTTGACAGTACAGATTGATGGATTCAATGTACGGCTAGGACTCTAATATCTAGCAAGAGTAGTACATCACGAACACGACAATTAATTAAGTTAATTAGCAGTACTACTAGTTAATTGTTTAATTTAGAAACCATGGAATATAATGACTAGATTCTCAACTTCCAATAGTTATCCGCATATTTTCATTCCACGATAATCAAAGATCACGAAAGAGAAGAAGAGCAAGCAAAACCTTACAGGCGATGAGTTTGACTTTCGATGCTAAAATTATTCTTATCTCAATTCGTCAAACCTTCAATTTTTATTTTTACACAGATATAAATTATGTCTGTCTATTTCTAGTTGTTTTGCCACATCTGTTATATTGACTAAGTTGAGTTAACCTTTACTAGCTAGTGGACTATAGAGAGAGTATTTTTCTCCCTATGCCTGTGAATATAAGTTGGAAAAGCAAGTGGAAGACTAGTATTTTGTTTTTAAAATGTTTTCTCTAAGCTAATATTTTAATCAAAACGAACCAGTTGAATCGAAGTAGATTATCATTTCTTTTGCAAGCAAACCAACTAGCTGTTTGTTAATTAAACAATGAATTTTGTACATATCAAGAAATAGGATTAGGATTAGGAGCAAATGGCTAACGAGATAATATAATATCTTCAACTTATCAAAGAGCACTTGTAAATCGTTGACAACAGTTAAAGAGAAGTCGTGTCCTCTTCTTGCAACTTGCTTCACAAGAACTCTTTGTTTTTCAATTACATGATTCATGAATCATGTGTGCAGTGCAGGTATGATATGAGTATTATATATACATGGGTTGACATATAGATGCAACCAACGTACATATATAGATAAGCATGTAATTAATTCTGGAGACTGGAGTAGTAGGAAAGTAATGAATGAATGAGCTTTTACATTTTATCTTTTTTCAAGAAAAAACCAAAGAGAAAGTAAGAACAAGACAAGAACAACAACAAATGCTCATTAATTCAAGCTTTTTGAAAATGTACAACAAAATAACTAAAACTCTACATAAATTTTCACCCTCTGACTCAAAATTAAAATTAGTTTTCATGAATTATTTCTTCATACTTCATTTCACAACAACAGGATCTAACTGAAATGACAACACTATTATCAAAAGGAAGAAAAACCCACCAAGAAATGCTACTCTTTTCAAATTTGAACCACTTCAAAAATCTAGATTTTCTTGGGGAAGTAAAATAATATTTTTATATTTATAAAAAAAATAAATTATTATCATATGTATCTTATTTTTATTTTTATTATTTAAAAGGTCAAAATTAAGAAATTATCAACTACCTCCAACTTTTCACATCATTTATTGATAAAAGCAAAAATTTTAGGAGAGTTATGTTGTAATACTCCTTATAAAAATTAAAGGAGTCCGACTCTCACACGTTCTAATTGTGCAAGCAATACACTAATGTCAACGGTTTTGTACAAATGAAACTGTTCACTCTTATCACATCTTTTTAAATAGCTGGCCCCGTTAACATTTCAATGCAATTTTCAAAACAATTTCACAAGTTTTAGAATTTAGACAGAAAAGAAGACATGAAGCTTGTTTGGTCTCCAGAAACAGCTTCAAAAGCTTACATAGATACTGTTAAATCAGTAAGCAGCTCAAACCCACTTTCATTTTCAAGCTCTTTTACTTCTGTCAGTGTAAATTTTTCTTTTTTCTTTGTTGTTAAATTATAATATGTATGCTAAAGAATTTGATTCATTTGCTTGCAGTGTGAGAACATCAAAGAATCAGGAATAGCCGAGCTTTTATCAGCAATGGCAGCCGGCTGGAACGCAAAACTGATCGTGGAAGCCTGGACATACGGCGGCCCTGTAACAACCAGCATCGGTCTAGCTGTAGCAGCTCGTCACACTTGCGGACGACACGTGTGCGTGGTTCCAGATGAACGTTCAAGATTAGCCTACGTTAAAGCCATGTACGACTCCGGCATATCGGCGACGGATGTGATAGTGAGAGCAGCGGAGGAGGTGATGGCGGAATTGGCGGGCGTTGATTTCTTAGTCGTGGATTGTAAGCTTAAAGATTTTGCTAGGGTTTTGAGGTTTGCTAGGTTTAGTAATAAAGGAGCTGTTCTAGCATGCAAAAATGCATGTCAGAGAACTTCCGGGTTTAGATGGCAAGGAGTGCTGGAGAGGGGGACACATGTAGTGAGATCAGTGTTCTTGCCGGTCGGAAAAGGATTGGATATAGCTCATGTAGGGAGTAGTGGCTGGGGACAGAGCTTGAAGAAAAACCACAGCCGTTGGATTAAACATATTGATCAACGATCGGGGGAGGAGCATGTGTTTAGAGGTAAATTTTGAGAGAATAAATTAGAATTTTGGGAAGCTACAAAATCTCAGGTACATCCGTCTCAGCTAGATATGGAAAAAGAAAGATGTAATAGGAATTTTCCTTTTTTGTTTTTGAAGGAGGATAGCAATTTTAATATCAACAATGTAAATATTTGTAAATTGTTAATAAACTGAAGACTATTTGGATGAATCAAATCAAATTCTGAATGCGTTAAAGATTGAGTGATCTCATCGGTTTAGCCTGCTTGGTCCGGAACTTCTTTAGCTTTTGATTGTGGGTTTACAGTATAAGAACAGGAAATCGAAATTGTAAGAGATAAGGTTGCGTTTGGGTTTCATGGGGGTGGGGGGTTGAGACACCCATTTATTAAAGGATCAATATCTTTTTCTAATTTTTTTTTATCATTGACTTTAACATATAATAAAATTAATGATGTAACACATTTTAAAATGTTTTTAATAAACACGCGACTTAATTAATAATGTAATACATTTTAAAGAATTTTCAATAAACTTTATCCGATATGAACACATGTGATCCAATCTGTAAACCATAAATCGCACCAAGATGAAAAAGAGATGAATTCATGAAGTATTAACAATTAACAAGAAGAGTATAAGGTAAGATCATAAAAAAAGAAAATTTATGGCTAATTCATAAAATTTGGCGTCAATACCTTCGAATTTCCAATATTGGCCTATAATATGTCGCAAACTATGCTGCACATTGGGGTTCTGAGCTAGCAGCTCTTTTCATTTTTCTTTAATACATATTATATATCATGACTTTTGCCCTTGCCCAAAGGTTGGCCTCGTTTCTCTTTCCCAGTTATGTATATTTCAGGGATAACACATTCATCAAGTACCATACATAATCACTAATACTTTGCAAAAAGTTTATTGCTAAACAAATAAATGGTCCACCATGTATAACAGTACTTATATTTTATTAATTAAACATAAAATCAAATCACGATACTATTTTTTGTGATTTCAATTACATGCTTCAACGAGCCATAGTCGTGCATATTTATTCTAAAAAAGTAACTGTAAAGACAGTCGAAAGTAAGATATTTTCGTTTAGTTTAACGGGCACTTGAAATTTGCCGGGCCGCATTTAAGTTGAAGCAAAGTCCGTACATCGCTTTCCATTTAGACTATCTTTAAGAAGAGAGCAAAGACAGACCGAAGGATTTGGCCGGCTAACAAAGTTTAGAAGAGTTTCATAACACGGTTGAATTTCAGGGCCAAATGCAACCGGACTTTGGAGAAAAGTGGTGCATTTTTCTACATTTTCAGGTTTTGTGCAGTTAGTAGTCAGTGCTGGTGCTGGAGATGATTCAGTATCAGAAGTTCGAAAAGTAGCAGGGTTGGTTCCTAATAGAAAAAAGAAAACAAAGGAGAGGAAAAGAGCAGCAGCAGAAGAAGAATTGAAGCTCATGTTTGAAATTGTTAATTTTGCTGTGTTGGAAATTTTTAATTTGTGATGTGAATTGGTGAAGTTGATGGTATTTATAGTGTGGAGGTGTAGTGACAATGCCAGACATTATACATTAATTTGTATGATGCGTGGATGGGACTCAACTTTCTGGCACGAGGCTAATATTGCAGTTTAATTTATGAAATATCTGGTAACGTACGTGTTGGTTCTTACAATCTCATAAACCAATCAAATGGGAATTCTTAAAATTAAGGATATTGTTCATTTAAATGTCGTTAATTTAGTTTTATGGAGCTATTGCTTTGCAAGTTGATTTCGTTTTGTTGCAGTAGCTGCTACTTTTGTTATTATATGTCGAGTTATATCCTGGAATATGAAGAAAAGTTAAAAATGAACAGGCTCTTTCCCATTTCATCGACTAAATGTGTAATTAATTAAAGACAAATAGAGAAAGCTTGTTCATTTTTTCGCACTTTTGTGTTGTATTAATTTATGTGACTCTATGTAGGCTCATGATTCAAGAATATTCACATACTTAATCGAGCAAGTAAATAAACTCTTGTAGGGCCACTAATTTAATATATATTGTTGATAATTATTTTTTGCCCTCTAGGTGATTTGTTTTTTTTGAGGAAACAAATCTATTGATAGGTTTTTTTGCGGAAACAAATATATTGATCCGCAGTTTTTGAATTTTCTAATTCTCCTTGGATCATTTGCCTGCAAGATGAACTTGGAGAGATGTTGCCTACTCAACGAAAATCTTTTGATACGATAATACTAAAAAATAAATAATAAAAAATAATTTTAATAAAATAGTATGAAGAA
>JAXCLQ010000001.1:25443242-25465556 GCA_035584115.1 Cedrela odorata | reverse complement strand
GAGATTGGAGAGAGAGTAAGTTAAAACTGACGACATAATATTAAATAATTAACCAAAATTAAAACCCAACAATTGATATTAATTGTTGACTCAATAAATTAGGTCTTGATATTTATGTAGTAATTGATTAATAAAATAAAATAAAATAAATATCTAACAACTTTAATTAGTTCTATTTGACATCTTATTCGCTTCCCTTTTTGCTAATTGCTACCACCACTCCGATTTCATCCGGTGAAAGTGAAACGACAAGCACCTAACCCCTCGGCATTTCCATTTCCATTCCATTTCCTGCTTCTTAACAATTTTGTCATCGTTATTGTTATCGTTCTCTAGAGTACCAAAAATCTTCTCTCCGGTTACAAAAATGGATCCGGTTCTGTCAATTACGGTGC
Organism: Cedrela odorata; assembly: GCA_035584115.1. Lineage (NCBI taxonomy): Eukaryota > Viridiplantae > Streptophyta > Magnoliopsida > Sapindales > Meliaceae > Cedrela > Cedrela odorata. The sequence continues at coordinate 25,465,161 of JAXCLQ010000001.1, read as the reverse complement.
TCTCGGTTGTACTCGGGGCTCTGATCGCACTCGTATTCTTCAAAAGTTACTTTAGCAAGAGAAGATCCGAAGTTCAATCCATAATTAAACCGGAGCTCCAACCCGATCACAAAAAGCCTTCCAAGCCTGTCCCCAAGAAATCTCACCTCAAACCTCACTCTCACGCCGCCGATAAGGTACGCATGTCATGTTACAATTAAGTCATAAATTTGGGGAAAAAAATCAAATGAGTTGTTCTGGTCAAGATTTTTTTTATTTTTTTTTTACTTTTTAACGAATTAGGATCAAAACAAGCGGCATCACCCGTTGGATGTGAATACTCTGAAAGGTCATGGTGATTCCGTCACTGGACTGTGTTTCTCCTCCGATGGAAGGAGTTTGGCTACAGGTAACTTATTAGTAATAAAGCAATTTAGAATTTCTTTTTTGATTTGTTTGACTTGGCTTGTTATGAATTATGAAAGATTTTAACCGGTTTATGTGTCTCAGGTGAAATTTGTTATAAATGAACGGATCGGATTGAATCTTTGAAATTAGGATTTTACATTAGTCCTTTGTTGTCTACTGATTGTTTGTTTATTGGGCTATGAGTCGAACCCCAATTATGTGGAGTATAACAATTTCAAAAGATTGCTTTTCTTAATAAGCATTTCTTGCTTTGATGTGTTGTAGGTTAACAAATTCTTCAAAAGATTGCTGGCTTAGTTTAGTTTTTAACTAATTTGACACACACACATATATATAGGAGATAATGCAGTTGTACTTACTCATGAGTTTTTATTTTTGCAATCAGCTTGTGGCGATGGAGTGGTCAGGGTATTTAAGTTGGATGATGCTTCGAGTAAAAGTTTCAAGTATGAATATGAAGTAACTTTAAAATATTTTAGATATCATCTTAATTTAAATAATTCATGTAGTTTACATGTGCTTTCTAGTCCTCAAGTTTTTTTCATGCTTCCGCAGGTTCTTGAGAATTAATTTGCCAGCTGGTGGTCCTCCGACAGCTGTCACATTTGCTGACGATGCAGCTTCCATAGTTGTTGCAACTAATAATCTGTCTGGTTGTTCACTGTACATGTATGGGGAAGAGAAAACCAAACCTGATAATGAAGCTAAGCATCAACCCAAGCTTCCTGTTCCAGAAATCAAATGGCAACATCACAAAGTTCATGAGAAAAGAGCTATCTTGACCCTTTTTGGAGCTACTGCTAGTTATGGTACTGCTGATGGGAGTACAGTCGTTGCCTCTTGTTCAGAAGGTATAATGGTGTTCATTTATCCTGCATTGACTCCTGTATGGTTTATACTATTTGTATTTTTGAGAAAAATAAATCTGTGCCATTGCAACATGGAAAATGTGGCTACCTTGATAATATAAACTATTTTGCAACTTTTTGCTTACCTTGATTCCTACATCTGGCACCATTTGCTATTTCTAGAAGTAAATTCAATTTATAATTAAAAGAAATTGTGATCATTTGTTTGATTTGTCAAATCCACCTCAATCCATGACTATCGCAGTCTGTGCATCTGATAGTTTCACTCCTATAGTATTCATATTGTGGATTTTTCTCTGTTCAACCTTCCTTGGGGCAATTATGTGTCTGAGATGATGAATACTTGCATATATTGGTCTGGCTTTTGTAGGCTCTCTCCTGCTGAGTGTATATCATATCACAACATAAAAGTTTTTTTCATTGTTTTTTTTTTAATATAAACCCATTGGAGTTTAATTTCTCATTACTTCTAATCATTGGTTGTTCTCCAGGGACTGACATCATCATTTGGGATGCAAAAACGGGAAAACTTTTGGGCAATGTTGACACAAATCAGTTGAAAAACCACATGGCTGCTATATCTCCAAATGGGCGTTTTATTGCTGCTGCTGCTTTCACGGCAGATGTGAAGGTGAATATTACTGATATTTCCATGGATGGCTATGACAATATACAACTAATGAGATGCTTCTGGACTTTGTATATAATTTTTTGTAGTTTCTAGTTGATATCATACCATAATGAGCATGTAATCTGCTCCGTTGCTAAGAGTGCATTAGATAGTTTGATTGCTAGCAAAATGTGTACATGTTTGCAAGGGCATGTGCATTTGTAAGGGTATGTGCATAGTTACTTTAATATACTACACTTTTTCCTTGCCATTTGTAACAACAATGTAGTGACTCATGGATTGCCCAATTACTGTAAAAAAATTTTTGGTGTATGTATGGGTGTCTCATTTTCTTTTTCTATTCAGACAAATATGTTGCTCAATATTTATAGCTCACTGTTTCCATATATAATTGAACATCTTCAACCTTACTAACTTTATAAGAATCTAATCTCCTATATGCTTGGGCATTGAACTGGAACTTGTAGTATATGACTTGAACTATTGTGCTTAACGTATTGCTAACTTCATTTGTTGTTTTCTTCTGAAGGTGTGGGAAATTGTGTACTCAAAGGATGGTTCGGTCAAGGAGGTGACAAAGGTTATGCAGCTTAAAGGGCACAAGGTTATTTGGTTTGATCAACTTTTGCATTTATTGATGTCAGCCATGTTTTGACAGTACTACTTGTTTGTTTTTTTTTTTTCTTTCCTTTCTGTATTCTATTATTTTTCGTTTCATGCTTCAAATTTTCTCTTGTTAGAGTTAGCTGTAGCAAAATATGTTGTGAAAAAGCTTGTGTCTAATTTTTTCTATCCACTTTGGAACATGCAGAGTGCAGTTACTTGGTTATGCTTTGCACCCAACTCAGAGCAAATTATTACAGCTTCAAAGGATGGTTCAATACGAATTTGGAACATCAATGGTTTGCATTTTTGCCAAGTTTTTGTCTTGTATCAGAACTAATATTGATATATTTCACCCATAATCTCTCCCACCCACAAATAACGACTTGATGCGCCTACTTATAAATACAAATGCATGCTGACAAAAACACATGCATCTGTAATCAATTTTTAACACATGCAATTGACATTGTACATGTCATTTGAATGTTGGTTTCACTAGAAGTGGAATAATGGGTGTTGTATTTGATAGACATTGTACTTATCAGTTGAATGTTGGTTTCACTAGAAGTGGAATAATGGGTGTTGTATTTGATAGACATTGTACTTGTCAGTTGAATGTTGGTTTCACTAGAAGTGGAATAATGGGTGTTGTATTTGATAGACATTGTACCTGTCAGTTGAATGTTGGTTTCACTAGAAGTGGAATAATGGGTGCTGTATTTGATAGTCCATCTGGTGCATATTCGTGAATCAAGAATCATTGCCTTTATTACGTGAAGAACATTAAAGCTTGTTATAACCGCAACACTTGGCATGTAGCATGTTTCACCATTTACAATGATGTTGTAGTTTTTGATCATTACTTTAGATGTCTACTTATACCCAAGCATGAAGAATGTAAATAAATATCATGCACAATGATGTATGAAATTGCGATTAAATATTCTTGCTTGAATGAAAATGATATTTGCATACGCTTAAGTTAGGGCTGTGATTTAATTTTGTTTATGCTGACCTTCTACATCCATTTCCTGTAGTTCGATATCATCTTGATGAGGATCCAAAGACTCTGAAGGTGTTTCCAATTCCACTACATAATTCTAGCGGTGCTACTTTGCACTATGATCATCTTAGTTTATCCTCTGATGGAAAGATATTGGCAGCTACCCATGGTTCAACATTGCAGTGGCTAAGTGTTGAAACTGGAAAGGTTTTAGATACGGCTGAGAAAGCCCATGAGGGTATGTCCAAGCATTAAGTTTTTATGCTTTGTGTAAAATTTGCCTTTTACTTTATTCTCTACTGTAGGCCTCATCATAACTTACTCTGAAGTCATTAGTTGTAACTGGCATATGTAACTGCTGAAGGTGTATATGAATCCTTTGAATCTTGATTACCCAGTCAATATGTAGCCTTATCAATTTTTTTTTTTTTTCAATAGCTGCATCTTAATAGTTATATGTACCAACTTGCTAAATGATTTGCCAGTTTTTGACTCTCACTTCTTTGAATTAATGACTGATTTTGTTTGAGTTTTATATTTCATACAGAATTACTCTTTCGATGTTATGTATTGTATCACATATCCATGAAATAAAAGTCTGCTTGACTTTTGTACTAATATAAAGTCTTATCTTGCAGGTGAGATCACGTGCATTGCTTGGGCACCGAAGACAATTCCAATGGGTAAATCACCTTGTTTAGACTTATCCTATATTCCTTTGTTCTTTAGTATCTAAAACTATTGAAATGTTCTCTTCTAGAGACTCCCCCTTTCTAGAAGGAACCCCACCACTTCTATGGGACAACCATGGCACATGGAAATCATCTTAGAATACTTCCTAAGAAAGCCCCTAAAAATATGTTCTTTAACATTCTCAAAACCCCTTAGCAAACTTGATACAATTATTCCCCACAAGAGCCCAGGCCCACGGCATGGACAGATTTTGTTGACAATATCTTTTATGTTGATGTATTAGATATGTCATATGTGCAGTCCTTGTACCCTTGATGTGATTTGTTGGCTTTGCCTTTGCTTAATCGTCCGCTGATTTCTTCCTTAAATTTCATTCATATTGTTTTGCATTGAGATGTCTACATAGAAGTGAAACTAATAAAAACCTTTATCATCTATCTAATACAGGAAATGGACAAGCCTTCATTTTAGCAACGGCCAGTGTTGACAAGAAAGTGAAGTTGTGGGTGGCACCATCACTTGAATCGTCGTAAGGAAATCCTTTTAGTTCTCACTGATGTCAAGCCTGGCACGAAGGAGCTTTTTGTCTGACAGTTTTTATATGCTGCGTTTTGATGCAGTAGAAGTTTTGAGGACTTTCCAGGTTCAATACTTAAGTTGCTTATTTCTTACAAGTTACATGGTACTAATCGATAAACAGGAACTTGTTTTGAGAAAAAAAAATCAGAAAAGAGAGGGTATTGAATATTGCTGGCGGAGTTAGATTTTATATATATATATATATATATATATTATTGAGTTTATACGGGACTGGAAAAGGTTGTTTCAGTTTTATTTATTTATTTTTCTCGGAGCACTTTGTTTGTCATCCACATTGATGCTTGCTTATCTTGGCTCGTTAAGTAGAGTAACCATCATTCTAGCATAGTAAAAATGTAATTAAACGCCCACCGTGGGGCGCAAACCCACAGCCACAAGGTTAAGAGCCTTGCGCTCTACCGACTGAGGTAGACGGGCTTCTGTTGATTTTTACTATTGAGCACTCTTACGTTTCTCTTTTTGCTTAGAATCGTATACAATTATTTATTTATTTATTTCTTATGTATACATCAACGGTGATAATCATGGGCTAACCTTGTCGGTTCCATAAATGAAATCACAGCATGCGAATACTGGTGCAAAGCTACTTCGGCTGTTTTCCCCAACATAATGATGATAATCATGGAATTCTGCTCCTCTGTAGAATGAATGTATTTCGTGGGATTCCATGGAAACTCTTAACTGCATTTTCGACCTACAATAATTTTAAGCTATAACAGAGAAGAAGAGAAGAAAATAAAAATTCACTGTTCAACAGTGACAGTATAATTACCCGTGTGTGTTTCAATGGACTGCATTTGTCTCAATATGAACCATTACCAGTTTTTAATTATGTGGGCAGGAACCAACGCAGGCCCAAGAAATGATGGAATGCCCACCGATCACAATCTCAGCCCAATGAATATATGGCGCGGCAAAATCCTGTTGAAGCTGTATATTCATTGTGTAAATGGTGGATTTTCTGGTTGCCCCATTTTTTTTTTATATGAAAAAGCCAATAGTTCAAATAATCCTCTATGACAAAGTACACCAACAACTGCCAAAAATTTTCCCACTTGGAAGGCAATGCCAAACTAGTCCGAATTCCGATCCCTGCCACTAAATCCAATAAATTCGATTAGTTAAATAAAATGTAAGGGTAGTGTTTATTGATCCTCTGTGTTTGGGTGGATCTGACAAGCTACGTGGGAGGATAGCAGTTGTTGTTCAGATAGAAAAATACAAGGGGTAGATACCTTGACGGTAGGATAGGAGAAGATTTGCAGATGGCCGGCAACAAGTGGAAATGTTTGCATGACAACTTTGTAGCACCTCAAATTTCAGAGATCATTATCCCTGGACTTTGGGTTGAATCTTGTATTTGTTTATTTTCCTGGAGCGACTCAGCTCGAACAAAATGTACGGCAGAGGAACTATAGAGTAAAACAAGAGCAAAAAGAGGACGTTCTGATAGTGAAGAATGTAATCTTGTTTCTTGGCAGAATAGTTGAACCATATTTCTCTGCCTAGAGCTGCCTTTGCGTTTTGCAGGTTAAGATAAGGCAGCGTTGTTTGGAGAAAAACCTGGACAAGAGCGAGATGAAGACCGATCCAACATGTGAAGAAATTTATAATGGGAGTAATGAAAGTTGAAAGACTTGAGCTTGCATAAGAAATTGATATAGTAAGAAAAAGCTTGGATTTCTGGGCACGTAAGATATTCTTGAACTTAGCATATAAACTATGTACAATAAACAAATCATGTTGTTAATAATTAGGTACTAACAAATACACTACAGGCCATTCCTATCTTGATCGAGTCTATCGTTAGATATTAAAAAACTTTCTTGATTGAGAGTCATCTCTTTCCTTGATTGTCTATCTGTAGAAGTAACTCTTGAATAATAAATACATGCTCAACAAGATTACGCAGAGGTCCATCTTAGACTCCGTCAACATTTTTTTTTCTTTTTAATTTTATTTATGCAGTCTGTCATTTCAAATACAACTTATAGCAATTGGATAATATGGTATTAATAGGAATAGGAGAAATAATATAATACAAACATACGAAAGAGATACCAGCATGAAATGGTGTTATTTTGTGAGATAAGCTGGTACTCTACTGAAGAAAAATATGGAGGAAGAAAACCAAACTTAATGCACAGCATCTGGCTGTCTCTCTGGTGATGAGGCTAGGAATTCTGGCAAACTCTTATATGATTCATATATCCTACTTAAAGTAGGGAACTTGGTCTGCATAATCGACGACAAAATGTTTAGCTTTAAGCGAGTAAGAAGTTAACAAATACTTATGCATTGCCCACAATATTGACTGGCATGAAAAGTAAGCTAAGCAATCACATAAAAGGATTTCGCTTTACAAAGACCTCCACCAACACAACATTAAAATAAGCTACTGAAGGGTTAATCAATACTTAAAACATTTTGTTTGTTTCAGAATACTAAATCCCCAGCATCAATGTCCTCAGTTAAACATAAAAGCATTTGACATATAAAGTATGGTAAAGTTATTTATTTTTTATAAAAACACAGTGCATCCAAATGGTTCTATCTGAAAATTCTTCAATGCAACATCCAGCAAGAAAGAATGAGGTACAACGAATTATATGATCAAAAACATGAGGATGATACGTAGCCAAGAATCATCTCATAGATTCATAACAAGAAAATTGCACTGGAGCATTATGAGTGAAAGTTGGTGCCTCTTGGATATAATAAAAATTGCTACCTGAAATGAATCGAGAGGCAAAACAAAACAAGGAATAATACTTTACCAGGCCAATGTTGAACCTCATAGTAACAACAGCAATTTGTGGGGCCAAGAAGACATCAGCCTGTGAATGACAACCTCCACATGATTAGTTTTGGTTCTAAGGTGTTTGGCAGTTCAGTGAATTACAATTGAATTATGATACTGTTGAAAATCATATTTCATAGTCATAATTTCTAAACATACAAGCATCATGATGCGTAAACTATTTGTCATTTCAATGTCAGTGTTGGAATCTCATCAAAGAAACTCCTACTTTCAAAACAGTCAAGCATCATTGAAATTGTTCAACAGATTTGTCAACAGTCTGTCATAGAGTAAGATCTTTAGCTTAAGTAAGAAGTCAAATCTGCGGATGCAACTATTATATTTATTAATTATTTTACTTTTTTTGAAACCGTCTTTAGCCAAATTTCAAATAGAAAAAGTGCCAAAAGAATTAGCAAATGAAGAAATAATAAAGAAATTGAAAGTAAAGTGAGGAAGCATACAAGGGATCAACAAGTGTACAAACTAAGGTCAGTCTTTAACATCTTTGAACAAGAAAATACAATAACAGGGCAAGAAAGAAGAGTCACAAAGACTGAGAGCTTTGAAGTTCATAGAGAAGGGACTTCATCGAATAAAAAATCAACCCAAGATCACAATTATTCTGTCGGAAAACCTTAATTTCAGAAAGATTTCAGACATAATCCTCAGCTAAAAAATTCATACCCCTCACTAAAAACACCAATACACCCTTCTATTCGGGTATTTATGAATATTACTTATATAAATCTTTCACCAGCAGTGCATATATCAGACACAAAGAAAAGGATTAGGGCATTGAAGTTAATCATCAAAAGATAATTCTAAAAGAATCAGTAAACAGTTAGGATTTCTAATAGACCACCATGTACACATCTTCTCCTGTGGCATATTTGCTATCAAAATCTTTCAGCAATTTCTCAAGAGCTGTACAAAAGGGTAAAATAACTAATATCAGTAGCACAAAGAGAGCAACCTTCAATAGTTTGACATGAAGGCAATGTAATCTCTTAAGAAGAGACGTATTGCCCGGGGTTGTGGCGGTAGAGAGAGAGAGAGAGAGAGAGAGAGAGAGAGAGAGAGAGAGATTATCTTACCTAGGAAACCTTTTTCTATGTTAGACTGAGCCCATGAAAGGCGTTCTTCTGGACCAATCTTTTCCTCAATATATTTCTACAGAAAAGAATAGGAGCAAAGGAGAGAAAGAGAAGTGAGTTACTTGATGAAATCTACAAATATGCAATAAAAATTAATTATATAGAAACAGTATGTACCAGCACTGATAGCATATGAAGAGGCTGCACGCTAGAGCTGACTATACTAGCAACCTGTAATTTGGCAAAAAATAACATATTGGACATACACAGAGTGAGTTAACGCGGAATCCATACTTAACCAGCATAAATCTTTCACTGGCACAAGGCAGAAAGAAAAGACGTGTGAAAACATTCATCCAGCCGAAATAAACTTTGATATCAAGGTAAGATTTTCAGCATAAAAGACTTCGAGAACTTAGAAGCATCCAAATTGAATGGTTCTATCAGTTCCAAGACATTTATTTTTGTCCACCGTGAAATTAAATGTTAGGTTAGTCCACATAAATTGGAAACTAACAATGTATTAGATATCATAGCAGTTCCAGAACAACCGTGAAATATGGTATTTATATTTCATTCTTTGAATAGCTGAGGTTGCTAGTTGACTTGGCACAGTACACAGGATGAATCTTTGGACAATGCAACAATAATATGTGACTGCAAACTCAATTTCAAGTTTATGAATTCCATTCAACAAACTCCATCGAGTGCCCAATAGTGATTTCAATTGAAAGCAAGAGAACAACCACTGCAACTCTTACCTGAAGATTCAAAGCTCTTCCCTGCAAATCAGCTGGTAACAATGCTCTTTGAGGATAATTTTCCTCCAAATACTAATCAAGAACAATAACAATAATTCAATTATTAGGATGATGGAACCAAGACCATTGTGAAATTGAACCTTAAGATCATCATTCCATGCATTCCAAAAACAATTAAGAATTATGTGGTTTCTTATAACATGCTCGAGTCATTCAATCATCTTACAGACAAAGAACACCAACCAGCAAGATAGCATAGGAATCTGAGACCACCACATCGCCATCAACTAACACCGGAGTGAAACAGAGGGGATTTAACTTCTCAAACTCTGGAAATCAGATATAACATTCATTAATATTGCAATTTTTCATATTATGGCACAACACGAGTATATGTAAAATTATTAACTATCCCTTGCGGACCATACAAGACAAGTGCATATTATAAATTCCATGTTTACCGGGACTAAACTGTTCTCCTTTTGAAAGGTCCACTGATTTGTATTCATAAGGAAGACCTACACATTCGTAAACAACTTATATACAAAAGAAAAAGATTTAAAGGTTCAACGCAATGAATATTTAAACAGTAAAAGAAAAACCTTTAAGGTTCAAAGCGAAGCGTACACGCCAAGAACAAGAGCTCTGCCAGTAGGAATATAAGACGAGCTTTGAAGAAGAAGAAGACGAACTACTCCTGTTCTTCTACAAGAAGACGATAACGATGAGCTTTGAAGCTTAGTTATGGCTTTATCAGAAAAAATTAAGAGGCGGTATTTCGCCTCAAACAGAGACATCTGAGCAAGCTCAAGTCCGGATAGATGTTTTAAGTAGAAATTAAGAGTAAAGAGACGAATTTGAAAGTGAAACCCTAATTCGATAGAAATAGAATGAAGGAAAAAGCGGGTACCCGATCGTAGGTGTCCATGATGATAATCTTGATTCTTGGTAACCAAGCTAGAAGCTCAACAGCTTAAGTCTGACGCCAGGCTTTAACGGTCAATGATTATGTCCGGTCTATTGTCCGAAGTCCAATAGTCAACTACATCTTTGACCATTAAAATATATATTTGTTTTTTTTTTTTTTTAAAGTAAATTTTGTGACGGTTAGTAAGTTTACAATTAAAATGGTACTAACGGCCTTAAAGACTATCGCTGTATTTTGTTGCAAACAATTCTGGTCTCTGTAGGAATCCAGGATGTTGATTCTCGATTGGAATGGAAACAAATGTGTCATATTAGAATCTCAGGACATCATATATCATACAACAGCCAATTTCATCACCGATGTTTCCACAAATATCCTTCCGCAACTGAGGCAAATTTAAAAATGTAAGCTTCGGATGCATATAAATTGGACTTGTCATAAAGTTAACATAAGCCGAATATACAAAGCTAACAAACTACTAGAATTTGGACTTTGCAATGAGATGACTTTGTTTTGGCTCTCTTTTAACAAGGAAGCTTCTAGCTTCATCATCTGTAACGTCACTGCAATGAAAACTTGAAATTAGATAACTGCTAAAAGAAATGAAAACTTAACTGGATGGAACTGAGCCATAGAGGAAATTAAGAAAATGAAACCTGTCTATGGCTTCAGACTTGGAGATCAACGAGAGTTCTTTGGACGCAAGGAACTCACAGAAATTGTTGAGACTTTTCTCCTGGCAGAATTTGCAAAGATGGCGCAGGAAATCATTGAACTCTTTTGGTTCCTGCATACCAGAACTTTCTGAAGTTAACCAACAATTTGTGGGTCTAGTCTCAGTACCCTGGCTAGCTTGGCCAAAAAGCAAAGAGAGAACAAATTTCACAATTACCCCTTGTAGAACAGAAATAAACTAGGAGTTAATAGGATTCTAGCCAAAAAGAAAACGTCATTAAAGAATAGCAAAGTAGTAGTAATTACAAACGACGTATATAGAAGCAAAAGTTATCCATACGCAAAGAAGCCAAGGGGGATAGAGACGGTAGATATATACTTGCTCAAGGATGCACCCCTTGCGTAGGGCAACTAAAAGTTCCACTGCTTTAGGATAATTATCCCCTTCATGTGAGTTTTCCACTAGGTCAAATATTTTATTTTCCATATCCTTCATTGCTATACTGACCCAATTGGGACTATCTCTTCTGGACATCATAGCTTCAAAATCTTGAATAGGGGTAAAATCTCCAATTTTCTCAACTTTGACTACAGATTTGCTTTCAATGGAATTGATAACTTGAGCATCAGATACATCAACATCAATAGCTCCCTCATGCAAGCCAGATGGTTTCTCATGTCGTAATGGCCTAGTTGATTTCTTCAGCTGCAAGCCACCTCATTTTAATACCTCAATGTATAAGATAAGATTGTAAGCAAAACGATATTGTTAGTTTCAAAAATGACCTTAGGATTCTCCTTTAGTTCAAATTGTCTATGTAAAGCATCAATAACAGACTTGTGTTCAGAAAGAAGTGCAGGATCAGGCTCAGAAATCTTCCTAAGAGTCTCATCAAGTGGAGACACAGCTGCATCTGGGCAGTTTGATTTCAACTCAAGGTGACGATAGAAACGCTGACAACATACAACATCTGCTATTAGTTTTAGCCATATTTTTTATGGCATATTGCACAGAAAAAAAAAACTCTCCAAAATATTCTTAAACACTACCAACAAAGTTATTGTTAACGCAGGTAGTTCCTCTGATGTTTATTCAGGAACCAAGCACCATTTCTACCGATGCAAGCTCTAGATAGCATGTTTCTATTATGAGACAATGTTTAAATACAATTTGAACAACCGTGCTTTACTCCAGTACTTGTCTGCTCTATGGGACAAAATAATCACAGCCCTATAGAGGAATCATACTTAAATAATTAAGTAGTAATGGGTGTCAACTAGCCCAGCTGGTAAAGTTTCTTGACATTAACAGACCTAACACCGAATCCTGCCAGCAGCGAAGGAAAGACTATGGTATGGAAGAGAAGAACCTCCTGTTGTGCAGGCTAAATGCATATTAGTGATATAAAAAACAGTAAGTAGATATCCTGTAATGCATATATAATATCCAACCATCGCATCAATTGAATGAGAAACCACCTCCCCTCACCCCCAATGCATGTGAAAGATTTGAATCATTGAATGTTCTCATAAGAGAACACAAGCATAGTAGAAAGCAAGTGCACATGGTTGCATACAGAAAAGTAAAGTTAAAGGGAACCATCAGATAACACTTGACTAAAACCAGATGCCCAACAAGATCACTTTACTCTCATTATTTCAAAGCACATAAACATATTAAGACCCACCTCAAACAGAAAACAGGATTTTTTTACTGAAACAAGACTGGGAAAAACTCTTTCAAGGATATACAATATGTGTTCATATGTCTAACTGATAAATAAAGCAAGCTAGTATAATACAGACATAAAAACTGCATACTTAAGTACCTGCAGAATGGGATTTGGGGTAAACTCAGGCGGCAAAGCTTCCCCTTTGCCAGACGGTGCAAGGTCAAGCATCTTAACCAGGTTATCTGCTGCCTCCTGCTGTTGCTCATTTGGCTGCCATGACACAGGAAAATTGCTGAAAGAAGGGAATTGAAATTCCCGAACATCCTCAGCAAAAGGAAGTACATTGAAGTAGAATGAATCAGGCTGCCCAGCACAAACCGAAAAAATGGAAATTTTCAGCAAGGAAACTATATCCAAGAATAGAAATAGAAGCAAGGATGTAGAATTAAGAATTTCAAGGTGAAGACAGAGTGAAACCGCATATTGAGACCTACAATGTTATCATGTTCAGAAATATTGGGAGTCAACACCCCAACAACAACACTCTGCTGTCCTTGTCTCCACACACAGCGCAAAATTGCAACCTTATTCATTTCCTTCATTGCTCTTGCTAAGGCTGAAACTGCAAGAATTGCCCTTGTATTGCCCGGTTCAGCAATAAAAAGGTTGACATCTTTCATGTAATAGTGTCTTTTGTCAATCAAGATGTCAGAAAAAAGAAAAAAAAATTATAAGACAAAAAGATACATTTTCAACCAATATTAACCAAAAGTAAATAATACTTGTCCAAATTAAAGCAAATACTTCTACCGCAATATGTTTGTAGCATCAGTAAATCCAAGAAGGTTTACACTCTTTGCCGGTTTGAACTTGACAGCCTCCCATTCATCAGATGATATAGGAACCACTTGAGGTCCATAGCGATAACCTTTAATTCTTTGCTCTGGGGGTACGACTTTACTAGGATCTTCAACACTTTTGTACTCATAATCAACCTTGACTTCGTGTGTGGCAAATTTATCATTTGAAGGTGCTTTATCAGAGTATTTCTTCAGAGTGGGAAACTTCTCTTCTGCTGTCTTTTTATAAACCCATACCTACTCAAAATTTACCATAAATGAATTCCAGAGTTTAAAGAGAAAAATGAATGTAAAAATTAGTAACACAAACTTCAGAGACTTTAATGCAGTAAAGTTCAAATGTGTCATTGAAGTGCAAAAAAGAATATGGGGGTAGCTGATTAAGTTATGGACTTAGAAACTGATACATCCCACAAAACATTATCAAGAGTTCTACAAGCAACTACCTAGACACCAGCCTTAATTGTAGGCATCAAACTAGTTGATTTTGCAACTTGAAGTTTAGAAAAGAAAATTAAGAAATAAATAAAACACATTGACACACAAACATACAGAGACATAGCCGTAACTCTTCAAAACAACAGCATGCAACATACATAAACAGCAGATGCTTGAAAATATTTCGGCAACATACCAAAACTCTCACCTTAATCTTCATTTTAGGACTAAGTTCAAGATAACCTCTGAATACTGTGACTGGAGATATTTTTCGAGTTTTCAGCGCACCTTGTAATGAAATTGGATTATCAACATACAATGTCTTTGCGCTTGATTTCTTTGAAAATAGATTCAATAGATGATCATTCTCATCCCCAATTTGTTTATTCACTTCCCCATTTAAACTTGCTCTCACAACAATATTTTCCATCCTCAAGCCGTATGCAGACATTTGCATGGCAATGGTGCTGACTTGATATTCTTTGGTACCTACATCTGGATCTTTAATAGGACATAGTGCATCTGTTATAAGACAGAGACGTTTCCTTCCTTTATATGTATCCTCATATTTCTTTATCAGCATATCCACCCCAACAACAATCGCATCAAGAACTGCTAAAGTTAAGGCACTAAACATATGAGAACAAGCACAACATGATTAAGGCCGTGTTTGAGATTGTGGTGATTTTGTTGTACTTTAAAAGCAATACACCAACTATCAGTGGGACCCACTCATTTTTCCCTTACTATTTAATCCATCCCACAACAGTTGTGACCTAAAGACCACCACACCTCAATACCAAACAAAGTCTAAGCAAGCATCATACTTAAGTTGTCCCTTGACAGATACAAATGAAAACCATAAATAAAACGGTTAATAATTACCATCAAAAGAGACAAAACAGGGTATAATACAACATGACACCTTCCCCAATGTTAAAAATACAAATTTAAAGAAGAAATATAATTGCATGCAAAAGTTCCTCTGCAGTATTTGAACATGAGGATCAAATTTGTTTACATAATATATACACGTGTAGATAGCTGAATATTTACACAAATGAGGATAATATAATTAGGCAAGCATATCGTTACCCAAAAATATGGCCAAAAAAGGGATTAAAGATAAATTTTCTAGAGGCCAATAAGTTTCTACCAGGAAAGCCAATTTTGAGCCCAAGGAACCTAGGGATTAAAATTGCAAACAAGATGATGACAATTGCAGGAACAAAGGTTTTATGTAGAATGCACGACATCAACTTGAAAAAGAAAAAATAACAATCTCGAAAAAGAGTGGATACAATCACCAGAAAAAGTTCCTCGAGGGAGATGTTTTAAAGATTCAAGAAGGACTCCATCAACAACTTTGATATCTTGGAAAACCATAACATGTTCATATCCACCCACTTCCTGTGTCAGGTCATTTTTAGTGTCTGTGGAATCCAAGAGAAGATAATTAAGCAATGCTTCCTGAATAAGCTATTCGAAAAAATTTTGAGAATTTGAAGATCTGTGTTGATGCCATAACCAGTAATGAATAGTTGGAATTTAACATAATCCAAATAACATCAAATGTGCACAATTGTTAGTAAAAAGGCTCAGGCCTACCTTCAGTTCCAAATAAAACAACTCCAACTTCATCAGCTTTTCCATAAATGAGCTGCATATGCATAAATGGAAGAATTAGAGCAGTCCTTCAAAATATAGTCCACAAATCACTAATGTATTCTTTCTTCCACTCAAAGTACAGTAACAAATGCCTCAAGAGTCAAGAGGAAACATATATGAGAAATGACGAAAAATAAATTTAAAAACACATAGAATTTACCTTCTTTTCTATAAGCATGGTGCAAAGTTTTTCAACATCTGGAAGAACACTGTGCATGGAAGGACTGACATCCAGTAACAATAACAAAATTTCCTGTTCACAGACGTGTACCCAAAAAAGATTACATAAAATTTGTAGCCAATAAAGAATTTCAACAGTATGACAATAAAAGGCCGAAGAAAAAGAATGATTGTTTGACCTCTTTAATTACACTTTCATAATAAGTAGCTCAAATTTACATAACCTAATGTAGGAAAACCCCTTCCACAGTCTTTCTTTTTCTGTCAATTCAGTTCGTAAAGAATTTACCAATAAATTTGAAAATTCAACCATCCAAGGGACATCATACCACAACAAACAAAATATAGTGAATAAAAACTGCAGATATGCATTTCTTCAATGAAATAATGCAACGTAAAGTAGCTAAGCAACACGGTATAAGCACTGGGTTTTAACATTTCAATCAATTTACAGTAAAACCCTAGAAACTAGCATATTCGAATAACAAGAGTTTGAGAGTTAATTCAGGTTCAAAGTGAAATTCAAAGAGAAAATCAGCGAGCGAATTTTTACCCTGTTTCGAGCCATCAGAGAGTAGAGGGAGTGATGAAAGAAAGCTTGTCTCCGAAGCTGTGCGTGAAATAGAAATTGGTATTGATTTTAAAAAGTCGCGAAATTGTCATTTATTCTTCCCGCCTCGGGTAGAGAAGTTTGTTAAATTACAAAATAACCACTAAACTTTAAATATTTTCATATTAGACCACAACATTTCGGTAATTAATTAAAACAGTAAGGGCGAAAAAGGCAAAACAAAGTTGGCTCTTGATTGCTTCAAAGTTGGCAAAAACGCGTGGTCGTATTGAAAGTACGCGCTGTGCTAGTGCTCCAGATAAGCCAATAAAAAGCGCAAGAAACAGAAAGAAGCTGAACTTCGAAAAATGGCATTCAATGGCGAGTTCTAGCGCATACTGCTACGGTAAAAAATACAACAAGCGGTACAATGCTTCCTCCCTTTCCCGACTTATTATCCTTTGTCGGTCTCAGGAGCCCAACAACAAACCCACCGATCAAACTAGTCGAAGGTACTCTCGATACAATGTCTATTGTGTTCTATTTGTTCTCAGGTAAAATAATTTTGTTAATTTGAAGGGATTTAAAACTAGCCGTGGTCGGGGCCATTTTCAACTTGAGGCACATTTCTTTTTCTTTCATTTCCTTCTCTCTTTTTACTCATTGGGTTTGCTTCTTGTATTCCCAATTCAGAAGTCGAATTAATTTATGTTTTGCGTGTGATGCAGTCAAAAAAAAAAAAAAAAAGGGATTACTTAAAGAGTGCAGAAGAATCAATCAGCACTAGCTGTGTGTCCTGCTTCCAAGAACTGTATTTCTACTTCGGAACTCACTACGCAACTCCTTGGTTATGAATGTGGTGCACGTTGTTGTGTATTTTATTTTACTGTAACTACAATCGTAGTAGGAAAAAGCCCGTTGGCAGAGAAGTGGCCATGGAAGAGCTTCTTCAAGTGGTAAATAACTTCATTTTGAGTTATGAAACAGTCACTAGCAATCCATAGAAGTAAATTACTTAAATTCGAAATTATTCATCCTGCAGATAAAATCACCAAAGCCAGACAAATTTACCCCGCGAATTGTGGAAAAGAGAGATGATTATGTGCACGTGGAATACGAATGTCCAATCTTGCGGGTAGGTTTTGCTTGTCGTAGATAAGGTAATTCTCAATTGTTTATTGCACAGCTGACTTTCTGCGTAAAATAGTTAGTAGATGATGTTGCGTTCTGGCACCGTCCGGGTAGTGATTCCACTGTCGAATATAGATCTGCTTCACGCTTAGGAAACTTTGAATTTGAAGCCAATGGAGAGAGAGTCAAAGTAAAGTTCGTTAATTATGACTACAGTTTTACTCAATATTGAACAGTTGTAAAAGATGCTCTCGTTCTCATGGCTTCCTGTTACCAGGAAGACAACCAACAAGTTCAACCATTAACCGCAAAACAACTCAAAGAATTTACACGAGATGTAACTTGCCTGAAACAGTGAAACGTGCATGCCTTTTAACTAAATACATTTCAAAAATCAAAGAAAATGATCCTTAATGACACTGTTATCCAAATCCATTCTTCCAAATCATAGTCTATGAGTACAAAGAAACTCATGTCCATTACCGGCATCATCATTGCAACACATTCACTAGGCAGGAAATACATATCAAACTTGATTAATAAAGAAAAGTGAAACCGCAATAACAAAGGAACACTGAAAATCTACTGCTAATAGCAGGTCCATGCAATTCCAGTATTCCACTTAGTGTGACTAGCGGCTTGGTTCCAATGCCATTAATCCTTCCTCAGTTCCATGTATTCACGATGAATACCATCTGCATTTAGGATAACAATTTCGAGCTTGTCTCCCTGTTAAACATTCAAGGACATGTTAGAAAAAGAAACAAGCGAACCTTAATATGTAAAAGAATTTTGTTATGGTACCATGCTTTACAACTGCAGAAAAATAAGAGATACAAAAGCCCAAAAGGAGACAAAACTGTTAATCCTGTTATTTTTCTTAATAGAAAACATTGTATGCATGCATATATTGCAGCAGGCAGCACTCAAATGATGTATGAAAATGTATGCACGTCTGTGGGTGCCCCAGTGTGGGTGAGAGAGAGGGAAAAAAGTATACAAAGAAGTAATTCTGAAAAAACACGACATTCCAATTTATTGAGGTTCCAGATATCTAAATCTAAAGTTTCACCACACTGTCATCCACTTCTAAGTTTCCCAGAAATCTAGGTAGACTGAGAAGGAAGATAAACTTACAGTGTATATATCTCTCTCGGTTGCCGATGCAAAACAAGTTTTGACTAAATCAACTGCTTCAGCTTCTGAAAGAGGAGTAACAGCATCCTGCAGAGAGCACACATTTTCAAGCAGAAGACATAAGAATAAAAGCACTGAAGAATATGTGATGTTAAATATTCAAATAGGAGCATACCTGGGCAGGCAATAAGAGAGGACTGGGAGACTTTAGTTGATTATCCAGAAAAGGCATGATAAGGGTGGAGCCAGAACCTTGGGAGCTATACCCAACCCTCTCATAGGAACCAACAGCATCATATGTGTAGACACAACCTTTGCCTGAAGCAAGGAATAGAACAATATTTTCACATGGACTGAGAACAAAAGAAGCTTAAAACCGACATTGTAAGCTGGTAATAATTTTACCTTCATTGTCAAGGCCACCCACTACATTAAATGAATAATACGGGAAGAAACGTTTGTAGTATAGGGTGTTGGAGAGTAGTTGAGCCATTGCAGGGCAGCTCATTTGCTTGTTGTGCTGATGCTGATAAATCTGTTTCAAGTAATCCCAGGAAAAGGGAAAAAAAATAGTGGTATCACACCAGTGGATCTTTGCAAAGAGAAGAGAAGGGTAGGAAGCAAAAAATTCAAAATACACATTCCCCCTTAAACAAAAGAATTCCCTTATTTTCAGAGATTGCATATTTAAGAGATTAAAACTGCTGAAAATATATTTGTAACAACTTCATATACAATATGGTTTTTCAATATTACTTGCATGCTGAATAAAAATTGGTTAATTTGTCTTTATATCAAATTCTCCCCAAGGGCTGTGATAACATCAGAATGTTTAAGGCAAGCATATGCAGAACAGAGAAGAAACATAAACGACTACTATCCTAGTAAAACATAATTAATGGAAGTCATTAATAGATAAAGAAAATGTGGAACGGAAAATAGGAAAGCCTTTATATTTACCCACAAGCATGACTAATCAACAAAGTGACAAGTATAATCTAGAAATGAAAGTCATGAAGTATTAGACATAGGCCCAGCCTTGTATAGCATACTTCAAATGTGCATCTACAGAAGAAAATTTAAGGAAAATAAACACCACTCAGTAGGATCTGTTTGAAACCTTACCAAGTGCCTTGCTGCCAGGTGTTTTTGTAAGGCTTTCACATCCGCTTGAAAACCAGAAGAGGCCATAACACATTTGTCAGCCCTGCAAGAGGTTAAATAATAAAAAGAGAGAACCCGTTACTGAGTAACTCTGATAAAAATGTTTAACAACACATTTGGATCCCATTTCCAAATGTAAAAACCAAAAGAATAAAAGATGCCAATCGCAAACCAACTAACACAGCACAGCACAAGAGCCAAACATTAGAAGAAAAAAACTTAAACGCATTAAAAAATTTTATCCACTTTAGCTCTCGTATGAGCTTAGCACATTCCAGGAAGATAAAAATGTTCTTCTATTATTGCTGTCCTCTCGTACCTAAAAGCCCAAGATTGGTGTCTAGCAGTATAGCAGCAATCTAAGCCAAATAATTATGGCAACTCTTATTGTAATTGCACTATGAGCCAAAATGCAAGTCAACGTGAGTGCATAGATTCCTCCCCAGGTCATCAAACTGCTAGATTATTTCAAATGTTAAAGTCCAGAATATACATTCAACATCTGCCAATAACCATGCCTCTAGACTCAGGTAGGCTATAATTTTTTTTATTTACGGACCGCGGTCCATCATATAGTTCCATTTTGTAATCTAGAAAACGAACTCACTGTAGGAAGAATCATTTGCCCAATATTACCAGACTCTGAGTTATCCAGTACTTGATTCTTTACTTCTTTAATTCTTCAATGATGTTGGAGATATAAATCGATAACCTTAAAAAGAGACATTCCCAGATTTTTGACCAAATTACAAAGTTATTCACAGAACATTGTTATCAGTAAGCACACCTACATCCAATATTGAACAAATATAGAGAATGAAATCCATAAAACCTGACTTATGCAAGCATCCATAAAACCCTAATAATTGAAGACCGGAACCCAATTTTACCAAACCTCTCTTCTAACCACCGATAAACTCAAAACTTACAGCATCCAAAACAAAATTAAATGGATAAAAACAAGGAGATATCTGAGAAGAGTGCGTACAGTTTACAGATTTTGGAGTAATCACGAGTGAGGATGCTATAACCAGTTGACATTCGGGTATCAGCCGCGATAACGCAATAATCGCCTCCGGCGATCGCAACACAAGATCTGGAAAAAAAACATACATATGGCATAAACAACGCAATCAGAAAGCCCTAAACCAAAATACAAAAACGAATGAAGAAAGAAACAGTACCCTCCATTGTTGTCATAGGGAGACCAGTTGGGATGCTGCTTCGTCATGATGAATTGAACAACTGATAGAGAAAGTAACTAGGGTGAGAGATTTAGCTAGAATAAAAAATTTGGGTTCGTCTCCGAGAGTTTAAGATCTCGTACTGTCTTCGGCGACAAGAAAGTGTAGCTTGAAACCGACGCCGTTTCTGTCAATTACTTTACATTTATTATCCAAATAAAAAGAAAAAATCATTCATATTAAATATAATGCAATTGAAAATGTATTTAATTTTAAATTAATTCTATAGAAAAAAATACACTTTATAATTATATAATTATTTATTTTTTAAAATAAATTAATTATAATAATATGATCAAATAAATAAAAATACGTACTAGCGGATAAGACAAAATCCATATTATCAAGGATCCGAACCGAATTCATAAACCGGGTCGAGATAGAGAAGCAATGATACGATGGCCCGCAATTAATGAATCCAGTCTGAATAAGAGATTTGAAGTAAAAATTATTCTCGTCGGACACGAGTAACCTAGATACGATGTCGTGCAGCATAAATGGATGCACGATTGCACGTAGTAGCATATAAATTTGATTAGAAACAATACCGGTACAAAGGGAAGCCGAAGTAGAGATTAGAGAGGGGGAGAGGTGGAGAGGAGGAGGTCATGGAAGACCTGCTTGGATGGTTCTTGATCTTCATCTTCCTGATTTCTCTGCTTGGCATTCTCTGTCACCAGGTCATTTCTCTATCTATTTCAATCTAATCCTTCGTTTTCTTTTTTTCCTTCAACTATTTTATGTAATTCTTTTGTTGCTTTTACTAAAGTTTCCGGATTATTAGTAGAAACCGGATATAAACT
>JAXCLQ010000001.1:25405249-25435956 GCA_035584115.1 Cedrela odorata | reverse complement strand
TTTCATGCCCAACTGTTGCTGCTGATATCTTTCTTCTGTTATCCTGTAACAATGATCTCCTTTTTGTGGGAGTATTATTATATAGCCTAGTTGACGAACAGAAAGTTCCACCAAGAAAGTTTAGGGAAGTCTATTTCTCCGAGAATAGAGGATTAATTTTGATTTTTTTTTTCAAATTACTGATAAATTAATTTATTAAATAATTACTTTAATAAATTTTTTACTAAACAAATCAAAAAAATTAAATTTAAACAAAAATACCCTTTACTCTAAAAAAATTAAACGAATTTTACCTTTTTTATATTGAATGAACCCCCAAACTTTTAGAATTAATAAATAATTGGGGCCTATTAGATATTTTTATAATTGGGGCAGATTTCAAATCTTAGTTTGATAATTGGCCAATATTATGAAAATATATAATGAACCCTCATACTTCTAAAATTAATCAATAATGGCTAAAACATTTAAAATTGGACATATTGATCCCATTCAAAGGGCGTTCAAAACAAAACTATTGTACTAATATATAAGAATTCAAAATAGTTTAATATTATTAGTTAATTTCATTAGTATTGAAATCCATTCAATAACTTTACATGCAATATTTTATTTTGTTGAATCGTTTTGATCCAAAAATATTTTTTTTGGCTTATTTAATAAAATAAAAATTGTAAGATGACTATTTTGATAAAGAGATTTGAATAGATACTATAGTTTATAGTAATTTTATTTTGTGATAAATTTTGTAAAAATATATATTTATTTCTCCTTTAACTATAAGTTTACTAACTAAAAGAAAATATATTTTTAATTTATTTATTTTTTGTGAATAAAAAAAATTAATTATAAAAAATAAATAAATTAGTGATATATAAAATTTTTAATTAGTTAATTTATAATTAGAAAAGAAGTAGAAGTATTTTTTTACAAAATTTATTATAAAATAAAATTATTACAAATTTGATAAAAAAAAAAATTATCTTATAAAACCCCAAAATTAATAAATTAGTTTTCGACGGTTTGGCATTAATTTGACTTGTATAATTTGTATTATAAAGCTGAACCATTTAAGTTAAAAAAATAGCAGGAAAATTGTCAGGTTTTGACAGAATGGATAGTCGGTGAAGGCAGGCAGGCTCAAAAGTAAAGAATCCGTGTCAGAAAACAATATACGACAAATAGGAATGGAAAATTCGGAGAGCGAACCAACATTTGAGAATGTTAAATTGTCGACTCATTGGAATTAGTCTTTGATTATGTTAATTGGTAAACTAGGACAGGCTGCTCTCGTTTTGTCGTTATAGAGGTATCAAGTGGCAACAACTCTGAAAATCAAGAGTTTGATTGACGGTGTTATTTTCTGTTTTATCTTTCTTATTACTAACATTATCAATTATCATTAAAGATCTATAGAAACTTTGATAGAATAATTTTTTAACAAAAAAATATTCTTTATATTATTAATTTTTTTTATAAAAAAAATAGTAAAATAATTATTTTAAAAAATAAAAATACAATTTATTTTGTGAGTATACTTTTAAAAATGGTAAAAAAAAATAATTATTTTTTAGTTAAATTTTTAAAAAAATATATTTATTTTTGTTTTTAAAATTAATCTAAAAAAAGTGCAATTAAGCATTTTTGCTATTTTTATTTTTTAAAATAAAAAATAATTTCAAAAAATGCAACCAACATTTGGAATTTTTTTTAATCTGGTACTTTTATAAAATCAAAATAAAAATAATATTTTTTTAGTTATTGTATTTCGAATATGAAAACACATTTAATATCATATTTTAAAAATTGTATTATGAAAATGAAAGAAGTTAATTTGGGTGAAAGAAGTATTTTATAAAATATTTTGTGATTTATTTTAAAAATAGATAAAAACAACTTTAAACTGTTTTATAATTTTAAGTTATAAATATATAATTTGTATTTTCTATTTTATGAATTTAATTTTAACAAAATAATAAAAAATATATTTTACATATAAATTTATAAATTTATAAAATAAAAATAAAAATAATGACTAAAAATGATAACAATCGAGCGTAATCTTCCCTTAATTTGCAAAATCCAATATTGTTCGGAAATAATTTCAGACTTGCTTAATCTTCGTTATCACTTCTTGATTAATTACTCATTAGACCATGCAATAAAACCTGAACCTTAGTTTTTGTCGAATGAAAATTTTAAAGATAAGAGAAATTGTCACCTAATAAAATTAATTAGTCATTAAAGACAACGACCAAGCTGTCTTTGCACTAGGCATAACAGCCGTTACTTAATTAGCCTACAGATCAGATATAACCTGTAATTGCTGTCTGAGTTCACGCCTAAGAAACAAAAGAAAAAAAAATTGACGTCTTGTTCAAGAAGAAGAGGTTAAAAAGCTGTAATCCTACTTCGTCCTATAAATATCCCGTGAACTACTCATACAATGTACATAAGAACAAATCTCAACACTTTCAGTGGTAGTGTAGTGGTAGCAAGATCGGGATCAATGCAGTCAGTGCGACGACGAGATCTTGATTTGGCCTTTAACTTGCTGATAAAGATATGTTGATGTCGGTTGTTGAATTTCTGGGTTCTTGCATGGTGGACCAGTTTTCTCTTCGAAAAGCTGAAGAAGCAACATTGTTTGGCCTCAGTGGGCTAGAATTTTGTTGCCCGTGTCCATCCATGCTCTCCTTTTCGGCATTTTTGACAGGCATGACCCCGACAATGCTAGGAGCTGGTGTAACTATAGCTTGAATGGACTCAGTCTTGTGTTTCTTGGGTTTCTGTTCATTCTGGCTGCCTGGAAGAAAACTGCCAACTACAACCTGATGATTTGACATAAATTTATGAAATTAATTCCAAGCCAAGGTTTCTGGAGAGAATCACTTTCAGCAAGTACTTGGAAACCAATAAATTATTAGTTCTTTGAGGTCTTGAGATATGACCACGTTCATGTCTACATGCTGATGCAAATCATGCAAGTAAAGTCCAACATGTCAATTTCGTAGTGAGATGGCACCAAGAAAGAAGCAACAGGAGTAGATGCCAATCTTTCTATCCATCCTCCTAAAACAAAGAGATGAAAAATGGAAGCCAAAAGCTTTACCTGCACAGGACTAGCAGCTACCAAAAGTCCAGCAACTCCCCCTCCGACAACACGACCATCTGGGCTGGCCAAAGAGACACTCATTCCACCTGACCTGCTCCTTGTCCCTTGACTCTCAGTTGGCATAAATGATCCCGACAATGAAAGTATTTCAAACCGACCCTGAAATAATTGAAAAGAACAAAGAAGCTGGAAGTGCATCAGAACCTTATGCAGCCAAGAAGTAATTAATTTTACGACTATTCTGAATGACTGTTATTTGAAGAAACATGATTGCTTCTATCATTTACTCGAGTACTTTAATAAGGCTTGAGCAAAAATATTTGGTGCCACACGTACAAAGAGAGCTACTTTCCCTTACATGGGAACAAACAAGCAATGTCAGAGTGATCGTTGGTCAAACAAAGCAACAATAGATGCTCTTCCTTTTTCAAATTCTGTATCTCTACCCTCTTTCAGAAACCAAACCAATGTTATTTTCTGGATAATAATTATAGATCATTCAACTTTTATCAAGTTTTTCTGACATAATTATCTAGAAAATGCTGGTCAATAGTCCTCATGCAAAAACCACAAGTGATTGTCTTTATTTGCACACTAAGCTTAGGTTTTAATTCATGCTGGCGGAAGTTTGTAATTGTACTTTCAGCTGCAAATCGACTCTTCGATGCACTGACTTTGAAGCACAACCTAATTTTCTTTAAAGGAATGCCAGATATATGTATATGCACGCTTTAAGAATTTTCCATGCTAGCGTGTCAATAGCATTTTATAAATATGTCATATGTTCATGCAATAAAACTTACTTCACATTCTAAAATTAGAAAATCTATTTAGAGTTAAAACACAGTGCATACAACTAAAATATCAGTAAAATTTTGTTGTGTTCTAAAATACTTTCTATCTATGTGTGAGTTTCCACATGCTTTCTATCAAAATTTCAATAATTATGCAAAGAATATAAGTTTATGTACTTAAAAAGAGAATTATATAATGCCAGACCTCATATGTCAAAGTGCCCCCAGAAGAATCAGGTTGACGAAGTGTAACGTTTGAAATTACTCCATTAGCAGATAGGATGCATATAGCTCGAGGTCCTTGTTGAGAGAATGATATAACCTTCATTGTAACATCCTTAAACAACCAAAGAACATCACCAATGAATTCAAATAAAACAGAAAGTATTCAATTAAGAAACATTTTTGTCAACACTGAGAATATGTAGGGAAAAGTTGAAAACAAAGTTGAACTTGGTCCATAAAAACTCTTATCACTTGAGCAGTAAAGTATATTTTGATAAAAAACTATAGAAGTGCAGCTCTGAGAAATTGTAGTGTTGAAGGTAAAAGAAATATCAAGATGATCTAGTCATTTCATTGAAATATACTGTGGATTGGAAGTCTCAAGATTGGAAGTCTCAAGCATAATCATAAAGAACTAGGAACCTAGCAAAGAATAAAGAATGCAACAATCTTTTGTTGGTTAGCAACAGTATCTCCTTTCAAAAACTAACTTCAGTGCCAATTACATGAGAATGGGAGGATTTTAAATGGAACCAATACTGAATTTCATATATTTATGTTATTGGAACTGCCCCTATATAATCAGTGCTATTAACTTTTTCTTTCTTTGTCTAAACATACCTCGCCAGCATTGACAGTGATGACATGGGGCGTAAAATTTGTACCAACAGAACAAGCATGCAACTGACCTACAGCATAAAAATCAAGGAATAAAATATGACAGGATTGATATACAACAATGATTATCCATTCCATCCAAAACACTATTAGAGCTGCCTCCAGCTCATGAATCGCCCAAAATCACCTCAAATAATAAACATCAGTAGAATTATATAATCTTGAACAGCTACAGCATATGATTCCACTTTCATTCTTATGATTTCATAAAATTGCAAAATACCAAAGATTTGTGGTCCCCATGACAAATTAGACCAACATTTAGTGATAAAAGGTTCATCCAATATGTAAGTTCCACTGTTTGCTATTCAAATTGATAGTTCTGCTTCAAACTTTGACTTATAAATTAAGGCCTGGAGTGACCGAACCAGTGTTACAGCCATTGCTTTTAAGCTTTGAGGTTTGAGATTTAAGTATTAAGCTCATTGATTTAAACAGTAGAGCCAAGTCTCCTAGATAACACCAATGGGATAGAAAGATGAAATTAAATTATCCATCTAGAACATTAAAATAGGACCTGTAGTCAACAGGGGCCCTTCATTTCTTTAAAAGTTCTTAGGAAGAGGAAAACAAATATGCAAGAAAACATTTAACAACTTAAATTAAACAGAAAGGCCACAAGCCAACAGCTTCATATTGGATCATGAACATGCAGAGAAAGTCGGGAATAGAAACATCATATTCTTTTTTTCTAATTTTAGATGAATCATCCGTAACTAAAAAGCAGTACAGATTAAGTATTTCTAAATCTTTAACAACTTTCATTCTATTTCTCTTTTGAGCGTCTTGTAATACCCTTTGCGAAAAGGCAAAGGCAATAAGGTACCAAATCTTAGCCAACTGAGAGATATTCTTCACCCTCAAACCAATAGTAGAATAGCCCAACTTTAAAATTTGAATTAGCATTATACTTCTAAATTTGAACAATAGCATCTCATAACAAGGTCCCACATAAACTTTAACAAGTCTTATCAATGAATATTTTCAAAAGGAATCTTTTAAAAGGGAATTTTGGATTCTTAAAATCAGGCTGAAGAGAATATTTCCAAAACCAAGTAGGTAGTTAGTTCCACGATCAAATGCAGAAACAAACTATAAATACCTAAGAAATGAAACAATTCCGTTGCATATTCGTAGCATGTTCATATTATATAATAAGTATAACAATTACAATAAATTCAGAGCATGCTAAAACAAAGAGAACATGCAACAAATTGAATTAGATAACAATTTGAAATTACTATTTACCTAAATTGTCCATTCCCATTTTCTTGTGGTGCTTGCTCTCATAGCCACTAACTCGCCCTTTTCCTTTCTTCCCAGAAGAGAAGTCGCCGGACGGAGGAACTGAAGACGAAATAGGCATTGGTGACAATGCCATAGTCCCGTCCGGTCCATATTTCCTTGGTCTACCTCTCTTCTTCTTTTCTGTGGTACCAGTCGATCCTACACTTACTGGGGACGTCACCACTGCCAGAGATCCAGAAATTTGGCCTGCATTTTCGTTTCTTGGAGCTACATGATATGCTGATGGAGCTTCTGCTCCTATCACATTAACTGCTGAACTCATGCCATCTCTTGGTTCCATGCATAGATTGAATATTCTTCAAAATCCAATTTTCAGCGAGAGTAACTACTCATATAAGCATTTGCAACAAGGCCTGCATCAAAAATCAGATGAAGGAAGAATAAACTAAATTTAACTTGTGATTTACAAAATTATTTCAGAAATGAAAGATTGCAACTAGCATTTTCTTCAATCTTTAAAACGTGCAACTCAAGCTAGGTTTCTCCCACAATCACTCAAAAATCAGAATGAACATTTTCTTTAAGCATTAAAATCAAAACCTCTAACTTGTAAGCCAAACTATAAAATTACATCAAACTTAATATGATTTGAAGATCGGATTTCATTAGACATCCATGAACAAAGCCAAGCTCAAACTCACCATTTGCTTAACATTACAGTTCAAAATCTGCGACTCAAACTATCAACAACTTTTTTTTTTTGAAAAAAAAAAAAACAAGAGCAGAGAAAATTAAAACACAGCAAGAAAATCAAATCATAAGTCAGAAAAATTGAAAGAAAAAAAAATTAAGATTGTTCATAGTATCAAGATCACGACCTGTAAGCGTGAGTCTGACACTCAAAAGGAAAAAAAAAAAAAAACCCTCTTCTTTAACTAAAACGGTCTGTCTCAGACCTTTCCACATTTGCAGAGCTCAAACAGTGTTTTAGAAGCTTCTCTCTAGTGAAATTTCAAAAAATCACCGTACGGTTACTGAAAAAAATGAAATAAACCGTTTGTTTGCTCCATGAGAAAACTATTTCTCGAGAAAACGAAAACCGGAATTTTCCTTGTCGAGAAAAACCACTGGCCGGTGTTTCCTTTTCCTTGTCTTCACAGAAACTAGAATGAAAAATAAAGAAATACACATAAAAACGAAAATAATATCTATATATATATATATATTTAAATTTAAAAAAGCGAAAAAAAATTATTAATTATTGCTAAACCCGAAAAATGAAATATGGTTAAGAGAAATTTCACGTCCGTGAGTGAAATTGAAAATTTTGAAAATTGAATAAATGGTTATTTAAAAAGGTTATAGGAAATAAAGAAAAAGATTATGCCAGTATGGTGCCTTTTTTTAAAAAGAAAAATTGTTTCCCGTTTTCCTTTTAAAGCTGCAAACGTAGTGCCGTTGGGCCGACCTTTTTGTCGCCGCTGACCTACCTATTTATTTTATTTTTTTGTCTTTTTCCTACGTATGAAAGATTGAACGTTAATTAATGCCCTTTAAATCTTCTTAAATTACGAAATTATGCCACTGAAGAATGTAGAGTGTACGTAGGTATAAGAATAAAATTGGGCCCACTGAAACCGCTATCAGCCAATCATATTGTGTCATGTGTGTACAGTGCTTACCCCTCAGCATCTCAACCCACACGTGAAAAAATTTGATACAATTGTTTGGAAAATTATTTACATCCAACTTGTCACTGACATTAATTCATTAATTAATTATTAGTTTAAAACCAACATCTTCCTTGATTATAAAATTTCAGGGTAGAATGGACAATAGCAATTTTATGATTTATACACATAAACTTATGTCTTTATTTAAAAATAATAATAATAATTGGAACTGTATGACCGGGTCAGATTGCATGTACGTGCAGACAGAATAGCAGTCTTGCTCACAGTGGGAAATCTAATCAGTCAACAATTTGTTCTGGTATCCTCATACGTGGAATATTCTGATAGGGAGAGTGATGGGATGAGGTCCATCATATCATTAACTCATCATATCTTTAAGCTACCAAAAAAAAAAAAAATACAAATTTTGACGAGTGGGTGGATAAGTGGTTCCACTTGTTCGAGGTTGCTTGTCTGTCCAGTCACTCTCCTTGCGTTATTGTATTGCACACTTGTTATTTTGCCCACCAGATGATCAAATATTCAAATATTTTTATTTTGACCGTGCCGTTTCTTCCTTAGATTGCCGGGAAAAAAAAAAATGGTATTGATAACATTAAATATTGGCTTTTCCCAGGAATCCAATCCAAAGCAACTTTTACTCGAAACCTCTTAACTAAAAAACCTTATAATATATAGCTGATAAGCGTCTTATGCATGTGGGAGTGGAACCCCTTTGCCACATTGGTCAAAGAGAAAATTATATGGAATGCACATGGCAAGCTAATTAGTATGTTCTTCCTAACCCTTCATTTATACTCCAAAAATTTAAAAATAATTATCATATAAACGAACATTAAATTGGTAATTAATCAGCTATGAGACAAAATTACTAAATCCTCTAATCAAATCATTATAAGTTTTTCTATAAAAATGCCCCGAATATATAACTTCAAGCATTAGATGCTTAATTGCGGAGTTAAAATAAGAAGCCAATAATAATAATAGACTTTTGGTGACAACAGAAACAAATAACTGAAAAGAAAGAAGCAGCAAGAACAATTTGACTGAAGTTTATATATGGAATTTAGGACGTATAAAACCAGACTCTTGCCTCTTCAAACGAGTATTAATCACTTTCTACTTTCTTTTCAACGGCCTTAGCACCAAGAGAAACACAAGGGGTGGCTGAAGTCGTGGTCATCAGCATGGAATAGTCACTGTTGAAGGCGTAGTTGGCACTTGAATTGGCAGTCTTTCGTGTTTTGTGTTCGTCGTTGCCTGCAAGAATAAACTTTGGAAGGAGTCAGCTTGTGTCCTGTTGCCAGGAATTGCTTTTTGTGGTGTCACATTTTGTATTATTTTCTGATCTTCCAAGAAATTTACAATGTTGGACTTGGAGGAAATAGCCAAAGCAACAGCTGAGAGTGGCTCTAGAACCATTGGTTCACATGCCTTTGCTGCAACGGAGGGGCGTTTGTCTATTATTCTGCCAGGAATCTCTGAATTTCTTCAACCTATAAAAGTTTTACAATTAGGCGACGAGATGAGACCAAAATTGTCAAATGAGTATTATTTGAAATCACAATGGAATTGGGTAAGATCAAATATATGTCCTACCAGAACAAGCTGCTAAACTACCAGATTGTTGGTGATTCAAGGAACCGTTTCTATACAAACTGTCAACCTTCTTGTTATGTACACGCAGAGCAGTTTTCTCAGGATTTAAATTTTGAAACATCGCCCCACCAAGGTAGAGTTTCCTATTACTTGCAATTCCTGTTCAAGTTCTAGAAGTCTTCTTTCACTTTTTTATAAAGAAGCCTTCAGTTCTTACTCTCTGTCTCTGCCTATCTTGTTCCTTCACTTGCCTGAGGCTGCTGTGGGCTTCAAGCGTAGAAAGAAGTCGTCCCTGGATAACACAATACATAAAACAAAAGCATGAAGAATAAATGAAGATTACATCCAGCTCAAATCAATGTAATGTCAAGCGAAGTGCTTACACCATCATATAAGAATTCAGTTCCAGTTCTTTCTCCCAAGCTGTGGCTTTACAAGTCAATGCCTCCACAGTTGCTGCTCCAATACCAACCAAAATAACAGATCAGTGACAGGTGTCAATAAATTATTGATATTGACCATTAAATATTCTACCCTATGAGTAACTTTAGTAAACAATAACATTGGTAGTGCCCCATTTGTGCAAATTGAATTTTAATCACAGGTCAGATTTGGTATCTCAAATAGAGCCATCAGAAACCTATCTTATTGGGGAGTAAAAGCAATATCATTACCAGGGATTTTGTTAACCAGTTTACGGGCTTTCTCAGCCCGATTCAAAGTAAGATGCGAACCTCTTCCAGCATTATAACGGTTATCATCCTATAATTCCAACAATATATGAATAGATTGAAACAAAAGGACACAACTTCAAAAGTTTCAGTGAAACAACAAAATCATTTACCCTGTTGTACTCGTCCAGCCAGCACTCTTCCACACGTGCAGCGAACCACTTCTCCACTTTCTCTAGTATTTCTCTCCTGCTAAGAGATTCCACTTTAGCGTCGGCAATTTGAATGTCAGTTTGTTCCAATATGTATGTGGGGTCCATGGAGCCCGCAAAATGGGAATTACAAGATGACAAATATATGATGTAGGTTTTTCCAGCATAACTCAAGTTAAATGGAAGATCAAAGCAAAATATATCTCCGACACAAAAGAATTGGGATTTTAAGTGAGTTGCTCGTTCAACATTGTTGCTTGACATTTAACTCATGAAGAATTAAGTATTTGAAGCATGAAAGCAATTTTTGGTTTACACAAGAATTGACATTAGCTGAAATGATTTTTCTAGA
The DNA here is from genome assembly GCA_035584115.1 of Cedrela odorata. Lineage (NCBI taxonomy): Eukaryota > Viridiplantae > Streptophyta > Magnoliopsida > Sapindales > Meliaceae > Cedrela > Cedrela odorata. The sequence goes on along the minus strand of JAXCLQ010000001.1, from coordinate 25,425,368 downwards.
TCAATAACTCGGTGAAGGTTTATACCAGACTTTATAGCTTCAATTGAATATTCCCCAAGTGTTTCTGTTACCATGTGCATCTTGCTGCAGATCTCTTCTATTTCCAATTTCTGCTTCAGAACAATCTCTTTCATTTTATTTGATTTGAGCTGTTCCAGCCTTGACACTTCCCCTTCAACCTGCAGGAGAAAGGTGCATTCTGATAGTTATATAACCACATTAATTTCTCACATGGACCAGAGAGTATACCAGAAAATATCAACAACAATTTTTCATCTGAAGGCCTTTAAATTAAAATAAAATGTTCACATATGTAATATTGTTCATGGAAAGCAAGTTCAGCTCAGTAAATTCAGGTTCTAAAGCAGCAATTTTACTGGTAACATTATGAAACATGCACTGCTCCTCCAATGGTGTGTCCATCAAGTTCCATAGCTCCAACAAGCAAGTGGCAAGATATTCAAGCTGGTACAAAAACAGATATAGTGGTCAAATTCAAAAGACCAAGAGAGAGAATTCGCAACTGGATGGAAACAAGAACTATGGTTAGAGAAGTACAAACCTTCAGCATTCTCTGTATCTTGACCTCCTGCAAACTTTGTATTGTTGTAGCCAACTTCTCAATTGTATCGTTACTAACATCTTTAGTTGCATTGGGATCATCCAAAGTGGGGTGGATCTTACAAATCATGTTTTTGAAATCCAAATCATGTTTTCTCAGGGAGTTTAGATTGCTGAGATGGTCCATTATCTGCCTCAAAGAGTTGCTCGGCAGGTGATGGTAAAAAAAAAAAAAAAAAAAAGACAGTCAAAGAAAATTGTTGTTCTGACTTCTGATTAAACAGTTCAAATTTACATGAGAAAACAAAATCCTGAAGTATATGCCGTTTCTCATCAACCTTACCCAAAAACTTGACGAATAATTGGCTAATGCAGCATTGACTTCCAAATGTGACAGTAAAATAATGCCGTTTTTTGTAACATGGAAGGGGGAGACATCAAACCTTATCATTTTGAAGATCAGTCAATCAGCTGTTCAATACTTTGAGCCTTTCCACAGACAAATCTGTCTCCTCAACCATCTTATACATATTGTCATCTGTAGAATCTGTAGAAATCTCATCTGATATCTTCTGTAACTTATTTAACCCTTCATCAAATTGATTTTTCTTATCTGTCTTCCTTTGGCGCGCATCCTCTAATTGCGGATGATGATTTTAAGTTTTTCCTTCAAGCTTCCACCAGCCATCCGATCACACTGAAGTCATACAACCAACAGATGAAAGTCATCACCAACTTAAAAATGGCTCTGCATTAACAAAAGTCAAGTTGGAACAACAAAACATGTAGATTTGGTTCATCAATTCTAAATGCACTTACATGCACTGGTTGCTCACCTAGTGAAGAACATATATCAGCAATTTCAGCTTCAGATAGAGCAATTGCTAGCTGAAGTTGAGTTCTGGCCATTTTCGCATCATCTACTTTCTTCCGATATACTGAAACCGACTCCTGTTCAATTTCCAGAATCATCTTATCCCTTTCAACATCAGGTTCTCCAGCTTCATCCCATATTTTCTGATTTCATATATAATCAAGGCAAAAAGACAATGAACATTAACATCCCAAACACGTTAATTACTTGAAACAATTGGTAATCCGGTGAATTAGAGAAAAACCATATAAATAACACATCTAAATAATACACCCTTGTAAAAGATTTTGAGAACAACCTGTAGTGAATCACATAGTAGAGATCCGCATCTTGTTTCCATACGGACAAACTGATCAGTATAAGGATTCAAATGGTGAAGCAACTATCACAGGAGTGGCAACAATTCCAAGAGTTCTATAACAAATTTATTCAATTAAAGAAAAAAAAAGTAATAATAACAAGAATATTAACAACCTTTGGGCACAACCGAAATTCTTATGTTCCTAATTATATGATGATCAGCAAAACCCTAGATTATGTTCTTTCTGTTAAAAACTTCAAAATTTTGTTAACCAAAATCAAAACCCCGTTTCTTTAAACTTTCTTAAACATAAAGACAGGCAAATTTTATTTATTTTTCCAATATTGGGACTAAATCTGGTTACTGCATAATTCTGGTACGAGAACTGTTTGCAATCACCGGAGAACGGAAGAAATCTGACCTAGAAATGACGTTATTGACGCCGGAAAATGGTTTTCGGATAATTTCTCGAAATGCGATGGTGTACGGTGGCGCCACAGAAAGTAACACTTGAATTTGACGAGGAGGGAAAAGGAGCGAAAGTAGCCGTTATATAGGGAAAGCAATTGGGGTAGCCTGATCTTGACGCGTGGCGTTTGACTGGTGAACACTGATGACGTGGCAGAATCAGAGCTATTCTTTTTATTTCGTTGTGTGGTGGGATTGGATAAGTCGGTGACTTTGTAAATGAAAATACACGTAATCAATAAATGAATCACGAAACAGCAAGGAAACAGAAAACAAGACAAGAAACAAATAAAACAAATATAAATATAAATGGAATGACTAACAGACAGGGAATGTAAAGGCAGATTAGAGAGAGAAAGGAGAAGAAACCCTTGCGTTCTAAATAAATAAAGATGTCAGAGAAGCTGAACAGAGTTTAGGAAGTTACCGAGAAACTGCTGCTCTTTTCATCATCTTCTCTAATTCGATCATTCGTTCTCTCATGAATCCGCACAAAACAGAAGACGATCTCTTCCATAATCACCACCACCATCACCTTCATCATCATCATGATATGGTCCCACCTCCTTTGATCATCAGCCACCAAACCGAATCTCACCCGTCCATTCATAACACCAATCACGATGACCCTCCTTTCTCTTCTCTCCCTGAAATCGTTCTGTTCCGTACCTCCTCCGAGGACTCCCCCAGTCATTCCTCCGACGAAAACGACGACGCCGCGACTAATAATCCAAACAATGATGTTATTAACAAGGTGCAGAATCAACCCCAGGCTTATATTAGCCCCGAGCCTCATATATCCTCTCAATTCTACACTTTCAACGCCGACTCGCACGCTTTGATGATCCGCTGCGTTTTAGAGCAACGGCTCGCCACTCCAGCTGAGATCCGCGCCGCCACGCAGAGAACCGTCCTGAAATCGTGGCGCTCCGTCTGGAAGGACCGTAACGAGGATACGGCGTACCTAACCGCATGGAAGCGCATACAGGACAAGCTAACGGCCCACGTGGACCACACTACCGGTAACGAATACCTCTGTTTCAAGAACAATTCACAGCAATTTGTTTCTCACTTTAATCAATGGCAAGATATAGTTATGAGTTTTCATGGTGATGCGGATTTGAAACACTTAGGGCTTAAAGAAACCATAGAGAGAATTAAGCAAGTGTGGACTGTAGGTGCTAAATTTTACGGTATACCTGAGAGTTACATTAGGGTTTGTGTGGCCGCGTGCCCTGTATGCTCGGCCTCATCGGGGTCGGGTTCAAGGAATAAACGGCGTAGGTTTGAGTATACAGAGTCATTTGATGTTCCTGCTAAAGAGGTGCCCCACAGATTGCAACAATTAGCAGCCAAACATAAAGTTGTCCTTTGTATTAGGCAGAAGTACATTAGGTATAAGCCGTTTATGGCTGAAGTAAAAGATTATGCTTGTCATCGGGCTGGGGAGCCCGCAGCAAAGAAGTCTAGGATGTTGAAGAGGGAACCCTATGCATCAAAGAGGTGTGGTTGTGGGTTTAGGATTAGGGCTATAGTACCAATTGCGAATTATAATGAGAAGGATAAGACATTTGTATATCAAGAGGAGGGAATTGCTGTATTTAAGTTGTATGCTGTGCATTCAGGGCATGAGCCAGGGCCACTTGATGGGAATGCGAGGATTATTCATCGAGTAGTTGGGACTAAAGGTGGGCATCTGATGGATCGAGATACTGTGTATGGGGTGAGAGATGAAAATGATGGATTTGGGCTGTTAGGGAAGGATGAGAGCGATTTGCAGCTTTCAGTTTTGCAGCAAATGCAGGAATTGAGAGCTGAAGTCGGACTGTTGGAAGGGAGAATTGTGAAAATCCCGCTTGAGTTATTGGGTTCAGTGTCCCGTGAACTGTTTGATGTATTGAATAAGGTTAGAAGTATAGGGGAAGAGGGTTTGAAGTCGGTTGGGTTGATTCATGACAGGCCGCATTCAGATGATGTGCTAGTGGGAGAAAGTGATTTGGAACATTGGAGAACACTTGACGATGGCAAGGAGACAGAATTAATTGAGGACGATGAAGACAGTTTTGGGAGAACCCTTGGGGATGTTGTTCCCTGGGATCAGATGAGAACAGAATGTAGAAGTGAAAAGGATCTGATGAGTGAACCTTGTAAGCCTGATAAGTGGTTGAAGTGCAGTGATTTTGATGATAAGAGCATTCTTGACTGTGAAGATACCAAACTAACCAAGCCCATGAGACATGATGAGTCAATAGTGGGAGATGTTAGTCTGGTTGGCATACCAGTTGACAGTTTCTACCAAGAAAATCCTAAATGGTACGATTCTCCTTGTGGATTAGACACCAGTGCAGATTGCGGAGACAGTGGATTTAGACATGGGGAGATTGTGTAGAGTACTGAAGAGCCTGGTTGACCCTCTCTAACTTAGCCCTGACCTTTATTGTGCCCATTCATCGCATCTTGTAGCTGGAATTGGGTTGTACATTTATGTATACTGAAGTTTGGATCCTCACATGCTTGTAGGTTTGCAGTGTGTAATTCTGTAAAGTATAGCCATTTGGGCTTCTCTGCACGTACCTGATTATATAACTATTTGTTAACCAATATCTGGACCTTCATGATTTTTGTTGGTTCTTCCTATAATGCACATCAGTCTTTTTCTGTTTATCATTTGAAATTGTTGTGTATAAAGTTATTAAAGATGTTACCCTAACTTATTCTTGTTGATGTGTATGTATTTTGCTTTTACTTCTTGTCTGCATTCTTGTTATCGTTATTATCTGAAAGCTCAGAAGCAATTTACTTAGTTTCTTTACCTATATATCTCTACTGCTTATAAAAAGGCTTAAGCTATTTACTGTTATTTTTTTTAATTTTCATTTGCTAGAACTTATAAATATCATGTCAATGTTGTGCCTTTGGATCACAGTGTCTGGGAGATACATGACTGGTCCCCTTATTATAGTCACAACTTAATATGTTTCAAATGCTAGCTATAAATCTTATGCATGTTTGTGGTGTTGTTGTGTGAGTTTCATACTTTCTCCTGGATCGTTCTGGATGCATTGCATAATCAGCTTAATAGCTCCAGCATAGCTTAAGGGCTTTATTTTGGAGCTAGTATATTTTAGTAGGTTTCAGTTATGTTGCAGTCTACCATGCTGTTGTAAAAAATGCTAGTTAACAGGTGCAGTACCCTGGTCATCTTGCTCTGCTTTCATTATCCCTTTAAAACAAGTTTACGCACTGTGCAGATTTGATGCAGGCCTGGTTTCATTGGGCTTAGGCGTAGCAATTGCAATAGCAAGTCCCATATGTGTTTACGTATGTTTTGGTTGGCTTCAATGAAGGTAGGGTTTTAAACTTGCTTTTATGATTTTGTTTGCTTAGCTTTTCTGTTACTTTTCTGTTAGTGTTTAAATGGTTAACTGCTTTTAACATGTCCTTCCGAACTTCTCTAAGGTTGTCAAAATCTCTGCAATAGTTGCATCTGTTCTTGTTTTGTTTTTTTCTGATGTTTATGCTTTATTATTTTTAGTCTTGTCCTCTTAATCTGATTTCCTTTGTGTTGGTTCAGATGGCATACTGTTGTGAAGCTTGGTGAGGTGAGTAATTTTTTTTTTAAATAGCTTATTAGACCGAATATTAATGACTAACTGCTTTCTTTGTGACGTATCCCTAAAATTTTACATGCTTGAAGAATTGGCAAGTTCTTGAATGCCTTTTGCATCTCATCTTGTATGTGCTTTTCCTTTTGACGGCTAGAAACATTGGGAAACCTATAAGTATTGATACTTGGTTTTGGTTGTCCATTGACTATAGTATTTGTCTACAAATTTTGATTTTCTAATATGCCCTAAAGAAAGTATACCAACTTCGCTCTTGACAATAGCTGTTTAGGTAGGCAGTCTGTGTTCAGTTGACATGGAAACTGCCTTCAATATATTCATATTTTTCTATACTCGTTTTGTTTTTTCAATTATCACATTCTTTTGTCTTTAGTGCAAACTCCGAAGCAAATCCCAGGAAAGCCTGAGTTGCTACTAATCGTCTGCTTTTAATGCCTTTGGAAAGCTTCATGTCAAAGATTTACTTGTAAGACAAACAGGCAAAGTCCACATATAAAAATGGGTAATAAAGGTAATTTGATCATTTCAATTTCAATCACGGATTTATTTAATACAAATGAATAAATTATATAATTATTTGTAAAAATGCAAAAAACCTGGGGACCTAAATCTTATTATCCCTTTAATTGGTATCAGCATAAGGAGATTTTTGTCATATCTTCAATGGGCATGGGCCGATAGGCAAAAGTCCAAGGCCGTACGGAGTTGCAAAGTGCAATTGTCGGAGGAACGGCAAGAGTTCGTTTTCAAATAGCACGGAGACATAATCACATGTAGAATTAATCATCGATCTTAGAAGGAAAAGGGAGATGTCGTTAGATAGATTAAAGGAATTCACACAACCAGGAAACACTAATTCAGCCAGCAAAACATATTCAAGAACATGTAATGTCAAATGTTGGTTAACAACCAGAACCAGTAACATCTTCAATCAGAGTTTGAAGGCCGGATTTTTACTCCTGGCAAGTATTTAGACACAAATTCTCGAGCTAAAGCTTGGAGATCTCCACCATCGAGCTCTTGATCTAACGGATTAAAACAACTAGTCAAATCTGCGGATGTCTGTTGTTGAGGTTGTAGAGGATCAAAATGCATAGATATATTATAACTAGACAACATCTCCGTAGTTGATGCTATTTCTGCTGATGACTTAATACTTAGTGGTGAATTGTTTTGAGCTTGAGACGACGACGTAGGCAGAGGAAGCCGCTGCAGTATAGCAAGACGTGCCTGAGTGTGAGCTAACTCTGCCTGCAAATTTACTACCTGTGTAATTATTAGATGAAAGTTTCAGTTATATTATTATTCTTTTCACAAAGTAGAAACATATAATATATATATATATATTATATATATATCCATCTTAATCATATCATGTAGATATAAACTATGATTACACAGCTGCTTTAATCATAATCAATATGTAATCAATCTTATCCAAGTATAACTAGCTTTCTATTCCTTTCAAGTAGTCAATATATATATATATATATATAAACTAAGATTTTAATGCTTTTCTACCTAATTTACAAAGCAGATAGATATTGGTGTTTAATTACCTAATTAAACCTAATGGTTCTTGAAATCCCAGAAGACTAGAACGTACAGGAGAATGAAGGAAATGATCCTTTCAAGCTTATCTAATTGCATGATGATTAAAAAGATTTTTGGATTGAGAAGTTATCAATTGGAACCAACACGTGGTAGGACCCATAAATGCAAAAAAAAATTGATCTACGGTTATTAATTTACTGAGATTATATACAGGACTAAGAAAGTCAAAATAAAAAATATTTGAATATTTCTCGAGCTGATAAGTTTGATTGGTAGCTCCGGCAAGCAATGAACAAGACTCCATGGCAATCCACCACTACACGACACTTGACAGCCGCCAGCTCGATCAATTTCCTCCGCCTTCTCTATTGACTTTTCTCTCTTTCCAAAGAGCACTGTAGATTGGGCATCAGTCATATATATTTTATGGAAGAACGAGACCTAACTAAGCTGGTCACGTCTAAACAGTACTAATTAATTAGAACACTAACAATAATAATCTCTTAAGTTTTTTAAAATGAAAGTTAGCATGGGTTTCACGCAGTTTTAATTGAAAACCCATTATTGGTTTTACCCAAGAGAAGAAACCCTACAGACCAAGCGGCTGGTTAAAGTAAGGGGAAAACTTGACTCTCTCCCTTGGGTAAATTGTAAATTGCTTCCACAATTATATTTGCTACTGCTTAGACCTAGAAACAAGAAATTAACCATACCCCAGCTGCAAGTTACTAGTTAGCATGGTTATCATAAACAAAGTGTAAAATATGACTTGGAAAACTTATAAAAAACTGTCTTACAAATGTGAAAACCTTGACTAAGTGATGTTGCTTCTGCTATACTGCTTGTCAAAAGACTAAAGAATGACATCGGTGTTGCATTCCATGGCGCTTATTGTTGATACGATTACCACGAAACTTTTCTTTTTTCGTTCTTTACTTAACGATGAATGAGCTTCTTGTTTCACAACTATTAAACTTTCTTCTTGGATAAATATTGCTAGCAAATCTAACTACAAGATTCAACTGAAGCAAAAAGTTAGATCATATCGAATTACTTCCACACTTCTACTGAAGAAACTAGATAGGAGAAAACAATAACACCTTGCTTTTCAAGCACGGAATAGAGTGTTTGATCAGGAAATTGAAAATTTCTGGCTTTGATTCAATTTTGCTGACTAAAAAATTTGACCAAACTTCGGATTCATCTAAATTTCTTCCTACTTTAACCATCGTAGAATAAGTGAATACGAGAGCCCATTCAGTCTAAATCTCATAGAAGAAAATATTTGATTACCTCAAATATTTTTCAATGGCAAGCTACTTCCTTCAATTCAACCTCTGTACTGTACTATTGGCTGCATGTTACCATATCTATACGACGGAGCACTGGTACTTCTTTGAAAAAAAATTTAAGAAAAAAGAAATAAAGCAAACCCTAATGGATCGAGCAACCAAAAATCTCCCAACGGAGAATTTTATCCACGACGAACCAATCTACAGTTTGTCCTTATGAACAAGAACAAGTGCACTAGTCTTGGTGGAAGTTAGCATGATCATTGCAGAAAATTAAAAAATAAATACTAAGCTCACTAACCTGTTGCTGAAGGGCAACGATGTGGCCAACGCAGCCATAAACCGGATCTCTAGCCCGAGCCACAGCCTCATAACAAAGAGAAACAACCGCATCAAGGCGCTTGTGAACCGGTATTCGCGTGAGAAACTTAGAAGCATTGCTAGCACCAAACACCTTGTGCACTGCGGCAAAATGAGCCGTGCCTTGGTCTGCGTCGAAATATGGTGCAAATACGCACCCTTTTACGCACTTTCGCCTCAGAAACTTGCAGGCACCACAAGGCCCACCTCCATTATTTGGACTCATCTGATCTCTCTAATTTCCTCTTAAGACTAGCTACTAACGTTATCTTCTTCTCAAGATCTTGCCTTTCTGTGGGGTAAAGAAAGAGGAGAGAGAGATGAAAGAGAGATGGGTATTTATACAGCAAAAATGGGTTTGTTTGTTATTTCGTTTTTGATAATAAAATTTGAAAGCCTTGGTGGTGGGTCATTTGAAAGAAGTACTGCGTGCTTTTATTTTATTTTTGTTATAAATACTAATTAATTCCTTAAATATTTATATATGTTTGCATAAATTGAAAAAATATGGTATTGAATTTAGAAAAAGAGAGTGTGTCTGTGGGGGGAATGTACTTGGTTCAATCTTTAAAGCCAAGGCAAGTGGAAGCGGTGGAGCAGATTGCGTGAAGCAAACATACATGCGGTGAGTGACAGTATCAACTTCCAACCGCCGCAGTTGTAGCCGCGTGCGGATCCCACGTGGGATAAACATCCTATCTAATCAATTCTTTCTCTTGTCACTTCCATTTCGGCGTCAGAATATCGAGAGCCAGAGCTTAGACATTGACAGAATACTGCTGCTGACGGACCGATAAATCTGCTTATTTCGCTGTAAGAAAATCAAGAAGTTTATAATTACTCCGGGTAAAATTTGAAAGTGCTTTTCCCAGCTGATGTTTTCAGCAACTAAACTTGCATTTGCTCAGTTGGGTCCCATTCCAATTCCATTGACCAAAAGCAAGAAATGAAATACTACCTTCTCCATATATATAACTAGAATTAAATGCATGCATGAGAGAAGTCGGTGTATTTCCGTCCAACTTGACTATTACAATCAGTTTTCTGTTTACGCAGTGGAAGCAAATGGGTGGGTACATTTATATTTGGATGTCTATTGAATAGCTTGACTTGTTAGCTGCTAAGGAATTGAAACTGTACGCTAAACTGGGTGTTTTTCTAAATGATCAATCATCAAAATGAACGAAAATTTGTACTGCAGGAAAAGGGGACGTGATGAATTACTGGATATGAAATCAAATTGAAGGAGATCGAATTCGAGGACAAGGTATAGTCAGGAAAGCCCATACTGAGAATCGCGAAAAACCATAGGTGTTGATGTAAAATTAGGCTTAGTAAGCATTCATCAAAAGGCGGTCGAGATTATATATAGGTTTCTAGATCGTTTGACTAGCTTCTGTCAATGCTTCCTCTTCACAACACACGATTTGGAAAAAAGTTGAACGGCGCGGTTACACGCCGTTATGAACAGTTCCAGATTCTTAAAAAATAATTTTTATTACATTAGAAAATTAATCATTAATTTTAAATACGAGTTAAAAATTGAGAAATATAGAGGGAGCAAGAACGTTACTTTCTTTTCAAATGAACGGCGAGTGAGTCCCGTTTTTGAATGAGGTCATCTTTTACTGGGCCGTTACGTTCATAGTCGCCGACTAATACATGGCACTCTTCCATTTGCTTTGACTGTTTGATTCACTAGTTCATAATAGGCTGAATCGAAATATTATTGAGTCAAGATCATGAAATAAAATGACAAAATTGCCAACTGTTCTTTCTTATAAAGATTATCATCAATTTTATATTTATACCCTATCATAAATATAAGTAAAATACAGTAAATATATTAATATTAGTACCAGAGTCATTAATTTAAACAAGTAGCTACGTTTTGTTAGTGCTGCTGTTGTATTTAGCAGAACCCACAGCCCACAGGATTGGAGTAATCTTCTGATCGCATTGTGAAGCTTACCAGCTTTTGCATAGAAAAGCATGTGACTCACTCAAGACTCAAGTAGATGAACAATCATTACAGTAATGATAGATGTCATTATCAAAATCATCGCCATCATAAACTCAATCCATTTGAAAGCTTGAACTCTTGTCCATTTATGTACTTGGATTTGTTTCTGCAATTCCATGTATAGCATAATCTAGCCATATCACGATTGACATGCTAATGGCGTGGACATCTCTGTCTCTCTTTTTTATGTCTAATCTCCAAATTGCAGGTATTTTAATTTACTCATAGATTAAGTGTTTACTTGCAAGGTTAAAAGCCATAAATTATTAGACATACTAAATATAGTGAAAACAAATTTAAAAAAAAAAACCTGTGGTCTTTCAAGTTATTCTCCAAAACCCAGAGGTTTTGTTTTGTCTTATTATATTGTAAAAGGAAAGGAAAATGCCGAGTCATTTTCAATTCAACGTTGAGATAGAAAGGAGAGAGATAGCGTCTTTTGTTCTCTACGCAGCTTAATACACGCAGTGGCAAACACAGCCAGAAAGCATTGACACGTTTCGACTTGTAAAATTCAATATTCTTTTGTCTGCAAGGCAAATTCAGATATGGCAAAAGCATAGTTGTAAAGATTTGTTCATATTATATTTATATATGACCACTTAGAAGATAGAAAGAAAGAAAGAAAGAGAAAAAAGAAAAAAAACAACACGAGTTTTGTTAGAAAAATTCACGAGATGAAGGAAGATAAATGAAAAAGGACAGTTGATAATATTTAGGCTTATCGCATGTTTGCTTTACGCAAGCTGCTAAATGGGGGTTTGCTCTCTCGCGTGGCTTTAAAGCCTCCATCTAGCGTTTTAAATCCCCATTAATAAATAATAAAAAAAAAGAACTCAACATCAAAAAATAACACCAGACCCACCAACCAGACTCTTAAGAAAACCATTTGATATTCTTCTTCTTCTCTTCTCCTCTTCTTTACGCCTCAAACTCTAATCAAGTGTTGATAGTTATATAAATTAAAAGAAAGAGAACAGTACTGTAATAATAATAACCTAATCATGAGTGCAAACCCTAGCAGCAGCGGCAGTGTTGGCGGTGGCGGTGGAAGTGTTAGTAGTGGACCATGTGGCGCGTGCAAGTTTTTGAGAAGGAAATGTGTCCCAGGTTGCATATTTGCTCCTTATTTCGACTCAGAACAAGGCGCTGCTCAGTTTGCTGCTGTGCACAAAGTTTTTGGTGCAAGTAATGTGTCAAAACTTCTGCTACATATTCCTGTCCACAAACGGCTTGATGCGGTGGTTACTGTTTGTTATGAAGCTCAGGCTCGTCTTAGAGATCCTGTTTATGGCTGCGTTGCTCACATCTTTGCTCTTCAGCGACTGGTAAGTCTCTTATATTCATTCTCATAAGGGTTGTCAACATCTTGGCCTTTATGCTAGAAAGAATTTTTTTTGTTTCTTGCTTTTATTGTCTCTTTTACATTCTCACTTATCATCCAAAGTTTTTTTTTTCTCTTTGAAAATTTCCCTTTTCCCCAGCCATCGTTTTCAAAATGCCCTTTTGTAAAACGGCAGTGGAAATCTATATATAGCCTGCTTATGTATGTTCCGAATATTGCAGAATTTGCATTTGAGCCATTACCAAATTTTGATGATTACTTGATCTAATTAGGATGATGAGTTTATTTTTACCATGCATCTCAAGTAAAGTTGGTTCATTTTCTCTGTGAAAATAAAGTTTAGCTGTGGCTGTATAAGAAACACGAGAATTATGGAGGAAAAGAATGGAACATGCTATGGTTGTTAGTGTAAAGTAGTTTTGTGATTTACTGAAATCTAGAACGAAATTTGATTAAGAAATCATATGGTCGGCGGTTACTAAATGATCTAGGCTATAGTTTCTGCTATCTTTCTGTGCGACTCGGAGATTTTGCTGGTTTTAGGGAGATGGTCGGTTTGCTTGTTTTCTTGGACCTTGGTGGTAGAATCTTAATTTATGAAAAGGGCCAGACACATTTCTTTTTCCCCACTATTATATCTATTGGGTTCCAATCACAGCACAGTATTAATGGGTACTTCTGTCAATATATTCACTGCAAATCAAGGGAAACAATTGCACAACTCATTATTAGCTTTCCTTGATTTGATGAACATGCATCTTACTTCTTTGTTTAAATATTTGGAGTCGCAAAATTTATAAAACTGAGAGCTGTAAATCGAATTTTCAAGAGTTAAATTATGCACTAATTAGTTTGATATCAATACATTGACCCCATTTGAGGGAAAATCTTCCCCCCTCATTGTGTGATGCAATCCATAATGCAAGTGAAAGAATTTATATTTGTTTTTCCTTTTAACCACTTTCTTCCAGTTTACTTTCCTTGCGAATTTCAAATAGTTATCGAGTGGCTAGTACATGCATTTACGTATAATTGTAAAGATTTTGCTCATATTTTATATTCTTAGTAAATCTTGATTGCATGTTACTGATCAATTTGTGTACATATATATATACTTGTTGTAAAAATTATCCTTCCCCACGAGCAATTATATGTGTTAATTTCTATATGTTAGCTACACGAAACCTTCTGTCCGCAACACCATGTTCTCTTGTACATAATTTAAGCACCCCCCTAGAAAATGACTAGAAGAAGACTTAAACTTGCCTCGTTGTTCAGCATTAATGGGAAAACTTGATCTTTCTTCAACAATTAGGAATTGTTTGTTGCATGTTGCCTTCATAGTTCTGTAGAAAGCTAAAATGCTAATGGCTGTACAAGTACAACCGTGTACATTATTATATAATGACTTGAAAAAAATCCAAATAAACCTAAGGATTATATTTATTTTCATTTGGGTTTAGATCTAAAATTGATTTAACTTGTAAGATTATTTTCCCTCCTCTTGTTTGGTTATTTCTTGGCAAATTGATTATGCAGGTGGTGAACTTACAAGCTGAGCTTTCATACTTACAAGCACATTTAGCAACTCTGGAGGTTCCATCACCGCCACCTCCCCCTCCTCCGCCGCAAACCCTAATGACAGCACCTCCTCTATCAATATCTGACCTTCCATCAGCTTCCTCCATGCCTGGAACATATGATTTATCGACACTTTTTGATCCGATGGTGCAACCTCCATGGGCCATGCAGCAGCGGCACATGGATCCGAGTCAATTCGAAGGTGCTTGCTCTTCATCAACAGGTGGTGTTGGTGATCTTCAAGCCTTGGCACTAGAACTCCTTCATAGACAAGGTTCTCCGCCGCCTGGCTCTTTGCCATGCACTGATGCTTCTTCATCCCCTTCTCTCACCAAATGAGACTGACATTTATTAACAAAGTACTTGCTGCGGAATTTTCATGTTGTTTCAATGAGCAAGTAATCTTAATAACAGATCTTTATAGATATATTTTTTGCATTGTTTTTGTTATGCAGTTAATTTTTTTCCCTTTCCGAAAAATACTAGCGAAATTCAAGTTAGTTTATACAAAGTGGACTTGCAAGTTGCATCATGTTAAACTTTTACATCGGGGGGAATAACATTTAAGTTGATTGGGGACTCACAATTACAAGCAAGATTTAGATTTTTCTAAGCATAGAAAATGTCGCCAACTTAATTCCAATAAACGCTCCGGAATTTCGGATAGTTTGCCAACGTAAGATAAAAGATCATTTGGGATCGGGTCTGCAACCAGTAACCCCTACAGTCTCCAGCAAACACAAAAATCTACAATTCAATATGGCTTACCAACCGCACACGTTAAATGTTAAATTTGCGAAACCATTCGGATTTCAGCAACCGGTAGCTCTTAAATTACAGGATTTTAATGACAACATATAATCCAATCCCAACATCGAAATTGCTTCGGAAATTTGGCAAAATTTTTATCTGCCAATTCCACAATCTACAATGTACGTCATTAGCCATTCTATTAAAGAAACAAGTAAACAGAAACAGTTGCCAAATAATTTGGGCCACGCCTGACTATTTAGGGATTATAAACAGTCCACATGAACAGACAGGTAGTTCAGAAGACCTGAGAGGATACAAGACTTTTCGCTTTCCAGTTGGGGCTTTTAAGGATACCGTAAGTTCATTTCATAAGATTTTTCAAAATTTGGGTGGATGAATGTGTCAAATTCAGGTACTCGAATGCGTTTACCAATTTCTAGGCGTCATCTCTGCAGTATCGTCGCAACAATTAATGTGTGGCTAATCAGGATATACACTTTCCTTTGAGCATAGTACTAATTGACTAGTTGGAACCTAGTTTTTGGTGCCCCTGTTCTTTCGTTTTCCAAGCTCAATTGGCATAAATAACCCTATCATTAATTGAATTGTTCAGTAAAGAGATTCGGTACATACTATCTTACAACCAATGAGCTAAGGATTTGAATTTGGAAGTGCTTTTAGCAATCAAGCCGATACTTTGCAATTGGTTTTGGCTTGTCCAATAGTAAAGTCTCTCAAGACATGTTCCACTTCTTCCACCACTCCCAGTCTTCTGAACCACACAGCTAATGTACTTGATGCTTCTTGTCCAACCATGAATCCATCCTTCTCCAAATCTATCAGAAATTCCAAGGCCTGGTTAAGCTTGTTCTCTTTTTCATATGCAGTTAACACTAAAGCTACACATTTGTCACTAGGTTCAAGTCCAGCTTTCCTCATATTCTCAAATGCAATATAAGCTTTTTGACTTTGACCTGCCATTTGATAGCCATTTATGAGGAGTGCACACATTCTAGCGTCGGGTGTAATAGCTGCAAACTGAATTGCATCAAACACCCTTTGAGCACCTTCGGAATCGCCATTCATGGAATATGCTCTTAACAATGCCTTGTAAATTTCACTTCCTGCATAAATTTCTTGGGCGTCCATTTCTCCAAGAAGAACCTCTCCTCGGTCAGGCATTCCAGCTCTGATGTAGGCCATGATCATCGAGCCATATGATCTTTTGTCCAATGGTTCGCCAAGCAACTTGATCTCTTCAAAAGTTTCTTCTGCTAACTTGAGATTTCCAGCCTTGCTATATGTGTCAACCATGGTGGTTAGGGTCACCTGATCGCATATGAAACCTCTACTTTTCAATGCTAAGAGAGTATTTTCAGCATTTTGAAGCTGGTTTTGCTTCCCATAACCATGAATTAGCTTGGTATAGTCGCGTATATTGGCTTCAAAAGATTCTTCTTGTAAAGCAAGTTCTGCTACCTACAAAGATTGCAGCAAGTCAAAAATTAAGTTCAGGTTTAATAGAGCATTTCAAGGCTGGTTAGAACATTGTCATTTCAAAATAAGCAAAAATACATGTATTATGTATACCCCAGGGAAGAAGCCATCACACGGCAAGATATCAACTTCTCATCTCATCCCAAAAGTATATTTTACATAATCAGAAATAAGCCTCTCAAAACAGAGGTATCTGCAATCTTTCCATTAAGCAGCTGTAACAAAAATAAAGAAAAAGCAGCTGGACAACCTTGCACAGCATACCACTGTTATTAATAAGTCACTATAGCAAGGATGTTGAGTACTGAGTTGATAACTTGTACTTGCTAATGTTGTAAATGAAATGCATTCCTACAAAAATAATTTATCCAGGTTCACGGGAACTGATTACAGCGACTTTAGTGGTCATGCACTCCCCCTCACAGACAAGCCCGAAAACAAAGGTTGAAGGGAATAGGGAAACAAAATTACAAAATTTTGTGCACAACTCTCGTACCAGCAAGGCATCCGGGACCGGATTTTAAAGATTGGATTCCATACGAAATCAAAGTTCAATAAATTTTGATCACATGATCCATGCTTACCCGTGCCAGATTGAATTCCATATGACACAGGGTAGTTAATCAAACAACTGTCTGTTTGTCAAAAATCAATAATGTGGTGTATATAAGTTCAAAACAACACAAACCAAGATATTCTCCGTAAATCAAACTTCATAAAAAAATGAAGAATAAATAAGAAAACAAATCCATTTTTAATGCCAAATATTAACTTTAGAGTGTGTTAGATTCAACCACATTCACCGAATGTAGACTCTGGTTGTTTAATTTAGATAAAAGATTAATATAATCATGTTGGAATGTAGAAGATAAATGATGACGGAACTGAATTCTCTGAAATGCTGTGAAGTTCTATATCAGTTCTCTTCAATGCCAAGAATTTCAGTTAACATATCTCGGCTTAACAATGCAAAACGATAGGTTTATGAAAATCAACCATCTGATTGCCAAAATTTGTAACTTCTATCAAATTACTCGGATGTTTAACAGAACTGAGAAAATAAAAAGTTCATACCGCGAGATACAGCGGATGTTCCATTATCTTCAATTGTTTAAGAACCGCAAGCCAATCAGCCCTTCTAGGCTTCATAATCCTCACCCAAGCAGGCAGCAACTCCGATAAACTGCCTTTTTCAGGAGAAAGACAAATAATCTGCTTCATCAGTGCCTTACATCTCTTGGTCATTTTAGGTGCGAGTTGAGATATTGCCTGTTTTTGCTCTTCTGAAACATTCGGACCAATCTCAATCCAAATAAACCTTCGCTTTTCTTCTTTTACTTCTGTCGTTTCCGTCTCTTCTGCGTTGATTACTGCTAATACCGGCCCAAAATGGTAGCTACGAGAACCCCATTTCACTTGTTTTTGATAAAATAAGTTTCCCCAGAATTGGCAAAAAGTGGGTTTTTTAACTGTAATTTCGTCGAACACTCGGTAGGTTGAGTGTAAACAGGAAAACGTGTTTCTGTAACAGGCAGCCATGGCCAAAGCAAGATATCGAAATATCAAGTTGCCCTTACACAGTATCCAATGCCATCCATGATTGTTTCGTCTATGATTGAATATAACAAATCCTATTGTTGTAAGTTGCCAAACGGGCCTTAAATATTTATAGGGCCCTAAATTTATGGAGCTTTGGATTGTCCAATCCGTTCGATTTGTAGTATGATTCCCATGCCCAGCCCATTCCAAAGGAATAACAACATAAAGCTCAGCTGCTCCAGTATGATGTAACTATGAATAATGGCGAATAATTAATACCAGCAATGTTCAATTTTTTTTTTAACTTTTTTTTTATTTTATCGCGTGCATATTTATTCAAGTAGTGAAAAAGTTAGACAAGCTCAATAACCTCCAATTATAAGTTATTTTCGAATTCTAGGTAACTTTGTACATTAATTAAAGGAATACTTGTACAGGCATAAACTCGGTCCTCTTTTATGGGAATAACAAAGATTATGACATATTAAAATAAAAAATAAAAAATTTAATTATTCATAATAATAATAATAATAATAATAATTTTAAAATTTTGTTAGATATTCTCTATTAATATATATTTTATATTTCTTAAAACAAAAATTTAAAATCATAAAATTTGAACAATTAATATAATAAATTTAAAATATAAAAATAATTAATTTAAAATAAAAAATTTAGAATACAATTTGACGATAGATATTTTAAATATTTAAAATACCATTATCCTTATTATACTAGTATATAAGATAACAATTCGAATTATCCTGCCGCATTATATTTTTATTGTATTAAGTATATTTTAATTTAAATTCGATTTGTTTATTCATTATGTTAAAAATATTTTGTTTATTAAATGAGTGATTTGAATATGATTCGTTTACATACAATTAATAAATGAATCGTAAATGAATTATAAATTAACGAAGATAATCATTTAATTTATTTATAATACAAATTTATTTATAATTTATTTAAGATAAATAATGATAAATAAATTAAAATAATTATTTTATTATTTTATGATTTATTTATAATTTATATATTAAATAAATAAATAAATATAATATAATAATTTAAATACGAATACGTTTAATTTATTATTTATATTAAAAATTTTAAATTTAAATATATTTATTTATTTTGAATTGGTATCGAATAAAATTTTATGCCAGTACTGTCCGTTGAGAAGTTAGAATATTTAATTTTGTCAATCGGACGCCAAAGCAAATCGAGGGTGTTTAGGTCATAAAGGATTCAAACTTGGACATAAATCCGAGGAGTAAAAGCAAAACAAAAAATGCGATCTAAATCTCGACCCCTCTCTGCATCGAGAGTTCACTCACACTCCCTGTCTTCTATTCTCTTCCCTCCATCTCTCTCAAACTCTTTCACTCTGCGATTTTTATGCGATCGGAAGCTGCACAACCACGTCGTCTCGCTGACTAAACTCGTCACCATTACTCGATTCGAAGTAAACCAAAACGTCGTCATTTCTTTCTAATTCCCTTCATTTTTTCCGTTTCAGATCTGACTCACTGAGTCGCAGCTAGTCCCAACTCGGGAATGGCTTCTTCGGAAGCCGATTCCCGCTTGAGCCAAGTTGTAGCTCCGGCACTCGAAAAGATCATAAAGAACGCGTCGTGGCGTAAACACTCGAAACTCGCTCATGAATGCAAATCCGTTATCGAGAGACTCAATTCTTTGCAGAAACAGCCGCCTTCTTCGCCGACAGATTCGGAGCCCGACGGCTCCATCCCTGGCCCACTCCACGACGGCGGGCCTACGGAATACTCCCTCTCCGAATCAGAGTCCATCCTTAGCCCTCTGATCAATGCATGCGGCACTGGCTTCCTCAAGATCGTCGATCCGGCCGTTGATTGTATTCAAAAATTGATCGCCCTCGGTTACCTTCGTGGTGAGGCGGACCCCAGCGGTGGCCCCGAAGGAAAACTCCTGTCTAAATTAATTGAATCCGTTTGTAAATGCCATGATGTGGGTGACGATGCGATTGAGTTGTTGGTTCTTAAAACGCTTTTATCGGCTGTTACATCGATGTCGTTAAGGATTCACGGAGATTGTTTACTGCAAATTGTGAGAACATGTTATGATATTTATCTAGGAAGTAAAAATGTGGTTAATCAGACAACGGCAAAAGCGTCACTGATCCAAATGTTGGTAATTGTTTTCAGAAGAATGGAGGCGGATTCGTCAACGGTCCCGATTCAGCCTATTGTGGTAGCTGAATTAATGGAACCAGTTGAAAAACCGGATGCGGACGGGTCAATGACCATGTTCGTACAAGGGTTTATAACCAAAATTATGCAAGATATTGACGGAATGATGAA
>JAXCLQ010000001.1:25386996-25398804 GCA_035584115.1 Cedrela odorata | reverse complement strand
GGTAAAGATTTACCTGAGGAGTATCTGAGGTCGTTGTTTGAACGAATATCAAGAAATGAGATCAAAATGAAAGGAGAAGATTTGGCTCTTCAACAGAAGCAGTCTATGAACACAAATAAAATATTAGGCTTGGATAGTATCTTGAATATTGTAATCCGCAAACGTGGAGACGAGAAGTACATGGAGACTAGTGATGATCTGATCAGGCACATGCAAGAACAATTTAAGGAAAAGGCTCGCAAATCTGAGTAGGACTGACTCGCTTTTCCTAATCTTTGATTCTGATGCTATACCATCAGCACTTCTTTGTCTAGCAGCATCTAAATGAAATCCAACATATATTATAACCATAATTCAATCTCAAGGGCTTATATTTTACGATGTTAGCTTATTATTTCCCAGGATCTAAATCTGGACTAGAGTGTGATAAGTGTTGCATCTAGAAGAAAACCTTATTTTTGATTTTCTTCTTGATTGTGTACTGTCTGGAATTTGCAGATCTGTTTATTATGCAGCAACTGATGTGGTGATTCTAAGATTCATGATTGAGGTATGCTGGGCTCCTATGTTGGCTGCGTTCAGTGTTCCGCTTGACCAAAGTGACGATGAAGTTATAATAGCTCTGTGTCTTGAAGGTTTTCGTTTTGCTATACATGTTACTGCTGTAATGTCCATGAAGACTCATAGGGATGCTTTTGTAACTTCATTAGCAAAGTTCACTTCTCTCCATTCTCCTGCTGATATCAAACAGAAAAATATAGATGCTATCAAGGTTGGTATTATGCTCTACTCTCTTGTAGTTGTACAAGGTGAGAACGAAATAGAAATGGTCTTGGTTCATGATCCTACTCTGTTCTTTAATATTTGTGTAAGAACTTTTCTTTATGAATAACTTGATTTGGGTTTTAATATTTTTCTGTAACTAGAACTAAATTTAACTTGTTTCTAGTTTGTGCATTTTATCCTTTTTTTTAATATCTTGTTTTATATATGTGAATTTGTATTAATCTGACAGTAGTCCCCAGTTTCAAACTTGGTATACATGGTACTGAGGCCGGGGGGGATTTTTGGGTATCAAATATATTTGTGCGTGTGAAAGTCTTCTAACTGATGTTGGATTTGATTTTTACATTGTACACAGGCAATAGTCACAATTGCAGATGAAGATGGAAATTATTTACAGGAAGCATGGGAGCATATTTTGACATGTGTGTCCAGGTTTGAGCATCTACATCTCTTGGGAGAAGGTGCTCCTCCAGATGCCACTTTCTTTGCTTTTCCTCAAAGCGGTGAATCAGAAAAATCAAAACAAGCTAAGTCGACAATACTTCCCGTTCTAAAAAAGAAAGGACCTGGGAGGATGCAATATGCAACTGCTGCTGTGATGAGGGGTGCATATGATAGTGCTGGCATTGGCAGCCCAGCTTCTGGGGTGGTCACATCTGAACAGATGAACAATTTAGTCTCCAATTTAAACATGTTAGAACAAGTTGGAAGCTCTGAAATGAATCGAATATTCACACGAAGCCAGAAGTTGAACAGTGAGGCAATTATAGACTTTGTTAAGGCTCTATGCAAGGTATCCATGGAGGAACTTCGGTCTGCATCTGATCCAAGGGTTTTCAGCCTCACAAAGATTGTTGAGATTGCGTATTTCTCATCCCCTTTGGCATATCTTCTTTTCATCTTGATTTATTGCTATATATCTGCTGCTATAACAAAATGGTAAGGTTAATGTGATTTATTTTGTTATGACAGGCACTATAACATGAACCGCATCAGGCTTGTGTGGTCAAGCATTTGGCATGTCCTCTCTGATTTCTTTGTAACCATTGGCTGTTCTGAGAATCTTTCAATTGCTATATTTGCAATGGATTCTTTACGTCAGTTGTCAATGAAATTCTTGGAGAGAGAAGAGTTGGCTAATTATAACTTCCAAAATGAATTTATGAAGCCTTTTGTCATTGTAATGCGCAAGAGTAGTGCTGTTGAAATCAGAGAACTAATCATCAGATGTGTCTCGCAGATGGTTTTATCTCGTGTCAATAATGTCAAATCGGGGTGGAAAAGCATGTTCATGGTATTTTGCATATGTAAAATCTCCTTCTTTTATTTTTGGAAAATTTGTCCTAGAAATTGCTATTTTGTAACCATATGACTTTTTCTTTTCAGGTTTTCACAACGGCAGCATACGATGACCACAAAAACATTGTACTCTTAGCCTTTGAAATAATTGAGAAGATTATCAGAGACTACTTCCCGTACATTACTGAGACTGAAACAACCACCTTTACAGATTGTGTGAATTGCCTAATAGCATTCACAAATAGTAGATTCAACAAAGACATTAGCCTGAATGCTATTGCATTTCTTCGGTTTTGTGCCACTAAACTTGCAGAAGGAGATATTGGTGCCTCATCAAGGAATAAAGACAAGGAAGTCTCAGGAAAGATTTCTCCGGCCTCTTGTCAACCAGTAAAGGAAGGAAAACTAGAAAATGGAGAGATGATTGATAAAGATGATCATCTATATTTCTGGTTCCCTTTGTTGGCTGGTAAGGGAAACTGCTTACATTGGTGGTTTTCATGTTCTAGAGCATTTGGATTTGCTAAAGCTTTTAAAGATTAATACCTTATAGCACATATCGTTCTAAATTCAAAATAGAACTGAGTAGCATTCAATTATTTGTCTTGTATATGTGCAGGTTTATCAGAACTTAGCTTTGACCCTAGGCCAGAAATCAGGAAGAGTGCCTTACAAGTGCTGTTTGAAACTTTGCGCAACCATGGTCACCTTTTCTCACTGCCTCTGTGGGAAAAAGTGTTTGAGTCAGTCTTGTTTCCAATATTTGACTATGTGCGACATGCTATTGATCCTTCAGGGGAGAACTCCCCTGGGCAAGGGATCGATAATGATATAGGAGAGCTTGATCAAGATGCATGGCTCTATGAGACATGCACTTTGGCCCTTCAACTAGTTGTGGATCTTTTTGTCAAATTTTACAACACTGTCAATCCACTTTTGAGGAAGGTGCTGATGCTTTTGGTAAGTTTTATCAAACGTCCTCACCAAAGCCTAGCTGGGATTGGTATTGCTGCGTTTGTCCGTTTGATGAGCAATGCTGGGGAGCTATTTTCTGATGAAAAGTGGCTAGAAGTGGTTGAATCGTTAAAAGAAGCAGCTAATGCTACACTTCCTGATTTTTTTCATGTTATCAGTGATGACGGCATATTGAGGAGTCCTGAAAATGCAATGAATGGACACACAAATGGGGAGTCTTCTGGTTCTAGCATGCCTGATGATGATTCAGAGAGCCTGAGGATGCACCATCTGTATGCTTCTATAACCGATGCAAAGTGCAGAGCTGCTGTTCAACTCTTATTGATTCAGGTATTATCTTTTCCGTTTAATACAATATGATTGTTGTGAAACTATTAAAAGACCTTTCTATATATTGATGACATAAACTTGAGCATTCTTTAGTTAGCATCTTTAACTTATTGTGCATTTAGAATTTTTGTACTTGGTTTACATGATGTAACCACTGCACCTGATAAGAAAACATAACCGCCTCTTTTATATTGAGACTTTAAAAATCAATTAATTTTGCTGTCGACAAAGTCAGGTTTATTATATCATTTCCTGAAGTCTGAATATTGGATGTGAACATTCTTTGATTAAATCTGGCAGGCGGTGATGGAGATTTACAACATGTATCGGCCACGCCTTTCAGCTAGAAACACCTTAGTTCTCTTTGAGGCTTTGCATGAAGTTGCAGCCCATGCTCACAAGATCAATAGTGACCACATGTTACGTACAAAGCTCCAAGAATTTGGTTCCGTGACCCAAATGCAAGATCCTCCACTACTACGCCTGGAGAACGAGTCTTTTCAGATTTGTCTTACATTTTTACAGAATCTTATACTGGACAGGCCTCCAACTTATGAAGAGACCAAAGTGGAGTCCCATCTTGTTGACCTGTGTCAGGAAGTTTTACAGTTGTATATTGATACTTCTCACTCTGGACAGATATCTGAATCATCTGCTAGTGGGCAATTGCAATGGCTAATACCTCTAGGTTCTGGGAAACGGAGGGAATTAGCTGCACGAGCACCTCTTATTGTGGCAACCCTCCAGGCTATCTGCACTTTAGGAGAGACTTCCTTCGAGAAGAACCTAGCTCACTTCTTCCCCCTTATTTCAGGCTTGGTAAGTTGTGAACACGGATCAAATGAGGTTCAGGTAGCGCTCAGTGATATTCTAAGTTCATCAGTGGGTACTGTTTTGCTTCGTTCATGCTAATCTCAGTGAGGTTGCAGTCCACATTTTGTGATGTATGATATTCTTTCAATTAAAGTCTCGTAGTTACCGTTTTTGTTTATAATTTATAATTGTTATCGGAAATATAGTTTCATAGTGTATGAAGAGTTAGTGATGGTTTTGGATTGGCTAGTATTTATAAAGCTTGATATGTTTATTGAGGAGCTTTGCTCCTTTTTGTTGAGAATTTATAGATATTACAAGGAGATTTGATGTAGAGATTTCTTTGGTCATGTTCAGATTTTAATTGGCCAGTGGAACTGATCCAGAGTCAAAATGTACTGCTTGGGCATTTTCTCTGTGAAGAATGCTAGGTTTTGTTAAATTCAAAAACACTTCAAAAATTGATTGATTATTTATTTTTGGAAACCATGCATAACAATGGTTCAGTTGTTTAAGACTTCAACTGTAGGAAAAACCCAAAACGACGGTATCCTCAGAATTCATAACAATTGGAAACATGGTAGTCTGAATTCAATGGCCGAACTTGACAGTAAAATCCAAGGCGTTAAAACAATTCTATCTAATCATCCTCTAGATGCGGTGCAGAGACAGCAAAGTTGGTGAAAATGAGATTATGCCGGCACTTTTAGTTAATTTTCAATTCAGCTGGCCTGGCATCCACCAAACCGGACTTATTACTCAAATCTTCCTAGTGGACTCAGTCAAGAGTGTCTAGATGCAAATAAACTAGACTTCCTCGTGAAAAAGATTTTCAGACTCAATCCATTGAAATCAAGAGAATCCCAATACCTTGTGCCCACAAAATTATTGCAATGTGGCACAGATTCCCCAAAAAGGCCACAGCACTGCACTTGCAAATATCATATTTTTACTATTAGTCATCCGATCCAACATTTCTCTACCAGTCTCTTTTCCCACAATGTCAGGTTCTTTCAAAAGCTGCTGGATCTCTCTGCACCGGAAAATTAAACTCTTTCTTCAACAACGGTTCAAGAGAAGAGGTAAACACAACAGATTGTTGTCTAGTTTTGATTTCTTAACCCCATCTTTTGCGACGATGGAATTGTCCAGCCAGTTTAAACAAATTTTCAAGGTGATTGACGCAAATGGAGATGGGAAGATATCTTCATTGGAGCTGAGTGAAGCGCTTGTGTGCTTAGGATATGACAAGACAAAAGCCACCAAAGAAGCTGAAGGAATGCTTAAGCAAATGGACTGTAACGGAGACGGGTTCGTTGATTTAGATGAATTTATGGATGCAGTTCACGAGAGTCATAGCAATGAAGATTATCTGATGGATGCTTTTCTCATTTTTGATACCGATAAGAATGGATTAATCTCGGCTACGGAATTGAGAAGAGTTCTGACCAATCTTGGATGTGATAAATGCAGCGTTGAAGAATGCAGGCGTATGATAAAAGGAGTTGATAAGGATGGGGATGGCTTTGTTGATTTTGAAGAATTTCGTTCAATGATGATGACAGATAACTCACCTCAACATTCCATTTAACTCTCAAAAATTTATGTTCAGGTATGCAAGTTTTCCCAGTTCCTGCAACTGAGTCGTGTTCAATGTTCAGTTTCTTATAGTTGAAGATTAGAAGCTGAATCTATGTGTAGAAAGAAAAAGTTCCACAAATGTATTTGGTTATTTGAATGTGAAGTGGGATATTCTCAGTATCAAATGAAAACAGTAACAAAGTGCAGAATAGCCCATAGAGGCACTAGGCTCCCCATTTTCCTTACTTTTTGCCTATTTCTTCCTCTTTCTCACTCTCAAACACAGAACATCGGTCCTCCATATTTTGTCGAATACTTAGTATTGCGATAATGTCGATAGAATAACTACACCCACCAAAAATATCGGCTAGCTATCCGCAAGAAGCTACAGTATTCTAAATATGCCAAGAGCAAATGTAACGTCATGAGTGTAACGAAAGTTCTAACAGACATTCAACATGCAAACAAACATACGAGTTTAACGCGTTCTTATTTTCCTTCTATTCCATCCCAGCATTTCACATCGTTATCCATAGCTGCTTGAATATTAAGTTAATCCCTTAAATTACATCAGAGTCAAAATGGTAGTGCCATTTTATTTATGACTAAAAAATGTAAAAAAGAACAGGTGAACCCACCAAATAAAACCAATTTCAAGACGATAACAAGAGATTATGAAATAAAATATAGATTACCCATATCTTGTGCCCGAAAATTGTCTGGATTCATGCAGAAATATTTGAAGTTGTTGCTGATTAGCCTGATTGGAAGGTACTATTATGGGTTATAATATAACTTCATGCTATGGATCCAAATCGAACAATTGGGTAGGCCTATATATATATCATCCATGGACTAACTGGGCCAACTTTGGTGGGATGGGTTCTTCCTTAGTTTACTACATGAAAATGAAATAGCTATACTAATGAGAGTGGTGGGCTGGGATCCGCGCCCGCGCGCGCGCGCACGCACGATAAAAAAACATATCGGGCAACGAGTTCAACAACTTGTCATCTGAAAATGCATGTCGAGGTTCCGAAGCAATCCTTTGATGGAAAATTGAAACACTAGTAATGAACCTATTTCAAGATTAATTATAGCTCGATCTAGACAAGGGAAAATTTACTAATTTTAGATATTTTGCGTAGAAAACTATTTGAACTTAAAAGTAATATGTTTACAAGTACATGAAGGATTGAAACTTAAAAGATTTATGAGCTCGACAAGGCCTCTCAGATCTGCAATCTAGAATAATATTAAAATAATGTTTCAAGATCTGCCAGTTTTCTGTTCTAAATAAATAAATAAATAAATAAAAAGAAAAGTCCACCACTTTGGTTTAAATTTACATTATATTGACTATATTATAACGATATTGAGACAAATTCTCCTGGGCTTAGATTTGCTAAGTTTTCCGTATAAATAAGATATTCAAGGTGTTATATAAAGACATTCAAGTTGCTTATTATGATGTAGAACAAGCAATTAACATATTCATCCATTAGGGATAAATGCTTTCTTTATTATTATCATGTATTTTAAATTGTCTAAGCTGCTTGAAGCATATTTTAATGAGTTATCTAAATAAGATACTCGAGGATGTCACACCGTTTCCAATATTTAGGCAAATGGGCACTTGGGGGTGTAATCATTTTGTTTTCTTTGCTTATGTTAAAATATTAAATTCCCATCATTTATCATGCTTGATAACTTTTAGAATTCAAAAGAAACTAATGTATATACAAAGTGGTGTTTCAAAGTAATCATCATAACTGGGGCGTTGTCTTTGAAGAGTACAGTTTCTCATAATGAGAATCGCACCAGCTCGTGTTAGCTACTTTTAGTTTACATTAAATTTGTAATTAACAGTTACTTTTCTCAAGTCCCAACTATCTGATTTTCAAATTACTTCCGAAATCAAACCGTATACAATATTTTTCTGAAGTTCTGAGCAATAATTAGTCCTTCCAAATATGCTGGAACCGTGGTCTATAAGGAACCTCTTTATGCATAAATATTAGCTAATGAATTGTACTTGTATAGAATAATAGTGTAGTTATTCTCAATATAAAAATGAATGGTTCCAAGGAATTAGATGCAAGCCTACTGCTTTGCAACACAAATTAAATATTATTCTTGTTGAATGTTTTAGTTTCAAATATATAATTACCCTAGGAATTCCTGTGATGTTTTTATTACTTAATTACGAATTGGTTTCGGGAAATTGTGTCAAAGGGGGTTTAAAACTTGGTCCTCCATTGGAAAACAAAAATTAACGCAACTTGAAAACTGACAAGGGTAAGGGAATTCCATCTTAGGGTTTACAAAAAAATTTGCAAACATAACATCAATCAATATGAAAAGAAATTGTTGACATTAGACTGAAAATTGCACTAGTGTGTGATTTGGAAGAGGTCATATAATCAGGTGAAAGGATGACTAAATTTATTCCATATCGATCACTATCAATCACATGGCAACCTCAGTTTGGTCGGCTGTTTAGCTCTAAAATATTCTCAGTGCTCGCTGTCGGTTTGATTAATTAACAGAAAAAAATGAAAGCTTTAGATTGGCCTTCCATGGAGGAGAAGAAATTGGTGCGATAAGCTCAAGCGACTTTGAGTGAAAAGCGGCTATTAAGCGAGTGAGAACATGCGACATTTATGCTAGATTCGAAACAATTGGTGCTCTTCACATGGAAAGTAGTTTTTTTTTATTCGTTAATGTTGCCCATTCTCTTTCATGTTTTAGCTTTAAACACCTTTAATTAAACAATTGTTAATATGGACAACGTATTGGGTTTTAATTTTTTTAACAAGAGAGTTGGTTAAGATACGCATTACAATATTATTGTTGCTTATGACCAAAGTTGCTACATTTTTCCATGCTTTTGATTCATTTCTTCCACTAGCCT
Organism: Cedrela odorata; assembly: GCA_035584115.1. Classification (NCBI taxonomy): domain Eukaryota; kingdom Viridiplantae; phylum Streptophyta; class Magnoliopsida; order Sapindales; family Meliaceae; genus Cedrela; species Cedrela odorata. The sequence continues at coordinate 25,390,106 of JAXCLQ010000001.1, read as the reverse complement.
TGGGGAAGACTATGTCTTTCTCAAAAAACTCAACTTCTTTCTATTCACTAGATTCAACTTGTTGATCCTTTTCAAAAGGGTTTGTATCGATGAACCCCGTGAACTCTACGCTGTTTGAACTTGGTTATTAGCTAGCTAGAGACCAGTGAACCCATAGAGAAATGGCCTGGAACCAAGTTTCAATGATTTCAATCCTTCAAAAATATGTTGGGAAATTCTGTGCGTAATATACTGAAGCAGAAAGTCATTTAAATTAACTCTTTTTCTCTTTCGAACATGCAATAATAAGAAAAATGAAGCAGAAGAGTCAGTGTAAATGCTTCTTTATTTCAAGGGGCCGTTGAAAGTTTTCTTCCTGAAATTGCATCAGACAACAACCTAGTTCAATGTTATAGAATTCTTCCCACAAATAATTGAAAGGTTTATACGGTTATAGACTCTGCATGCTAATTTAAACTCATTGATATTATATGTATATTGAATCTTATATTATATCAAATGTTATAAATTGATCAATATTGCTAGCTAGATTACCACCAATCAATTATTGCAGCTCTCGGGAATTGCGCAAACCATCATCATTTGAATACTCCATCTTACGAACCAAAAACTTACTTTATTTTTCTTTTTAATTAACTTCCGGGAATTAAGTGAGTGGATTATAAAAGAAAAATTGATGACGAATAAATGATAATGGGCAAGAAATCATGACTGAATAAATGATGAAAACTGTTTTTTTTTTTTTGTCTTAGCAGAGTTCCTGGTGATGAGGACGGCTTGGATTTCAGAACCTAGGAGGAGGGAGAGGTGTTGGAGACCGTTGACTGCTTAAGAAAACGATGGTTTGTTGTATTACAACCATGCATTTCCATTAATTTCTTATGTTTGCTAGCTTGTTTGAAGAGAGAGAGAGATGGGTTTGTTTTCTAATCACTACATAATTTATAATCAATTTGTGGTTGATCAATTTCCTTGTTTGCTTGTTTGTATGAGACAAATTAAGGCTGGCTAAATTGATTAAGAGAGACCAAAGTAACGTGAAAAGGAGGAGAAGACGGACCGTTTGTCCCGGGGAACAGTCTATCGATCTCATCCAATCCCCGGCTTTTGTTCTATTTTTTATTCTCTCTATCTGATAGGCTAAAGAAAGAGGCTAAAGTAACAGCCTGGTTTACGCATATTTTGGCAATTTCATACATAAAATTATATATGGTTAATTCAACAAAACGAGGAAAGAATATTCTTTTTCTTCCTTCCTTATAAGCTATAAAATTTACGTAGATGAGAGGCAAAAAAAAATATTGTTTATGATTTTATCAATTGGCCACTAAGAAACATAATTCGAATCATAAAATTAGAAACTTTAAGGATGACACGAAAGCTACATATATTATCAAATAGAACATATCAGAAACATATAGGTCGATGAACCAAGAATTATGGCCGAGAAAATTAAGGGTAAAATTGAAAATAAGAAGAAGGTGAGGTGGAAACTGAAAAGAATACAACATCCGACATAGAGCATCATATAGGTTCATAGAATTTAGGGCGTGGGGGGTGTGATAGTGACGGCATATGCAGTAGAAAGAAAGAAAGTAGGATCAGTAATCAGTATTTTATTCCCTCAACGAGTAGTGGAGATATAACTAGCTAGCTAGTAGATCAAAATTCATAAACGAAAGAGAAAGAGACAGAGAGAGAGAGACCTCATTTATTCTCTCCAATTAATAATAATCAGAGCAGATATATAACTGCTGCCATTGGTTCATTCAATTTCTCATTCATCCATTCATTCGACCTCACATTACATATTACAATTACATAAAAATAGAAGGGCTGGCCGCTCATGCTACAGTTTTCACCGTGATTGTTGTTTGCCTCAGCTCAGCATCAAATTGTCTGTCAGTACTACACTAGTAGTATCTTTTGTAATGTTACTCTGTCAGCGCCACCCACGCTTGTGCCTCGACTCATTCACACCCACACGCCTTGGTTTCTCATTCAGCATACAACTCCATCAAACGACGCACTCAGTCAATCCGGTTTTGTCTTCTCTTTCAGAAACTACTTAGTAATTGGTTAATTTCCTCCCCCCACTCACTATCCCAGTGGCTATAATAACAAACAAATTAACTAGCTTGCTTTATTTAATTATTTTCTCAAATATTTAAATCTTAGTTCCATTCTATTCATGTCATAAAGTCAAGATAAAAATCTGGGTAATGAAAGTTAATAGCTAGCGGAGGAAAAGAAATAAAATTAGGGATGGGACATGGCTTATGCTTGAAGGTTTGGGTTGCAGTTGCAGGCTGGCGGTTATCTGGGACTGAGTTCAAATGAAAGCTAGAAGAGAAACGGCAAACAAAAAGATATCACCAATCACTCACCGGAGTTTGAAATATTCCGTTTTTGAGGCGCCCTTGGTTGTGCGTGTTTGCGCATGAGTTGGCGGCTTACTAACGTGAAATCAACGCAATATATAATACATGGGGACAAAATCCAACGGTGTCTGACGTCTTGTTATAAATTTTGCTTACCCCAAAACTTTATAACTTTGACTCGATCCCATTTTTCTGACGAACTCTTTTTAATTAAGCCCAGCCCTCTCATCATTTAATTCTATTGCAGATATTGCTTACTCTAAGATCATGCACATGTAAGATTCAATTAAATTCTAGAAACTGCCCTTCAAATTCAATCTAATATCATCATTTAATCATTATATAAAATAAGAAAACATTTAACTATCATTGTAGCAGAAAGTTCTTTACTTATAAACGTAATTCATTAATCAAAGAGGAAAGGCTATTTATAAATCGTAGTTAGATCATACTCGTTGGGTTGCATGTATTATGACTTGAAATATATATCTCTCGCGTAAACAATATGATCATTAATTGGTATTTTGAGTCAGCGTTTTGCGTGCATTGTATTAAAGCTTGCACCGTTGTCAATGTATATGTCTTTCAGACAATTGGAGCTGGCGATTGGACTATAATAAGAGCTAAGATATAAACAATGGATGCGCGGGAAACTCGGGAAGAGACACGTTTCATGATCAAACAATTGGTGGACCCGCAAAATAAACATCAACATCAACATCAACATCA
>JAXCLQ010000001.1:25372038-25386896 GCA_035584115.1 Cedrela odorata | reverse complement strand
AACATCAACATCAACATCAACATCATGTAATAGCGGTAGACAGAGTTAAGAAATTTGAGAGGGGGTTGTGTGGTAATCGTATTCTTTGGTTTGGTTTTCTAGAATCGAGAGTCGCCTTTAAGACACGCCCTGACTCTCCTGTCCTGACCCAATTTATTCGGGTGGGTCCACTCCAATTTCCCATGACCCACCGTATCATGCACCGCCACAATCTTCTATTAAATGCCCTCACTTCTTTCAAATTATCATCATTTGCCACTCCATTCCATCATCTCTTGACTGTAAATATGCAACAGAACAATAAGTAAATTCAACTCAAGTTATAATCCAATCCATCATCATCATCGTTTAATCGTAACTTGTAACGCTCTTCATTTCAGTGAACCTCCACCACCACCTTCTGCTCTTCAGTTTTTAATTTATCTTGTCATTATCCAACGAAAATAACGTCTTTTTACTGATTCATTTTGTCATTTTACACTGTTTGATGCGTAAAACCTGGAGTAAAAAGAATCTTAAACCTTTTACATCTCTCTTATTTTATATAGCAAAAGAGGAATCCTATGAAACATCTTGCAGGCCAGGTTCATTTTCAGTTGTAACATTAAACATAGATAATTTAAGTATCAGTTCAGTTCTTCTGGTTATGTTATGCTTTAGTTAGGATGGTGAAATATAGAAAACAAGACAGACCCATCAATGGAGAAGGATTGACTTTTGATGCTATCTTTGTATCTTTCCCTTGAGATATTTGAAGGCATGCATCTGCAGGAACCAGAAGCAGAAATTAAGGAGGAAGAAGAGAAAAAGGAGGAGATAAAAAGTAAGAAAGCAACGAGTTTTCATCGAGCTAATAAAGAAGAGAATATACGATGATCAAATGGAACACTATTGAGGCTTTTTAATGCTATAGGCTATATAGATAGATATTAGATAGACGGAGAGAGAGACGTTTAAAAGAGAGAGAAAGGCAGAGCAAGGGGTTGGGTTGATGGTGTGAGAGACAAAAGAGAGAGAAACTAAGGCCCCACAACACCGCCCATGCGCACGCTCTTTTACCAAAACTAAACCCATCATCGATCCGCTACCTTGACCTAACCCTAACCCAACAGCACTAACACTATACCCAAAAAGTTAAAAACCAAAAAAAAAAAAAAAAAACAAATAAAAACACCCAAACATCACCTCGCTCTCTCTCTTATTTTCTCTTACCCTTTTCCTCCTTATTTTCAACCAACAACTTATCTTCACAGGAGAAAGATAGACGGACCTGAAACAACCTAAGAAAAACGAACTCCCACTCACATCTGAGGTTAGAGAGAAGAAAGGTGGGCTTGATTCAGCTATTTCGGCTGAAAATTTGGTAGGTGATGTTTAAAAGCCCTTCTTTTTTTCTTTTCTAGGAAAGGTAGTAGCATTTAATCCATCAAATTTCCGAAAAAAGTAAGGCGTAAAACCACAGAAGGAAGCAAAGACAGCAAAACTCAACTCAATCTGTCTTCTCTCTGATCAATTCTCACGGCTGATTTTTTGTTTGTATGATCTAAGCTAAGCTAGCTAATTAGGGTTTCAATATGAATCCAGTTACAGCTCATGGCCGTCCTCTTCCACCTCCTTTCCACACAAGAGATATTCATCTACAGCCATATCATCAGTTTCAACACCACCACCACCACCAACAAAATTCTGAAGAAGAACAAAGTGGTAACGGCAGCTTATTAAATCATGGCCAAAAACGAGATCGCGATGAAAACACCATCACCACCACTACAACAATAACAGCAACCACCGCACCCAACATAGTTGAAGACAAAGAACTAGCCGTCGTTCCCGGAGAAGGAGAAATCTCAAGAAGACCCCGAGGCAGACCAGCCGGGTCCAAAAACAAGCCTAAGCCGCCCATCATCATAACCCGTGATAGCCCTAATGCCCTCCGATCTCATGTCATGGAAATCGCCAATGGTTGTGATATTATGGACAGTGTATCAACTTTTGCAAGACGAAGACAAAGAGGGATTTGCATTTTGAGTGGTACTGGCACTGTAACTAATGCAACTCTAAGACAACCGGCTGCACCAGGCGCTGTGGTGACCTTACATGGGAGATTCGAGATTTTATCACTTGCGGGATCCTTTTTACCGCCTCCTGCGCCACCGGCTGCATCAGGATTGACAATTTATTTAGCTGGTGGTCAGGGTCAGGTAGTTGGTGGAAGCGTGGTGGGTCCGCTTGTTGCTTCGGGTCCGGTGGTGATTATGGCAGCTTCTTTTGGTAATGCGGCATATGAGAGGCTTCCATTAGAGGAGGAAGAGACACCGGTGGCATCGATTCCCGGAAGCAGGCCCCTAGAGTCGTCCCCGGAAATTGTTGGTCAGCCGCAACAACAGCAGCAGCAACTATTGCAAGATCCTAATGCTTTCATTCATGGGTTACCACCAAATCTTCTAAATTCAGTGCAATTACCGACTGACGCATATTGGGGCACAGGTCGCTCTCCTTATTAACAGAAAGAAACTTGTGTTGCTTGTTCTATTTCCTTTTCTTTTCCCTCACTTTGTTTGACCTTTCCAAGCACCTGTCATTCTTCTTCTTATATGATAACGTTTATGTTTCAGTTGTTTATCTTGGAATTCATCTACCTTTGATTGAAGAAGGATGTACAAATTAATGAATCTTTCGGGTTATTTTTCCTTTTCTTTTTTGTTGGCTTTCATCATATCAGAATAGCTTTCTGTGTTCCATCAAATTCATGATATCTTGAGGATGCAGCAGCTAGCAAAGACAGTAGTCCATCTCCAATTTCTTTCTTTTTCTTTCTAGCAGTTCTGATAACTTGGCTGATAATTGTTCATCCACTCTTTGCTGAAAAGGAAGCAAAATAATAATTAAATAAAAAAGCCACCTAATTTTGAGGTTCTTTCTTTATGCTGAAGATTGCAGGTTTCTCATTTCTTGCACGATTCTAACCCAAAATCTTTTTTTTTTTTCTTCTTTAAAAAAGTTTTTCATTCACAAGTTTCCTTGCTTATATTTTCCTTAAACACATATAACGTTTACATAGACATCATTGTATTTATAATTATATATACTTGGTCACATTTACTTAAGTTATTAGTGACTGTGAGTTTGGTCGGTGGATGGCGAATCATCAATCGAAGAGAGGAGGGTGATTATCGGTGCAAGGTATGGGCTTAGGGTTTTCTTGTCTGTTTGTTTTATTTTCTGAATGGTTAGGGTTTGTTATAGAATCAGAGAAAGATGAGCATTGAATACTGGGTTACACGTGCGCTGCTCTGTAAAAGCTCCTTTCCGAGGCAGCTACACTTCCATATAAAGGCAATCAACAACCAGAACAAACAGGCATCAAGCGTTAAGTTTCTCTTCCTCTCTCTCTTTCTATCTAAAACTGTCATTGCCACCAGAGAAATAAAGGGTGCAGCGGGAGTGAATCAAGCAGTAAGGTAAGTAAATGTAAAATAAACTGTTTGTCTTGTTTCTAAAACTGGATTCTCTTCGAAACCCTAGTTTTGGTTTTCTATGCAATGAAAATTCCACCAGTACACGACATTTCCTTCCTGCTTGGGCATTATTTCTTCGAAAATGTTTACTTATATGTTAACTTGATCATTTCTTCTCTTGATCACAGTTTCCAATCATCTATTTTCTGGATTTTTTTTTATCATCTAGTTTCCATTTGATCCTTATTTTGTGTAGTTATATCCTTTTAGTTTTAAGCCACCATTGTTGCCTGTGTTTATTATATCAACATTGTATTATCTTCTTCTTCGTCCTAATATTCTTGCATATTTTATTTAATTAATATAGTTTCATTCAACAATTATGGAGTATTTATGCTGAGGAAAAGGTTGCTTGTTTGTCTCATGTTGTAGCTTCGTAAGGCTCATATTTGAGTCTTACGCATGCCAAACAAATATTAATTGATTCTGCGCATGCTTGTGGTTTCTATAGGAAAATTTTATGTTAATGAATTTCCCTACCTGTAAAATCCATAAATATTACCATTTTATTGCTAAAAACATATAAAATTGTAATATTATCGAGTAATTATCTTTTAAAATTGATTGGAACTATCTTTTTTAATCATGCTTTTTTTTTTGGTGTCACATAGTGGTGTTTAATACTTGGTGTTTTACGGAGCTTCATTTCTGCCTATTCCTTCGTGCCTACAAGGTTTTTACTAATATATATATATATATATATATAATATATAATATTTATAATTTTCTTCTGGGACTTGTACAACTTGGAAGTGATAATTGGGTGGACCATGTCTAATGATCTTTGAGAAGATAAAGTGATCTGGTTCTTCATGATTAACACCTCTTGGTTCTTTGAACCACACTTAATGGTTATCAGTACATATTAAGAAGCTATCCATTATTATTTATGCCTTTTTCGGCACTCCTTTATTGGTAGCAGCCTGCCATTTTGTGAAAGAGCCATCAAAGACAACTTTATAGCTTGAAATTCCCCACTTTTTTTGTTTTGATGCATAATTGTAGATGATGCTTAAGTAGAATCCTGTTCGAAAACTTATTCTTTCGCTAATGCAGTGCTTTAAGGCGGACCCTTTTGTGCCTTTGTGACCTATTATTCTTTTACCCTTGTATTGATTATTGTCTAAATAATCAAAACATATTTCCTCATTATTATTAACTAGAAACAGAAGAAATCTCCTTCTCTTCTCCTTACAAACCATCTATATATGCCTCATAAAGCTAGCTCCTCGTGGAACCTCAGGATTTGTGAATATATGCCCAAAGGAAAATAATTGTTGATTTCTTGACTTCATTTTTCCAGTGTACTGCTATAAATAGCTTTAGTCTGATTAATAAAAAGGGTACATAAATTCTTCTAACGTGGTTAGGTAGTTTAACTGGATTATTATGTGTTCAAAATTTGATTTTCAGACACCGGATATTAAGATGAATATGATACATGAAAATTAAACTACATAAAAAATTGTGTTCATGTTGGTGGGTGAAGTTTTAGATATATTGAAGAATCAGTGCAATGGATTGTAGAGTGCTCATGATTTATGGAGGGTGAGATTCTGCATAGGATCTAATATTGATTAGCAAGTTGGATCAGAATTGAAAAATTAACGGATTGTAATATACAAGGTGGGGTTTCATATAATTTAAGAATAACAATATGATAATTTATTTATCTAAAGACTAATTACACCTGTAGGGGCGAGTGTTGTTTCACCATAAATTATTTGATTCAATAATGGTTCTATCGTAATTATAATATCATCTCATTACACTGAAGTTCCCAACACCTACTTGCATCACTGCCAAATTCGCACACAATTAAGTACAAACCTCTAATAACTTTGCTAAAGTACAAAGATGATCACGACAACTTACGACTGAGTCGAGGCTTTGGCTTAATTGCCATGCAAAAGATAGATACTTTATTCTCTCTACATAAGCTCGTCAGCAGGGATGTTTGAATTTTACATGATCGCAATATGCTAATATTAACTTGAAGAATATGAGAAAAATTTGAAGTGTAGGGACCGGATTGACATGCTGATAATTGCCATTTAAAATTTGAATGGGGGTTTAGAAAAACTGAAGAATGATGATTTTCATTACTAATATAAAATCAAATTTTGTACAAAGAATGAAACACGAAGGAGAAACTTAACATACAATAAAAAATGGATTACAACAAACCCAAGCCTCGCTTTCCTTTTAAACAAAAATTTGCAAGCAAGAGGATTTCAGCTACAAAAAACGGGGGATTCTCAACCAGAGTCTATACAGCAATGCACGTCGAGTTTCCCGACATCAGACGAATGAAGTGGATAACAGATGAACAATCGAAAGAACCCTGCCTACAAGTTCTGTAATTAGAATTCTATCCGCAACCGCCGCATTTCGGGGCAGAAGGTGGGGCTGGAACTCAAAGTTCGGCGGGCAAGAGTCCTTATGTCCTCTCGAGAACAGTCCCGTGAGATACGGACTAGCTCCCAAAGAGCACCTCCACTGATCATTTCCTTTGCATTTACTTCTGTGATTTGAAAATTCTAGTCTTTCAAGAATGAAGTCTCCAAGAACATAAATTTCACCAAAAGATGAGAAATCCACTTACCATGCTGTGCGAGATGGCAGAGTGCAAGCTCGATGTGTCGCCTGATTGGCGCAGCTTCATTGTTTGCATTTTGTACAATCCATGGAAGTGCTCCATCCTCTATGAGAAGAGATCTGTCACTTTTTATACCTGCAGCAGCAGTGTAGGGTATAAATTAGACTACAGAAAACATGACCAAGAAAAACCATATTTTGACATTTCTACTGTTTTCTGAGCAACTACAACCCAAAAAAAAAAAAAAATTTGCAGCTGCAACCATGAAATCAAGTCCAAATGTAAGAATTAAGACCATATTATTGCGTCGTCCAAACTGCAATGTCAGGAATGATGATAAATGCCACATAGTATGCCAAACAATCCTTTCCTAACTTGGCACAGGAGGATCCCTTTTAGGAAACAAACAAGTAGATGCTTTTCAAAATTGTTTTCAGTATCATGAATCAGTATCTGTTGTTTCCTTCTGAGATAAGGCCAATATACCATTCATTTGGAAAGAATTATGAAATACTGGTATCATCCACATGAAGTTAAGACCAAAAACGACAGCTTCTTCAACAGTTAATACCAAATAATGACGAGAAAAATGTTAGCCTTGAGTACCTGCTCGGGACTCGCATTTTGCAAAGTTAGCAATTCCTCGTGCAACTTGAGATAGAACATCCGGATGTCCACATCTCACCATTCCTAGCAAGGCCCTAATTCCACCTTCAGACCTCAGCTTCATTTGAAGCTTATCTGGACACAATATAGAAATAAACATATAAAAACACTCTGTCGCATAAAAGGAAATTGAATTAGACAAGAAATTATTACACCATCTTAAGGACTGACTGAAACAACAATTGTTTCCTGAAGCTAAAATAACACAGCCACAAAAGAAAATATATTGCAGATCTCTACATGACAGTGTATTAATATTTGCAAATAAAAAATAAGAAATATATATATATATATATATTTTGATCACATAATGGTGTAAAAATTCTCTCTTCCTCTGCTGTAATTTGTTGTACATGTATTCATTTTACACAAACTACAAAAATTCTTAAGAATTCCTCAATTTCATTTGACAACCATGCAAACAATCTCACAAGTCCAACAGCATGAATGACAAGAACGTAAGATGAAATGCCAGAGAAGATTATAGAAGAGAACATTATACCATTTCCACATAAATTAGCAATGGCTCCAGCAACCATGCGCAGAGTCTGAGGATCCTCAGCATCAGCTGCTGTTACAGATAACAAACTGATTCCTCCTTGCGTCATTATAAGTTCCTGATTGGCTTCTGCTATGCAAAAGGGAAAAACAATAACAACCAACATATTAACAGATGAATGAGATATTAAACCACAAGCGACGATCTCAAATAAAGAAGAAACACCAAGCACTCCCCAAGAAGTATTGAATGATCCATTACCATTCATTGCAAGATTGGCAATTGCACCTGCCGCTACTCTGCGAACAGTTTCATCCTCGAAGTTTCTAAGAAGCATTAGCAAGGAAGGAAGGCCACCAGCTTCAACAATCCTTTTCTGATTAGCTTCTGCTTAGAACACAGTAAGCACACATCGTTTCTCACAAGTTAGTTGACAGTTTCACCTTCAACATACTCTCCTTACTTTTAACAAAATAAATGAGCAAAAATATTTTCAAGAAAAAAGGGGATGGCAAATTAGTTTGGTTGACCCAGGTGAAATGATGCCTTTGCTTAACAGGAAAGCAATAATAATACACAGGACTACAAGCACTCCTGAATAGTATCAAACCAACTAATCCAATAGGTTTACTATCCTAAAGGACTTTAAAATAGTTTCCCAGCAAAAAGCAAAAACTGCAGCAACCAGAATTTTTAAACCGAGAGAATTGAGCAAACATCTCAACACACGATCCTGAAAAAAAGAAGATGATTACCCACCTTCAGCTGCTAAGTTGGCCACCACCTTTACAGCATGAATTCGTACATTGGCATCTTCTGACTCAAGCAATGACAATATCTTTTGCAATCCAACTGTCAAATTGATTGATAGAAAAATTAACACATATTCTAAACATGGTTTAAACAATATTCACATAGTACAAGATTCACAACCTTGTTCAAAAAGTGTGGTAATTGGTGCCCTCTGTCCATTCCCAGAGTCTCTAAATTGAGAATTCCTGTCCAGACCAGCAAAAGCATTTCCGCACTCACCTCTCTCAAGGCATCTTCGCATCTGTAATTACAAAAATCAAGACAAGAGAGTTAAACTTTACATGTGTGTTATCATGCTTAAGGACTAAGAGAGACATTATACTAGTGCTCAAGATTTAAAATCTTAACGTTTAGTGAAATATTAGCTCATGCTCAGAGAGGTTTATCTCACACAGAAGGGAAAATCTTGGGAGCACTTTCTTGATTAATTCCCCCATGTTAATGTTTCAGCTACAACCTTCAATAGCAGGAAACCCATGGAGATTTAACCCTATGAACTCTTTGTTGGAATCCAAGGACCATACTAGTCAACACAAACCTTGTGGTTTATACTCAAATTATGTGAAAAGCAATAATATCATCATAGCATCATATTCAGTTATTTAAACAAAGGGGTGCTCATTCAAGCATAAAGAGCGTGCTTAAGTCAGAAGTTGAATACCTGATCAGCTTCAAAAGTCAATTGCAATAATTGGCTTCGTAGTATCACTAGTTCTTCTTCAAGTTTCTTTTTTTGACGAGTCTCGTCCTCCAATATTTTGTGAAGGTTTGAAATTTCTGTATCATCGCATGACTAAAACACCAAAACAACCCATATATATCACCATTTTCACGTTTAGAAATCAAGAGAAGCCAAAAAACTTGATACTTGTACTCTATGTAGTTCAGAATAAGAAACCATACTCCAGATAATGTATATTGTCCTAGTTGACTTTTCAACTTTTTGAGCTCCTCTTCAGCTTCCTTTCTCATATGAATTTCATTTTGAAGCAACTTTCTGATCTCCGCAACTTCCCCTCCGACAGAAACCCCAGGCCCCTGCAAAATAGGAAAAATGAAACAATGCAATCTGAACATGATTGGAACATTCAAGTCAATGGTCAAAAAGTAGTATAATTATAACAGCTAATGTATGTAGTGTCAACAGAGTCACAGCAACGTAAAAGCCACCATAAAGCAATTATAGTACAACGAGCCATCCATTCACTAAAGCAATGCAATATGCCCATGATTAAAAGGATTAAGAGAGTTGATATTTAACAAATCTTCAAATAAATTAACATGGAAGACCACAAATTCAAACTTATTTCCATGAAAAATTGCTTCCAACATTATTGGCAGTGTCAGATAATATTTCTCCGTGAAGAATAGGCTACTGCTTTGGACAATATTTCTCCCACATTTCAAAAGTAAAATATCTGCGATAGAGTTTGAAGAATTATGCAAGAGTCCTATTGGTGATAACACTATCACACATCTCCATCAAATGTGTCCCTGGCTAAACACAATTTTGACAAAACTCCTTCGAGCTACAGGAAGAAAGCAGAAGAAATGAATCTCCTTAGTGCATACCTCCCCAGGACATATATTATCATTGATGAAGCCATTACTTTCTAGCTTCTGCTGATTTAACAACATCTTCTCCTCCAGCTTCTTAACTGATTCCATATACTCCATCTGACACTTGAGCTTCTCCTTCTACAAAAGACATGTGAAACTTTAAAGTGTGAGTGGCACAATACATACCAAGACACAAATTTATTAAATGAAACACACAGGTTTTGTTTGAATCTCAAAAAGTATCAGAGAAAAAGAAAAAGGGGAAAAATGTCCAAAAGGCTTCACAAGCAATTTTTATTTTTATTTTTATTTTTTAATTATTTTTTTCTGTTTGGACTGTTCTGTCTGAGATCAAAACAGAGGATAAACCTAGAATGACGAGAAAAGGATCCATTAAGAAGGAAAAAAAAGGGCAAAATCCATGTTTTTGTCTTCATTCCTCGGCTATTACCATGTTTGACACAAAAATAACAGAAAGACAGATGTGATTAAAAATTAGTTAAAAGTTGATGCATGGACAGTGATCTTTCATAGGCAACATATAAAATAAATGAACTAACCTCCAAGGCATCTGCGAAATTTCTTTCAACCTCAGCAATACGATTTTGCGCTTCCAAATTTATTCTCTCAACTTCATCATCAAATGCTTTCTGTTGCCTTTCATTTTCTGCAATGAGCTTGTCCAGTTGTATTTCAAGCCTCCTGGACAAACTTTTGTAATCAAACTCTTCCTTTATTTTCAACATATTCTCCACCTTCATAGCCTGTGATAGATGAAGAACACATCCATTAATAACTCATAAGGTATGACAAATATTTTAATAACGCAACAGTCAAAACCAAAAAATAACACAGATACAAAGGAAAAACAGACAAAATCAAGCCAATAAAAGAAAAGGTAAAAAGCAACTCCAAGCAGCTCTCCGTCATCAAATATTTGCTGCGAAGTGTAATGAAATTCTAATAGAAAATATATAACTAGCTTGACGGCAGGCAGTATACTTGGTAAATACAATAAACTCACCCTCTGTCCAAACATTATGGTACTGGCAGTTTCTCCTCGATGACGGGGAGAAGGTCCAATGGTCACAATTAATGAGGTTCTTGCTGTTCCTGCAGCACAATGACAGTTGTAAACTGGAATATTAAAAAGAAACCTCATAATTACTGCAGCAATAGCTTCAATGTCCTGAAAATGAAATGCTATAAGGACAGAATAAAACAAAAACAGGTATCAGTGGTAATAGGACAGAAACAAGCTGTGAATACAAAACCAAAATGTACACCAAGCCAGAAAGTTTGCACATTAACAGTTCAACCGGAGCACTTTTGGATTGCATAGACCATATCATGAACTGTTTTATTCCGATCATGTGGAAGCCTGCGCGACTTACACATATGAAAGGCGTCTCACCTCCAAATGAATCTTTAAGCAACCTTGTAAGTTTCGAATCACGGAGTGGGACATGAGCACTGTTCTCTGCCAGGGCATTTATGCACTTCCCTAAAGCACTAAGTGAGAGATTAATAGACTTAGCCTCCTCCAACATATGCCCCTCACTTCCTGCCAATATAAGAAGAGAGAAAAACTTAATGCATACTTAGCTCTGGCTCCCAAAGTGCAATGATGAAACTTAAGATATTAAAGAAAACATCAACATTAAAATAATTTTACTAAAAAAAAAAAAAAATCACACACCCACAAGTACAAGTTATAATATGCACCTGACTTGTGAATACGTTCTGAGCCTGCCAGGTCTACTATAACTAGCTTGCTTTTCCGTACAAGCGGCTTTGAAGGTTTTACCAAGTGAGAGCCATTATTGATTTCACTTGAAAGATCTTCTCTCCCTATGACCAACCTCTTAACATGTATCTGTAGGGAGTTATATATTACTTAAGTAGGACAGAAGACAACGCAATCACAACAACAGGTAAACAGAGAACATTGATACATGAGCATTAAAAAACAATCGGAAGGAATAGAACACAATAGTTATCACCATTAGAATAGCATGACTGCGAGAAGATTCAGTGTTCAATTTTGTATTAGCAGCAATTCGATGAGCTTCCCCCAATCTCAGCAACTCCATAAAACTTCGTTGGTCCCTGATCTCAACAAGAGTACCCCCAGGTAGTGAAACATCACCGGTTTTTGGATCTTCCACAATAGAAATATTACCATTTGCGGGATCAAGAAGATCCTGGATGGTCTCCATATAAAGCTACATTTATTTGTTAAAAAAAAAAACTATTAAAAACTTTGAACCATAAACCAGGTGACTATGTAAAAACTTTAGAAATGATCAAAACAAACAAAATGGAATGAATAATTCAAAATGAAAAATGAATCTATGATGTTCAAATTCAATAAACAACCAAAATGGTGCATTTACATGATAAGAACCTAAAAACCTGCAAATACGAGACACAGATAGAATCTGTCTCCAGAGAAACATCCGCTAAAATATCCTCCATTGACCGGACCATGATTCCACGAGAAGAGGTATCTTCATCTCCCAATCTTCCAAGTGTGAAAGTTTTCCCTGTGCCAGTCTGACCATAAGCCATGACAGTCCCATTGTAACCATCCAGCACACTCTACAAAATCAAAAGGCACAAATCAGTGATTGTTGCATAAGGCATGACGTACCATACTTTGGAATATGCCACGATTTTAAAGATGAAAAAAGTAAAAGCAAGCACTCATTGGCAAAATGGCAATGAGAATGATAGAAGGTAACATAAACATGACACCCAGGGATGAAACCAACTCCTGCAAATGTTGCAGGATTCAGCTGCTTATGGAAAAAATTAACAAAGCATAAATAGCTTGAGGAAGAAATGTTGCTAAATATTAAGAAATAGACGAAACATACAGACCTCCACAACTGGCTTGGCAACAACTTCATAGACACGCTTCTGTGATGCAAATTCTGTAAGAACCTCATCGAATTCATAAGTGTCTGAGTCCCAATTGTTCTTTCGAAGTTTCAACCTCTTAAGCTGAGGTAGAGCAAAGACCCAAAATGATTAATGGCTGCACAACCAAGCTATAACCTAGCACAGAACTCAAAATACCATTTATAAGAAACAAAGTGAAATTTTAACTGTTACAAAGTCAGAGTGGCTAAAATGAGAACGAGACCACCTCTGGTTGCAACTCGACACAATCAGCAAAATCTGCATCTGCTACAAGTTCTTCAGCATTTCGAGGTCGCAATCTTACTGCCACTCTAACTCTACCAGGTACTGTCAGAACCACAAAAACAGCGGTCTCAGAGCTTAAATACTATTGATAGACATGTGCCTGTCAACTTAAGCTTTTGGAACTATTAGTTACTGAACACCATTCGCACTATCTTATAACTACATCAATCAACCAAATGAACAAATGACTATCACTTTTTTCTTCTCTAATACCTCCTTCTTGCTAATTTTTCGTATACAAAATCATAAAGGAGTCGTTCAACTTCAAAGCAAATCAAAGCAAACCAAAAAAGAAGAACAGAATCAACACCCGTGCCTGTGAAAATAGCATATATGACGAGAACTAACAAAACAAGCTTATATATTGCTTTGTTAACTCAATTGATCATAAAAGATAAATATCGACCAGACCAAGAATTTTGAACCGTATCAATATAAAGTATAAAAGCAAAACAAATGATATTTGCATATGTAACTTGCTTTCAGAAAAGGGAATGTGACTGACCTCCGTCATTTCCAGCAGCGGCGCCGAAAGATGCAGGATTGCTGCGGCGAATACCGGATCCCGGCGATGGATGAAGCCTAGATTTGTAAGAAGATGATTTCAAATTTGAAGGAGTTGCAGAGATTGGCTTGGCTGTTCCTTTTTGTGCAGTACCATTTCTATATGCACTCGAAGCCATCGCTTCACAAATTCACTTACTTTCTATTTCTTATTTCAAATTATTTTCGCCATTCAAGAAAGAACACAAAAGAGATACAGACTACGCAAAATGTGGGAGTTGTAGTTGGATTCGAAGTTCAAACAAAGTGATGATGGAAGAAGGGGCCCACGTTGTTGGGGGAGTTGGGAAAGAGACAGAGGCGGTCGCAGGTTCGTGGGACCCAAATGACTAACTGAAAAATTACCAAAATATTCTCCTCTTTGTCCTTATCGAGAAACTACTGTCACTGGCCAGTCTCCTGCTCGTGTCGCGGGTCTCTTAAATCGCGCTGATCTTTTGTGTTTGTAGTGCGCTAGTGCGGCGTATTATTATGAAATGACGAAATTATCCCAATTCCTCTGCCGCACGATTGAGACCATTATAAAACACCAACTTCGTTCCCGCTCGGGCGACATGGAATACGAATTCCGACTTATAATTATAGCTAGCTCTGTTTCTCTTGCTCCAAGTATTAAAAACTCATGAATTTTACTTGTAATTTTAGCAATTAATCAAAATTGACACATCCATTTTCCAACAATTTAATGACAGTACAATTTAACACTAAAATTATTTTAAATGATAAATTGGTTAACGCTCACATCAAATCAAATACAGTTTCAGCTTCCTTAATTCGTAATTAATTAGTGGCTTTAGTGGTCCACTCAGTGTCAGAAAATTAGGGAACCAGTAAAGGGCCAATCAGTTCATTTTGATGTGGTCTCTTTTGACTAAATTTTGCATCAGATTCAGCATCAGGTTTATTGTTGATTTATATTTAAGTTTGTCTTATTATCAGATTAAACTGGAAAGGCCAATGGGCTAGGAATAATTGAGCTGAACTCGTGAAGCCCATAGATCTAACCACGGGCTATCACGAATTGGAGGCCTCGTCGTTTTTGCAACAGTTGAGCTTCTTATGTTATCTCAGTCATCTTCGTTCATGGTCTAGGAATTAGGAAAATCACTTCAATGGATTAGCTAGCAGATGCTTAACTAACATCAGTTCAGTAATCAATATTTGCAAATGATATTATCAACTAAGGACAACTTCTACTCACACTCTCTGTCGATCATGACCTAGAAGAACAACATAAGGCAAAACCATTCAAGATTACATACAGCTATTCCATTCTACATAATTAAATTCCAATATTATATAATCCCGTTCCTATTTCCATGCAAAAATACAAATTATCTCAAGACCTTCACTTATTCCCGCCCCAAATTTATTGAATATATATATGAGCTGTAGCTAGTTAATATCTACGAAAATCAAAGAAGATATC
>JAXCLQ010000001.1:25359534-25371938 GCA_035584115.1 Cedrela odorata | reverse complement strand
TTGAAGAATCAGTACAATGGATTGTAGAGTGCTCATGGTTTATGAGAGGTAAATTTGATCGTTGAAAACATAACAAATAGTAATGTGTTTTGTTGATGGATTGTGAGATTCTGCATACAATCTAGTAGTATTGACTAACAAGTTGGATCAGAATTGAAAAATTACTGAATTGTAAGATATTCGAGATTTACAAGGGTAATTTGATAATTTAGTTGAAGACTGTAATCTTTTACCAATTAATAACCCCCTATGAGCCATTTTTGTTTCACAAAATTACGTAATTGGATAATGTTTTTACCGTAATTATCATATACTGAAGCGCCCAACACCTACTTGCATCACTGTCAAATTAGCACAAAAGTACAAACCTCTAATAACTTTACTCAAACATAAGAGTTGACCACAACTTAACATGATTCTCAATATGCTAATGTATATGAACTGTAGAATATGAGAAAATTTTGAAGTACAGGGACCTGATTGACATGCTGATAATTGCCATAGAAAATTTCAATGGGGGTTTTATAAAATCTAAAGAATGATGATTTTCATTACGGATATAAAAAATCAATTTTGTACAGATTGAAACACGAAGCTGACATTTTGCTTACGCTAAAAAACGGATTACAACAAACCCAAGCCTCGCTTTTCTTTTAAGCAAAAATTGCGAGGATTTCGGCTACAAAAACGGGGATTCTCGACCTATACAGCAATGCATGGCGAGTTTCCCGAGATCAGCCGAATGAAGTGGATACCAGAAGAACAGTCGAAAGAAGCCTCTACTGGTTCTGTAATCAGAATTCTATCCGCAGCCGCCGCATTTCGGAGCGGAAGGTGGGGCTAGAACTTAAAGTTCGGCGGGCAAGACTCCTTATGTCCTCTCGAGAACAGTCCCGTGAGATTCGAACTAGCTCCCAAAGAGCACCTCCACTGATCATTCCCTTTGCATTTACTTCTGTAATTTGAAAAAACTAGTCTTTCAAGAACAAGTCACCAATAACATAAATTTCTCCAAAGAAAAAGAAATCCACTTACCATGCTGTGCGAGGTGGCAGAGTGCAAGCTCGATGTGTCGCCTGATTGGTGCAGCTTCATTATTTGCATTTTGTACAATCCATGGAAGTGCTCCATCCTCTATGAGAAGAGATCTACCACTTTTTATACCTGTGGCAGTGTAGCGTATAAATCAGACTACAGAAATCATGAGCAAGAAAAATCCTATTTTGACGTCAAAATTATCATTTCTACTGTTTTTTGAGCAACTTCAACCAATAAAAAAAAAATTGCAGCTGCCACCATGAAATCAAGTCCAAATGCAATAACTAAGACCAGATTATAGCATCTTACAAACTGCAATGTCAGGAATAATGATAAATGCAACATAGTATGCCAAACAATCGTTTCCTAACTAAGCACAGAAGGATCCTTTTGAGAAAAAAAGTAGATGCTTTTCAAAATTGTTTTCAGTATCGTGAATCAGTATCTTTTGTTTCCTCATGAGATAAGGCCAATATACCATTCATTTGGAAAGAATTATCGAACACTGCTGTCGTCCTGATGCAGTTAGTACCAAAAATGACAGCTTCTTCAACACTTAATGCCCAAATAATGACACGTGAGAAAAATGTTAACCTTGAGTACATGCTCGGGACTCGCATTTTGCAAAGTTAGCAATTCCTCGTGCAACTTGAGATAGAACATCCGGATGTCCGCATCTTACCATTCCTAGCAAGGCCCTAATTCCACCTTCAGACCTCAGCTTCATTTGAAGCTTATCTGGAGACAAGGAAATAATTTATAAAAAATTCCAAGACATAAAAGGAAATTGAATTAGACAAGAAATGATTAGACCAGCTTAAAGACTGACTGCAACAACAATTGTTTCCTGAAACTAAAATAACACAGCCACAAAAACCATACATTATACATCTCTACAAGCCAGTGTATTAATATTTACAAATAAAAAATAAGATAAAAAATATTTTGATCACATAATGGTGTCAAAATTCTCTCTTCCTCAGCTGTAATTTGTTCTAAATGTATTCGTTGCATATTCCCATCTAGACAAACTACAAGAAATTCTTAAGAATTCCTCTATTTCATTTGATGCCCAAGCAAACAATCTCATAAATCCAATAACATTAATGACAAAGAACATAAGATGAGATAACAGAGAACATTATACCATTTCCACATAAATTAGCAATAGCTCCAGCAACCATGCGTAGAGTCTGAGGATCCTCGGCATCAGATGCTGTTACAGATAACAAACTGATTCCTCCTTGTGTCATTATAAGTTCCTGATTGGCTTCTGCTATGCAAAAGGGAACAACAGTAACAACCAATATATTAAAAGAAGAATGAGATATTAAACCTTAAGTGACAATCTCAAATAAAGAAGAAACACCAAGCACTCTCAAAGATAAGAAGCATCGAATGTTCCATTACCATTCATTGCAAGATTGGCGATTGCACCTGCTGCTACTCTGCGAACAGTTTCATCTTCGAAGCTTCTAAGAAGCATTAGCAAGGAAGAAAGGCCACCCGCTTCAACAATCCTTTCCTGATTAGCTTCTGCTTAGAACACAGAGAGCACACATTGTTTCTCACAAGTTAGTTGACAGTTTCATATTCAACATACTCCCCTTACTTTTAACAAAATAAGGGAGCTCAAAACATTTTGAAGAAAAAAGGGGGTAGCAAATTAGTTTGGTTCACAGAGGTGAATTGACAAACATCTCAATACACGATCCTGAAAAAAAGAGGATTACCCACCTTCAGCTGCTAGGTTGGCCACCACCTTTACAGCATGAATTCGAACATTGGCTTCTTCTGACTCAAGCAATGATAATATCTTTTGCAATCCAACTATCAAATTGATTGATAGAAAAATTATAAGAAACGTGTATTCTAAACATGGTTTAAACAATATTCACATGGTACAAGATTCACAACCTTGTTCAAAAAGTGTGGTAATTGGTGCCTTCTGTCCATTCCCAGAGTCTCTAAATTGAGAATGCCTATCCAGACCAGCAAAACCATTTCCGCACTCACCTCTCTCAAGACATCTTCGCATCTGTAATTATAAAAATCAAGGCAAGAGAGTTAAACCTTACATGTGTGTTCTTGTGCTTAAGGACTATACTAGTGCTCAAAATTGAAATCTTAACGTTTAGTGAAATATTAGGTCATGCTCAGTGAGATTTATCTCACACAGATGAGAAAATCTTAGGAGCATTTTCTTGATTATTTCCCACCTCTTAATGTTTCAGCTACAACCTTCAATAGCAGGAAACCCATGGAGATCTAACCCTAAGAACTCTTTGTTGGAATCAAAGGACCATACTAGTCAACCCAAACCTTGTGGTTTATACTCTTATGTGAAAAGCAATAATATCATCATAGCATCATCTTCAGTTATATAAACAAAGAAGTGTTGATTCAAGCATAAAGAGCGTGCTTAAGTCATAAGTTGAATACCTGATCAGCTTCAAAAGTCAATTGCAATAATTGGCTTCGTAGTATCACTAGTTCTTCTTCAAGTTTCTTTTTTTGATGAGTCTCGTCCTCCAAGATTTTGTGAAGGTTTGAAATTTCTGTATCTCCGCATGACTAAAACAACAAAAAATCCCATATGTATCACCATTTTCACATTTAGAAATCAAGAGAAGCCAAAAAACTTAATGCATGCACTCTATGTAGTTCAGAATGAGAAACCATACCCCTGATTGTGTATATTGTCCTAGTTGACTCTTCAACTTATTGAGCTCCTCTTCAGCTGCCTTTCTCATATGAATTTCATTTTGAAGCAAATTTCTGATCTCCACAACTTCCCCCCCAACAGAAACCACAGGCCCCTGAAAAGCAGGAGAAATGAAACAACACAATCTGAACATGATTGGAACATATAAGTCAATGATCAAAAAGTAGTATAATTATAATGGCTAACGCATGTAGCGCCAACAGAGTCACAGCAATGTAAAAGCAATCATAAAGCAATTATAGTACAACAAGCCATCCATTCACTTCAGCAATGCAATATGCCAATGCTTAAAAAGGATTAAGAGAGTTGATATTTAACAAATCTTCAAATAAATTAACATGGAAGAGCACAAATTCAAACTTATTTTCATGAAAAATTGCTTCCAACATAATTGGCAGTGTCAGACAATATTTCTCTGTGAAGAGCAGGCAACTGCTTTGGACAATATTTCTCCGACATTTCAAAAGTAAAATATCTACAATAGAGTTTGAAGAATTATGCACGAGTCCTATGGTGTTAACACTATCACACGCCTCCATCAAATGTGTCCCTAGCTAAACAAAATTTTGAAGAAACTCCTTCAAGCAACAGTAAGAAAGCAGAAGAAATGAATCTTCATAGTGCATACCTCTCCAGGACATATATCATTGATGAAGCCATTACTTTCTAGCTTCTGCTGATTTAACAACATCTTTTCCTCCAGCTTCTTAACTGATTCCATATACTCCATCTGACACTTTAGCTTCTCCTTCTACAAAAGACAATGTGAAACTTTTAAGTGTGCGAGCCGCACAATACAGACAAAGAAAAATATATTAAATGAAACACAAAGGTTTTGTTTGAATCTTGAAAGTATCAGGCAAAACTATCCAAAACGTTTCTAAAGCAATTTTTAATAGTAGTTATTATAATTATTATTTTCCTGTTTTGACTGTTCTTCCCCGGATCAAAACAGAGGATAAACCAAGAATGATAAGAAAAAGATCCATTAAGGAAAAAAAGGGGAAAAATCCAAGTTTTTGTCCTCATTCCTCGGTTATTACCATGTTTGATACAAAAATAATAGAAAGACAGATGTGATTAAAATCAGCTAAAAGTTTATGCATGGACAGTGATCCTTTCATAAAAAATATATAAATAAATGAACTGACCTCCAAGGCATCCTCAAAATTTCTTTCAACCTCAGCAATACGATTTTGTGCTTCTAAATTTATTCTCTCAACTTCATCATCAAATGTTTTCTGTTGCCTTTCATTTTCTGCAATGAGCTTATCCAGCTGTATTTCAAGCTTCCTAGACAAACTTTTGTAATCAAACTCTTCCTTTATTTTCAACATATTCTCCACCTTCATAGCCTGTCATAGATGAAGAACACATCCATTAATAACTCATAAGGTGTGACAAATATTTCCGCATATATTTTAATAATGCTGGGTACACAGTCACAACCAAATGACAACACAGATACAAAGAAAAAACAAACGAAATCAAGCCAATCAAAGAAAAGGGAAAAAGTAAGCCCCAGCAGCAGTCCGCCTTCAAATATTTCCCGCAAAGCATAATTAAAAAATGATACAAAATACAATAAAACTCACCCTCTGTCCAAACAATATGGTACTGGCAGTTTCTCCTCGATGACGTGGAGAAGGTCCAATGGTCACAATTAATGAGGTTCTTGCTGTTCCTGCAACACAACGACAGTTGTAAACTAGAATATTAGAAAGAGACCTCATAATTACTGCAGTAATAGCTTCAATATCTTGAAAATGAAATGCTATAAGGACATAGAGAAAAAAACAAAAACAGGTATCCGTGGTAATAGGCCTGAAACAAGCTGTGAATACAAAACCAAAATGTACACCAAGCCAGGAAATTTGTTAACAATTCAACAGGAGCACTTTTGGATCGCATAGACCATCTCATGAACTGTTTTATTCTGATCATGTAGAAGCCTGAGCAACTTACACATATGAAAGGCGTCTCACCTCCAAATGAATCTCTAAGCAACCTTGTAAGTTTCGAATCACGGAGTGGCACATGGGCACTATTCTCTGCCAGGGCATTTATGCACTTCCCTAAAGCACTAAGTGAGAGATTAATGGACTTCGCTTCCTCCAACATATGCCCCTCACTTCCTGCCAATATAAGGGAGAAAAACTTAATGCCTACTTAGCTCTGACTCCCAAAGTGCAATGATGAAACTTAAAATATTAAAGAAAACATCAATATTAAAATAATTTTTTTAAAAAAAAACACACCCACAAGTACAAGTTGTAATATGCACCTGACTTGTGAATACGTTCAGAACCTGCCAGGTCTACTACAACTAGCTTGCTTTTTCGTACAAGCGGCTTTGAAGGTTTCATCAAGTGAGAGCCATTGTTGATTTCACTTGAAAGATCTTCTCTTCCTATGACCAACCTCTTAACATGTATCTGTACAGAGTTATATATTAGTTAAGTAGGACAGAAGACAATGCAATCACAAGAAGAAGTAAACAAAGAACATTGATACATGAGCATTAAAAAATAAACAGGAGCGATAGAACACAATAATTATCACCATCAGAATAGCATGACTGCGAGAAGATTCAGTGTTCAATTTTGTATTAGCAGCAATTCGATGAGCTTCCCCCAATCTCAGCAACCCCATAAAACTTTGTTGGTCCCTAATCTCAACAAGAGTTGCCCCAGGTAGTGAAACATCACCGGTTTTTGGATCTTCCACGATGGAAATATTATCATTTGCTGGATCAAGAAGATCCTGGATGGACTCCATATAAAGCTACATATATTCGTTGAAAAGAAAACTATTAAAAAAACTATGAACCATATAAACCAGGTGACTATGCACAAACTTTTGAAATGATCAAACAAACAAAATAGAATGAATAAATCGATAAACTAGCACTTGAAAAAGACAAAAATAAAAAATGATTCTATGAGATTCAAATTCAATAATCAACTTAAATGGTGCATTTACATGACAAAAGCCTAGCAACCTGCAAATATGAGACACAGATAGAATCTGTCTCCAGAGAAACATCAGTTAAAATATCCTCCATTGACCGGACCATGATTCCACGAGAAGATGTATCTTCATCCCCCAATCTTCCAAGCGTAAAAGTTTTCCCTGTGCCAGTCTGACCATAAGCCATGACAGTCCCATTGTAACCATCCAGCACACTCTACAAAATTAAAAGGTACAAATCAGTGATTGCTGCATTAGGCAAGACATACCATACTTTCGAATATGGCATGATTTTAAAGCTGAAAAAAATAAAAGCAAGCACTTGTTGGCAAAATGGTAATGAGAATGATAGAAGATAACATATACATGACCCAGGATAAAAACAACTACTGCAAATGTTGCAGGATTCGACTGTTTCTGGAAGAAAAATTAAGTAAAAAGCATAAATAGCTTGAGGAAGAAATGTTGTTAAATATTAAGAAATAGATGAAATATAACAGACCTCCACAACTGGCTTTGCAACAACTTCGTAGACACGCTTCTGTGATGCAAATTCTGTAAGAACCTCATCGAATTCATAAGTGTCTGAGTCCCAATTGTTCTTTCGAAGTTTCAACCTCTTAAGCTGAGGTAGAGCAAAAACCCAAAATGATTAATGGCAGCACAACCAAGCTATAACCTAGCACGGAACTCAAAACACCATCTATAAGAAACAAAGTGAAAATTTAACTATTACAAAGCCAGAGTGGCTAAAATGAGAAAGAGACCACCTCTGGTTGCAACTCGACAACATCAGCAAAATCTGCATCAGCTACAAGCTCTTCAGCATTTCGAGGTCGCAATCTTACAGCCACTCTAACCCTACCAGGTACTGTCAGAACCAAAAAAACAGCGGTCTCAGAGCTTAGATACTATTGATAGAGCTGTGCCTGTCAACTTAAGCTTTTGGAACTAATAGTTACCGAACACCATTCGCTCTATCTTATAACAAAATCAATCAACCAAATGGCTATCATTTTTCTCTTCTCTAATACCTCCTTCTTGGTAATTTACTAGCATACAAAATCATAAAGATGTTATTCAACTTCAAAGCAAATCAAAGCAACCAAAATAGAAGTACAGAGTCAACACATGTGCCTGTGAAAATAGCATATATGACTAGAACTAACAAAATAAGCTTATATATTGCATTATTAATTCAATTGATCGTGAAAAATAAATATCGACCACGCCAAGATTTTTGAATCGTTATCAATATAAAGCATAAAAGCAAAACAAATGATATTTAGATGTATAACTTGCTTTCAGAAAGTCGAATGTGACTCACCTCCGTCATTTCCGGCAGCGGCGCCGAAAGATGCAAGACTGCTGCGGCGAAGACTGGATCCCGGCGATGGATGAAGCCTAGATTTGAAAGAAGATGATTTCAAATTTGACGGAGTTGCAGAGATTGGCTTGGCTGTTCCTTTTTGTACAGTACCAATTCTATATGTACTCGAAGCCATCGCTTCACAAATTCACTTACTTTCTATTTCTTGTTTCAAATTATGTTGCCATTCAAAAAAATAACATAAAAGAGATACAGAAGATTTGGGGGTTCTCGTTGGATTCGAAGTTCAAACAAAATGATGATGGAAGAAGGGACCCACAGTGTTGGAGGAAATGGGAAGAGACAGAGACGGTCGCAGGTTAGTGGGACCCAAATGACTGACTGTAAAATTACTAAAATATTCTCCTCTTTGTCGTTATTTATTTCGTTCCAGAAACTACTGTCACTGGCTTATGCCTTTGCCTGCATGCTGTGTCCGGGCCAGTCTCGTGCTTGTGTCGTGAGTCTCTTAAATCGCGCCGATCTTTTGTGTTTGTAGTGCGCTCGTGCGGCGTGTTAGAGTGAAATGACGAAATAGTCCCAATCCCTCTACGCACGATTGAAACCGTTGTAAACAGCAACTTCATAGTTCCCGCTATCGCGACATGGAAGACGAATTACGATACGATTTACAGCTTTGTTCTCTTGCGTCAAGTATTAAACTCGTGAATTTTACTTGCAATTTTAGCAATTAATCAAAATTGACACTTTCATTTTTTCAACAATTTAATGACAGTAGAATTTAACTCTTAAATTATTTTAAATAATAATAAAATATTGACAGTTAAATTAGTTGACGCTCAGTTTCCGGCTTCCTTAAATCATAATTAATTAGTGGCTAAGTAACTCACTTGTTTCAATTCTCAACGTTGAAGTTGGGAACCATTAAAAGACCAAACAGTACATTATGTAGTCGCTATTGGCCAATATTTGCATCAGCAACAGGTTTATATGTAGTTGTTTTTGTTATCAGATTAACTGGAAAGGCCAATAGGCCCGGAATAGATTGGGCTGAACTCGTGAAGCCCATGGGACCAAACCACGGGCTATTAGGAATTGGAGGCCTTGTCGTTTTTGCAGCAGTTGGCTTCTTATCTTGTCTCAGTCATCTTCGTTCATGCTCTAGGAAAATCACTTCAAATGGAAATATACATGAAGGCAAGAATGTATATAGATTTTATTCATTTGGTCATACTTTCTACACAAGATCGTGGACACATGTTCATTCATTGAACTAACACGGATTGCTAGCAGATGCTTAATTAATATCAGTCCAGTGATCAATATTTGCAAATGAAATTCTCAATTGAGGACAACTTCTACTCACACTCACTGTCGAATGAACTATATAGAACAAGATAAGACTATTAAGATTACGTACAGTTATTCCATTCTGCATAGTTAAACTCCCATGTTTATATCCTATTCCTATTTCCATGCAAAAACATAATTAAAACTTAATAACTTCATTAATTGAATACATATATGAGCTATAGCTAGTTAATATCTAAGAAATTCAAACAAGATACATAGTCCCGTGCAGTGATTCCAAATAGTATTCACTCATCTTCATTGTGAGCCAAGTGGTTGTGGGAATTATAAGGGAACTTCTTCCGTAACTGAGATAACAAAGCTTGGTTCTCTTGGCGGAGAAGAAGAGCTTTTCTTCTCAGCTTTTCATTCTCTTTTATGATGATTTGGTTCTCCCTATACAGCCTCAGGTTCTTTAACTCCATCTTTGCCCTTAGATATTCCTTCTTTCTTTTTTCTTCTTTTGATGACCTTCTCCTACAGTTACGTTCCATGCATATAATTAACTTCCCTGTTAGACTCATACATAATATCATGGATAGATAGAGAGAACGAGACAAAAGGGTTGCGAAATAACCAACCTGTTCAGGCAGCGAACCCGTAGTTTCTGTCGCTCCGATGGCCGTCTATGTCGAAAAGCATGGTAAAAGCTACAGCATGGAATCAAGTCTGCAGAGTCCATGTACATTTTTGTTTCCTCTAAAATATATAAATATCTTCTTACTGTAAGAGAGGAGATCTTTTTCTTTTCTGTTTATTTTTATTCTGTGGTAAGAAGTTAGGACTAGGGAAAATAAGAGAGAAAAGAGAGCTAGGAAGAAGGGTTTCTCGGGCTGCAGATAAGAATGACAAATCGATGGGAAAATAGAATGAAAAATGTGAGATATATAGCGGGGAGAAGAAAGTGATACGATCAGAAGGAAAGAGAAAGAGAAAGAGAATTAGAGATCAGTGAGAGAGTCTTTTCACTTTCATGATGGCACGAGGACTCACTATTACAAAAGTGCAGTAAAGCA
This sequence comes from Cedrela odorata, assembly GCA_035584115.1. NCBI lineage: Eukaryota > Viridiplantae > Streptophyta > Magnoliopsida > Sapindales > Meliaceae > Cedrela > Cedrela odorata. The sequence goes on along the minus strand of JAXCLQ010000001.1, from coordinate 25,361,509 downwards.
AAGAGAAATACAGAAACAATAAACACGACGAAGGGAAAAAGTTTTTTTTTTTTTTTTTTGTTGGTAATTACTTTCTTAGGCTGTCTAAAGGGAGGGCAGGCTTGGCCATTGGCACGGGGGCACAGAAAATTATCTATCGTAGTTTATGTTTTGAATTCAATTCTCCCTCAGTTTCAACATCGTTTAGCTCTTTCTGTTACCTTACGAAACCCAAAAGGGAACATCCGCATGTGCAAGTTCTATTTATTCCAAGGTATTACTCATTATTGATCAACTTTTCATAAAGAACACATATAAACTTGAGATTCAATGCAACAAGTTAGGCTTCTTTAATTAACATTGACAAGACCTCTATTATATATTTTTTTAGTAATATTCGGGGAAAAAAATGCAGTCTCGAGATTTCGTAGCACTGTATAAATATGTAAACCTCCTTTTGGAATTATAGTGGCAGATGTCTTTGACAATAATGAGTAGCAACCAAAAGTCAAATTTGAAGGTCGAGGCCCATCCACGTGTAAACTAATGGAAATGGGCCAACTAAGTCAAATTCCTTAATTGCATGTCTTTAGCAAATATATCAACCTTGAGCATCATTAGATCCACGTTGATTACAGCAGCCTTATCCTTAAATAAAATATTAAAAAAAAACAAAAGAGTCATACACACGGTGCGTATCTGTAGAAGGACGTGTTTGAAAAGCAAGCATAACCTTTTGTAATCGGTCTGCTTTTTGAAGAAGATGCTTACGTCTTTGGCCATCCAAGTTCATAGAGTGTAAGCACGAAACTTGTACTTTCTTCTTCCCCTCATTATGCTTAATCATTTGCATTTATGCGAAGCCATTCACAAATATAAGTATTTTATGTTAAGGTGCTGACAAGATTGCCATACTTCAAGACTTAACCTATATGTGGTTCACAAGTACAATGGAGGATCTATCAATAGATCCGCCGGACTTAATTTTTTTTTTTTTGGGTATTTTCCCACTACTGTAATTAAGTCAAAAATATAATAAATGAAAAACACAAAAGGTAACGAAGTCACATGGAATTTGACGTGCAAAGCACAAGTTGGGTTAAATGTTGGGCAGATAGAGAAGAAGAAGCCAAGAAAAAATGAGTGGAAAATTGGAAGATAGCAGTGAATGTGGGTTAGGTTATAGTTTTGTCCATTTTGTACGAGTAATTGAGTAGATAAGTATAGCAATAGTCATGCATGCTCATTTATTTGGAAAAATGAAGCTCCAATTTGGCCTCATCTTCTTTCTTCTCCGCCATCATCACTTCTTCTTATCACATTAATGATGAACATATATGGTGGTTGTTTTATCTCAGCCACTTCACATGGTCCCTAAATTGGCCAGTTGGACACTACTTCCGTTGCCTTCCCTTCCCTTCACAACCCACTATGGTGTACATAATATCATCATAAAATTGATTATAGATATTGCGTCAAGCAAGTATTGAGTTGGTTAGAGTTAATAAATACCCTTCAAAGGGGCAATTTTGAAGATATTATTATTGAAGCATGTTTTATATATATATATATATATATATATATAGGTGGACAGTAGGGGATTGCAACCTCATTATGAACGTTAAGAACACAAATGGTTGTTGAGGGCAGGCATTTGATGGATCACTAGTCTACTTGCTAGCATTCACTCATTTCATTCTTGTATTACTAGACTACCACCTAAGCTAAGTACTTATGGAGATAGTCAACCAAGAAATGAACTATCCTTTTTTTTATTTTCAAAAATGATCTCATTGCTCTATTATATTTTGGATTCCTCCTCCCCATATATGCCTAGGAGTGAATGAATAAATAAATAAATGAATGTCCTGTCCATAATCAACCCAATATAAATGCTAATGCCATTGTCTTTAATATTTGTCATTTAAAACAACCGCTGATGATGATGATAAGGACGACTGTTGACTGTTATAGCATCTCTCTCTCTCTCTCTCTC
>JAXCLQ010000001.1:25349207-25359434 GCA_035584115.1 Cedrela odorata | reverse complement strand
TTAAGAGACAGAAAGAGAGAGCGTCATACCTGACCGGCCTTCTGCATACTTTTCCATGGACTTATTTTGCGTTATGAACCAAGAGGCTGGAGACATTTTAAGCAACACCTTGACACCACCATGTCTGCTAACTGTTTCATCATTTTTCAGACTTGCACAGCATGGCGTAGCAGTTAAGAATTGTCTATGTGAAGACATTCAAGAATAGCCATATACGGGTTAATTTAATTGTTGAATACATAATAAACATAAATAAAAAAGAAATGGAAATTATGAACAAATCAAGCCTCGCATAAAGAAAAAAGGATGTTGATTGGTATCTAGTATTTACAATGTGCCTGGTTATCCTAGAGAATCTTCCTGGGTAGCTTCATCATCTTCATCCATTGCATCATCTTTATTTTGATTCTCATCAGCTTCGTCACTACCCTCGGTATCTGCACCCGAACATTTACCATCTACTTTATCATTATCATTACTATCAGCACAGTCTTCAGTATCAGAACTGGAAATGGAACCATGTTTTCCTCCCCCACACTGCTCAAGGTCATCATCCATCGCATCACCACACTGCTCATTGATATCAGGAGCTCCAATCAAAGCCTGAGGTTCATGACTCCATTTAGTGGGAGCAGCTTTTGAAGATGGCATACTTTGACTCTCAGCAACCTGTGCACTGGAATCTAGTAGACCCACGGTGCCTTCCTCATCATTATCTCTACTTCTAGGAGATCCATTCTCTCCATGGACAGAAGGAGCAGTACTGCAAGCCCAACTCCCAGCAACTTCAGAAGCTAAAAGGTCTGCTGTCCTGATTGTGCCTCCAGTTTCTATATCCTCTACGGCTTTTTGACTCTCAAGAGGAGTATTTAATTGCGAGTGTTTGACAGTTTCCTGACAAATTGGGTGAACCCGCTCACCACTTTCATGTCCTTCATCGTCAAGCTGCATTGTGTCCCCCGCTAAAGTTCCAGATTTGTTCAAATCAAAATTCCTGTCACCGTCAATTCCAGGGCTTTCAGTTTCAATAACTTGCTCAGTTCCAATGGGGTCTCCCTCCAACATAGGTGCTGTGCCAACACCATCTATGTCAGAACCAAAGCCACCTTTACAAGTACTTGTAAATTCAGCCTCTTGGGTATTTTCACCTTCTTCCTGACTTCTGATATCACAATCATGCTTCTCAGTACTTGCTTCATCACTGGAAGTAACAATTTGAATTCTATCAAACCTCTGAGCAGAATTAGCAGAGCCAGCCTTCACAGCACTGTTGCTGTGATGTCCAGTCATTTGTTTTTCTCCAATTATATTTCCATTGTTGTCACTGTTAGTCACGTTGAGTTCAATATCAACTGATGTATTCTCATAATTTTCCTCATCTTCCAGAGTCTTCTGCATCGACTTTAGTTGTTCCTGCTGCTTTGCAAACAATATTGAGATCTCCTCGGTTGTGGAATAAAATGCCCGTAACTGAGTTTCCCTGGATGACACCCAAATGGTCACAAGGATTAAACCATCACTACTTCCACTATAGCAATTTTAGGTAAATTAATATATGGAATCTGAAGTTTCCCATAGGCAATGAAATGCGTAAAATGACCACCCAATTAGTTATGAGCTAATGACTTAAAATTGCAATGTGGAGTATAATACGGTAGAGGTATCTTTGAAATCAGCCAAAGCCTAAAGTACTCAGAGGTAAAGAAAAAACCTCCGATCGATTTCAAAATCAGGCGTTAATTAACTAAACTCAAAAGTTTTTTTCCCTTGAAAAAAGGAGGGATAAAAGAAAAAGAAACCTTAAAGGCTAATCCGATCAATAAAAAGCAAAAGAAACTTTTAAAACCGACTGTGGCCTTACATGTGTAGATAGATACAATGCAGAAAAGATGAAAATATAGACAGAATAAACCCAATTGTCACGATCATTGCAGCTGTTGAAGAAATTTTCGTGTAGATCACAAATTCAGCAGTTCAGTATGTGATAAATTTCCATGTAGAATCAGGATGCTGCTCTTAACAGCCAATCTCAATAAAAAATTTGTACACACGACAATAATAAACATGGACAAGGGGAAAGCAACCTATTAACAAAAGAAAATTATATGCTCTCAGTCAGTAATAAAATATATGTTTGATCAGTACAACATGGAAGAACTCAGAAAGTTTATGAACATTCAAGGAATAATTTGCATTTTTTACGACAAATCACAATCACAAACTCATCCACTGAATGAACGAATTGGCAATTTATCACACTGACACTTGCAAGCATGAATATGAAGGATTTTAAGAAATTTAGCTTTATAGAGAAGGAAGATGAAAACAGCAATTGGAGCATCATCCTATACGGGAATTTACTAAAATTCAACCAATTTTGAGTAGAGAATGCACTAATGCCAAATATCACATTACACTAACAGCCTCAATATCCTTACCGAAGCATAATTCTTTCCCTGGCAGCTTTTAGCCTCCGTCTCTCAAAATCAAGATCACGCATCGCAGCATTTATCTCCAGTTCCAGGGCAGAAACTTTAGCCCACGCTTCTTCTCGGGCCGCCTGCTACCAACAGCAAAAGAAACCTCAGCTTAAAAATACAACTTCACTTAAGTGCCAACAATAAAATTTAGTATGGCCAGAAGACCTTAAAATAAAGATTCACAACCACCCAATATATTATAAATAAAAAACAATCTAAAAAATAGAACTGCAAATGAAGTATTTAATATAAATGAATTAATAAATAAAATTGAAACACTCCACTGATTGCAACATATCTGGTCAAACACTACATTGTTCATACAAATTATATGTACTCATTAAGGCAATCTGACCTTACACATTGAGGTTAAACTGCATATAATATTGTGAAAAAACTAGAAAGATTTGCATTTATACCTTTTCACTCTCAAGCTCTTTCCTCAACTTTCTAATTTCATGCTCACGTTCTTCAACTCTCTGCTCCAATACATACAGTGAACAATAAGAGTTGAGCACATAATTTCCTCCCATAAGGGTGTAACCAAAATGGATATAGCAAAATATTTGATATAACCAAAATGGATATAGCAATATATTTGATATAACCAAAATGGATATAGCAATATATTTGATATAACCAAAATGGATATAGCAATATATTTTCAAATATATCTAAGTTAGCACTGAGACATAATTACTTTTTTCCCACTTGCTGAGGCCAGTTGTTCTTCACAAACTTGAGTTTCCAGCTGGCGAACTTTATTATCAGCTATGACCAACTTTTCCCTAGTCTCATCCTAAGAAATGCAACAAAAGTGAGACATGAACCTTTAGTATTTGGAGATAGAACAGGTTGAAAAAATTTGAAACTCATAAATTAGATGGCGATGAGAATAGTACCAATTTGAGCTTCAAACTTTCCACTTGTGAAGAGCTTTGTTTCTCCACTATCTGATTTCAAATGCACAATATTTCATATTTTGTTGGAACTCAGTTAAAATAAATCATGAATATGGAAAATGCATACACCTACAAGAATCAAAGTTTTTCACACCTGAAGCTTGTTAATTACTTCTTGCTGCTCTATTTCTCGCCTTGAAGCAGCATCTGAGAGTCGTTTTAATTCCTCTAGAGCTTCTAACTGGGCTTTCTGCACTGCTGCTTTCAAATCAACTTCAGCCTTCTCTCGTTCTACTCTTCTCAGGTCTCGCTCTTGTTCTAATTGTGCCTTGAGTTCTGCTATAGATATCTTCTGACTAAAAGCAAGAAAAAAAAAAACTGTTACTAGTTTTCTCACATGTTTTAACATTTGCGAAGACACATTATGTCCCCCTCCCAAAGTTGAGACATTAGCAGAACACCCTAAAATAGGGGAAAAGTAAACAACATACTGAACATAGGTGCACCACTAGAAGCATTACACCTTTGAACTGAAAAGAACCAAAACAACCTTAAATACACAGACAGAGGGAGAGATCTGATAAATAATGGAAACAAAATTGCAGGTAATCCAATTGGCTAATGCATTGATCAAAGAAAGTTATACTAGGCATCAAAAAATAGACTTTGCCATAGCCCATGGGTTATCTCCCTATACAGAAATGCCGCAAATCATTTCTAAGAATGAGTCATCTTCCCTGTCTTTATTCATCTCATTAAGAGTTGTCTTGTGCTTTGATAAAGAGCACTTTGAAAGAACCAACAAAAAATTAGCATCGAACTACTTGTAAATAACTACACACCATCTTCTAGCAATACTCTAGAAAACTTTCTGTACCTTAGAAAGTGTCTCTATGTTCTTTCATTGCTGATGGAACTATATAACAAAAAGCAAGTTTCAAACCTAAGATTCATGAAGTACATAAAAATGAGAGAAACAAGTTTAACTGCTTGATCAAAATTTCCCATTTCAATTATAATCAAAAAATTTACTAGCAGCATATCAATAATCAACATACATTGTTTACCTCTTCATTATTTCATTTGCTTCTGTACAAGACTGCATGGAAGCACTAAGTCTCTCATTAAGATCTTCTATAGCATGTTTTTGTTCAGCTGATATTCTACTAAGCTCCACCAGCTCCTTCTGTTTAGCATCTAACATGTAACGTAATGCTTTGAGTTGATCAAGATATGATTTTGTAACTGATTCTTTCAACTCTTTCATTTCCTGCAGATTAATTAGCACTATAAGTTAAGGCCGAAATCAAAGAATGAGTCATTGTTTTATAATCAAATTTAATAGGTGAAAACAAAGGATGATTCAATTCACCACAAAACAGAGGTACTTCACATCTTGCAATCACATGTATTGCTAGAGTTTTGAATCACATCAAATCACCAAAAATAAATAGATAAATAAATTGTAACGGAAGAACATAGTAGGATGCTTCTTCATATACTCTTTGTAACAAAATTTTTCTCATGCTTAAACTCGATCAATTTGGTACATAACTAATAGTTAATAGTGGTATAGGGAAATGGTAGAATGAAAGCAAGGTACTATCTTAAGTCACCTCAGACTAATATACCCCTAGTTGTTGTACATCCAAACTTCTGCTTAACCCTTGGAAAACAATAAACGATACACCCAAACAACTTACAGAATCAAATTTTACTTCCATCATTCCTTTGATCCACTCAATTAAAACATATTTAGAACTCGCAAACAGAAACCAAGTGTTGGAAGACTGAACTCAGATACATATATTATCGTGAGAGAGGAAAATTAACATCATAATTCAGTAGAAGATTACTTTTTCGTGATGCTCAACAATTGTACGATTCTCATTTTGCAATTTATCGATTTCAAGGACCTGACTTTCCAATTGCTTCCTCAATTCCTGCATGTAGCAATGTTTACATTGTGTATATTGTCAGAAAGACTACTAGATATTATTTGATGTCATCAATCACTAGATTCATGAATTAAGAATAATATACCGTGTTTGACCGTTGAAGACTTCGAAAATCATCAAGAGACAGAGGACCATCTGGAGAACAAATGCCAATACCTTTAAGTCTCTTGTTTTCAGAAACAAACTCCTCTGCACAGAACACAAACAAAAGGCTCATCAATGTATCAATAAGTCTGACAAATGGCAGCAAGTTGAAACATCTAATCCCTGTCATGACCTGCACTTTATTTTACTTTTAACAAAATGAGGATATACCTGCCGACAATAACATCTAATTATTCAAATTCATGTCATTTGGTTGACCAGTGAAGAAAATTCAGGAGTGGCAACTATGACTGTAAAAAAGTAAAATAAAATGTAAATTATGACTCTGATGAATGTACCTGCTTTTCTTTTCGCAGCAGCACCTTCCCTCAATGGAGTGAGCCTGAGAACTTCCCGGTATACAAATGCAAATGCAAGTTCTGTTATAAGTAACAGAAAAACATTAATTTTCCAAATTTGTCCAAATCTTAGTATAATCATGATAGTCTTTAGAACTCTTCAGAAAAAGTCACAAACATAAGACATAATAACCTCCACTTTCTCCTTGAACCAACCCCTCTCTGGAAAAGCTAGTCAAGCTAGAGACTATAGTAAGTTGGGAGAAGTTAGCTCGTTCAGAATTTCTATATCATTATGATTCCCAGATTAAAAACAAAACCATTAGACATAATTTGCGTTAGTTGAAAAACAATATTATTTATTAAAAAAATGCTATAAAATTCAACTGCAAGGAAGTGTCATGAGTAATTAGTAAGGCAAACAACCATAAACAGAGTGCCTTCAAAATGACAGTCTGGAAGAATGATTTTGACTGCATTGTGTTCTATTGGAAGAGCAAGAATGAATATCCCTTTTTTTTATCAAAAACAAGGAAAGAACTTTATTAATAAAGATTAATGATGTTAAAAACTAATATTACCATGCTGAGGAGGAGCAGCAAATGATATAATATCTCCATGATGTACTTTGATTTCAGAGATATTTTTCTTTAACCTCTCCCAGTTGAGATATGTCCCATTTGTGCTGCGAAAGGCAAAAACAATCAGTACACATTTTTTTATAGAAAAGAACTGTTGGATTTTCTGAGCTATAAACAACCTTGTATCTTTCAAGAACACGGAAGTGTAACAGTTAGGAGAATTCTCTGCATCCACACCAGCAACCTTCTTCCTATATATTTTGCAATGATTTGCACTGACAGCATTTGATTCTATCTGGAAACGAGTATCCTCTACCAATCGGCCAACGCAATGTTCATCCGCCGTCAAAAGCATATTTATGCCCTGGCTCATGACCATATCATCAGTTCCAACTCATTAACTATGCATATATACTACAAGAAGATGCGATAAATTAGTTGGACTGTCAAGTTGCAGATCAAATATAATGTGCCATTATACTAGGATTCCAACACATCTAAAAACTCCATATTCAACCACAGTCACTTCAAATAGGCAACATGCAATGGATAAAAATGGAAATGACAAAATTAACGTGACTGGAACGACCTTTCAAGAATTTTCTTCCATGGTTTCATCAAAATTCATTATAGCAGGAACAGCTTTAAAGAGCTTAAATCAGCCCAAAAGTGGTGAGCTCTTAAAATTTTTTATGAATAAAAGATCCTTCATCACTCAATACTAAAATTCAGACTACCAATCTAGATATTGATCACAAATTATTGAAAAAAATAATAAATTAACAAAGAAAACACTGAGAGATTATTGTAACATTGCGGCTTGGCAGAATACAAAGAAGAAAATTGCTAAGAATTCAGAGGCACTTGGAAAACTACAATATTGCTGATGATGTAATCAAAAAAGCTAGACCAACAAACTTTAGCTGGAGAATCATAAAATCAGTTTCTTGAACCGAATGTACCCATAAACACTTACTGAAAATTTGTAAAAAAAAGAAGCAATAAATCACATAACCGAAAAAGAAAAAAAATCCCCGATCAACAAGGATTTTCCGTTAATCACACAATAGTCCTAACCAAGAAAAATTCACAATGAAAGTCCAACAACCCAGCAACATATATATATATATATATATAAAGAAGAATCGGAAATTCTTAAATTAGGTTTTACGGAAACGGAGGTACTTGCTGTCGTTTACGTGCATTGTTAGAAATAGCGGTAAGGACACCCCAGACATTGGGGTCATAGTTTTGAAGAGGTTGAGAAGCGTAATTTGCAGCCACCGAGATGACAAAATCTTTTGGATTGAGCGGCTTCTTTGGAGATGTGTCATTAGGGTTTTGTCGAGGGTGTGACGAACTCGTCTGAGATACATTCTCTAAGGGGCTCGGACTTGGACTCGGTTTCGGAAAATTTAGGGTTTCTAGGTTGTCTTCTTTGATGTCCATTGAAGGAAGAGAACAGAAATTGAAAATGGCGGGGAATTTGTAGCACTAACTACAACTACTCTATTTATCTGTCCCCGAAGCTTATCATGTACGCTATGCGGAATATGAATTAAGATTTGCTTTGATACTGTTACAGTCGAAGCGCTAGTCAGTGACCTTCCAATTTTGCCACGTCAATTTGTAACGTCTGTTAGCAACTTTCAAAACGCACTCTCTATTTTGCAAGTATAAAAATTATTTTAAATTAAAAATTTTAGAAAAAAAAAAAAACAACAACAACAGAAGCAGAGCCCTATATTCTGTGGAAGAGAACTCTAGAAAGAACTCAATAGTCTTTCAATTTTTTTTCCATCACCTCACACATATTGCAAGGAATTGAGAGCTTCTTCTCCATGGAAATCAACTGTAAAGGGATTAAAAACAGTTTTATACCACCAATATAGTCTTCTGCAAGAGATCATCTCAATAGCACATTATTTCAGGATTTTGCATACAAATGGAAACAAAATTATGCTAATCGACATTTCTCATTATAATAGTACAGAAGCTGAAATTTTCAAATTTACATTTCCCAACTTGTCAAGATGCTGCTACATAAAATTCCGCAGTTTCATCTTAGTTCAAGGCCATTGTTGTGGCTGATAAAAACTTGGAAACAATCGGCAATGAGTTTAATCACAAAGTCAATGTTAAACATTGACGCATGACTACAATACTATACAACCAGAAATGTTCAGATAAAGCTAGCCAGCAAGTGGGTTGGCATGTTGGTTATGTGATTGATCCTTTATTTCTGCAAGTGGTCAATCACCTGATCCTGTTTGAGTCTGCAAAAACCCAAAAAACTGGTCAATAATGTCAATTCTAATTTGGGAACCAAGCGGCATCAAGTGAACAACACAACAACCATAAGATCACATAATGGTTCTAAGTGAGAAATGGTCAATGCCTATGGAAGTAATGTACAATTGAATCACATATATAAGAAGTAGCGCAAAGTAGTTGCTATCTCTTGCTAGGACAACATACCTTTTCCATGTGGTCAAGGACTTCAAACATGTGAATCACTCTGCCAAACACCGTGTACAATCCATGAAGATGAGACTGCTTTGCATAAGTTAAAAAGAATTGGCTCCCATTAGTATTAGGCCCACTGTTGGCCATTGCCAGTGTCCCTCTAGCATTATGCTGGAAAAAAGAAAAGAGCAAATTAATGGTAATATGATCAGCCTGAAATAATGCCAGTCATCACCACTTCCAGCATATTTGCAATGATGCAGTATAATAGTTTCTAGTTATCATGAAATTGCAGCAAATAAACCAAGCTTTGCAAGCATGCCAAAGCTCATAAAATTTTGGAAGCTTGTAGTCTTAAAACCATGATATGTCATGCTAAAACCTGGCTATGCCAATGAGGACACTTTTAGCATTCAGTCTATAAAGAAGAGATAGAACAAGAAGGGAAGAGGATGAAAACCAAATATCCAACACTAAAGCTATAGGTTTGACAATCAACAAATAGAGCAACTGGGAAGAAATGATCTTTCCCCTGAGACTTGGAATAGATTTGACATCATTATGCAGAACGCCCACGCATTGACTAATAGTGAAAAGACAGGCAGACTCTCCCTTTGGCCAGATAATGCAGAAACGTAAACATGGCATAAGCAACTATCTTTATTGAGAATTCAAAATCAGCCAAAGAGGTGAAAACAGTAGCAAGATTTTTGTAGTCCAAAAAGTTGCACCAAGCAATTGTTTATACCTTGAGAAACTCTCTTATCTCATCATTGAACTTATTGCCCCATATGCTGGTCCCACCTTTGCCAGTGCCTGTAGGGTCTCCACCTTGAATCATAAAACAATTAATGTTCCGGTGAAATATGGTTACATCATTTTCATGCTGAATGCAGCACACCAAAATGTTTCCAGAGCAGTAAACCCTAGTTGAATCTATGAGATATTATTCAGCAAAGAAAAATTATAATAAAAGCAAAAGCCAAATACAACTTAATACCAACTTGTGGACTATTTGCGTGACAGGAGAAAGATTTTTAAGATCCAAATAAATTACAAAAGGTTCAGATTGTATTAACAATGTTCAACAGTTTTCTCCGTCAACAGAGTTTCCGTCATCAACATCATCCACACCCACTAAGAGCCTTCATTATACATCTGATACAAAATTGAAATTGTTTGATTAGCAAGACAATATCATTAATTGGGTTCCGAGAGGTCTGTTCTGATCAAAACCAGTCATTTAAACCCTAATTATCAAGTTATGAAACTTGTATAACAAAGCTCAGTAACACAAATTGAAATTAGGGTTTAAGTGGATTCAAAAGAATAAGAGCAATTACTGTGATTCCTTTCCCGATATCTCTTTTGGAAACAAAATGATATATATATATATA
>JAXCLQ010000001.1:25329914-25349107 GCA_035584115.1 Cedrela odorata | reverse complement strand
TTATTCCCGCCCCAAATTTATTGAATATATATATGAGCTGTAGCTAGTTAATATCTACGAAAATCAAAGAAGATATCCCCGTGCAGTGAATCCTTAGTACTCACTTGTATTCTTTGTGAGCCAAGTGGTTATGGGAATTATAAGGGAACTTCTTCTGTAACTGAGATAACAAAGCTTGGTTCTCTTGGCGGAGAAGAAGAGCTTTTCTTCTCAACTTTTCATTCTCTTTTAAGATGATTTGGTTCTCCCTGTACAGCCTCAGGTTCTTTAACTCCATCTTTGCCCTTAGATATTCATTCTCCTTTCTTTTTTCTTCTTTCGATGACCTTCTCCTCCTGTTACGGTCCATGTATATAATCAACTTTCCTGTTAGACTTGTACATATCATGGATAGATAGAGAGAACGAAACTAAGGGGCCGTGAAAAAACTAACCTGTTCAGGCGACGAACCCGCAGATTCTGGCTCTCTGATGGCCGTCTATGGCGAAAAGCACGATAAAAGCTACTGCATGGGGTCAAGTCTGCAGAGTTCATGCACATTTTTGTTTCCTCTAAAATATATATATATATATATATATAGCTTCTTAATGTAAGAGAGGAAATGTTCTTTTGTTCTTTTTGTTTTAATTTTCTGTGGTAAGAAGTAAGAACTATGGAAAATAAGAGAGAAAAGAGAGCTATATATGGAAGAATGGTTTTCGTGGGCTGCAGGTCGATGGGAAAATAGTATGAAAAATGTGAGATATGTGGCGGGGAGAAGAAAGTAACATGATCGGAGGGAGAGGAGAAGAGGTAAGTGAGAGAGTCTTTTCACTGTAATGATAGCACAAAGGCTCATTATTACAAAAGTGTACCAAGCAATGAGAAAAGTAGAAACAATTAACTCGACGAAGAGAAAAAAAGTTTTCTCTCCTTTCTTCGGCATTTTTTCTTTGGAATTACTTTTCTTAGGCAGTCTAAAGGGCGGGCCAGCCTGTCCTTTGGCATGGGCACACAAAATGACTTATCGTAGTTCATCTTTTGAATTCATTAATTCTCCCTCAGTTTCAACATCAACATCGTTTAGCTCTTTCTGTTACCCTACGAAACCCAAAATGAAACATCCCATGTGCAAGTTCTATTTATTCAAACGGTTCACATAATAAGTGGGAATAACAGTAACATGTACTCATTATTGATCCGACTTTTTATAAAGAAAATATATAAACTTGAGATTCAATGCAACAAGTTTTGTATGGCTAGCTTCTTTAATTAACATTGACAAGACCTCTATTATATTTGTTGTAATATTTGGAAAAAAAAAAAAAGAAGAAAAGAAAATGCAGTTTCTAGATTTCATATCACTGTTTAAACATGTAAACCTTCTTTTGGAATTAAATTAGCATATATATTTGACAAGAATTAATGAATAGACACCAAGGAGTCGAATTCCTTAATTGCATTTCCTTAGTAAATATATCAACCTTGAGCATCATTAGATCCACCTTGATTAGAATTTCAAATGATAAAAAAGTATATTTTTATAGTTAATATAAACAAGAGATTATGCCATAACTTGATCACTTGATAACATTAACTAAATGCCGTATGGTCAAAAGCCTTGTCCTTTTAAAAAGAAAGTCATACATACACATGGTGTGTGTTGTGTTGGAAGGATGTGTTTCAAAAGCAAGCACCACCTTTCTAATTGGTCTGCTTTTTCAAGAAAATCTCTACCTCTTTAGCCCTCCAAGTTCAAAGAGTGTAAACACGAAACTTGTACTTTCTTCTTCTTCCCTTAATTATGCTTAATCATTTGCAGAAGTATTTTAATGTTAAGGTCCTGACAAGATTGCCATACTTTAAGACTTAATCACAAGTACAATGGAAGATCTATCGGTAGATCTGCAGTAAATGTTTTATTTTTGGGTATTTCCCCACTAATTAAGTCAAAGATAAGAAATGAAAATCACAAAAGAATAATGAAGTCACATGGGATTTCACGTGCAAAGCACATGTTGGGTTAAAAGTTGGGCACACAGAGAGAAGAAGAAACCAAGATAAAAAGCGTAGAAAATTGGAATAGACCGGGGTCTTGAATGTGGGTTTTGTCCATATTTTCTACGAGTAATTGAGCAGCAGTGGCCATGATACATGCTCATTTATTTACAAATTGAAGCCCCAATTTGGCCTCTTATCTTTTTTTTCTTTTCCGCCATCATGATATATCACTTTTCCTTATAATAATAATGATGAATTATGGTGGCTGTTTTTATCTGAGTCACTTCACAATCACATGGTCCCTAAATTGGCCAGTTGACTCCCACACTACTTCCCTTCCCTTCCCTTACCTTCACCGCCCACTGTGGTGTGAAGAGCACAGCACTGTATTTAATATCATCATATTTAATTAGATAACGTTTCAAGCAAGTATGAGTACATATGTTTATGACAACATGTATCAAACATTCAAAAGTAGCTAGCTTTCACTCATTTCATTTTTGTATTACTATAACTAGACTACCAACTAAGCTAAAGTAGTACTTGTATTAGCTTATCTTATGGCGGCCAGTGGAGTGGAGATAGTGCTGTTAATTATTTTTCTTGGGATATTAGAGTAATGGGGACAACATACATGTGTATATATTATAACTAAATGACATTCTCGCACGTCTTTATATAAATATCGCGCTTAAAATCACTGAATAATCATTCCCAAACGTGAAACTTCTTTCTAGAGTGACTTCTTCGATTAGGTTATCTCGTGGCAGGGGCTGTGCACAATCAAAGAGGGGCGGCTACTTCCAGCTTGCTGCTTTCACTATGACCTCCACCACCGCCCTTAGCGGATAAACATAGCACAAAATCCAAAGATTTAAGACATAACGAGGCAAGGCACGATAGAAAATGTGGGGTGAAAGGAAAACGAGTGCATAATCGGATGATGGTAGACGACCACATGCACCATTAATAGCCCATAATTGATAGAAATAGAATAAATGGAAAAGAAAAGAAAAAGAAAAAGAAAACCAGTGATGATGGTAACGACGACCGTTTTGGCATCTCTCGCCATCAACAACGTGGTCCAAATTCCATCACCGGCATCTCTAAATTCAAGGTAGAAATACAACATGCAAATCTCTAGACTCTCATTTACATTTATATATATTTTCCACAGATTCATCTCCTCTTTCTTCTATTTTATCATCACTACGACTATCATCACTTTTAACAATTTTTAAAGTTACGCGAGGATTGACATCACATTTTTAACAATAAGATGATGGCAGACGACCACAAGCACCATTAACAAATATTTTCATTAACAAATTATATAAAATGTTTGTTACTTCTAATACGTCACACTATTTATTATATCAACGATTTATGTATCACCTATATTTTATGAGTTGATAATGTTTGACATTTAAGAATAAATCGCTTAGAGGTAAAAATAGAATTGCCTATTATGAAAAGATTTTATACATACATAAATAGAGAGCGAGAGAGAGAGAGTGAATGAGAGAACCATACCTGACCCGTCGTCAGCATACTTATATGGACTTATTTTATGTTATGAACCAAGATGCCATAGACATTTTAAGCACCGCCTTGGCGCCAACATGTCTGCTTACTGTTTCATTTAGCTGACCCATCATATTCGTCAGTTTTGAGACTTGCACATCATGGCGTAATAGCTAAGGAAATTGTCCTTGGGAAGACGTTAAAGAAATAAACAAAAAACAAACGGAAATTATGGACAAATCAAGCCTCCCATAAACAAAAGGGAAGTTGATTGGCATCTAGTATTTACAACATGCCTGGCTATCCCAGAGAACCTTCCTGGGTAGCTTCATCATCTTCATCCATTGCGTCATCTTTATTTTGATTCTCATCAACTTCATCACTACCCTCGGTATCTGCTCCCGAATATTTACCATCTACTCTATCATTATCATCACTATCACTATCAGCACAGTCTTCAGTATTGACGCTGGAAATGGAACCCTGTTTTCCTCCCCCCCACTGCTCAAAGTCATCATCCATCGCACCACCACACTGCTCATTTAAATCAGGAGCTGCGATCAGAGCCTGATGTCCATGACTCCATTTGGTGGGAACAGCCTTTGAAGATGGCATACTTTGACTCACTTGCGCACTGGAATCTAGTAGACCCATGGTTCCTTCCTCGTCATTATCTCTACTTCTAGGAGATTCATTGTCTCCACGGACTGAAGGGGCAGTACTGCAAGCCCAGCTCCCAGCAACTTCAGAAGCTAAAAGGTCTGCTGTCTTGATTGTGCCTCCAGTTTCTATATCCTCTACGGCTTTTTGACTCTCAAGAGGAGTATTTAATTGCGAGTGGTTCACAATTTCCTGACAAATTGGGCGAACCTGCTCACCACTTTCATGTCCTTCATCCTCAAGCTGCATTGTGTCATCCACTAAGGCTTCAGATTTGTTCAAATCAACATTCCTGTCACCGCCAATTCCAGGGTTTTCAGTTTCAAGAACTTGCTCAGTTCCAATGGGATCTCCCTCCAAAATAGGTGCTGTGCCAACACCATCTATGTTAGAACCAAAGCCACCTTTACAAGTACGGTCAGCACTTGTAAATTCCGCCTCTTGGGTATTTTCGCCTTCTTCCTGACTTCTGATATGACAATCATGCTTCTCAGTAGTACTTACTTCATCACTGGAAGTAACAATTTGAATTCTGTCAAACCTCTGAGCAGAATTAGCAGAGCCAGCCTTCACATCACTATTGCTGTGATGCCCAGTCATTTGTTTTTCTCCAATTTTATTTCCATTGTTGTCACCGTTAGTCACATTGAGGTCAATATCAACTGATGTATTCTCATAATTTTCCTCAACTTCCAGAGTCTTCTGCATTGACTTTAGTTGTTCCTGCTGCTTTGCAAACAATACCGAGATCTCCTCAGTTGTGGAATAAAATGCCTGTAACTGTGTTTCCCTGTATGCCATCCATATGCTCAAAAGGATTAAACCATCAATACTTCCAGTATAGCAATTTTAGGTAAATTCATATATGAAATCTGAAGTCTCCATAGGCAATGAAATCTGTAAAATGACCAGCAAATGCAGTTGTGATCTAATGACCTTAAAATTGCAACATGTAGTGTAATAAGGCAGAGGCATCTTTGATCTCAGCCAAAGCTTACATTACTCAGAGGGAAACAAAGAAAAAACCTCCAATCGATTTCTAAATTAGGCCTTAATTAACTGAATTGAAAAGTTTTTTTCCCCCGAAAAAGGGAGGTGTAAAAGAAAATGAAACCTTAAAGGGTAATACCATAAATAATCAAAAGCAATAGCATCTTTTAAAACTGACTGTGGCCTAACATGTTCAGATAAATAAAATGCAGAAAAGATGAAAATATAGACAGAATAAGCACAAATTGTCACAATTGTTGCAGTTGATGAAGAAATTTCCATGCAGAATCAGGATGCTGTTCTTGACAGCAAATCTCAATAAAAAAAAATTACTTTTAAGGTGACAATAATAATGTGGACAATGGGAAAGCAACCCAGTAACAAAAGAAAATTATATGCTCTCAACAGTACTAAAATATACGTTTTATCAGTACAACTTGGAAGAACTCAGAAAGTTTATGAACATTTAAGGAATAATTTGCATTTTTACAACAAATCATGATCACAAAATCATGCACTGAATGCAAGGAATTGGCAATTTATCACACTTCGACACTTGCAAGCACAAATATTAAGGATTTTAAGAAATTTAGCTCTATAGAGAAGGAAGATGAAAACAGCAATTTGAGTATCATCCTATACTCAAATTTACTAAATTCAAGCAATTTTGAGTAGTGAATACACTTATAGCAAATATCACATTACAACAATGGCCTCAATAACCTTACCGAAGCATAATTCTTTCCCTGGCAGCTTTTAGCCTCTGTCTCTCAAAATCAAGATCACGCATTGCAGCATTTATCTCCAGTTCAATGGCAGAAACTTTAGCCCGCGCTTTTTCTCGAGCCGCCTGCTACCAACAGCAAATGAAACCTCAGCTTAAAAATACAACTTTAATTAAGTGCCAACAATAAAATTTACTATGGCCAGACGATCTTAAAATAAAGATTCACAACCCAATATATTATAAATAAAGAAATAATCTAAAAAAAGAACTGCACATGAAGTATTTATTATGAATGAATTAATAAATAAAATTGAAGCACTCTCTGATTGCAACATATCTGATCAAACACAGTCCATACAATTTATATGTACCTGTTAACTCAATCTGACCTTACACAATGATGTTGAACTGCATATAATATGGTGAAAAAATTAGAAAGATTTGCATTTACAACTTTTCACTCTCAAGCTCTTTCCTCAACTTTCTAATTTGATGCTCAAGTTCTTCAACTCTCTGCTCCAATACATAAAATGAAAAATAAGAATTGGGGCATAATTTCCTCGCACAAGGGTATACCCAAAATGGATATAGCAATATCTATTCAAATATATCTAAGTTAGTACTAAGAGACATAAAATACTTTTTTCCCACTTGCTGAGGCCAGTTGTTCTTCACAAACTTGAGTTTCCAGCTGGCGAACTTTATTATCGGATATGACCAACTTTTCCCTAGTCTCATCCTATGAAATACAACAAAGGCAAGACACAAACCTTTAGTATTAGCAGAAATAATAGGTAGAAAAAATTTGAAACTCATAAATTAGATGGTGATGAGAATAGTACCAATTTGAGCTTCAAATGTTCCACTTGTGAAGAGCTTTGTTTCTCCACTATCTGAATTCAAATGAACAATATTTCATATTTTTTTGAAACTCAGAAAACTAAATCATGAATATGGAAAATGTATACACCTGCAAGAATTAAAAATTTTCTCACCTGAAGTTTGTTAATTACTTCTTGCTGCTCTATTTCTCGTCTTGAAGCAGCATCTGAGAGTCGTTTTAATTCCTCCTGAGATTCTAACTGAGCTTTCTGCACTGCTGCTTTCAAATCAGCTTCAGCCTTCTCTCGTTCTACTCTTCTCAGGTCTCGCTCTTGTTCTAACTGTGCCTTGAGTTCAGCTATAGATACCTTCTGCCTAAAAGCAAGAAAATCAACTATTAATAGTTTTCTCACATGTTTTAACATTTGCGAAGGCACATTATCTCCCCCTCCCAAAGTTGAGACACATTAGCAGAACTCTCTAAAATAGGGAAGAAATAATGAACATACTGAACATAGGTGCACCAATACAAGCATTACACCATTGAACTGAAAGGAACCAAAACAACCTTAAATACACAAGACAGAGGGAGAGATTGGATAAATAAAGAAACAAAATCGCAGGTAATCCAATTGGATAATGCATTGATCAAAGAAAGTTAGTCTAGGTATCAAAAAATAGACTTTGCCATAGCCCATGGATTATCTCCATATACAGAAATGCTGCAAATAATTTCTAAGAATGAGTAATCTCCCCTGTCATTATGCGCCTCATTAAGAGTTGCCTTATGCTTTGATAAAGAGCACTTTGAAAGGACTAACAAACAACTGGCATTGAACTACTTGTAAATTACTACACACCATCTTCTAGCAATACTGTAGAAAACTTTCTGTATCTTAGAAAATGTTTCTATGTTCTTTCTTTGCTAATAAAAATATATAACAAAAGGCATGTTTCAAACCTAAGATTCATGAACTACATAAAAAAAGGGTGAAACAAGGAACCGCTTGATCAAAATTACCCATTTCAATTATAATCAAAGAATTTACCAGGAGCATATCAATAATCAAC
Source organism: Cedrela odorata (assembly GCA_035584115.1). Classification (NCBI taxonomy): domain Eukaryota; kingdom Viridiplantae; phylum Streptophyta; class Magnoliopsida; order Sapindales; family Meliaceae; genus Cedrela; species Cedrela odorata. The sequence goes on along the minus strand of JAXCLQ010000001.1, from coordinate 25,341,333 downwards.
ATACATTGTTTACCTCCTCATTATTTCATTTGCTTCTGTACATGACTGCATGGAAGCACTAAGTCTCTCCTGAAGGTCTTCTATTCCATGTTTTTGTTCAGCCAATATTCTACCAAGCTCCACCAGCTCCTTCTGTTTAGCATCTAACATGTCACGTAATGCTTTGAGTTGATCAAGGTATGATTTTGTAACTGATTCTTTCATCTCTTTCATTTCCTGCAGATCAGTTAGCATTATAAGTTAAGGCTGAAAACAAAGAGTAAATCATTGGTTTATAATCAATATTTGATTGGTGAAAACAAAGGATTAGTCATTGGTTTATAATTCAATTCACCACAAAACAGGGGTACTTCACATGTTGCAATCACAACACGTATAGCTGGAGTTTTGAACAAAAATATAATTGAAAGAAGCACATCAAATCACCAAAAACAAATAAATAAATAAATTGTAAAGGATGAACATAGTTGGATGTTTCTTCACATACTCTTTGTAACAAAATTTCACCCATGCTAAAACTTGATTAATTTGGAACATAACTATCATTTATTGTTTTCCAAGGGTTAAGCAGAAGTTTGGATATACAACAACTAGGGGTATATTAATTTGAGGTGACTTAAGATAGTACATTGCTTTCATTCTGCCATTTCCTTATACCACTATTAACCATCCAAACAACTAACAAAATGAAATTTAACTTCCACCATTTCTTTGATCCACTAGATTAAAACTTTCTTAGAACTCTCAAACAGCAACCAAAAGTTGGAAGACTGAACTCAGATGCATATAGTACCGTGAGAGAGAAAATCGACATCATAATTCACCAGAAGATTACTTTTTCATAACACTCCACAACTGTACGATTCTCATTTTGCAATTTATTGATTTCAAGGACCTGACTTTCCAATTTCTTCCTTAATTCCTGCATGTGACAATGCTTACATCGTGTAAATTGTCAGAAAGACTTGTACTAGATAGTCTTTGATGCCATCAATCACTGTCATGACTCAGAATAATACCGTGTTTGACAGTTGAAGACTTCGAAAATCATCAAGAGACAGAGGTCCATCAGGAGAACAACTGCCAATACCTTTAAGTCTCTTGTTTTCAGAAACATACTCCTCTGCACAGAACACGGACAAAAGGGTCATCAATGCATCAATAAGTCTGACAAGTAGAAGCAAGGAGAAACATCTAATCCCTGACATGACGGCACTTTATCGTACTTTTTAACAAAATGAGCCTCAGATATAAGAAAATGAGGTATTATCAACTACTTAGCACATCCAATCACACAATAACCAAGAGTGTTAGCATATCATCACCAATAGTATACCATATGGTGACTTTTGCTAAATGTTCCAACTTTCTTCAGAAGTCAATCCTCAAATAAAGTACACGATACATTGCTGATCTGTCAGTATCTATATGATCCACAGACAAGAATGCATTTGGGTTTCTATACCACTGATGTTACGAGCTAAGAAAATGTTTTACGTATACTGAGATCAAAATTTTGTGTCTTCAAAATTTAAAACACCGCACCATGTCGTAATAATCATTCAAATTCATACGTCACTTGGTTGACCAGTGAAGCAAATTCAGGAGTGGCAACTACGACCAGAAAAAAGTGCAATAAAATGTAAATTATGACTCTGATGGATATACCTGCTTTTCTTTTTGCAGCAGCAACTTTCCTCAATGGAGTGAGCCGGAGAACTTCCCGGTATACAAATGCAAATGCAAGTTCTGCTATAAGTAACAGAAAATATTAATTTTCTAATTTTGTCCAAATCTTAGTATAATCATGAGTCTTTACAACTCTTCAGAATAAGTCACAAACATAAGTCATAATAACCTCAACTTTCTCCTTGAACCAACCTCTCTCTGGCAAAGCTTTTCAAGCTAGACACTAGAGTAAGTTGGGAGAAGCTAGCTCGTTCAGAATTACTATAGCAATATGATTCCCAGATTAAAAACAAAACCATCATTGAGACTTCATTTGCATTTGTTGAAAAACAACATTATTTGTTAAAAAAAAAAAGCTATAAAAGTCAACTGCAAGGAAATGTCTTGAGTAATTAGTAAGATTGACAACCATAAACAGAGTTCCTTCAAAATGACTGTCTAGAAGAATGCTTTTGACTGCATTGAGTTCTGTTGGAGGAGTGAGAATGAATATCTCTTTTTTTTATATCAAAAACAAGGAAAGAACTTTATAAATAAAGATTAATGATGTTAAAAACTAATATTACCATGTTGAGGAGGAGTAGCAAATGATATAATATCTCCATGATGGACTTTGACTTCAGATATATTCTTCTTTAACCTCTTCCAGTTGAGATACGTCCCATTTGTGCTGCGAAGGCTAAAACAATCAGTACACATTTTTTAAAGAAAAGAACTATCGGACTCTGTCAGCAATAAACAACCTCGTATCTTTCAAGAACACAGAAGTGAAACAGTTAGGAGAATGCTTTGCATCTACACCAGCAACCTTCTTCCTATATATTTTGCAATGGTTTGCACTGACAGCATTTGCTTCTATCTGGAAACATGTATCCTCTACCAATCGGCCAATGCAATGTTCGTTTGCAGTCAAAAGCATATTTATACCCTGGCTCATGATCATATACATCATCAGTTCCAACACATTAATTATGCATATATACTACAAGAAGAAGCAATAAATTAGTTGGAATGTTAAGTTGCAGATCAAATATAATGTACCATTCCAACACATCTAAAAACTCCATATTCAACCACAATCACTTCAAGGCGACAACATGCAATGAATAAAAATGGAAGAGATGAAAACGTAACTGGAACGACATTTCAAGAATTTTCTTTCATGCTTTCATCAAAATTCATTATAGCAGGAACAGTATTAAAGAGCTTAAAGCAGCCCAAAAGCGGTGAGCTCTCATAAGTTTTTATGCATAAAAGATCCTTCATCACTCCACTACTAAAATTCAGACTACCAAGCTAGATATTGATAACAAATTATTGAAAAATAAGAAATCACTGAGAAATTTCATTTTTGTAATAATGGGGTTTCGACAGAAAACAAAGAAGAGAATTGCTAAAAATTTCTAGGCAATTGAAAAACTAATATATTGCTGATGATGTAATCAAAACGGTTATACCCACAAACTTGAACTGAAAAATCATAAAATCAATTTCTTGAAGTGAATGTACCCCTAAACACTTACTGAATATTTGTAAAAATAAATAAATAAATCACATGAACCGAAAAAGAAAATTTCCGATCAACGAGGATTTTCGATTAATCCCCAAAAAGTTCTAACCAAGAAAATTCACAAGGTTTAATGAAAGTCTAACAACCCAGCAAAATATATATATATATATAGAAGAATCGAGAATTCATAAACTAGGGTTTACGGAAACGGACATACTTGCTGGCGTTTACGTGCATTGTTAGAAATAGCGGTGAGGACACCCCAGACATTGGGGTCATAGTTTTGAAGAGGTTGAGAAGCGTAATTTGCAGCCACCGAGAAGATGAAATCTTTTGGAGTGAGCGGGTTCTTTGGAGATGTCTCATTAGGGTTTTGTTGAGGGTGTGACGAACTCATCTGAGATCCATTCTCTATGGGCCTCGGGCTTGTACTCGGTTTCGGAAATGTTCGGATTTCTAGGTTGTCTTCTTTGATGCCCATTGAAGGAAGAGAGCAGAAATTGAAAATGGCGGGGAATTCATAATCCTAACTACAATTACTCTCTTTATGTGTCCCCGATGCTTGTCACGTACGCTTTGCTGAATAAGAATAAGATTTGCTAAGATACTGTTACCGTTGTAGCAAAGTTGCCTTTCAATTTTGCCACGTCAATATGTAACGTCGGTTAACAACTTTCAAAACGCTCTTTCTATTTTATAAAAATTATTTTAAATTAAAAAAAAAAAAACGCAGACCCGCCCAAATATTCTGCGAAAGAGAACTTCCGGACTCGCTCAATTTTCTTTCGATTTTTTTTCCATCACCGCACACATACAATGAATTGAGAGCTTCTCCATGGAAATCAACTGTAAAAAGATTAAAAACAGTTTTATACCACCAACACAGTCCTCTGCAAGAGATTGACTCGGTAGCACATTCTTTCAGCATTTTGCAAACAAACTTTAACAAAATTATGATAATTGAGATCTCTCATCATAATAGTACATAAGCTGAAATTTTGACGGTTACATTTCCGAACTTATTAAGATGCTGCTACATCAAATTCTGCAGTTTCATCTTAGTTCTAGGCCATTGTCGCGGCTGATAAAAACTTGTACACAATCGACAATGAATTTAATCGTAAAATCACTGTTACACATTGAGGCCCGACTACAAAGCTATACAACCAGAAATGTTCACACAAAACTAGCCAGCAAGCGGGTTGGCATGTATGGTAATGCGATTGATCCTTATCTCAGCAAGTGGTCGATCCCCTGGTCCTGTTGGAGTCTGCAAAAACCCAAAAAACAGGTCAATAATGTTAATTCTAATTTGGGAAAGATAAATAAACTACAATAACATGCATCAATCAAGTGGACAGCACAACAACCATAACATCACATAATGGTTCTAAGTGAGATATTGTCAATGCCTACGGAAGTATTGTAATTGAATTACATACATAAGGAGTGGCACAAAGTAGTTCCTATCTCTTGCTAGCACAACATACCTTTTCCATGAGGTCAAGGACTTCAAACCCATGAATCACTCTACCAAACACAGTGTACAATCCATTAAGGTGAGGCTGCTTCGCATAAGTTATAAAGAATTGGCATCCATTAGTATTAGGCCCACTGTTGGCCATTGCCAGTATCCCTCTTGCATTATGCTGGAAAAAAGAAAAGAGATAAAAAAATCAAATTAATGGTAATATGATCTGCCTGAAATAATGCCAGTCATCACCACTTACAGCATATTTGCAATGATGCAGTATTCTAGTTTCTAGATATCATGAAATTGCAGCAAATAAATCAATAAACCAGGCTTTGCAAGCATGCTCAGCGATCACAAAAATTTGGAAGCTTGTAGTCTTAAAATCATGATAATGATGGTATGCTAAACCAGGCTCCGCTTAGGACACTTTTAGCATTAAGTCTATAAAGAAGAGAGAACAGGAAGGGGAGAGGATGAAACCCAAATATCCAAACACTAAAGCTATAAGTTTGACAGTCAACAAATAGAGCAACTGGGAAGAAATGATCTTTCCCCTGAAACTTGGAATAGATTTGACATCATTATGCAGAGCGCCCAAGCTTTGTCTAATGGAAACACAGGCAGACTCTCCCTTAGGCCAGAGAATGCAGAAACATAGACATGGCATAAGCAACTATCTTAATTGAGAATTCCAGATCAGCCAAAACTGTGAAAACAGTAGCAAGATTTTTGTACCCCAAAAAGTTGCACCAAGCAATTGTTTATACCTTGAGAGACTCTCTTATCTCATCATTGAACTTCTTGCCCCATATGCTGGTCCCACCTTTGCCAGTGCCTGTTGGGTCTCCACCTTGAATCATAAAACCTTTAATGTTCCGATGAAATATGGTCCCATCGTAGTAGCCACTTGCACATAATGCCAAAAAATTCTGTAAAAGATTACATTATGAGAACAATAAGCAAGCATATTACATGCTAAAACAAGAGTTGGTGGCACAACATTGTCATGCTGAATGCGGCACACTATAATGTTTCCAGAGCAGTAAACCCTAGTTCAAGCTATGAGATATATTATTCAGCAAAGAAAAATAATAATAACTAAAAGGAAAAGCCAAATACAAACTTAATACCAACTTGTGGACTATTTGCTTGACAGGAGAAAGAGTTTTAATATCCAAATAAATTACAAAAAATTCAGACTGTATTAACAGTGTTCAACAGTTTTCTCCGTCAACAGATTGTCCGTCATCAACATCACTCACACCCACTAAGAGCCTTTATCATACATCTGAGGCAAAATTGAAATTGTTTGATTGGCAAGACAACATGAATAAATTGGGCCACATCATTTTCAAGAGGTTCGCTCTAATCAGAACCAGTCATTTGAACCCTAAATATCGAGCTACAAAACTTGTACAACAAACACTCAGCAACACAAAATGAAATTAGGGTTTAAGTGGATTCAAAAGAAGAAGAGCAATTATTACGATTCCTTCCCCAATCTTTCTTTTGGTTTTCACATTGAAACAAAATGAAATAGATAGAGACACACTGACCTCGGCAGTCTTGGGGACCTCGTCACAAGCAATCTCGCATTTAATGTCGCCAAGATTAGTGTGTAGTGTTACCGACTGAAAAGCAAAAAGATCAACGAATCAAAGTTATTTTCTTCATTGAAGGAGCAACTAAAAGTTTTGGATGAAATTATACAAAGAAAACTCACCATTTGCGTCTCCTCTCTGCTCAAAATTTGTAAATTCTATAACCGGGAACGGCGTTTATATGCCTCAATTCTAATGTCGGTGAACTCTAACGACGCCGTTAATGTGTAAGGCCCAGTTGTTCAGGTTTCGAGCGCAACTCACCGTTAGTATTAACAGTTCCGTTTTTGGAATTTTTTGTTTTATAGGAACCGCTTTTAAACTCCAATAACTAACGATAAAGAAACCAGGTTTATAGGTAAACGACATCGTTCTGTTTACCACAAAAAAGAAAAGAACTGTAATAAGTCGGCGGTTCGATCTCGCCGCTAAATTAAAATAAAAAATCATAAAATTCCTTGATCAAAACTTTGAAAGTGCTGCTCAGAGAAAATAAAACAAGTGCCAGAGACACTTCTTTTGTGTTTTCATGTCCGATTATGATTTTCTTTAGCATTTGGTGGTTAATGGCTTAGGAAATTTCAGCAGCCCAATGTGTTTTTTTCCTGGCCTGGGTATTTCTATGGCAAAATTGGCCCAACCCAGTCCTCTCGTACCAGGGTTGGCTTCTCACACATAGGCCATAGCTATGTCGTCAGGTAATTAACTTTTCCCGTGTACGAAGAATCAGTCTTTACAAATCACACAATATTATCAAAGTTGAGATTGAACTACGGGGAACTGCCTTGACATGCTTTTTAGTGAAACTGAAATTCGTTTATTCTAGAACAAATATGCTGCTTGGAAGGACCATTACTACAATAAAGTTTAGGCGCAAATTCAGGTTCGAGATCATTTCATGAATTACCGTTTGAAAATTTCACAAACACACACACACATGCGTAAAATGTTTTGTCCACACACACACACACATATATATGCATAAAATGTTTTGTCATAGAAGTTAAGTCCATAAATTCAGGTTCGAGATCATTTCATGAATTATCATTTGAAAATTTCACACACACACACACACACACACACATATATGCGTAAAATGTTTTGTCATAGAAGTTGAGTCCAGCAAGGCACATATGATTTGTGTACAAAATTGTTATAGATGAAACTTTAATATTGAAACTAAATATCAATCAATGAGATTGAAACAATGTGAGGGGTGATATAAATTTTTTTAATAAAATTAAAATCAACAGAGATGCAAAATTAAATAACTGAAATGGTTATTGTTATCCATCCTCAAGGATCTCTCTGTGCACATGCATACAAGATGTGCTGCAATATTTGTAATTATACCTATGGAAAGGCACTCTGCCGGCTAATGATGTGCCACAACATGAGCAGTCAATATCAGTTGCTAACCCCATTTTAGACTGCAAAGAGTTAGGTGCAGTACTCGTGCTATTGCCTTGAGCATTGGCAGCTGCAGCCAATCTCCTCTTAGCAGCCGCTGCTCTTTTTTCCCGCTCAGCAGCCTGCGCCCTCTTAGGATCCTCCTGGTTGGGAAAAAAATAAAAATTTGTACTATTGCTCAAGTGATGACCAAGTTAAGTGGGATAAAAAGAGAGGGGATCCGAAAACAAAACCAGCAAAATTTGCCATATGTCAAATGAAAGAGAAAATTAGTCAATTTTAAACCAATATGATATTGGAAAATCTGAAGATCTTATGAAACAATGGCCATCATATAATCATCTGCAGAAAAATTTGAACCCAACCTGTTGAGAGATGTGTGATTCATGAAGTTGAGACTCTCCCTTAACAACCGAGGATGGTATGGATCTGTTATCAGCAACTGCTGCAGCATTTTCTGAAGCAACCTCGGCCTATGTATTCAGACAAGAAGTCGAAATCAAAATGCAGAGGTAACGAGAACAATAAACGGGAAAAAGAAAGCATGCTATGCACGACACAAGACTTAACAGTAGGTACAATGATGTTTAGTTCATTTTACGAAACCAAGAAGTTTATGCACAAGGATACAACTTATGGCACAAAGTCTTCAATAAAAGTTTCTAAGAAGGGTCTTATCTCTCCTCCCAACCCCCTTTCTTCCCTGAACCCTCCCTACCTTTTTCCTCCGAAAACAAATTTTTAGAATTACGAAGGGAAACAAAAAACATAAGATCAGCAACTTCACCTCATCTATTAATAATTATGACGCCGATTATGCATCAGTTGTAGAAATACAAAGAAGCATAAACATTAAGGGATGACACATATCTTCCTCAGCGTCTCTTTAAGAAATATCGGAGCATGACTGAAGGATGCTTACCTGTGTCTTCTTTTCTCTTGCTTTACGCAATTTCTTCAATTCTTTTGCTCTTGCTTTCCGCTTGGCATCTTTCTCAGCCTGAACATCCACAAAGAATAATTTATTAGAGGTCAGCCAAATTAATCATCCAACCATAAACACAAATAGATGCCACACAACCGAACAGGAGCAGAACAGCCATAAAATCAGGAAGGAAAATCCATAACAACCTGTTTAGCAGCTTGAGACTCCTCCATTTCTTTTGTTAATGCACTGGGTACTTTAGCAGTATGCCAATCCCATTTATCAAAGTGTTCAGCCATGAACCGTCTAAAAGTATTCCTAACTTCCTTCTCACTAGCCAGCATATATGGAGTGCGCCCCCTTTCATCCTTTGTGCAAGGGTCAAGACCCTGTTCTAGGAGTTCCAAAACTTTCAGATCATCACCAGACTGTGCAGCTTGATGGAGAGCTGTTGTTATGCCAATAACTTCACTTTCACTCTCACTTGACATACACTGTTCAGAAGTTTTTTTGCAACTTGAAGAAGCTTTGGAAGTTTTCTCCAAGTCCAAGTTGTCATCCAAGTCTTCCTTGCCAAAGCTTGGGCCTTCATTTGTAATGGAGTTTGCACTTGAGTCCTCATAAGTTCCAAGTGAAAAATCCTTCTCATCCACTTCATAGGCAGCTTGTGTCAGTTGCCTATATACCCGCTGGATTTCCTTGAGTGTAGGCCTACGAACAGTCAATGGAATATTTCGAACAGCACAATGCTGATGACTAAAACACGGTTTATCCCCATTGAAAAGCAGCTGACGATTAGTTGAAGGAGCATAAATGAATACACAAATGGAAGCATCAAAATAAGGCTTCCAAGAAGCAAGAAGTTCTTGTATTTCCTATAATATTTACGAGACAATAATTAGTAAACTTCACATATGGCTCCATTTGGCTATTGCAAAAGACATATATTAGGGGATAAAACAAAGGCAAAAGATACAGCAGTTGGTACCTTCTTTAAAGCTTGTTCATTATACCGTCGAAGAGCAGCTCCCGCAGAATTTGCAGACTTGCCACTTGCATCTTTTGATGACTGTTTTTTACCAGCCTTGGCCCTCACAACATATCTACAGCTCAAATGAAGTGTTCATTTGTAATATAACTAAGTTCAGAACATATTCTTAAGTTCTATTTTCTTCCTTGTCAAAATAAAATGCTCAAACAGCAGTAGACAAAATGTACTGACCTGTGGAATGTTTTGTGCACCACAACCAAGTTACCATCGAAGACACAGCCAGCAAAGTGCCCACCCCTTGCAAGCAACACAACCCTTAAATGAGTACTGTCCCTAGGCTCATGAATCAAAATTTTCAATCTGTCAATCACTTCACTCTCTCCCAAGTAGCTGCCGTTATTGATAGAAAATGTTTGATCATTCAAATGTGAAACACTTTCAGACTCGTTTAAAAGAAGACTTTTCCAAATTGAAACTCTCTCTCCTGTCTGAAGGCGAGTAAACAACTTCTTCCTAACAGTTTGAATTGATTTCCCACACAGATTATCATGGCAGCAAGATAACCTATCAACTTCATCTTCTGATCCTGATATACTTGATACATCATAGTCTTTAAGAGAATCAGATGTCAACTCATCAAAATCTTCCTCCTTCACAATATCCTTACCAGCAATGGTTAACTTTGCCTATTATCACAATACAATGAAGTAAAGGCACAGCACATGTAGGATGAAACAACAATCGATAACTAAATATTTTCGTTCTGAATGTTCCTAGCAAAATAATGCCTTCCAGGATAGAGAGAGGTGGCACGCATAAAACATTGAATATTCTATGTAAAAAATATTTGATAACAGAAAGTTTTAAAACAAGTTATCACAATGACAATCCTAATTAAATACAAATACAAAAAATAATTTCAAAAGAAATCCTTATTTATGTATAAGCCAAATCATTATCTCTACCTTGTATATGAATTTAATCATTGTGTTGGCATATCATTGTTCTGAAATATCACTAAATTCTGATAGAAAAATAAAATGCTCGTTGTTGTGTCCACAATACACATAAACCTGAAAATATAGGCTTGATGATGTCATTTGAATACAGTAATCAAATGCTTAGAGTTAGAACTTCACACAAAATTGAACTGCCCCATTGTCTAACAAAAAAGTCAAATTGATGTACAAACTCATCGTGATCAAGCCGCATATAAAATAAGGCAGAACAGAAGCAAATTGTCAGAAAAACCTCACTAATATTATACCATTTCCAATGGCATAGGTCAAAATAATTTAATTCTTAAATGACCTAATCTTAAACTCAAATAATATATTCAATTTCCACAGAAGCAATTTACACAACTTTATATTGCAACAAAAAGTGGTAGAATGGCAGAATCTCGTGACATCAATTACGTACAATAGAAACAATTCCCAAAAATATTGTCATATAAGTTGATAAATGGATAACTCCAACCTTCAAGGATGTCTTTCACTGTGATGACAAAAATTAATGAAAGACAGAACGAAGATAAATGAGGATAGAGTTTTTTTTACATTGAAACGATGAACATCGGATTTGAAGTGTGAGCGCTGGTCCTGAAGAGACTCGAACTCGATCTTACAAGTATTACATGTCCACCTACTTAAAGCCACGCCGGTTTTGGAACGTGTATCTTCTTCCTCATAATCAGAGATCCCTTCTAGGGTTTTCGCAGCAGAATCCTCAAAGCTGGCATCGGAGATACTAACCGACAAGAATCGAAGAAGTTGGGGGGAAGGTCGAAGATTGAACGATATCGTTTCTCTTGTGGACC
>JAXCLQ010000001.1:25298877-25318548 GCA_035584115.1 Cedrela odorata | reverse complement strand
ATATATATATATATCATATTTATATAAATATTATAATAACACTTGATGTCTATGTTTAATTTATATAAATCTTATTATAGCATTGTTTAAATATATATGTTTATGTTTAAAGGTAACAACAATCTTTAATTTTGTGCAACAAATTGAATATTTGAATAAATTAATACTTAATATACATATTAATTAAATTAGATATCAAAAATAAAAATAAAAAAATTTAAGAATATTTTTTTATTAATTTTTCAAATTTAAAAGAAATATTTAAAAAATATAATATTATTTTAATTACCGATCAAGTATATTATCGATATTACTATTAAAAAATATTATATATTAATTTTAAAAATATATATAATTACGTATAATTTCACCAAAGCTAATCACCCCCTATTTTAGATCCGTTTTCTAAACTCCAACAATTAACAATAAAGAAACCAGGTTTATCGCTAATCGACGTGATTCAAATTTACCACTGAACTAAAAAATTGAACCCTAGTCGGGCTGTTCGATCTCACAGCCAAATAAGAATAAAAAAATCAGAAAATTTCGTTACTCTCAACTTTTTTATACTAAACTTTTTTAAATTTTAATTTAAAATTTTAAGATATATAATAAAAAAAATTAAAAATAATATTAAAATATATAACAAAAAAATTAAAAACAATAACAAAAGAAACTGAAATTTCACCCAATAAGAAATTGCCACATATTTAAATTGAATAATGAAAGTGATATTCGTTTATTCTAGGAGAAATATAATGCAAGGACCATTACTGTTTGAATTTGGGCAGGTTTAGCCTGTATTCATACCAAAGTAACTGCTCCAAAATTATCTATTTTAACGTAGAAATTTCTTAGTCTCTAAAAAGATTGGTACCCGTCTGCCCCTTGCAACAGCAAAAGCAACACATCAATAGGATACATGTTTTGAATCCTATAATGTTTTGTCATAGAAGTTTAATCCAGCAAGTCATATATGATTTGTGTACAAAATTGTCATAGATGAAACTGTAAATATTGTAACTAAATATTAATCAACAGGACTGAAACAATGAGGGGTGACAAAAGATCTGAATAAAGTTAAAATCAACAGAGATACAAAATTAAATAACTGAAATGGTGAATGTTATGCATCCTCAAGGAGCTCTCTGTGCACATGCATACAAGATGTGCTGCAGTATTTGTAATTATACCTGTGAAAAGGCACTTTGCCAGCTAATGATGCACCACAACATGAGCACTCAATATCAGTTGCTAAACCCGCTTTAGGCTGTGAAGTGTTAGGTGCAGTACTTGTGCTATTGCCTTCAGCATTGGCAGCTGCAGCAAATCTCCTCTCAGCAGCAGCTGCTCTTTTTTCCCTTTCAACAGCCTGTGCCCTCTTCAGGTCGTCCTGGTAGGGGGAAAAAATGTACAATTGATCAAGTGATAACCAAGTTAAGTGGAATACAAAGAGAGGGGATCCGAGAACAAAACCAGCAAAATTTTGCAACATGTCAAATGAAAGAGCAAAATAGTCAATTTTAAACCAATATGCTATTGGGAAATCCGAACATCATATGAAATGTCCATCATATGCTATCGGAAAGAGCAAAATAATCAATTTTAAACCAATATGCTACTGAGAAATCTGAAGATCATATGAAACAATGTCCATCACATAATCATTTTTAGAAAAAATTGAATCCAACCAGTTGAGAGATGTGCGATCCACGGAGTTGAGACACTCCCCTTACAACAGAGGATGGTGTGGATCGGTTATCTGCAACTGCTGCAGCACTTTCAGAAGCAGCCTGGGCCTGTGTATTCGGATAACAAGTTGAAATCAAAATGCAGAGGTAACGGGAACAATAAATGGGAAAAGAAAGCATGATATGTACAATGAAGAGACATGAGACTTAACAGTATATACAATGGTGTTAGTTTTCAATTTTACGAGACCAAGAAGTTTATGCACAAGGATACAACATATGGCACAAAGTCTTCAATAAAAGTTTCTCAGAATGGTCATATCTTTCCTCCCAACCCCCTTTCCTCCCTACCTTTTTCCTCCAAAAACAAATTTTTAGAATTACAAAGGGAAAAAAGAACATAACATCAACATCTTCACCTCATCTATTAATAATTATAACGCCCCATTATGCATCAGGTGTAGAATTCCAGTCCATAGAAAGAAGTATAAACATTAAGGGATGACAAATATCTTCCTCAGCATCTCTTTAAGAAATATTGGACCAGGACCGAAGGATGCTTACCTGCGCCTTCTTTTCTCTTGCTTTGCGCAATTTCTTCAATTCTTTTGCCCTTGCTTTCCTCTTGGCATCTTTCTCTCCCTGAAAGTCCATAAAGAAAAGTAAATCATCAGTAATTTATATCAAATGTAAAATGTCAATCAGCATAGCATCAATAAGCCTGCTTTCCTCTTGCTTTATGCAATAATTTCAATTATTCATTTTAGAATAATTTACAAGAGGTCAACCAAATTAATCATCCAACCATAAACTCAAAATAGATGCCACACAACCAAACAGGAGCAGAACAGCCGTAAAATCAGGAAGGAAAATCTATAACTACCTGCTTAGCAGCCTGAGACTCTTCCATTTCTTTTGTTAATGCACTAGGCACTTTGGCAGCATGCCAATCCCATTTATCAAGATTTTCAGCCATGAACCGTCTAAAAGTATTCCGAACCTCCTTCTCATTAGCTAGCATATATGGAGTGCGCCCCCTTTCATCCTTTGTGCAAGGGTCGAGACCCTGTTCTAGGAGTTCCAAAACATTCTGAGAATTGCCAGACTGTGCTGCTTCATGGAGAGCTGTTGTTATGCCAATAACTTCACTTTCACTCTCACTCAACATACATTGTTCAGAAAATTTTTTGCAACTTGAAGAAGCTTCTGAAGTTTCTTTCAAGTCCAAGTTGTCAACCAAGTCTTCCTTGCTAGAGCTTGGGCCGCCATTGCTATTGGAGTTTGCACTTGAGTCCTCATAAGTTCCTAGTGAAATATCCTTCTCATCCACTTCATAGGCAGCTTGTGTCAGTTGCCTATATACACGATGAGTTTCCTTGAGTGTAGGCCTACGAACAGTCAATGGAATATTTCGAACAGCACAATGCTGATGACTAAAACACAGTTTATCCCCATTGAAAAGCAGCTGACGATTGGTTGAAGGAGCATAAATGAATACACAAATGGAAGAATCAAAATAAGGCTTCCAAGAAGCAAGAAGTTCTTGTATTTCCTATAATATTTATGTGAAAATAATTAGTCAATTTCACATATGGCTCCATTTGGCTATAGCAAAAGATATATATTAGGGGATAAAACAAAGGCAAAAGATGCAGCAGTCGATACCTTCTTTAAAGCTAGTTCATTATACCGTCGAAGAGCAGCTCCAGCAGAATTTGCGGCCTTGCCACTTGCATCTTTCGATGACTGTTTTTTACCAGCCTTGGCCCTCACAACATATCTACAAGTCAAATAAAGGATTCTTTTATACTTAAAGCAAAATAATTAAGCGTATGAGAAAACTAGGTTTAGATCATATTCTTCAGTACCATTTTTTTCCTTGTGGAAATAAGATGTTCAAACAGCAGTAGACAAAAATGTACTGACCTGTGGAATGTTTTGTGTGCCACAACCAAGTTACCGTCAAAGACACAGCCAGCAAAGTGTCCACCTCTTGCAAGCAACACAACCCTGAAATGAGTACTGTCCCTAGGCTCACGAATCGAAATTTTCAATCTCTCAATCACTTCACTCTCTTGCAAGCAGTTGCCAGTATCGATAGAAAATGTTTTATCGTTCACATATGAAACACTTTCAGACTCGTTTAGAACAAGACTTTTCCAAATGGAAACTCTCTCTCCTGTCTGAAGCCAAATAAATAACTTCTTCCTAACAGTTAGAGTTGATTCCCCGCGCCAATCACCCTGGCAACAAGATAATTTATCAACTTCATCTTCTGATCCTGATATACTTGATACATCATAGTCTTTAAGAGAATCAGATGTCAACTCGTCAAAATCTTCCTCCTTCACAATGTCCTTACCAGCAATGGTTAGCTTCACCTATAATCACAATAAAATGACGTAAATGCGCAGAAAATATACAAGGAAACAACGATTGATAATTAAATATTTTCGTTCTGAATGTTCCCAGCAGAATAATGCTTTCCAGGAGAGAGAGAGAGAGAGAGAGAGAGAGAGGTGGCACATATAATACTTTCAATATTCTAAATATGTAAAAAAATAAAAATAAATAAAGTGATAACAGAAAGTTTTAAAACAATTTATCACACTGATAGTACTAAATAAATAAAAATACAAAAATTAAATTAAAAGGAAATCCTTATTTACGTATAAACCTAATCATTGTCTCCACATTGCATATGAATTTAATTATTGTATTGGCATATCCATTGTTCTAAAATATCACTAAATTCTGAGAGAAAAATTAAAATACTCAGTTGTGTCCACGATACAATAAACCTGAAAATATAGGCTTGATGGTATCATTTGAATACAGTAAGCAAATCCTTGGAGTTTGAACTTCACACAAAATTGAACTGCCCCGTTGTCTAACAAAGCTCAATTTTATGTACAAACTCATTGTGATCAAGCCAGGTATAAAATAAGGCAGAACATAAGCAGATTTTCAGAAAAACCTCACTAATATGATACCATTTCCAATGACATAGGTCAAAATAATTTAATTCTTAAATGAGCTAATCTAAAACTCAAATAATCCATTCAGTTTCCACAAATTTGGCAATTTTGTTTTCCATCATCGTCTTGAATAAGACTAATTTTGCAAAGCAGATATTGCAACAAAAGGTAGTAGAATTACAGAATCTCGTGACATCAATTATGTACAATGGAAACAATTCCCAAGAATAATGCCATATTTGATAAAATGGATAACTCCAACCTTCAAGGATGTCTTACACTGTGATGACAAAAAGTAATGAAAGACAGAGGGCAGAATTGTTTTTACATTGAAACGATGAACATCGGACTTGAAGTGCGAGCGCTGGTCCTGAAGAGACTCAAACTCGTTCTTACAAGTATTACATGTCCACCTAGTTAAAGCAACGCCGTTTCTGGAACGCGTATCTTCTCCCTCATAATCATCGATCCCTTCTAGGGTTTCCGCAGCGGAATCCTCAAAGCTGACATCATTCTCAGACAATGACGCAGCAGAAGGAGATAGTAGGCGACAAGAATCGAAGAAGTTGGGGGGAAGGTCGAAGATTGAAAGGTATCGTTTCTCTTGTGGACCGGTAGTTCCGGTTGTGGTGGAGTTAGTAGGCGGCTCGGACGCCATGTCCGCTCGATTATTTCAGCTACCGCTTGGTGATTCTGTCGATGGATGAGATTCTGTAACAGAGTTTTACTTTATTTTTCATTTTTTATTCGTAAAAAATCGTTAACTACTAAACAGAACTGGGACTTGGCAAACACGTAGGGTAGGAGACGACACCGTTTCAAATTGTTGACTTCCTACTCCCCCCTCGAGTGATTTATGCATAGATGAAAGTCTAAATAAGTCCTTCAATTGAAAGCTAGAATTAAAGAGACTGAAGAAACAAATATAGCTCCATAAAAACAAATGAGAAATAACTTTGGGCCAATTAATTAGAGGTGGCAAACGGGGTTGGGTCGGAGAATTGAAGTTCATCAAGGCTTGAGACAGTCTAGCCTTGGCCTGGATTTGAGCCAATCTACAAGAAATGTTTTAAACATATCAATATTTTTATTGACAAATATATTGATACGTTTAACAAATAGATCGATATACCATTTAAAGATATTATACTTCCTTTAAATAAATTGATAACTTTTTTAAATATGTCGATGTTTTTTTCAAATAGATCAATACTTAAAGTCGTTCTCATAATTTTTATCAAAACCCTCGATAATAGTATAAATAATAAAAAATATTAAATTAAATATTTAGTCGGCCTTGCTCACAACAGACTTACATTTTTAAGCCCAGCTTAATTCTTTAAGAGACTGAGTCGGGCTAAACTGACACTGTTCACAAACCGACCTAGACTAACTCGACCAATTTGCCGCCTCTATTATCAATAAATACAACCTCAACATGAGTGGCTGCTAGTAAATCCAATTTAATGGAATAACTTATATCCTTTTGGAAAGAGTCTTCGGATTCCCAATCAAATTTTTATTTTTCAAAAACCATACTATCCATTACCTAACAATTAAGGGAAACTTTGCAATTCATATTAGTGAAAAGAAAGTTTAATTTTAAGTAACTAATTAATTGACTTTAAGTGAAGAATTTGATAATGATTAGTCAATTTTTAAATAAAACAATAATTTACAATATATACATGGTGATCAGTTTAAACTTTGATTAATTAACACATTTAAGAAGATAATCTTATCTCCTTTTAAGATTTTATATTTATACATTTTAATTATTAATTTGTCTCATAATTTATAAAAAAAAAATAATATACCCACAAAAATTTTGTTTAAATATTATTAACATTGATTTCTCAATTATTATGTGTCAAAATCATGAATGTTCTCTAAGTTTTCTGAGTTCTTAGGTTTTCCTTATTAAATCATTTTCTTTCTTTATTCTTAAGTTCTTAATTGGCCTAACTGCCTATAAAATAAATCACAAATCAAAAATACTGGTGTGTGATTGACAATAATTCTTCAATACTTAAATTATAAAATGGCTTTTGATCTTTTTATAAAGTCACAAAATATAAATTCAATTTAAAAAGAGGAATATGAATAAGAGTTGCAAAATGTTTTTAATAGATTTTTTAAAGCAGGACAACTTAGTAATTTCCCTCCCCCTTCTTAGTTGAATTATGCTTACTCTTTGTGAACAGTTATTCTTGGTTGTGGGTGATTACATGTCATGATGGGTCAGAAGGTATGCCTCTATATCCCCTGAACGATGATAGTTTCGTGATGAATAAGGCTCAAAGACACTTAACTCGTCCCGCTCTTACTGTTTATGCCTATACTTATATATTCGATTTCGACCACTATTAAAAACACTTATTCTCGATATAGAAAACAAGTCTGTGCCTATATTTGTATATTCGATTTCGAATATCATTAAAAATAGTTATTTTCGGTATAGTAAATAACCCTTCATGTACAATAATAGACTCCATGCTCTCGGGTAATTAGGTTGGTCGGGTTCAGGGCAACAAGTATATTAGACTAATGGCAAGACATGACTAAAGCATCAAACAAAATGACCAATAGTTATAATCATTTCTCAGAAGAGAGATGATGAATGGGCGTGGGCCTCTGTAGTAATGGATGATATGATGATCCACTCCACCCTCCTCAAACTCCCACAACCAAAACAATATATTTATTGTACTAAAGAAAGCAGGACCACTCACAGCTTTAGATCGGGGTCTCGTAGTTCTTCAACACCGACAGCGCGTGTTAAACAACGGTCCCCCCCCAACAGAGAAAAAGAATTTTATACTTGAAATTACTGGCCAAATCAATTTGGTGCTCTCCGTATATTTCTATTCTATTCGCAGCACAAATACAGATCAGTGTTTTCGGGTAAGATCTATCAGTCTATCGAACACCATGCTATGATATTGCGGTCCCACGCAAATCTATCTCGCCACGCAAGCTTACAGTCAAAACCTTATTATTCATGCGCAATAACCAACAAATAACAGATTAAAATAATAGAACGCGTAGCACCCGATAATAATATCTCAAAAAGTAAAATCCACTAGCCAAAACAAAAAAAATAAGGACAAAAAAGCTGCAACGTACGTCAACAACCCAACCCACTCCACTACACTGGTCTCGCTCACACTTCCACTGCTACTAAAATGCGCCTCGTCTTGTCCCGTACCATAAATTTAAATCCCAAAATAAATTTAAAATAAACCAACCTAATATCAAACTGAACAGAAAATAAATTAAATTAACAGACCTGCGTAATTACGATTTATGAAAATAAAACCGAACAAAAAACAATAACAAGTACGGCGAAGAATGCTGGAGCATTCACGTGAACAGCAGCATTGTCGGCGGTGCTATTCTCCGACGAGCCCGGTGCATCAGATGGTGCTTCCCCCGGAGTCTCTGAGGGCGGAGCCGGAGGTGACGCACCCAAAGGTGACGGCGCCTCAACGGTCACTGGAGCAGGACTAGGAGAAACCACCGTTGGGGATGGTGATGGAGCCGCCACAGGCTCAGCCACTGGAGCTGGAGACGGCGCCTTTCCAAACAACTCAGTAGGCAATAGCATATTGTCAACTGTGAAAATGGCCAACGGCGTTGAGTCAAGCACCGTGTCGGCGATTCTGGATGAACTAACGCCGGTGTGAAGAGTGACCTCATCACCGGCTGTCGTCACCGTCAGATCGAACTTTCCTGCACCGTTAGTGGCCAATGTAGAGATTGGATCCTTAGTAGTCTTCAATGTCCCCTTTGGATTGTAGCCGTTAGCTGCATGATACTGCAAGAGTGCGACTACCTCAGCATTGGAGAGCTTGCTCAGATCAGGAACTCCAGCAGCCTTAAATGCCTCATCAGACGGTGCAAAAATAGTCAAACCTTTAGAAGCCGCTGACTCGTAGGTTTTAATCACACCACTAGTGACAAGCAAGTTAGCAAAGGTCTTGCACCCAGCTTTCTCTAGCAAGGCAGTTACATTGACGTCCGAAGCCGTCGGAGCCGGTGCCGTTAAGACTCCGGGTGCAATAATCGGAGAGCTGATCTCAAGCACGGAGATATTATAAGCAATTTGTTTAACCGATTTGGTGTAGGAAGAGTCGAGTTTTGAGCCGTGAACAGCCGAGCCGAAGCCGACCTTGCCACCTTGGAGATCGGTAATATTGACAAAACCCAAATTGCCAGGGGCATTCCCGGTAGTTTGATAAAGAGTGGTAGAGAGAGTGGTGCCTTTGGAGATTTGATGGAGCTTCTGTGGGTCGTAGTAGTCAAGCAAAACGTGAAGGCTAAGTTCATTTTTTATGACGGGGAGGGGACGTTTGGCTACGAGATCAGACATAGCCCCGTTGTTAAGAACAAGTACGGTGATTGTCTGGCGGCTGTTGATTTCATCGGCGAGTTTGGTTTGAGTTAGATAGCTACTGAACTGGGAGTATTCTGGGTAGCCTTTGAGAATGTCGGTGATATTGTGGGCCGATATAGTAGTGGCGAGTGCAGTGACGATGAGAACGAGGGAAACGTAGCGTTCAGCGCTCATTGTATATTTTATCAATTGGCAGAGAAAATGGTGATTAGTTCAGAGAGTGAGAGGGAGAATCAGAAGTTAAGGTTGAGTTAATACTGGGAAGAGGAAGGGATGAGAGTTAGGATTTAACTAAGGTTAAGGAGTGAAGTTAACTATGGTTAAGAGTTGGGTTCCGTTGGGAATTGGGGCCACGTGAAGGGGAAGGTATGCTTTGGCCACAGCTGGAAATGTAGTAGCAGCATAGTGTCATTAGGTTCTCTTCTTTTGGTTAAATGACAGGAATGACCTTAACTTTTTTGTTACTGACGTGATAAGGCATCTGATCATCACTTACAGGCCAAGGCAACGGCAACGGCAACGGCTATAATGTATAAACCTCGGTTAGAATTTCGAAAGTTTGAATTCCGTTGTTGGTCTATAACGGTAGTCCGACGAAAAGGTTACGACGTTAAAATGGTAGTAAGTGAAGAGGACTGGATTAAAGTATGAAGTAAAAACAATTTATGGATATATGGGAGCAATTTCGAGTCGGTGGTTGGGCTGGGGAAAAACCTCTCACTGATTTGCTTTTCTTGATATTATGATGGAGAATCCTTAACAAACCAGCTGTTTCAACTTTCCACACAAGTTTTCCACTTACAAAACACTAAACGTTAGACCAACCGTAATGCTATTGAGCCAGTAGCCTGGCCATCTTCCAATTTGCTGCTACTGGTTAATATAAAATTGCAAATTGTAGTCCAACTATTATTCCTCTCGAAGTTGCAAGTGATGCCAGTGCCCTTGAAGGACTCTGTCTTGCACTTGGTAAAGTACTGTCATATAATTGAAGGACTTCCAATAACAAGTACTGAAATCAAAAGCACCTGGAGAGGAAGCTTTCCTGCTCAATTATTCCACTTTAATTTTACTTAAAAAGAAAAGTGAATATGGAATTCCTTGGTGGGCAAGTTAAAATCTTTTCCACGAGGCCTAAGCAGCTGGAGATCTGAGGTTTATTATGTGTATATGGTTGTGGTGCGAACTCATATTGTCGGCAACATTTGCATTTGTAGCACCACATGTAAAAGTATATAACATAATATTGTTTTCTATTCGATGCCACGTGACTATGTGCCCCCTTCATCATTTAAATTTGGTCCACGTTTTGCTGCGTGCCTTGGCTTATGGTCACAAATTGGGGACTACAAAATAAAATCAATCTGCGTATTATTGGTTGCCAGTTGAATAACGATTCGGAGATATCACGAATATTGGGCTAGGTTAAACGTTTAATTCAGTCTACTCCCAGCCCATTCTAGGTATCGTAGTAGTCTCATATCTTACTAAATACACCCACTTGTAATCTTTTTAAAGGGTCCATTCAATTCAATCATGATCAGATGGTGGCCCACATAATAGAAATCCAGTTAATGTGTCACTTCATCTCGCCATTAGTGCCAGACAAGAAGTCTGACAGGGCGCGTGAAGAACTTCACAATTGAGAACCAACAAGTCCTGTAATTGGACAGTAAACAACACGCGCATGAAACCCGCCAGTTTGCATGTTGAATTAGATTACTAAAACTGAAATTTTGACCGAGGCTGGCAACTGCAAAAAGCTGATTGCTGCCAGAAAAATTATGACGACCGCTTTAATCTCTTCAACTTTCTATTACAATAGTACTCCGGTCACTCTCTCGACACAGTGTATTAATGGAGGTTATTTTAAGATTTTAAATTTAATTTTACAAAAACATCCACTACTTCTCCGAACTCAACGCTCACTGTTGTGTTTATATTCTCTTTCTTTGTGAATGCTTTGTTTTAGTTTATGTTGTTTGTTGCTTCTGCTCCAAGCTTAACACCAATTACTCTCTCTGTACAAAACAGACAGACGTGAAAGTAGGCTAAAATAGTTCGGGTTGGTTCTTGAAACTCTGCGATAATGGAGCCCCAACCGCTTCGAAGTCTTCCTCCCGGTGATTCTGGTACTCCATCTCCCTCTCTGTAGTTTTTCTTGTTCATTTGATTTTTTTAAAAAATTATTAGAGAAAAGAAAATCTGGGTGTCTGATATCTCCTTTCATTTTGTGGCCAAGGAGAATGTGATGGCGGAACCCACAAAAGAGAGGAGGAGAAATGGACGGTGGTGATGGAAGGAAAGAAGAATATTGTGAACGAAGAGTCACCGTCGATCAAGGTTGATCTCGATAATTGTGAACAAAACCTCTTGGACCAAAACGGGAACCCTGTACTAACACATGTTCAGTATTTTGAGTTTCAACGACAAGCTCTCATATTCGAGCACATGAAAGCTGGTCTTCCTGTTCCTATTCATCTATGCAGTCCCCTTCGGAAGAAAGTTGCTAGCTCCGACCAAGGCGGTATTTATAAACAATATCCCAGCTGTAAGTTTTGGCTACTTCTTTATTCTGATTGTGATGGATTTCACTGATTTGGATTATCTGTTTGGGTATTGTAGTGGTTTAGTCTTTCTGCTAGGTGCATGTGAACTACGATGTCCTACCTTTGTCTAAAGATAAAGGATGGTTCATTAGACTTGAAGAAATGAAATTTATTTAGGTTCAGTAAGATCAAGTTTGTTTGTTCCTGTTGAGAAATGTTTGATATGCTATTTGATTTTTTTTTTTGGGTGATAATTTTAAGTTTATAAGGGTATGTTGATAGCTAAACTAATTGATTGCTCTTTGGTTCTCTGAAGTAAGTTGGGATAATATGAATTTTAGAATGAGGTATGTTTTTCAGTTATTGTTGGTTTATGGTTGTAGACACAAATTTTGAGATATTTATATCATATGTTTCATTATATTGATTTTGCTCAGTCAATGTGAACTTAATGAAGGTTTTTATTTATTTGTTAGTTTTTTGTATCTTTATTCTATGTTTCAGTTGTAGGCTTTGGTCATCAGAATGTTGATGATAGGAAGAGGAGCCGAAAAGCTGATGAAAATATTCGGAAAGTTGATCATAGGTACATGATAGATCCAGAACCGGGAAGGTGCAGAAGAACTGATGGAAATAAATGGAGGTGCAAAAAGAATGCAGTTCCTGATCAGAAGTACTGCGAGCGGCACATGCATAGAGGTAGCCAGCGTTCAAGAAAGCATGTGGAAGCTTCTCAGATTGCAAATCCTTGGGATACAACATCTCCCAAAGATTCAGAAAATTTGAAAACTATTTCAACCCATTCTCAGAATAATCCTCCTGCTGAATCGCCGTTGCCTTTGAACTTTTTACTACCTAGTGATTCAAATTCAAATTCTACTCCCATCCTTTCTCAACTCATGAACCCTTCGTCCAACAACACCAGTAATATCACCACCACCACCAATAACAAACGTGAAAACAAAAATGATTCTATGTTCTTGGGAAAAAGTAGCAGCCACAATGTTGTTAGAGGCAGTGTAAGCGCTGCTGTCACCATTGATGTTGCTAGCAATGCCACACCCACTGTCACTCTCTCTGCACCCATCAATACTAATACCACCACAAATTGTAGCAATAATGATGTTAGTGACTGCATAAACTCTGATGCCACTATCAGTCCAATCCTCACAGGCACTGCTGCTGCCAGCTTTACAACTACTAACACCCCCACCACCATCCACACTAGCATCAACAACACGAACAGTGAGAACATTGGTTGGAAAAGCGAAGGCTGCAGCTGTACTAGTCTCAACAACATGATCATCAGAAGCAGCAAAAGTGGAAACAATGCTATTCTTGGTAATAGTGTATCTGCAGGATTTGGCTTCTCACCAAAAAGTGTTCTTCAAGGTAAAAGAAAATGGAAAACACGTCCTTCTGGATGGGGGTTTAACCTCATCTTACCATGACTACCCCTGCCGGCACATATTAATTCTATGATTAATAACATATTATTCTTGAGCGATTATAAATTTTCCGCTGGCATTCCATTCTAATTCTATGATTATCTCCCCTGTAGATCACCTTGACATTTCGGATTCTAGATATATCATTGATTGCTGATACTTGAACAAGCAGGAGCAATGTTGCAATTGCTTGTTTTGTCGTTCTTGCAGATTTTCTGATCAACTTATCGTTGCCTTTTCGTAAGTCTGTTTGATCTAATTCTGTTTCCAGCAAGGAGAAGGAAGATCCAAAGTGATTGCATTTAGGAACTTTATGGCTGTATGAGATTACAATAGTTGTAAGCTTCCAAAGATGTCGAGATGATTGGTTGCTTCAGTAGGGTTTATCTGCATTGCAATGGTTTATGCATTCAGTTGGAAAAAAATAGAACTTTGACTCTTAACTAAGTGATTAATTTGATGGTATTGAATTCCAAATTTCTATTTCTTCTTCTCTTTTTAGTTGACAAATGGATAGTTGTGTATTTTGTTCTGTTCTTCAATTGTTGGATTTCTGTCATTGAACTGCAGATTTTTGAAATTCATTTCTTCAATTATGTCAAATGAAGCTAATATGCTCTGTGCTATTGTTTTCAGTTCTAGGATGTAGGCGCTCGTGCTTTTATAGAAATGATGTTGAACTTGAGCTAGGAAGATGTAGAAGAACAGATGGGAAGAAGTGGCGGTGTAGCCGGGTTGTTGTTCCTGATCAGAAGTATTGCGAGAAGCACATGCATAGAGGTGCCAAAAAGCGTTTGGAAGCTTCACATCCTGTTGCTAATTTTACCTCAGTTGCTGCCAGTCCTTGTACACCTCGCACTGTGAGCACATCTAAGAAAGCAGATTCTGCAAGCACAAGCATCAATCTTTCGATATCAATCCCAACAAGTCCTCAGTTTTTAACTAATGATGTAAAAAGTCCTACCAGCTACAGTAGTGATGCTACCATCAGTGACACTACCATCACAGCCAATGAAAATAGTAATTTTTCTTCTTAGGTTGCTCTTGGTGGGCTAAAACCTGTGTGATTTTAGGTTTTTGCTGTAGCATGCATCCAAGATCAGTATTGAGGTGAAGCTTTGTTATGAACAAAACAGCTATGTTTCCTGGTGTTGTTTAACTAGGATATATAATATAACCATCTTTTTGTGTAGCAATACAAAAATTAGTTCATTAAGTCCTTAGAAGGGAAAATTATGTTATGCCTCCTAGATGGAAATATTCAAGGGAAATGCTGTATGATATCATATACTGGCTTTCTAGCATGTGATTGAGACAGCCTTGTACAATAATTGATCCGAGTGATTTTTTGCCTTCCTATCCGCCAAAACAATACAAAATAGATGAAAATATTCCCCACTTTGCTTGTTTTATTTGGTGGGTTGAGGTACTAAATGTCTTTTTTTTTGTCCTTCCATCTGAAATCTCGTCCTTTATTTTGGAGTGGATTTATTCCTTCCATTTATTTTATAGTATCTCAAAACACAATCTCCAAATCCCTCTCTTTTCTAATGAAAAACCAAATGGGTATTTTCAGTCACAAAAGCCAAAATTCTGGACAGATTGGACCCATTAACTAGTCACTGTAAATTTGTGAGCAACTTTTTGAATTTAAATCTCAAATAGTGTTTTGATGATAAATGATAAAAGAAAATTAAAATTGTTACCTAACTAATCAGGTACTGATTTTTCTGGTATCTAAACATTTGGGGGGTGATTTTATCACTCTCCACAAATTATCATCAGTTGCCGTGCAACACAATTCGACCCATCCATAAAGCTTGGCTTAAACACTATGTTATAAAGGGGTTTGGGTTGTTATCCTGTTTGGTTCTTCATTGTCTTTAACTGTTTGCTTTCGGTGATTTGAGAGCATTCAATATTAAAGGTTACCTCAGTTCTAAAAAATAAAAAATTCAAGATTATCTCAGAAAGAAATGATATTAAATATATAAATCTCAAAATTTTAACAGCAGGGCGTCGTGGTGCAGTTGGTAATCACGTCAGTCTAACACACTGAAGTTACACAGCTCACTAGCAGCTTGAATTTTTGATATTCACAAATCAGGTCATTACCGCTGGCGTAGCCGATGCATTTGGAAAATCTTGGATTCCATTTTTCTTTTTTGTCTCCATCGAAGCCATAGTTGTAATATCAAAAGTATAATACATAAACCTCCTGTTAAATTTCCAGGTTAAAAGAAATCAAAGCATCTTTGGAAGTTGTAGATATTACAACCAGAATAAGATATTAAAGACTGATGAATCCTAGACACTCTCTGCTTTTACCGAACATGACTCATTAGATAAACAATTCCGCCGTGAATTTTTCCATTGCCTAGGTTTAGAATTTAAAATGCTACATATTGCAGATACCCTTAGGGTCTGCATTCTTGATGATCCAAGGGTGCTCCAAAATCTTCTGCAGTGAGAGCCTTTTTGAGGAGTCCTTCACTAGAAGCTGCAAGAGTTTTAGCTCACATCATGAGGAAGGCAATTAGAATCCATTCACTGCCAAAGTTGTTTTCCAACCAATGTCAATATGCAGAGAATAGATGACGAACTTACCCGGCAGATGAGATTTTTGGCTTCAGCAGAGACACTAGGTGTGGAAGGAAAGGTCAGGTCAACCTTCATGATCCTGTAAAACACAGCTCCATTCATTCAAGGCAGCCCAGTTCACAGAATGCAATAATGACACTAAATTAAGCATTCCAATCCTCTCTCACCTTCTGAATGTGTCCTTTTGACTCTCAGCCTCAAATGGTGGGGCACCGTAGAGGAACTCATAGCAAAGAATCCCCAAGGTCCAGTTATCAACAGCGTAATCATGAGCTTTGTTTTCCACCATTTCTGGGGCTAAGTAATCTAAAGTTCCGCACATGGTGTGTCTCTTGCTTCTTGACTGAACTGACCATCCAAAATCAGCAATTTTTAATCGACCCTACACATAGAATCATAATCAAATGCAAACCTTCAATTGGCAATTTGTTCATGAATGTGATATAGGCGCAGGTACAGTGTCTTATTGGTATGGTTGTATATCAATAAGACAGTTTCATCATTCATTCTTTCAGATTTTCACAATAAAATCGTTAATAAGGATTGGAGCACAGCAGTCAAGGTCATACTCAGAAAACATAAACTTAATCCTAACAACACCTAAATCTGCCTAAAAAAATTTAACATTTAAGCAAAAGCAGGGACAATCCGTTACTAATATGTGCGTCCAAATGCTGTTAGCATAATCTTACAAACCATGATCCACCCAAATTGTTGCTTTCTAAGGTTTTAATATCGGTATGTAAAGATAAGGCATAGTTTCTGATAACCATTATCCAGCTGTTGTTTTTGTAGAAAACTCAGGAAACTTCTCTATGGAAATTCACTATTTAAAAGAATGTCATATAAAGTTTTCATCACATCAACCCCTCTCTTTCTCACAATCTGAACTAGTCAAATGGGCCTAATATAGAACTAATTTCACGAAATAAAGTTGCAGCATGAAAACATTACAGTTGTTTTAAATTTCCTAGATAAAACTAACAATATTCGGGCCAATTAAAGAAGAGAAACAAAAGGGTGGTTTCAGATTATACCTCATGATCAAGCAACAGATTTTCAGGCTTAATATCTCTATGAATCACATGATTTTCATGACAAAAAGCCAACGCATGAGTGAGACTTGCAATGTACTGAAATTCACGGAGAACAAAACGTCAGAATCCCTAATTAAACCTATATTTTTAATTACTTTAAAACAAAAGAAACATAAAACATAAAAATTGTAATAGTAATCACCGTGGCGGCTTGTTTTTCACAGAAACGACCATTCTTTCTGAGCTCTCTATAAAGTTCACCACGATGAGCATACTCTAGAATCAAGAAAATACGTTCATTATCATGAAACCAACCGTAGAGGCGCAGAATATTAGGGTGACAAAGACTTGTCTGAATTTCCATTTCTCTCCTCAATTGATGATGAATTCTGTACTTTTCAATTTGTTCCTTGAATACTATCTTCAATGCAACTATGTATTTGCTCTGCAACCAGCAAAAATATTTACAATTAAATAAAAAATGGGAGTAATAGAAGGATTAACTTTGTGAGAAAATGAAGTGAAACCTTGATTTCTCTGGCGAGATAGACGCTGCCGAATTTGCCTTTGCCGAGGGGTTTCCCGATCTCGAAATCTTGTAAGGACCATTGTCTCTTGCAGTTTTCTACTTGTTCTTCTGTTTTCGAATTCATTCGGTGACCTCGCTGATCCCAGATTACTTCTCAGTGAACTGGTTCTGGTTGGGAAATCTTGGGTTGGCAATTTGGTGGGTCTTTTACAAAAATGACCACAATTCAAATCTTTGAGAGAGAGAGAGACCATTAAAAAAGAAAAAAATAAAAATGGCCAATTGTTTAGCGGAATGACTATAATAACCTTACTAAAGAAAAGTAATCTCGAAACACAAACACCCTAATCCGTTTTCTTCATGATGTCAATTCACCCCGTCAGCCAGAGGCCCACACATCCAATTTCTTCTTCTTTTACGTTTCATTCAGCCACCACAAAATTGCATGAAGGAGCACTAAAAGGAGGCGGTCTGTTTTACAGCAGCCATAATTAAAACTAAAGGTGAAGGGAGAGCCTTCAGAGAGATTAAGAAAGCAGAACAAACCAGCGAACAATATCGGACATGAATATAAATTTTTGATATGGTGCGGTGTAATATAATATTTACCCTTAATATTTATTGGTCAATTTCAAAGTGTTTTTGGTTTTAGTGGTTATTTTGTCTTTTATAAACGGCATTTCTTTTCTTTGTTGCACATAAAAACCTCGACCTTGGATTGGGGCTTGAATTTCTTTTTGAATTATTTAACCCACTTTCTTGGGACGCACCGTTTAATTGTTTTCCTCTTCTCAAAAGTGGGTAGAGTATCAACGTGGCCCGGGCAACAGCATCATTTTTTGTTTCAAGTTCTTTTGACTTTGTGATTTTTAGTGTTTTGGGATCAACAATAATTGCTTTCTTGTAGTATACAACCAACCAGAACATTCTCAAGTTTCTGTCAAGTACAAATTTATGGTTTTAAACACATCAAGATTTAGTTGTATCCAATCAGCGTGTCAATTATTAACAATCTGGAATTCCTTAAAGACACATGTATTTCCCTTTAAGATAAGTTACTAAAAATACACATCATACATTAGAAAGAATATAAAAGAATTTATATATACAAGTGCAGTTAGCTAGAGGCATGTCATGCCACAGATTTTCATTTCCCAGTGGTGTGCCGTTTTTAATTTTGGAAGCGAATTGGTTTCAAGCATATTCTATTTCAGCAGATGCGATGATAAAAAATTAGTTAGAGCCAAACTCCCGATTCCAATGTTCAAGCTCTTCCCACTTGCTTTTGTTTAAGCTTGGTCTAATGACAGCCATTGCCTTCTGAAAGTCTTCATACCTTAGCGGTCTTAGCTGGTATTGTAAAATATCAATTAGTGTAAATGACCTAAGTCAAAAACAGAGAGATAAGAGGAAACAAAAACTTCTAGTTGCATTACCTGATTTGCCTTGACGGTAAGAACTTTAGTACCAAGCTCTCTAATTGGCATCATTGCAGCTTCTTCACACAAGGCTTGTAAATCACTTCCAGAATATCCTATACAGTAAAAGTAGCCACATTAATTTTTTTTTTATTTCTTTCCTTCTTTATCTTTTTTCTTTTCCAATATTGTCATTAGACATTGGGCTCTCTATTGTCCCTAGTGGTGAAAATCATTGGCTGCAAGGGTCAAAGATGAAAGGAACTGCCTCGGTCTAGGTCAAAGTATTGCCACATAAAAATGGTACGTACAGCGACCATCTGTGAAAGAAGTATATTCAAAAGGTTATCATACAGATAAACATCTTACCCTTTGTCTCTCTTACAAGCTTTTCTAGGTCTCCACCTGTCAGAGATAAGACAAGCAAATTATCATGTATTTTTCATTGCATCTTAGTATAGCCAATTTAACCACAATGCAAGCATCTATGCCTCTGACGTGCATTGTCTTTGCATATTATAATATTAGAATAATTTGCAGAATAACATGGAATAAAATAAGTTAAGCAATGAGATCCAACAAAACCTTTATAACTAAAGACCAAGATTGCATGACGAAATCAATGGATTACAAAAAACACCTTTGTGATAAATTTACCAGGTAAGGAAAATGCTTGGCCCTTCAGATTGTGTTTAAGAAGAAGTCTCCTAACATCATCATCTGGTAGAGGAATGTATATTCTCTTCACCTGGTTCAGGGTTTCACATTAAACAAGTCACTTAAGTAAAATAAAAGGCAATTTAAGAGTCAATACTCCCTGGAATTTGCATCAATAACATAAATTTCAAAAGTAAGAAAAACTCATAACAAATAGTATTTTAAATATTCTAGTTCCACTATATTATTTCTTCATGTTGCAATTCCTCCACTCTAAGGGGAAAAGGAAAAAAGAGCACATGACTGTGCACGCACACATCAGCTGACACAACATCTCACTTAAAAAAGTCTAAATATTTTCATAAAG
>JAXCLQ010000001.1:25267067-25290993 GCA_035584115.1 Cedrela odorata | reverse complement strand
AGATCAGGGTTTAACTAAGGACTGCATGTCCAGACATTACACCTCCCTTCTGTCCACATTGCCACTTTTGAAACAAACATTTTTCCTTCTTTTTGGATAAATTCATTACTTTTTCTTTCCTCTGGCTGGCAATACATGAGTAGGTGCTTCGCAGGTATTTATGGTGTTAATGGGAAAGCTCACAACATTAAATAATCCTCACTAACAAAATTCCAGAATATCTGGACAAATTAGATTCCAAGAAGACTCTAGTCTAGACATAGTAGAATTAAGGAAAAAGGAGTTGTGAAAAAAATACGATGTAAGAGAAGAGTACTCCAATTGACATCCAAATTAAGGATAGATTTGACACCTTAACTGTGCAGACATTATTGCAAATTTTGCCCAAATATTAAATAGGAATAACAATAAAATAGAATTATTAATGGTCCATAAGTATATTGTGTTAACACTGCAAATATGCTTTGCACAATATACTAACCAATCTCCTAAGAACTGCATCATCCAATTCTTGTGGCTTATTAGTAGCACCTGCATTAAAATAAAGATAAAAGTAATTAGAGAAAATGAGAAGGGAACCTTAGACATACAACCCAAGGATATTAAAATAAATGAAACTAAATCAGAATTCCTTGTCCTAGCTATATGGGTCAAAAACTTGTGCTTGTGACGAGTCCAAGAGACTGACAAGGTCCCAAACCAACCACTAATATAATTCACTAATTTAGGCTCTCAAAGGAAGATATACACATCCTCCAACCTATTAAAGTTTCTTCCATAGCACTCAAAAATCTTATGTACCAAGTATTGATGTTTTTGTTTTCTGTACACATTAAAGTTGAGCTTTGTTTCAGTTCATCAAGGCAGTTTCGCCAAGTGAAGATACTAAAGTCAGAGTCTCCATAAGTGTTGGATGGGATAGCTTTGGAAATAACAGAAGATATGACCCAAATAAAGCCACAAAGGAAAATACAAGATATGAAGCTTAATTGGTTAAAGAGATGAAGCTTACCCATGACAATTACTAAGTCATTAGGATTAGATGTCACACCATCAAACTGTATTAGAAACTCAGACTTCAACCGTCTACTCGCATCATTCTCATTAGCCAATCTTGTTGACATTATACTATCAATCTGTTAGCAACCACAAAGAAAAATGCATCATCAAGATCATCTAGACAGAATCAGTAGAGAACGAGTCACAAAGGCAACATGTAAGTAAATGAAAGGAAACAAAGAACTCAACCCAGCAGAAAATCCTCAGCTACCAGATGCTACAAGGGAGAAGGTTAAGTAGAGAAAATGATTAGGGTGACGGTGGAGGTATTGCTGATGGTAAAGTTGGCTGTATCAGTAGAAATTAAAAGTGAAACTTCTGGAACTTTTTTCTGAGAACATCACCAATCACAACAATACAATACCACGTGCCTCTATATGACAACTTAAATCACAGCATACACCACACTTGGCATTTTGAAAGTAGCAAAAGTTGTGAAAAGGAAATTGGCCAATGGTAATTATCAAAATAGCAATACTAGATATTCCAAAACATATCCCAAAAAGTGTATCCCTAATGACGTGGCATTCATTGTGTGGATAGGTGAAATGTGTAATAAATAACTTTAAAAATTACACAATTTCATTATCCAATGAGTGAATGTCACCTCACTTGCCATGTCATTTGAGATGCACTTTTTGTGATAGGTTTTGCGATATCAAGCATTAATCTTATCAAAATTGTTTTCAAACCATTTCAATTACTGTCAAATTCTTCCAGATCACCCAAGACTAACACAATCAGAGTGCGTTATCATCTTCAATTAGGTGGTATCTCCAGTGAATAATCAGACAAATACACTAATACAAAGAAAACTAACATAATCATACATCCATTCTTTTGTCTATAGCAATGCGAGCAACAACAACGTAGACACTAGAGCCAATGTGAAACAGGAACAACATGTTGTCTCAGAAAGGAATAGGAGTAGCATCATACTTCGTCAATGAAAATTACAGATGGCTGTCTGGATGTAGCTACCATGAAGAGAGTCCGGACGAGCTTTTCACCCTCCCCCACCTAGAACAGTACAAGTTAAACTCATTATGCTTATACCAATAGTGAATCTAGAGAAGCACAAGTTAAGAATTAATTAAATAAGGATACAATACAGACAGAGACACACCCACTTCGATGTTAGGGAAGATGCAGAAACATTGAAAAATGTTGCCCGTGACTCCGATGCCACTGCTTTGGCAAGCATGGTCTTCCCATTTCCAGGAGGACCAAAGAGAAGCAGACCTAAACCAAAATTCAGAACATATGTTCATGGAACAAGTCTTTTAAATGCAGCATCATTATCTTTATGGATTGATCAATGGTTACCTCTAGCTGGTCTTCGAAGGCCAGTGAACAAATCTCTTCTTTTAGTTGGCAAAATAACCATTTCCATTAAAGCTTGCTTTGCTTTCTCAAGACCAGCTGCAAGAAACTCAGATGATAACCAATTTCAACCTTAAAACAAAAATGAAGCAAAAGACAAAGGAAAGAACAAGTAACATTTCTCACCAACATCTTCCCATTTAACAGAAGGACTTCTATCCACTATTGCCGTATTTATCATTTCAACCAATTTTGACTCATAACCATTACCAGCTTCTGCCACAGATTTAGAGTTTACAACTTTTTCTGTCTGGTTCCTCACCACTGGATTGTTTCTACTGGAATGCTGAGTATTAGGTGACACATTTTTCCTAAAGTTTGATGTTGATGATACTGCAGCAGTTTGTGCATGAGGTAAGGTGCTCTGCAAATATTTTATAAAATAAAAAATGCCAGTAAATTATAATCAAAATTTATCAGAAACCTGAGCTCAAAATTTTGCACAAACTTTCTTCAAGAAAGAGAGCAATGATGCTTCTTGAAATCATTGTAACACTAAAACTACAAGCACCAGTTAAGGAACAGAAAAGAAGAAAAATGACGCCAACAATTTTTATATAATCAAACATGTAGTTGCAGGTCTCAATTAACCGAACTTGCCTCCTAAACACAGTTTCAGTTGCTTCCACAAACACATTTTCTTTGGTAGAGCAGGACCAACTCCAGAACCTTAATAAAACATCCTTTAATGACCATTACAAATATCCCTTCTTATCAAGATTGATAAATGTACGATGAAGCCTATCATATAATATAAGAATTTCTATCCATCTCAATATTCATGTGCTTTCATCAAATAAAGACATGAAAGGGAGCACCTTGCTTTTGATGACAAATAACGGACTTTTACGGTCTGCTCAATGCATTCTAGCATAAAAGCTAAGTATATGACTTTCAGAAACAAACACTACACTTGATACTGAAGATCCAAGATACCCTTTTTCGAACAAATGTAGGTCATTATTGGAATTTATTTTAAAAAAAATGAAGGCACATATCATACTAAATGGATACTAGAAATTATTACACAAATAGGAATCCAGTAATATGCCTTATACTCCAAATTCAAAATGATATGCAAATACATTGGCAATTTAGACAAGATCCACCTTACTATTAATTCACTTGAAAACAACTCCGTTCTAGAACATAAGCAAGCATGTGGAATCAACAAAAATGTAACTAGTTACGTCACTGGCCATATAAAAATATCTAAGTTTAAAATTGAGGATAGAAACATACTGCTACACACTAGCACTTTAATTAGATGAAACGTACCTTGTTTGCACATGTGCCACCTGAAATGAGCGAAGAACAGTAAACACAAAAACGAAAACACCAAACATAAGTAGAAACTTGGCTAAAGAAAACAATATTCAATGCAAATGACACAGTATCAAATACAAACCTGCTCGCCCATTCAAAGCTAGTAATCTGTCAGACACTTGACCCTGCCATTTCGATATCTTTTGCCGATATGATTTCACCTTCGCGTGTTCACTGGCACAAACTGAATTACCAAAAAAAATTCATGATAATTAACGGAAACAACAATCAATTAGAGTTTTCCAATACCTAGGACTAATGTAAGAAGGCGCGGGAGTGGAACTAGCTTCGATCAAAATACGCTGGGCGTTCTTGTAATGAATGATGGCATCGTCAACCAAGCCACATTCTTCAGCCCTAACGGCCTTGGCTATCTCTTCTTTAGCCAAATCAAAGTATCCTTTGATCTTGTATGCGGTTCGTTCGTTTGTAATTGAAGTTCCAGCTACACCGTTCATCGTGGAAGAGCTAGGGTTTTGTTCGGATTCATCAGGCGAGCTATAGTTCGTTAAAACTGAGCCTAGAGAGTCGATGATGCCTTTGATGAAACTCATGTCTGAAATGAAACCGGTAACAATTTAGAGAAAAGTAAATCAAAAGAAAGAAATTGAAAAGATAATTTCGAATTTTCGTACCATTTCACGCATACTGTAAGAATTTTCGGAGGAAATTGAAGTCATCGCAGAGATTATATTATTGTTATATTTCAATTCGCCGGAGAAAAATACAATAACTGGAAACTGAATTCCAAAATAAGAACTGAAAATTGAAGTCCTTCAAGCCTCGAGTCTAGATTGCAAAATTGCGACAGAGGAAGGACGACATTGCAAATTTGGGATAGATGGAATACACGAGAAGCGTTTAGCTTAAGTCAGACGCCATCCATGTCAAAATCAAATATTTTGTTGCCTGCTGCTTTGAAAGTCTTTTGTTAACGAAAATACATTCACTCTAAAATTAGTCGCATGAATATACATACTCAAAATGGGTTGAAATTATTATATTACCCTTAATAAGACATTATTATATTTCACTTGAATGATCTTTGAAATATGTCTACAGTTGATAACCAGTGGCCTCGATAATCGTGATGTAGGTATCACTTTGACTATGGAAAAGGGACTGAAATTTTCATGACTCTGGTCACTTTGGTGTGGCCTGTAGTCACTGCTAAAACTATTATTATGTAACTGGATACATGTATATATATATATATATAGCTATTACCTTTCTCCTTGTATTAGTAGTAAGCATCATCTGAATTTACTAATGGCTCTTCCTTGCTTAGAGTCTGCATACCCTCTTGTTTATAAGAATTCCGTAACTACTTCCATACACCCATTAGTAGGGTTCCAATTTCATAATCTTAGTTCATGTCATAAGATAGACAGGGCAGCACAGTAACAGAGCCATCTGAAAACAGATGAACCATGCAAATACTTGGGGGATTCAAGTAGATATTGTTTCGCACAGTTGCCAATCTCAAACCAACACAACACTACACTTATTATTGGAAGTCCTAACTACAAGGTCTGATGCATTGTTTATTTGAACTCTAGGTTTCTAAGTTACGAAGACTAGTAGTTTAGTTTGATATGGATAAAAATCAAGAGGTTCAAATATAATTTGTGGGTAGCAAACACGACCTCATAGTTTAAGGTACATATTCTTGTAACTTGTCATTCTTCTTCTTCTTGGCAATTAGGGGTCATTATTAATTTATTATACAACAAACTTGATGTCTATCCGCATTATACATTCCTCAATAAATCATCATCCAATTGCATGCCACGAATTTGCACACAAATACATCAATCACTGCAAGAAAATTTGAACCATTCATTTTCAATTATTACTATCACCACCATTATCAACTTCACTGTCTTCCATAATTTGATGGTGCAAATTCTAAACTTCAGGATATGATCAGTGATCTGTTATGCTGGTTTTTACCATTTCATCCTTTCAGAAATGAACATTAGTCAACAATTCAACTTTGATTTTACGAGAGGTGTCTTAATCTTTCTTGTTAGTTAACAATTTAATTAATAACCGGAGAGATTGTATTAATATCAACACGGGCATTATCAGTTAGTTCAAATGGCAAATCAAACTTGAAAACTTCCGTATAATCTTGGATCATATCTTTTCTAATTACAGTTATAATAGCAGAAAATTATTGAATTTCTTTCCTGTTATGTTCTCATCTCACATATGACTGTAAGAAAGTCGAAAATTGCTATTAGTAACTATGCTTATTCCAGATTTTGCCTTCCCCATAAGGTAAATTGTAGCGACAACACACAACCTGTTTATTCAATCAGCCAGTCATTTCACTTTTCTTCATTGAACTGAGCATTTACTTTGATTTACTTTTCTTGATTCTTCCAAAAAGCAGAGAAGATAAAATCACTTCCACATCAACCGTTTAACTTTCAGTAGTTGCGATAATTTTGTAATTCTGGCTAGCATCGATGGATAGGTCCTGTCAACGTCTTCGTTCTTTCTTCTCCAGTCTTGTTGTTTTGGCCTATAAATACTGAGGGAAGGATTGGTATTCTTTAGCAAGAAACATAAAAGAAAATGCAGAAAGCTTGGTATTATGAGGAGTATGGTCCCAAGGAAGTTCTCAAGTTGGGAAACTTCCCGCTTCCTACTCCCCAGCACAACCAACTACTCGTCCAAGTTCGAGCTGCTGCCTTGAATCCTATTGATTCCAAGCGGCGCCAACGACCCATCTTTCCTTCTGATTTTCCCGTGAGTACGTTGAAAATAGTTAGACAAATATATCAAAACATCAGATATACTAACATCATGCATGTGTTGATTCTAAGTTCATGCTCTGACCATATTTAGTAAATTGTTCTGTATACAGATCAATGGTGGAAAAGATATCCTTAGTGTTTTTCTTGTTTCTTATAATTTAGCAAGGTTTATTAGGAAGCAACTGGGTGCAGTTTATTTTGGTGGCATTCCTATAACTTTGTAGTTCTTTTTCAGCAATAGTAAACACCAGTGGCCGAGTAAATGACTAGTATAAACTGAAGTCAGTATCTCATTAATTGTTTGCCCGGTATGACTTTCGATTGCTGCGTGCTTTTGCAGGGAGTCCCTGGCTGTGACATGGCGGGTGTGGTGGTAGCAAAAGGCAGAAGTGTCACAAAATTTAATATGGGAGACGAGGTCTATGGCAACATCCAAGATTTCAATGCAGAGGGAAAGTTAAAGCAGCTTGGAACTCTGGCAGCGTTCATAGTCGTGGAGGAGAGCTTGGTTGCAAAGAAGCCCGAAAACCTTTCATTTGAGGAAGCTGCTAGCTTGCCTTTGGCACTTCAGACTGCAATAGAAGGCTTCAAAACTGCAGGTTTCAAAGCTGGGCAGACAATCTTTATAGTTGGTGGAGCAGGTGGCGTTGGAACTTTAGTAGTTCAGCTGGCCAAATATGTCTATGGAGCTTCTCATGTTGTGGCTACAACTAGCACCCCGAAAGTGGAATTTGTCAAAAATTTGGGAGCTAATGAAGTTATTGACTACAGAAAGACAAGATATGAAGATATTGAGGAGAAATATGATTTTCTCTACGATACAATTGGTAATTCCTCAACTTTCCCTAATAAAAGCTTTATAACAAATTTTTTACCTCGGGAACTTGTTTTTTTCTAGTGGGTTATTTTACTTTCGGTCATTGAAAATGATAATTATGAAAATATTCCCAATCTTCCTAATCTTCATCTTTAGGTGACTGCAAGAATTCTTTTGTGGTAGCCAAGGATGATGCACCAATCGTTGACATAACATGGCCGCCGTCGCATCCGAGAGCGGTTTACTCAAGCTTGACAGTTTCTGGGGAAAACTTAGGTAAGCTCGGGCCTTATATAGAAAACGGAAAGCTCAAACCTCAGATTGATCCAACTGGTCCGTATAAATTTACAGATGTCATTGAAGCTTTCCGATATCTGGAAACTGGAAGAGCTAGAGGAAAAGTTGTCATCTCTGCTTTCCCTTCACCGAAGTTACTTGATCTTATTTCATTTGAGACCAAGAACAATCTTGCTCCTGAAGTGCTTTCTCAGAAAACATCTGTTTACCGAATAAATGCACTAGATACTGTAAATGTATTGCCTTGAATATCCTACTGTGGTGGGAATAGCATGGCATAAAATAATTTTATCAAGTTATTGCACCCATATGATGTACTCTATATCCTCCCTAGTATTTTAAATCATTGTATTATAAAGAAATAAAGTGAGTGAATTGTTTGATTGGAGAATTACACAATTCGCATTTTGATCAACACCATTAGTCTTTTCAGTAATTTGATATGTTATAGTATTGCTCTGGAAGTAATTGTCAATGGTTTTATAATCTGATTGCGAAGGATTGTGACAAAATGGGATGGAAAGGAAGTTAAAACTAAGGACAAATTGCTTGGAAAAAAAAAAAAAAAAACTAAAGACACACAGATAAAATGAACAGAATGAACCATAGAAGTCGCCAACAGAATAAATTGTCGTGTCCTGATAATTTATTTATGACTTGGAATATACTGCTAATTGACATCTACTGATGGCATGCCTGAAAAGAAAATTTTATCAACAACAAAAGACAACCTCAAAGCTCCAGTTATTTTAATTAATTCCTTCGTTTTTAAACATCTTGCCTTCTCGGTTGGGTGCTGTAAAGACTTTATTAAACGGATGATTTTTCTTAAAAATATATATATATATATATATATTGAGTTCATTTGCCTCAAGAAAGACTCTGTTGTTATGATCAGATGGGGTGTGATGGATCTCCACCACCGTCCATTTGAATTAACCCACTTAATCTGTCAATTCCAGCCAAATGAATTTTCAGTAATTTCTGAAGGCTTTGATCTCCCCTGCATGGTCTGATTTATCCGAAGCTTTTGTTCTGTCCTCACTGCATGCCTTCCTCTTGTCCTTTAAAATGACGAAGTGTAATCCTAAAGGCTACATCTCATTGGCCTATGCTACTATAAATATGGTGACTTTGTAATTCCTTTGTACACGCCACCCATTGATGAAAGCAAAGCTTCTCGGTTTTGTTTACTTAGCTTATAAAGCTTAATTTTCTTCCACACCCTCCATTCATTTGTCCACAACATCTGTTTCTTTGTTATTAAGCTAATGGTTTTATTTCATCAACAACAAATAATTTTCTAAATCTTTCACTTTCAAAATGATGAAACCAAATGCTTTTTTTAATATTATAAACAGAGAACTGTTCTATTTATGCATAATAGGGATCATAAATTCATCCTTAATTCCTTCTTCACAGCTTAAAATTGGAAAAAAAATGGGTATCCTCTTAATCATAGTTACGTTCACAGGATTTTCACTGCTCCTTCTCCTTTTAACCTTCTCTTTTCTCATACTCAAAATCTATGGTAGCAAATCAATCAAAGACCCTAGTTATCCACCTGTAAACGGTACCGTTTTTCACCAGCTTCTCTACTTCAACAGGCTCTACGACTACCAAACCGAAGTTGCCAAAAAACAAAAAACTTTTCGGCTTCTTGCCCCTGCAACGAGTGAAATATACACAACGGATACACGAAACATTGAGCATATACTGAAAACAAACTTCGATAAATATTCGAAAGGTGAATCTAATCAAGAAATTATTAAGGATCTCTTTGGCCAAGGGATATTTGCAGTCGATGGAGAGAAGTGGAAGCAGCAGAGAAAGCTTGCAAGCTTCGAGTTTTCAACAAGAGTTCTCAGGGATTTCAGCTGTACTGTGTTCAGAAGAAACGCTGCAAAAATGGCCAAGGCTGTTTCGGATTTTGCCGTTTCGGGTCGGGTCTTGGATATGCAAGTAAGTCCTCTTAGACTAAACGCCCAACAAAAGCAAACTTTTAAGTTTGGGCTTTACCCATGTCTATATGATTTTACTTGATTTGCTATATACAGACCACTAAAATTCCGAGTACACCTCTCCTCTGGAATCCCTTGGTTCGTTTTATAATCACTTTGCTTTATTTTGTAGGATATGATGATGAGATGC
The DNA here is from genome assembly GCA_035584115.1 of Cedrela odorata. Lineage (NCBI taxonomy): Eukaryota > Viridiplantae > Streptophyta > Magnoliopsida > Sapindales > Meliaceae > Cedrela > Cedrela odorata. The sequence goes on along the minus strand of JAXCLQ010000001.1, from coordinate 25,281,195 downwards.
ACGTTGGATTCAATATTCGAAGTTGGGTTTGGTGTAGATTTGAATTGCTTGGATGGTTCAAGCAAAGAGGGGATAAAATTCATGAGAGCATTTGATGAATCAAATGCTTTGGTCTATTGGCGATATGTTGATCCATTTTGGAAGCTAAAAAGGTTCTTCAATATTGGGTGTGAAGCCTCTCTCAGGAAGAACATCAAAGTCATTGATGATTTTGTGCACAAACTTATTAGCACCAAGAGAAATCTTCTAGCTCTGCAACAAGATTGTGTGAGCTATAGTACTAATAATTTGTGTTTCTATTGTCATAATTTCTTTGAATCATTGAAAGTTTGATACTTGTTTTTGTTTTAAAGAATGAGAAGGAGGACATACTTTCAAGGTTTTTATTGGCAAGTCAGAAGGACCCAAAGAAAATGGATGATCAATACTTGAGGGATATAATTTTGAACTTCATGATAGCTGGCAAAGATACGAGTGCCAACACTGTCTCCTGGTTCTTCTATTTGCTCTGCAAGAACCCTTTAATACAGGAGAAGATTGCGCAAGAAGTAAGAGATGTTACTGGTAATCAAGGAAAAGAAACCAACATTGATGATTTCATAGAAAATATAACAGATGAAACACTTGAGAAAATGCATTATCTTCATTCAGCGTTGACAGAAACCTTGAGACTTTACCCGGCAGTCCCCATGGTACAATATTTTATTTTCCAAGACTAATTTTACCAATCATTTTACTTTTAAGCAACGCTTTTTTAATGCTTAAATTTCTGTAAAAGGATGGGAGAAGTGCAGAAACAGATGACATTCTTCCTGATGGTTATAGACTGAGAAAAGGAGATGGAGTGTATTACATGGCCTATTCAATGGGTAGAATGTCTTACATTTGGGGAGAAGATGCCGAGGAATTTCAACCTGAAAGATGGCTCAAAAATGGAAAATTTCAACCTGAATCTTCATTCAAATTTATAGCCTTTCATGTTTGTATTCATAAAATTCTCTTGATTGTTATTATTTATTGTTGTTACATAGGTGCAGTAATCTAAATTTATGCTTACATTCGCAGGCTGGTCCTCGAATTTGTCTGGGGAGAGACTTTGCCTACCGACAGATGAAGATAGTATCAATTGCTCTTCTTCGTTTCTTTCGTTTCAAATTAGCTGATGACACAAAGATTGCTACTTATAGGACCATGTTCACGCTTCACATGGATGGAGGCCTACATCTTTGTGCAATTTCAAGCAAAAATTGATGAATTTTAACAATATCATCGTGAAAATAAACATTATCACTCCATTTGGCTGCATACTTTAATTGTACACAATAACTTTGATCGATTGTCTTTGCTCAAGCTAGAGGTACATCATAACATTTCCGATGAAGTCTACTATTCTCTGCCATAGAATAAAATTAATATATCTTATATATATATATATATTAGTAACAAAATTCAAGAGGCACCGCCAGCCATCAACTACAATTATTGTTAAGAGGAAAACAATCAAGTCATACAAGCACGGAAAAGGGGAAAAAATGCCAATCCATTGAATACACTTAATGCTTGAAATCAACTATAATGACGGTGATGTAATCACAGGAGGAAGCTGGAGCCCAGGTCTTGAGGTCCATCCTTTGCGATTCCTGTAAGCTTCTATTGCCTGCAAACGTAACCTCTCCTTCGAAGCATCAATCTTCAATGCCTGAAAAAGAAGAAAGGAAACTTCTTATTTTTACTGAAACAGTACTATTCTTCCATATATTAATCAAATAAGAATGATGCTACCTTAGGAATTGCAACCAACTTTGGCGGAGCTTCAACCACTTCTCCAAACTTTATATTTTCACATCCAGGAAAGTCTAAATTCTCTTCTGTTTTAGCTTTCTTGTGTTTCTTTTTCTTTTCTTCCAGATACCTACATGAATGGAGATATAATCACCAACCGTTATAACAAATGCAGCATGCACAAGCAGAAGATACGTACAGGACAATCACTTGTGCATTCACTCACATAATTTCACGAGATAAATGAGGCATGGAACCACTCAAAATTTATTCAAAGCCAAACAGGCATAGCATTGATTGATTTATTTTCTGTTACATAATAGAAATCATCTTAACTAACTTCAAAACAAGGGTGGGAGGCTCACTAAAACAACGTTCTCAGCTAACTCTTAACTCCATCTAAATGAAGTTGGCCAAATGAATCCTTCTGCACCACCACTTTTTAACAGGTTACATGAAACCTTCTACATTGGGTCAGTAACGCGAATCTCCCATTAAGATTTTGGCAATCCAAGTTCAAGGGATCAGACATCACTAACATCAACAGCATCACAAGGGGTCTTTAAAAATATTAGCCGAAACTGGACATAATAAGTAGCATGTAAATGCCAGTAAACAACACCCACAAACAAGAACAGATGAAGTATACAAATTAGGAAAATATTAATCACCAAAGAAAATAAGAGCAAAGAAACAATCCACCCAGGTAATTATTACTTCCAAAAAACAAAAATCCAGATTCGATTCTACAAGAATTTGTCAGAAAATCTCTCTCTCGGAACACGGCCCCTGTTCTATACTCAAAACTACTAAATCACTCCAACTAATAAAAAATGCAATTGATCTAATGCAATATTAGGTATCACCTCTTAACCATAAAAAAAAAAAAACTTCAAGGAAAATAAAGACCAAACAAAGCTTACTTTTTCTTTCGCTCTTTTCTTTTTGAATGGGTGCCTGAATTGTTTAATGCCTCAAATCGCAGGTCCTTTACTTCCTTTCGCTTTCTTTTCTTCTTTCTCTTTTCATTTTTATCATTCTGAACAATTTCATCACTGCTATGTAGACGTTGAGGCATCATCAAGTACTCATCATCATCTACATCTTTGATATGAGTTGCTTTAGGCTTAATTTCACTCCCTGGACTCTGTTTCTACATATATTATCCATACATTTTAGCAAATAACAAGACTAGTAGTTAATAATTTTTCATATCAATTAGGTGAATGAAATTTATGAATTTTTTTAGAAACCAGATTTTGATTTCGTTAAAAAGCAAAAAGCAAATCAATGAGGAAGCGGTAAGCAACTAACATGATCAGTATCTGCCTCTCGTCTTGTATTTCTCTTCTCGTCCAGATTGTTCTTTGGAACCTTGTTAGAACCTGAAAACATATAAATTAGTAAATGGCGAACTGTAAAAAGTCTTACGAGAGAGAGGAGGAGCTAATTAGAACAAACCATGACCAGTAGAAGTGAAGGAGATGATCTCGCGGAGTTTAGAGGGCAAAGCGTCGACTTGGGAGGGATGGGGTGGGGGCGGGAGCCTGGCGGGACCTCCGTGCGCTGCTAGGTAATTCTTCTCTCTTCTTTTTCTTCCTTTGCCTCCCATCTCTCTCTACCAAAAACCCTAATAGAATGTTAGAACCCTTGTGTTCTCTTCTCTCAATGAACTTCTTCTTCCTTACCGACTAATCGGATGATCCGTATGCATCCAGATTGTTTAGAGAATTATTATACGGTACTAACCATTATTATGTGGCAATTTTAAATTAGACCCAATCCGCTTTCTATGCTTCAATCCAACGGCTGATATAATTCTGCCTATTCAATTTAATAATGTCGTCTAAAAACTGGGAGGCTGAGATCAACAACTCCAATCGAACGATGAATTGTAAATGTTAAATAAATTTAACAAATACATTTCAACTAGTGGTTTTCCATGTAGTTTTCCTTATCCTGTGGCCCCATTTATCTTATGTTATTAAACAAACTGTCGTGCAAATAGACTGTTGTAAGTCGAAAGAAAGCCCAAACTAATCCAGAACAAAACAGGGTTAACTCTTCTTCACAAAGCTAAGCATGTTTTCCTTGTTCGCGGCGGGCATCAGAAAATTTAACCGAAATTTAAAAATGTGGCAGAATCATTATGAATCATCTGATAATAATAACTAAAATTTTCAACCAATTATATTTAATTCAACAACAATCACAATAACAAGAAACAGCTCATATCCCTACTAAAGTGATATACAAAATATACAAGATACAAAAATGGGTGGCCGTTGAATTTCATTTACTATACAGTCAAAAAAAATTAATAGACAAAACTGAACAGCTTAAGCCTCCGAGAGACAGATCATCAAGCCCATTGTCAACAAAAACGCCACTCCACTGGAACAAAAGTTGTCGAACAGCCCTGAAATAAATATAAGAACCTGGCACTCATGCACACACAGGGATATTCCAGTGTGTCAAATACACACATATGTTACATCCTCAAAGACAGCTACAAACTGTGACTCAAAAGAATCTGAGTTGATCTCCAAACTGAGGCAGCCTACATGCCCTTGTTGTATTTGTTCCTCTAGTATCTACTTTGCGTATCATCTGTACACATTCTCCAAGTAAATTTAGAATGCCTAAAACTATGATTTTATAAGGGGGCTGAGCCCATCACCTTCCCAACCAAGCTTGAGCATTTGATCGACCACTTTCAAGCTCAACTGCAAGCATTATAAAGCAGACTTGAAACTGTTAAAACACATTTTAAAATAACTTTTTTTATTTATTGTTGTTTATATGTAAAAATCGGAGCATTACAACACATAACATCCATTGAAAATAATAGCACGGATAGTTGTTACAATTTTTTTTTTTTTTTTTTTTTTGCATTTTATTTTTTATGGAGGTTCCTATAATTAACAGCCTGATAATTGTCTTCTTTCAAAAGCAATTATAAATGATGCAATTGATTAACAAGAACACAAGCACAAACAATTTAACTTACAGCAGGATCCGTGAATATTATCAACTGTTTATCAGCAGTTGATACCAGTAGATTTGTGTTATCTTTGTTTAAAGCCAGGGCCGTGATATCCTCCTGTCCTTTCCCAAGCTTCAATACATGAAATACCTGCAGAGGAGAGGATTATTTTTCTTTTGGCAATGCAGGAGCAGTAAAGTTCTGACATTGAGAAAGTATATAACAGAAGCTAAATTACTAGGACCTGGTAAAAAGTGTGAACAACCAAGGCATGCAAACATGTCTTTACTGCTATTGGAAGACATTTGCACAACATAAATGTCCAGTCAAAAAAGAGAAAAATGCCCTTTTTCTCTCTTCATTTTCAGTAATGAATATATTAGAAAACCATAACTCCCTCCTAGGTTTCATGGGTCAAGAGCTTGTCATCAACCCAAAAGACTAGCCTATTAGGTGGGTGCTGTCTACTAGCCCTTAGAAGCCCAAAACCAACCCATTGTTATCTGATGTTGGACATTACACAGAGCAAGGCAGAGTATACGAAAACTTTGTTCAACCAAATCGAGAGCATGGAAGAGCATAAAGTTGTAAGCTACAGTAATAGTACTTAATCTCTAAAGAAGGACAATGATGAATGCTGGCAACTATGGTATTCTCAATTTTCCATACCTTCAGAGTGTGCAGATCCAGGAAGCAAATCGAAGGTGATGGAATATCCAATCTGTTGTTATCCGCAGATTCAACTGATTCCTGATCAAAATCTTCAGTCCCAGTCTGCTTTGAATTTAGATACTGGTTGTTATCGTAAGTTCCAGTGTTTGCAGAACTTGAATTCATTCCAATCAGTGCACACTGCCCATCGACAGAAATTTCCATGCAACTAATGCTGCCAGATAAAGGAAGTTTTACTCTAGCAATTAAAACCCCATTAAGGGTAAAGCTACTGAGAGTGTGTTGTAATTTGTTCCAGGTCATTACAACTCCTTCAGACGAAAGACACATGGCATGGGCATCAACACCAACAAACCGTCTGATCAAGCGGCCCCTTCTTATAGAATGCAGCAAAATATCTGATGAATCAGAGCATGAAATAACTATTCCCTGATCTGAACTGACACAACAACAGAGAATTTCCTTGTGGTGACCCCGCAGAACATGTATGGGACCTTCAATACAATGCCTCCTGCTCTTATCTGCCAAAATGTTTGCCAGGGTGCTACTGCTGGTCGCGGTACCAGGTGTGCCACTGGAAGGCTCTATGGTGCTAGTACGAGAAGCAGATACTCTATGTATTCTCCAAAGTAATACTGTAGTGTCCCGGGATCCTGTCACAAGGTAGCTGCTATCGGGGGAGAGAGCAAGACAAGTGACTGGAGCACAGTGCCCTGTAGCTGTTTCTAATGTTTTTGCTCCATCAGACGATAATAACTTGATACTGCCGTCGACATGTCCACCTGGTTACAATCCAAGAGGTAGCAAATAAATATTAATTAGAACAACAGAAAAGGAAATATACTAACATGGGCAAACTAGATACACTGGCAGGCAAAATCTAAACAAGCAGCAGCCAACAGTTCACCTAAAGTATATTTACTAAGAAATTTAAACCAGAGAGAATGAGAAATGGTGGACAAATCAACTGTAAACAAATGAATTGCTTACCAGTGATAATTTCTTTATCATGTGTGATGGAAACTACAGCCGAGGTTCTAATACCAGATGCTGCAAATGCTAGTGCCCGGGGAAAATGCCATTCATCAGTACCAGATCCACTTTGTCCTTTGAACATGCGCATAAATGTACCACCAGCAGGGCTAGCTGTGGCCTTCCCATGTTGAAAGAGGAATGGTGTACCCTGGCCATCAGGGGTGTTGGGCTGCCAGTTGTGCTGTGCAACATGTGCTGCTGGGGCATTAATATCAACAATCACAACAGAATCTGAGGATGCGTGAATAGCAGCTGCAGGTAAATTACAGCGTTCAGGGGCCGGAACAACATATGGCTTCACTTCTTTTGGATTCCGAAAGATTGTCTGAAAAGAAAAATTACAATCGGGATCATCTTCTATCAATTACTAAACATAACGTGAAAGAATATCCAACTAGAAAACTGGAAATTACAGAGGGAAATTTCATAGGATTTCAAGTGATAAGTTATGATGGTATTTATCTCAAATAAAAACAAATTAAACTATCATTTGATCTATATGTGCAAGAATATCTCAAGTATGATTCACCATATGCTTTGTCTCAGGTGCATGAGTTAGACATTATCCCTGATCATACTAAAATAAGCCCCTCAATGGTCCCACCTAGTGTTTTCATGGGGAAGTCTTCACAAGTCATAATCACTTCTCATCTAAAAGGTTCCGACAGGATTTTGTTTTGATAAGCCATTGCCATCAGTGGATCTAATTCTATATTTGAGCAGGATATAAGCTAATCCATATCAGCATAGACTATAGAAAGAGAGTTAAATAAAACAGCAGAGCAAAAGTGCACATGTATAGGCAGAGAAAACAAGCCCTGAAAATGGAAAAGGTTCAGCCAAACTGAAATTAACAGCTACCTGTAAATGGAGAACATTGCCTAATGCCATCTTTTTAATGTGAGGAACAGTTAGGAGTTGGGAAGGAGTTTGTCCAAAATAAGCTATCTGGTCTTGCGTAGCACGCTGTTGTACCTATTGTTATGCAAACACATGAGAAGAAGAATACTGAACAAAACCCAAATTGAAGAGACAATATACCAAAACAAAACTTACGGGATCTGAGATCTTATCAATATCAACAGTCCCCTCATAAGTTATGTAGAAGAAGACATTATTTGCTGATATAGCATCTTTGCCTCGTTGCTTATACCTGAATGTCCAGAGGCATTTGTAAGCAGCAGTTAAGAAAAGATTGGAAAAGAATATTTAAATAAGATAGCCATTTATGAGCATTGCTACATGCTTAAAAGGAAAATAATAAGGTGAAAGAGAAACAGAGAATATGATGACTTCAAAGAAATCAATAAATTGTCAAGAAGGAACCTACCCAAATATGAGATCAACCCATTCATGCAAATGTGCAGATACGTACTCGCTCTCTAGAGCCATCCGATGCTTATGAATGAAATCTATGGGGTTTTCAGCCCAAGGAGGAAGTCTGACAGAATCTGATACATTAAACACATTCAAAATCAGACAGTAAAAATTGAGGATAGTTGAAATTATTTCTCTTAACACAATGGAAATAAATTACTTTGAAGTACATACCAAGCTTTCCCCCTAATTGAGTTGTACCGAAGTCGATTGAATTTTCATTTGTTAATATCTCAGGGAGGTAAAACAACTCAGGAACCTTTGTATGGATCAAAAAAGACATTAATTCAAAACTAAATGTTTCATCAACAACCAACTAATGAGCATATGAAGGTGAGATCAAGCAGATGCATGGAAAACTTATTGAAGAGATATGAGACAATTTTGGTGTACGCTGTAAATCAGACGAACACGTACCAATTCCTTCACATCACTCATGTCCTCGAGAACTCCATTCCAAGTAGCAGCAATATCTGAAAACATTCGGTCTGCATGATCAAATTTTCCTCCTTGTAGTTGAATTGAAAGAGTTGTAAATGGTTCAACTCTAAAAAGATAATACAAAACCTGAAAAAGGAACACCAGAAATATAGAGGAATGTTACCACAGCATCCGCAATTGCACTTCACAATCATATAACAATCTCCAACCATTTGACACTCAATTTAATTGGTATTTGAGAGAGAGAGAGAGAGAGAGAGAGAGAGAACCAAATGAACCATAATAAAAGGTTTCAGACTAGTGAACACAAACAGTATAAACTTGAAATAAAAAGGCCATCAAGTTAATATTTGTTCCAAAGTCATCCAGAGAAGGGATGCCTTGAGAAAGACTATATGACGTTTAAGAACTTTTAAATCAAAAAGGAAAGCATGAAAATAGAACTGCAAAGAAGTTACTGAAGAGTACAAGAAGACACAGTACCAAAAGTCAAGAAGATAACTACAGAAGCCAAATCAGCAGCATTAAAAGACATTGGCTGTTTAGAGGGGATTAATGCCCGTACAAATGTATTGAAAACAATGGCCCACAAAATCATTAAAAGAAACTAACTCAAAATTTTATATTTTATATAATTCTAGAGAATAGAAAACAGAAGAATTTCTAAAAACTTGTATACAGCCTATTGTGCCGTACAGTTACCACAATAATTTAACCTGTTGTAATAAATGAAAGAAACGAATAACTGTCACGAACTTTAGGTACACAACCAAATTACCAATAGTGTTTCCATTTACAGCAGTTCTAATAAATTGACAGGACACAACACAAACCATAAAAAATTAATGGGAGAGAAAACCTACAGTTCCAGCACTAGAGTAATGTGAACCATAATGGAATTTGGGGATGACTGGATCATCAAAGCTAGAATATCTCTCTTGGAATTTTTTAAGCCGGTTCGAATTTAGTGCTCCAACAGGCTGCAAGTATGGATGGGGTTATATGATTGCAGAAAAGAGTGCAAATACACAATGTTCAAATCAAAACTAAAACTATGTCACCCTTGAAAGATCTCTGTAAGAAGTAGGATTGGCAAGATCCAAACTCTTTGAACTGTAATCAGAAAGAATCCAAGGGAAAACTGGATACTGCAAGGATATAAATGAACCTTAACAAAATAGATGCAAAATGCAGTTCCATTTATGAGTAATATTCAAACCGTAAAAAACCCCACCTGAGTGATGTCATTATAGCTACGCCCAGCCAATGTATTCAGCTGCATTAAGTATTCAAAATTGCTGATCTGTAAAAGGATTGTAATTCTACCAGTCATCATCTCTTTTTTCTTTTATATATATATATATATATATATATTGAATTTTAAAAGGAGAAATTAGCAAATTGTGATAGAAAAATAAGATTCGTGAAACATGGAAAATCATACCTCCCACCTAGCCCAGCGTTCCATAAGCTCAGTTCTCTTCAAAAGTTGTTCAGGTCTCTACAACAGAAGATAGTGCACAAATTAATAGGTGGACAATAATAGAAATAATCAAGCCTTATCTTCATTATCAACCATTTATCATGACCCCCACAGGTATAAATATGTATATGTTACCATGAGTTGAGCTTACTAGAAAAATATGAAGCACTACAAGGTGCAAACCTGAGTTGCCAAATAAATATCATTTAGATGAGGAGGGCGCACTTGAACTATAGCTCGATATGCATTTCTTCGCCCCTCAGTACTCTGGGAAGTTTAATTAAGAAGAGAAGAGAAAAAAGACCCAACAATTTAATAAGCAGGGAAATTTTAGCAGTCAAATAACATCGAAGCACATATTTTATATAATCAAAGCACAATAAAAAGTAAAATTAAAAAGAAAAAAAGAGGTGAATTTAAGAAGGAAAATACCCCAAAATCAAAGAAGAAGTTTGAACGGTCAATCATAAACAGTTCCAGGGCACTTCTTCTCAGAAGATATCTGGAGCAGAAACAAGCCAATAAAACTAGACATGAATAACCACTGATAAATGCAGTACAATCTTAAATGTTGAAAGTAAAAAGTCCTAAAAGGCAGTATCTGCATTCAGTATTAGATATCACCAAAAAGAAACTCCTCCAACACAAGTAAGAAGAATATTAAACAGGGTGACAGCTGAATTTCAAATGGTATATTTACAACCAATAAACATACTGGGGAACAAAATAAGGTGCAGTCACCCAGGCATAGTCTGCAAAGTTGGCAAGACATACAACCATATAAATTAGTATTAAATCATATGTTTTCATAGATTAAACGGAATGAGGGTGCATCTTCCTTTCTCAAAAATTACTGGCGAGTTGAGCAATTTTCTTCAATGATCACAAGGGCTTGTCACTCATTAAATGGAAATCACTCTAAAAAGAACCAGCACTAAATACTGTGTTAGACCAAAAGTGTTACAATGGTTCATGTAAATTAATAAATGAAGAAGCTAAAACATGACAATATGAACATAAGAATACCTTCGGCTATAAATTTGATGAAGAGTAGACATCAACCAGCTGCGATCCTTCTCCTGGTCTCTCAGCTCAGAAGTACCTTCCTCAGAGCTTTCAGTGTTATCAACTATAAAATTTATTCTTCGAGTTGTAACCTGAAAGCAAACATTCATCCTATTCTTGGTAACGGCTATCATAACTGAATAAATATATAAAGGTTACAGTAAGCCAAAATTCAGCTTCCAATTTTCATGCTCAGGAGACAGAAAATGCAAAAAGTGTCCCTATTTTATTTTCAATTGGAAACAGGTGAACACGCAGCCAGTGCCATGGTTCAGGGGGAAGGAAGAGAAAAAAAAAATACAGTTAAAAGAAAACAGAAACTTATGTAGGATCTATTTTCATGCATCAGGCATCTCATAATTTAATATGAACCGCACCCCAAGTATTTTAGTACATCAAACTTCATGTAATACATCTAGATCTGCCAAATGCAGAAGAGAATAATACTTTTTAAGAGAGTTTCAAAATCAAATTTTGTAAAATATACCTGAAAGGTTCCCCGAAATTCCCTCAGAGGTCGAACCATAGATGAAGGAAGCTCAAAAACAATTCTTTCATCAAGTTCACTAGGAACATATCCAGGTGCAACTGCTGATGAACTTGAGACTAAATCTTGGTCACTAGCAGCTTGAGCATCGCTAGAGTTTGCTAATGCGTGCAGGGTTTGCTCTGTTCTTTCAGAGACACTTGGCTGATTCTCCCCACCATGGTCTAAGTTATAGGCTCTACCATCTAAGTTATCAATTTCTGTATGTTCATCATCTTCATTTGCTACCTCCATTGAGATTGCTTCTGCCGCCACAATAGGGGCATTTGATGGATTTATCACATTCTGTTGATCCGATTTCCTCTCAATTTGATCCTCATAATTTGCAGCAGCACCTAAATGATCAGATCCCATGTAATTCCTCCGCAAGCATCGCCTCATTCTTGAGGAACTTTCTGTAAAGTCTAGCTTCCAGAAAATCTACAAAACCATTAAAAAAAACCCTCATAAGAAAATGCAACAAGAGTTAATAAATTAAGATAAAAAAAATAATTTGTCTCGCAACATACACGTGAAGGATTGCTTAAATGATCCCCAAATGGGCCAAAGAGACATTTCATCTCAATCAAGCAATGAATGAGTTTGCACCATGCACGCGTTCCAGTGCATAAACGATGATGTGCTATTAGATCAACTTGACTTCGCCTGTCAATCTGAAGATCAAAAACTAATTAAAAAAGGAAAAAAAATGAGATATTATATGCTGCCTCTATAAGTGATGATAATCATAAATGGCAAGCAGCAATCAAACCTCTGATCGTTGCATGTTTCTTGCTAAAGCAAAACTTGCAACTAGGACAGCAATAAATTTATATGATAAAGCACTGAAATCTTTCCCATAAACTGATTTCGTATCAACAGGTAGCAGACATTCCATCCAGGCAACTCCCATGGCTTCAGAAATATTCCATCTCTTCACACGCTCTGTATCACTAGCATTCCTCCGCTGAGCAGATGTGGCCATGGCAACTGCACTGAGTCCTCTTCCAGAACCAATCTTTGCATTGCGCTCAATATCACGTGCGGCTGCCAAGGCTGCAGCTTTTGCAGCAGCCTTGTCCTTCGGGAGAGGTGGTGATTTGTTAGCCACCTCTGGAGTTTTTTGGAAACTTGAGAAGGTAAGTAGCCTAGTTGTTTTTCGTTCAAGTATAGAGTTGTCACGCCTAAGCTGTGAGGTTGCCAAAGGAGCCGGGGTATCCCCACCAGCAGCACCAGCAGCAATCATTGCCAATGCCATAGCAGCAGGTGGTGATGCAAAAGCAGCAGCCCAAGTTGGAGAGATCATAGCAAGAGCAGCCTGAAAGAGGTTAACTGGAATGGCTAAAAAAATACACCAATTATAACATCACAGGTTAAACAAAGAGTAGAAAAGAGTCGACACCTAACATATTGATAGCATTTAAATAGTAGCAATATTTAAACTCGTACTCACAAAATTTCACGATACTCGTGATAAAAGCCAGATACTAAAGATACAACTGGTAACAGGCCAGGTAGTTTAGAAAGAAAAATAGAAATGAGAGATGATATGAAATGACCTCTATAGGCAGTGCATCAGCAGCCAATGCACGATCATCAAGAATGAGAGGATTCAAACCATCAGCAGTAGCAAGTTCATGAATTCCAGCTAAAAGTGGCCGCCACCTCCTCAAGACAGCAACAAATGGCGGTAATATAACCTCAAGATACTGTTTACGAAGTGGCTTCCGGTCCCTGCTCACAGCGTGCCATACCTACAACATAGATTCAATATTAAAATGACCAAAAAAACAATTATCAACGATTAAAACAAACAAAAGACTGATTTTACACATTATGTGGAATAAGCACTAAAACTTTCAATGAGAATCTTATGTTCCAACAAAGATGGGAATAGATAAGAGCCGAGCAAAGAAGCAAAAAGTCTACCACTATAACATGGAAAAGTAATTCCACAGAGAACTGACCTCAGAATAGAGAACACAAGAAGCAACCAACACTCTCTGTCTTTTTGAATCGGAAATTGGCATATTCAAAACAGGTGAAAGCACACTGTAAATTAAAAAAATTAAATAAGTTTAACCCACTGCATATATATGAATTTGGGAGGACGCACAAAGATATAATTGTATAGCCCAGGACTGCAATACCATGAAATTAAATGCAATTACAGACAATTCTTTATGTATCATATAATCATAACTATCTTGCGAAAGTTTCCAGTGTGTATTTTCATATTTGCGTAAAAACCAGTTTAAGTAAAGATTAAGTAAATTGGAAATCAAACTTGAAAAACATTTCTTTCAGATTCAGGTAAGAATTTTTACATCTACAAGTGCTCCAAGATTACTCTCAGAAATCCAAATTGAGAAGCTAACAAAGCTGAAGTCGTGTTTCTACCATTACTATAAACAGGTCCCTAAGTCATCCAAAATTACGACTCATTTCTCCCAATGCAATTTAGATACATGGAAAAATCAATAATGTATGATAGAATTCAAAGGAATGTGGAAAACACTCTGGTTAAGGTACCTCCACAACAATGCAGATCGTGGTTTTCTCGTTGACATTCGAGCACTATTATCTGAGGACCCAATGTTGCTCTCTTGTCGATGCAATCCTTCCGACATCTCATCTTCCATGTTGTCATTCCTCATGAACATACTATCTTTACTGTTATCCTTTTCTCTCATTGAAAGAAGTACCATTCGAAGCATGCATAAGAAAGGCTGGTCACTATCCAGCAACTGGTAAAGTGCTG
>JAXCLQ010000001.1:25252907-25266743 GCA_035584115.1 Cedrela odorata | reverse complement strand
CTGCAGCAGTAAGTCGTTCCATCACTGCAGCAGATATCTGCCCATTTGCATCTGCCATTGAAGCAAGGACCTGATTGAAATATTATTAGTGCAAGTGGCATAATATAAAAATTGTAAGTTCTCTGAAGGAAAGCATTTTAGATATATAAGAACAGAACAGCATGAAGAGGAAATAGACTATTAAATTTGACTTGAATTGACAACCTACTATTAAAAAGCAAAAAGGAATTCTTGGTTTGATCACTTCACTACTAGGTCAAAGATGCCTCTTCTTTTCATTTACTACAGTTCTTTATCCACAGGTATTTTAGCAACCGGTGATACATGTATGAATCAAGGATCTACTTCTGTCACATATAAACCCAGGTTGACATGGAAATAAAAGACAGACAGACATACTTTAGATACGTACAACTGCATAATGAATTAATTGACAAGCATAAACCATAAAATAAATATAAAAAGGTTTCTTGAGATTACTGTATACATACATCAAGTGGGAGCCCGTTTGAGTCACTGGATAATGATCTGCGATCATCCAAAGATTCCAATGATTCTCTACCAATTGATGACGACGAACTTGGGCGGTTATTCAGTGGAGCTACCAGATAAAGGGTAGATGGAGAACCATCTTTTTTTCTAGATGCACAAGACAATTTGCTTTGTAACCGTAAATGATCTTCAACAAGCATTAGAATCACAATAGCATTCTCTACCAAAGCTACAGAAAGCTGTGCAGCGTTCCTTGCTTCTACTTTAGCATCTTTTGGTGGCAAACCCTCTGCAGCAACACCAGCAGCAGCTGCAGCAATAACTTGAGTCTGCAAAAGAAAGGCTGGATGTAGACATTATTGCAGTTTTTCCTCCTCTAGTCAACCAACCAGAAACACGAAAACCAGAGGACTGGCGTTGTCATTGTTATCTTTCTAGGATGTTACAGCAGATAAGGGGAAAAGATAAGTATAAAATTAGAAATAAAGTTCTTTATGGCCAAGTAATTGGTCAATTAAGTTAGATGATGAGGAAAGAAAAAAATGGTCAAAATAACGACAAATACAATAAATTTAGGTAAAAAACAATTGATGACACATCAATCCACAAGTTCATCAATTTTTAACTACTATAGAACTTTGGCGATTTTCTTTTTTTTCCTTTTAAGGAAAATATGATCAGTCTCAAAAGCGTAAAAAGTATCAATATAACACTTTCAACAGAAGATCTATAAAGAGCAACAAAGAAAACAAAACAAGACACCAAAACATATAGTAACTGATATAATATATCTGACAAGCATGACAATGTTGCATCAAAATCCAAAAGTACCTGAACCTGCAGTTCTCTAGTGGCAAAATCCAGCAAGCCACCCAAGAGCCTTCTTTTAAATATTGGCAAAGATTCCTCGCGTCTTCAAAACATGGAGAAAAACCAAATTATCCAAAATCAAATAACAAGTTTAATATTGCAATAAAGGAAACAACAAGTCTTTTCAATATTATTCATGCACAGAAATAAAATTATTAAAGAAAGAGCTTCTGTCATCTGCAAACTGCACAGAAGAACTCCAGATAACTAACACAGCATTCACAAGTGCTATCAATATATAGGGATAAATTTCAACAAAAACTAATTAGAAACATAATCTATATAGCCTGCAAGTCATAATCTTAATTTTGATAATACTAGTTCATTCCCTTCCCTACCCATGCTTTAAGTAAGTCTATTCTGTAAATAAAAGATTAAAGATAACTCTTATTTTTACAAAATTTGTATTCACAAACTTTATATACAAGTTAAATTGGTATAGTTACTCAAAAAGATTGAAAAAGTTTAAAAGTTGCAATGCAATAATGGACACTCTGTCCAACATGAAGATTGTATCCCTCGTACAAGAATATTTGTGCCTGTGCATGATCACAATTAACTTTCCACATGAATGATAAAAGTAACAACAGTTAAACAATATCAGGCATTGAAAGTGCAAAACAGGGTTTGTAGTAAAGAGATTCATCACAACCCTTTCTCAGGAATGCAAAAATAGATCGTTTAATTTGAACACGAGGGCAATGACTGTTGGTGAAATTCAAACATTCTCTGAGCAACCAAATTAAATAGCAAGTGGGGACTTAATGGAAGCTGGTCAGTAGCATATGACAATAATACCTAGTCCGTTGATCTCCAGTGCTAGATCCACCCACAATAGAAAGCCATTCTGCACAATGAATAGTAGCTTCAATATCCTGTAGAAGGGAAATCAAGCAAACAATAAATAAATCTAACATAGCCAGAAATTAGAAAACATATCCAATTACAAAAAAAATAGTTACTTACTCAAATCCAAAACATGCAATTATTGTAAAAACAACACAACTGAACTCAAGCCTCAATCCCTACATGATGAGGTCAGCTACATGAATCCCTTTGGCAGGCTTAGTATCATCCACTAAGCCTGGAAACGATGTCCCCAACCACAACTTTTCGGGACTTCTTTTCTTCTTTGTTACCATTGCATCAAGACACTCTTTCATTTGTAGTTATTCCACCTTTATAGAATAAAACATGAATTTCAATTATCTTCTCATCAATTGGTTCTGCCTCTACCTTTTCAGAAAGGCATCAATTATGCCTTCTAACTTCATTTGTATTGCCACTTCTACGACTGTTGTAGCATTTGACAAGTCACTAAATCAACTGGTATGCAAGACACACGACTAGCTATTCCTTGACAAGCTAAGTTTGAAGAGTTTGCATGGAAGACTCAACCTTCTGCCTAAATATATTTAAAATTCTACTCTTCATTGACTGTCTGTTCTCCAAACACTTCCATCTTTTGTCTAACATCAAGCTTTCATTTTTTCCTCTCTTTCTAATAGTAATTATTTCGCTTTTGTCTTGACTATAAAGTGCATTAAACCAGGTTCAGCGATGTATTTGGATTGCCAGCCTTAATGTTGTAACAATTGACGGTACATAAAATAAAAATTGTTTAATGCGTATGGGAACAAACTAAACAGAATTTGGATAGACACCTTCTAAGAACTAAGATGCCAAAGCTTGAACACACTGGCATTATTAGAACTAAGAGCTTTTAATCACAGAAAAAAATATTCCCCAGTATAAGCATCTGTTGGCACACCAACATATAAACAATTAAGTACATATATATGCATCAATAAATTAACATTCACTTAGCAAACGCTAACACGTCATCCAACTTTGAAACTACGAAACAAGGAACAATCATAAACAGGAATGTATTCTGATGCATGTAATGTTCTTGTCACTGAGTTCACTCTTTCCTATAGCCACAATTTAAACATGTGATAATAACAATTCAGGTTACCTTTGACTTTGAATAAAATTCTGAAATTTTTCTTGACCTCTGGGATTCCTAACTTAAAACTTTCATAGTTTTGGCATTTTGAACTAAACCTACAATAATTTACAGAAACAATAGATTTTATTTCAAGTTCCACCGGTTTCGAGTGGATTCATATTGGCAAGCAATCAGGGAAATGCAGAGATCATGAACGTACGTGCAAGATACTATAGCAAACAGAAGTTTCTTATTAAGATTATTACATTAAAATACTAAAGAACAAACAATCATATAATGCTATAAAGGATTCCAGACAGACATTCTTCAGGAAAAAAGGAATAAAATATAAAGAATACAATATCAACCTTCCATCCATCCTTCTGGCGCATTGAATGTTCCAACATGATAATGAGGAAGTTATGTATAAGATCCTCTATATCCCCCAAGTTTGCTGAACTAGACTGCTTGTTTGCATCCATCTATAAGAACAAGCAATACATATAAAAATATATACGACAAGAAGCTCAAGTATACATGCAAAATTTCACCTGATAAGATATATGCTTGTTAGCAGTTAAGAAACTTGAGATATTTCTTACTCTTAACTAAAAGTAACCATTCTAACTTCTCATGAGACCAAAAACTAAACATGTGAAGATAATATGTTGAGAGAGAGAGAGAGACTGAAAATGGCCAAGATTACCTCATAGTTAGAGATGAGAATCTCCAGAATCCACCCAGGCCATTCCTCCATCTGAGTCAGACTATTCCTATTTTCTGGATGACTGCAAGCCAAAATCAGAAGATCCTGAAATGATATAGATAGAAGCAACTCAGAGAAAATCAAGAATAACCTTGATCAATAAAACTGAAAATGCGCAAAGAAAAAGAGCACATTAAAACTATGGATGTAACCTATAGCATCAGGATAACAAATGCGCCATAAACATATTTTCAGGACACAGAATAACAACTGTACATTCCTCCACACACTTGCAGAACTGACATGCTGAAATTAAGACAATACTGCCTATAATTCATACAAAAGTGCATATAGGAATGTGAATATGTATATTTTTTAAATAATACAACACAAACATCCTTATGAACATATATTTCCTACATAACACAAAACAAACCTCCTTATGAACTTATATTTTTTAAATAATACAACATAAACAACAGTTAATCACGAATGTCGCAAATAAATCAAGGAGGTACAATTCTAGTGCCTTTTACGTTAAAATTATATTCAATAAACTCATGCATCATTAAGACTGTCTCGGCCAGTAAAATCAAGATCTGAGAAAACATTATGACAATTGCTCCATGCTCTCAATCTCCTATTAGTTTGGGAGGTCAGATAACAAGTATGACTATCTTCAAGCATATAAATGCGTAAAAATCACAATACCCCCTATGGGTAAGAGACATTTAAGCCATAATTATGTGCATAAGGCAATTCAAGTATGCACAGAACATGATGCAAAACTCATGGATGTACCAAAACTTATTCGCTTTATAACTCCAGTTTTCAAACAAATAAGAAACAATTTTCATTCAACAAATATTCACACACGCACAACAGATGAGAAACATGAACAAATTACCTGTAGTGCTCGGCTTTGTAAAGCCCAAGATGCATAAGGAAGTGAATGCAAAACAACCAACAAAAGTTGTGAATGTTCAAAGCGATGACCAGAATCATAAAAGTTCGAACTATCCTCTCTTGATGAAGCATTAATCTGAGAAAGAGGGGAAAACAAACAACGTTAGCGTGAAATATATATGACTTAATCAACTGAAACATATTAAATTAGCCTATCATAGCTTAAAAATATGAATGATCCTCCTTCATACAATGTAATATAAGTACAGCAGATCATAATGGAACTTTTACTGAGTCTATCAAGGCTGCATGAGCAGAATATTAACACTAGAAAACCCATTTTTCACCCATTCTCCCCAGCAAATTCAAGGGTGCTCAGTAGGAACCATGTTAGCATTGACAAACAGACAATATTTTCCATTATAATAAGATAATTCAAGCATAATAAAAGGTCAAAAGAAGCAATTGAGTAGATCATCAAATCAATGATGGTGGAAGATCACAAACAATTATCTCAAGTTGAACAGTTCAGTATCACTGAGAAATGGACAACCAATGTGAACTTTACTCAGAAAGCAAATATGTGTTCATGGACATACATGCTAAGTCAATAAAGACAAACTGGACCAAACCATGGAAAGCAAAAAAAATGTACAAGCCATCTGAGGCACTGACATATATAACAGTATGATAGGCAAATAATGGAACTTCATAAACCCTTGATAAGAAAAATTACATAAAAATAAAGTTTGCAGATTTAACACTGCCATGTTTTCAGAACAAAAAACCCATGGATAAAATGAAGCTGAACAAAGAAGATTATGTCCTACCGAGGCTCCCAATAAAGCTGTATATACATTGCCGGTCAAAAGTCTAGTTGGTGCTGCCTGAAAAGCCTTCTGTAAAGCAAAAAGCAGAAGAGAAACTTTATCTTCAAACATGGTGCCACCTCTGTCATGTAGCCCAATGCTCGCAAAATTGCTTGTCATATCTGAAGGAGCAGATGAACCAACTTTTAGATGCCCAGATGATATCAGAGCACCTAAAAGTTCAATAATCCCAACAATGATGCCATCACTTTTGTCGATATTGTAAACATTATTTCTCGCATTGTCGGCGCTGATCGAAAAACTTATACCACCCAAATTCTTGACAAAAGGATTTTCAGTAACAGATGATGTCCTTTCAATTTTCTCGCTGGTGGAAATGGCAACAGAGCTACTATCAGTATTGTGGGGCTGAGATTCAAAATCTTTCTCCTGAGAATCACTTTCCTTTGGGGTTCCCACAACATCATCCTGACTTCTGTCCAAATTCTCAGACTCAGAGTCCAGTTCAGTTCCTTGTACAGACAAGCTTTCATCGTTCTTGGTCATTGAAACTGGAACACTAAAGTCACCAGCTTTAGCTTCTTTTTGCAGCAGGACAAGAAGTGATTCTATCCCACCAGATGCTATAAATACCTCTGCAAACGCATAAGCTCTTTGTTTATTTGGTTGTACCACTAGCCTGTAGATCAGATGCAACACCCTGGCAACCTAAAGAAGAAATAGACACGGCTCATTTCTTTCAACATGAATCATCAAGAAAAAGATCGTTGAAATTCAACATGTGAATGATCATCCTCTAATGTCAAAGACAAAAAACATCATAGGGAATCTCAATACAAGCAAAAAGAGAGGGAGGGAGAACAGGAATGAGATGGAGAGTATGAAACATATCTTTGTAAATTCATCTATAAAATACATACACTTATACAAGGTAAATAATTTAGAAAATTAACCAACTGATACAAAACAGATGCACCCATTAATAGGCTATCAAATCCTCTACAGTCCATTTAGTGTCGTTATGCTTTGGGTTGTTCAACATTTCCCTTAAGACTTTGAAGAGCATGAAAACAGGTTGTAAAAGTGCCACATAAATTCTTCCAC
Source organism: Cedrela odorata (assembly GCA_035584115.1). Lineage (NCBI taxonomy): Eukaryota > Viridiplantae > Streptophyta > Magnoliopsida > Sapindales > Meliaceae > Cedrela > Cedrela odorata. Next base: position 25,259,884 of record JAXCLQ010000001.1, on the reverse strand, counting down.
ATCAACAACCTAAATAAACTGGATCAGTTGTAGGTATCATTTTTTTGTCATTCTATTTTTCAACCAAATCCCAAACAACAATGTCCTCTTCTACTACTCTATCCTCTTTTCAGGTCACCTTTCACTTTGGTTTATTCAAACAATTTTATGCTAAAAGGAAAAAAGTTTGAAAATGCAATCTAGAGTAACATTTATGAAAACAAGTGAATACGAGAAAATTGGTAATACAAATAAAAAGACTGAAGGCATACAGATATATCATAACTTCATCCTTATATAAGCAATTATATAGCACATGCACACATTCTTGAATGCACCATCTCAAAGATCAGTACATACAACAAATTACAGAGCTTCAGTTACACCAATCATAAATACACGCAGTATGCATTTTAACACCAATATCAGCAAAGAGAGAATTAGAAAAAAATTAAAGCCAGAAAAACAAACAAACAAATATAGAGGTAGATCCATGCATGCACTTCTATAAATATTAATATACATATACAGACACATTACATGTATATAAACAAATATGTATGCATGTATGAAGTGATACACACTTACAGGCAATATCTATGGTAGTTACCTGATTGGGTTGAGGGCAGTCAACCAAGAAACCAAGTAACCGACTGACATCATCTGCTGCTAATGAAGGAGGTGTTGCCCCAATTAGAAGTTCAATTATCACCAAGAGTTCATCAACCAAAGCATTCACTTCACCGACTGGATGCATTGACTCGTCTAGAGAAAACGTATTCAGAGAATCCTTTTCACGAATTGTCCAATAGCACCTTCTGCAGCCATCAAGAAGCATCTGAATAGCATTAGCGTCACGCATTACCGAAGACTCTGTGAAAACCATGTCTGCAAGCGATGACAGAAGTTTCTTTTGTAGTCCATAGCTGCACAAGCTCCATATTCTCAGGTCCAGTAGCAGTGTACTGAAAAGCTGAACCTTAAGTGCATGATTATTCTTTTGAGATTGACAAAGTGCGACAACAGCTGCTACAAGTTCCTCATCTCCTACACCATTATGCTTTACAGCACCAAGCAAAGACAAAGTTTTCAGAAGATAGTTTAAGATTCTTGACAAAACCTCAGGTCCTCTGGTACGAATCAACTCTTCATTGTTCCCAGGGTGTTGTATAGCAAAGGTAATAATTCGGAATATTGGAGCAGCCAGTGCAGTAGTCGCCGAAGACAAAGGAAGATTTCCTGGATGCGGCTCCAGGCTATCCTTATGCACATTGCTTATTGCCAAAGGAAGTAAAGACATGGGACCTCCATAAGCCAAGGCCCACAAAGCCTCCACTGGTCGCATTCGTGTAGCGACATGAACTTGCCCAAGAACTTCAGCTGGTCGTCTGAGCATGCCTGAATCATCAAATGCAGGTATTATAAGAAAGACAAGCAACCCAGAAATGCATTTAGCCTCCTAAATGTCAAAGCATTGAGTACAAAGAGAGCCAGTAGACAAAGAAAGAAGAAAGAGATAAAGAAAGAGCAAAAACAAGCGAGGCAAGAGAGAGGGGAATATATATACACACACACACATGCATACATATGTATGTATATCACATACTCCATCCATTCTATTATTTGTATGTATAGAGTCAGGCGAGGACCTAATAAAAATTGGAGAAAATGTTTAGAAGTGATTCAGATACCTGCAGCACCAGAAGGAGAAGCATCGGGACAGAATCGTCCACTTAGCAATAAGGGATGGTAGAGTAGGTGAATGTGTCCTCCAATTTCTGCATCCAAAATGCAACTTTCCTCAGCCATATTTCGCAAATGGTCATTAGTGGCTAGCCAAGGAAGCCCCGCCCCTTGACCAAAAGAAGGTACGGCATCCCCTCCTCTAGAAGCTAAACGTGCCATCCTTTCTGAGCCAATTGGCTCCTTAAAGATATAAACAGGCCCCATCTCAGCAAACAAAGGACACTGACGACGCCGACGTTGTAAACCAGCCATTGTAGGAGGGGGATTTGTCCCAACGCAGCAAAATGCAAGAGGCTTGGAGATCCGAGGGAACTCAAAAGGACGACTTTCATACAAGGATCCGTCAATATATAATCTCAGCTCACTATCAGCTTTTCCAATGAGTCCTTGCTTGCAAGTATGCTCTAGGCCAATAAAATACCAGCACTGTGGCTTAAATGCATGAGTAAAATGCAAAGAAGCCTTTTTACCCTTTCCACTACCACTTTCAACAACCAAAAACTGTGCGTGAAAGTATGCCTCTATCCCTTGATTATCACCAGATAAGAAACTGAACAAACGTGGCATGTGTGCTGTTCCTTCACCAGCAAGGGCACTGGCAGCAGCTGCAGCCGACATGGCTGAAGATTTTCCCGACTTGGCTGCAGCAGCAGCGGCAATAGCAGCAGCAGCAGTCGCTGTGTTTAATGTGTCTGCAAACGATTCAATATAGATCCAAGTAGCAAATGCATACCCATTAGTAAATGGCCAACGGCCCTCCCCAGGACCAAGCAAGCCAGAGCTTTCACCATCAAACTCGAAAGTACTTGCTGGTCCCCTTGATTCCTTTCCAGCCATTGCCTTCTCCAATGAAAGCATTAGGCGAGTTGCCCACACAGTAGTAAGTGTTCTTGTAATAACTTGAAACCATCTATGCAAATCAACAACATTAAGAGAATGTCCAGCCAAGTATTGAATGCAGTAGCATAAAGGGGTCCCATCCCATCTCAGCTGCTCTGTTGAATCTACATCCTCTGCAAAAATCTTCTCTGCTGACCCCAAAAGAACACCTAATAAACCAGCCATAGAGCACATTGCTCTATTCCTTGTGCAAGCTCTTAATATGGCAAGCAATCCCCTAATCATCCTTGTCCTAGGGGACATGTATCCCTTGCTGTCACCAACCCAAGGAAGCCAAGGAACTAGATCACCAGCCACAATGGCAGCTCGGGAGTTTAGCATCACACTGGGAGGATTGTTATCCTCATCCTCAAAGCATTCTACACCGCCCATTGTGGCAAGAAGAGAATCAACAACCAAAAAAGCAATGCTCTCTACTTCCTCCCCTGTTCCAAAACTCTCAACACCACTCACAATATTCTTCAGTTTTTCCAAGCTTTCAGGCTTCCCCATGATTGCAGAATCAACTAAATGCAATAACTCTGGAGAAACATTTGGCATGACAGTTTTAGGCTTGGTTCTTGGTGGTGAACCCATGTGAGAGTACCCGGTATCCCCGTATTGGTAAGAATCAAGACTTGTCGATGAGATTGACTGCGTAATGGCATAACCTGTAGGTATCTCAGGTCCAGGGCTCGAAATGCTACGATCATGCCGCGGTTCACTGACAGAAGAAGAATCATACCGACTCCTGTTTGAGACTTCTTCAATCTCACCATACGAGAATCTTACATTATCTTGATCTTTTAAACATACCTGATCAAAATGTTCTTCATCCACTATTGTAGATGAAGAATAATCAATCCCTTGCACAACTACATTGTTGCTTCCTATCTCAGTTTCACCACCACCAATAGCATTGGTGTTTTCTTGATTAGATGTTCCTACTCTATCCTGTACAACACTAAACCCTCTAGAAGCATCTGAGCCCTCTCCAGAAATTTCTTCAACCTTCTTCCTTTTCTCTTCCTCTTCTTCCATTGTGTTATAGCTTTAATAACCTACCAAGTATTCATATAATTTACAAGCATCTATGAAAAAATAGAATAAATGAAATCTGAATGCCAGTTTACTACTTCAAGTAACGGTAGAAAAAAGTAATAGAAGACGCATATCATGATCAATTCAAAAAAATCGGCCAGGTTCAGCAAAATATGAAATAAAATTCATTTAGATATGATTGGATACACTTCAAACAACCCAAAGTAACCAAGTTACACAACAGATTATTCAAAAATAAAAAATTAGCCCCCCAGTTCTTATGCTACGTATTAACAGTTCTGAAGAAAGAAATACTCCGAGTTTGATCTAGTTAGAATTAAAGAGTATACAACCAAAGAAAGATAACATACACAACTAAACTGGCCCAAAGGTAACTCATTGTTGGCTTACTTAAGACTCGTATATTTGTAAAACAAAACATTCTTATACACAATTCTCGTGCAGTTCCGTAAACTCAAAATCAAGCCGAATATATCAAAAGACGTAGTTAAAATATAACAGATCTTGACCACGAAGACCATGCATTTATGCATATGCATATATACAAACACACAAAGACCAGTACAAAATGCAGGTATTTCAAATTATTCGAATGAAAATTTCTTAACGAACCGAATAATAGATCAATGCAGTAGATCGATCAAGTGACTAAAAATGTGGCATGTACAATAAGTATATACATAAATAGTGAGAGAAACAAGACAATGAACTCTGATCCAAGCAAATTTGAAAACAAAAGATTGAAGAAACTACAAAAACCAGAGAAAAACCAGCGAATTAATCGTGTGATTTTAAAAACAAGAATTGAAGAAAATGTTACACATAGTTGATAATGATTACCTTCAAGAATGCGACAGTGATTGAATTACGAGCGAGAGCTACAGAGAAAGAGGGAGAAAGGATCGATCGAGAAAACAGAAGAGTAGAGAGAAATGTTTGAGAATCAGAGGGGACGAGAGAGGAGGCGAATTGGGCGCGGAAGAGATGGAGGATTTAGTAATATAGGCCCTGCCTTGGGGTTGCCCAGTCAAAAACAATTAAACAAGCTATTTCCAATTGTTTTTGTTTTATTTTAAATTTTTTAATTTCATAATTTTCATTACCGTTTGAAAAATCTTGGTTTCTATCTTAACTTATACGCGAAGTTAAATCATAGTTATTATTAGATTTCTTATATAAATAATAAATAATAATTTACAAATTGTGTACTTTTAAAATTTATTTATCACCAAATTTGAAGGAAGAAATGAGAGAGGAGGGCGGATAAGTAGGACATATTGGGCTCGATACCTATTTGGTCCTTAACGAGATAATAAGATGAAACTGTATACACCCGTGTTATTTCTAAATACACCGCTTACACATATTTAGAATAGGCATATGCAGCGTTGGGGTGTAATCAGAGTATGATTGAGTTGTATTTAGTAATACTGAAGACTTATTTTGGGTTTCACAGATCATCACGGAATTTAGATAGTTGTTCAAGTACTCCAGTCCAGTTATGTAAAATATACGAGTACAATTGTACATTTTAAATACACGTTAGTAGTACAATTTTTTTTAATAATAGTAATAAAAATAAAAAAAAAGATAACCAATCTAGTCCTTGTATGTCTTCAAACCATGATAAAGGTTAAAGAGAGTTAATTGTCAAGGTGAAAATATTTTAGTGTGTTGAAGACTTAATTGGTGAATATGAAAAATTAGTTGAATAAATAAGATATTATTGGGGATTAACAGATGTGATATTTTCGTATAGCCCCTAACAATATGTCTTTGTCTTTTAAAGATGCATTAGCGGAAAATATAAATTTTGATTAAAATGAAGTTGGAATGAAATAGTAGGGACTAAATTAAAATGTATGTGTGAACTAATTCCATGCACGTTACAATTTTCTAAAAGCTTATTTTCATACCACAATGTTTAGGACATGCGGTATTTCAACAGTGGCTGTAGCAAACTGTAGTAGTGTTTGTAAACTGTAACAGCACTGTCTTATTGTAGTAGTGTGGATACAGTATTACTGTTTATGGTAATAATTCTGTAGTTATGTCGGCAATAACAGCACTGTTTTACTGTAGCAATCTTAATTTTTTGAAATTTACTTTATTAAGATGAGAATTAAAACTACTCGTTTGCTTTTAATTTTTAAGTTTTGTTATTCTTTTGTCACGGGACTCTTTTCTTCTATGCGGCCAACCCCGTGATGCTCAAGGACCCCCTTAATCAGCACTCTACTTTCCGCACAAATTTTCTGCGCAAGCCACACAAGCAAGCATAACCAAAGTAACGCAAGCACAAAGCAAAACAACACAACCACCAACACAAGCAATATGTTAATTACGAAGGCCACACGCCCTCAACCTTTTTATTAATCACTTTAAAAATGACACAAGACCACTCACAACACCCTTGTGAAGACCTTTTCAAAAATTCTAGACTTTCTCTCTCTAGAACTTTCTCTTTCTAGAACGAGTTTCACACAACTTGCTTTAGAATTCAATCATGAATGATCATGACAATATGCTGTCAAGCACTCTTTATATAGTGCAAAGTCAACACCCCTAGCTTTCTAGAGACTTCGGAGTTTGATGCCTACTCAAACTCATATTTTGTGCATCACTAGGATATTTAGCCTACTAAAACTTATGCTAGCAGTGTTTGGCTAAAACACAAGAGCCTACACAACTCAAACTTGCTAACATGTTGTGGCACACAACAAGTCTAAGTCCGTGACAAACCTCCCCCACTTGAAGAGCCCAACGTCCTCATTGGATCGGCAAGGTAGTCATTAACCTCTTTCTCGAATTGCCACAAAGTGACGTCGCGTTCCCAACTTGCATCAGCAGCACTTCCCCATTTCCACTGAACCAAGTAATCAGTTCTTCGGTTCTTTTTACTTTGCCCCATTGTGCGATGATTCAGAATCTTCTCAACCTCCTTGTCGAATTGCTTTCGAATCACCAGCGGAGCTCGCTTAGTTTGTTGCCGCTCAACATCAACTAAGTCTTTATAAAAGAGTTTCAAGTAACTTAAATGCACTGTTGGATGAATTTTTAACCTCTCTAGCAGCTTTAACTTGTAAGCAACTTTGCCTACTCTCTTCACCACTTCGAAAGGACCATCATACTTCGGCACTAATCCTCTGTGAACGGTTTTACTACTTATCTTCTTCCAAATCTACAGAGTTAATTTCAGCAACACCATATCACCCTCGCTGAACTCTAAGTCTTTTCGCCTCGCATCAGCATACTTCTTCATTTGGCGGGATGCCTTAGTTAGACTTTCAAAGGCTAACTCAATCATCTCT
>JAXCLQ010000001.1:25221244-25237614 GCA_035584115.1 Cedrela odorata | reverse complement strand
TTTTCTTTACAAAATCTTTGTTTACGATACTCTAAAATCATATATTAAAGTCGAGCAAGAAATGCCAATATAAATAATTCAATTGCACTAAGCACATGTTATCAACAGACAATTAACCATTCATTACTTTGATTCTTTATGCTCTCAAACACATTTCAAAACTGTGAAGAACCCACCATCATGTGCAGAATTTTCTGTTCAATAAGCAGGTGATCAATATCACTCAATTACTCATTAAAGTTTTTTTTCTTCTGCTTTAAATTTTCTGGTATAAGGTTGGTTCGTTCATACAGGGGACAGAAAAAGACCTTGTAAACTTATGAACCAAGACCGTATCCATTGTCCCCATTAACTGCTCATACAGATCAACCAACAATAAGATTTGTTGACTGATCAAGAGAAAATCAACATTATAATAAAAGATAAAAGCAGCTCAAGTAAGAAAGGTATCTCTGCTGTTGCCAACTTCTAGTATCCGAAACATGTTCGGCGTTAAAGTAGACAAACAAAACTTACTGTTTGATTAATATGTGATACCAAATAAAAGTAAATCGAGTAATTATTAAATAAATAAATGGGGAAAAGGGCCAATAAAACAATTTAAAATTTGGAAAAAATAAATGGGAGGGAGCGGAAGAAGACAGGCTCAGATTTGAACACAACAAGTATCACCGTATGCCAGGCCCAAGCCCACCTGGCCCACAGCCTCGTAGGCAGGAAGCATACACCACTTTGTCCTGGACTAGGTACACAGTGTCTTTTTATACTTCAGACAGACGACAACCAAGTAACCTCACTTCGAAAGTCGTCGGATAGAACCGCACATATAATCCTACAACCATGACGACGACCACCTTGCTGAATCTAACGGTGATCGCTCTTCTGATCACCGTTGCAGCATCTGATACACCTGCAACCGGATACACCAATCACACTGTCGGCGGCCCTGACGGCTGGTTCTTCGACGCCAAAAATAACATCTCTGCCACTAATTACTCCTCTTGGGCCGCCAACCAAACCTTCAATCTGGGAGACTATCTCAGTAAGTACATTACAAATTTCTTAACGTTTATTTTTTAAATTCACAATCTGAATTTTCGAAACATCAGTTCACTTTTCTCATTCTTTATCATGATCCAAGCAGTTTTCAACACGACCACCAATCAGACAGTGATTCAAACCTACAACGAGACCACATTTAATAACTGCACCGCTGACGATGCATCAGACAATGACACCTTCCAGTACGACGGTGGCAGCAACGAGTTCGGTCAAAAGGCGACAATCGCTGTCCCGTTGACTATGACGGGTTCCAATTACTTCTTCTCGGACGCTGAAGATGGCGTGCAGTGCCAGCGCGGCATGGCTTTCGAGATCTCTGTTAATCACGGCCTCGGCTTGCCTCCCAGCCTCAACCAGCCGCCTCCGCCACCATACATCGAGCCGCCTGGTCCGGACACTGCTCAATCGCCTCCAATTACAATCACCGGTGGATCGCCAGCGCAGGATAACGGTGTGTCATTGACTGTGGCTAATGTATGCTTTCTGTTGACTGCACTGCTTGTTGGTGTTGCTGGTGTTTCGACGTGAAGACGGGGAAGGCGGCGATAAGAGTGGTGTTTTTTAACTTTAACAAAGTCGTTCTGGTCAATTCGACACCGCTGTCGATGATGGAGGATATTTTTGTCTTCTTGCTATACATTTGTTTGGTTGGGTTGTGTTTGGTTGCAGGTTTGGAGTGAGCTTTGCCACGGATAGCATATTCTTGAGCGCATACAGATTCTTCCGCACTTGGTTTTTCACTTATTATTTTTAAATTTGAAAAAGTCAAACAAATATGTTGAACGAAGAAATGATTAGAGCCATGAATTTCTTTCTTGTCGACAATCCCAGACAACAAATCGATAATTCACTATTTACCCGTGATTTAGATATGCTTTTATGGGATCTATTACATAACCCTTATCTTTGTCTTTAATGCTTTCGATTTTCACGCTGCCTCTGTTAAAAAAGAAAAAACGTTTCGTTTCGAATGGAGGTTCATATTAGGATACCCAATTGAAAACAAATGCAAGGGAATGTTGCCCAACGGAAAACGTAATGAATAGAATTATAGAAACCCAACGTTATACATTTTAGTCCATTAGTAAGGGATACTGTGCTCTTAACGGAACAGAGGATGAAAATACACGTTTAAAAGTGTTTCTTTTATTGTGAAATCAGCAGTTAAATTTTACCGTTAAGATTCCAGACATTGACTAGTTTAATTCATGTAATAATTTACTTTACATGTTATAATATATTTCTATAATCCAGCCCAAAGAGGAAAAAAAAAAAAAAAGAAACGGTGGCACAAGTACAAAACCCCCTATTTTAGGGAAGAAACATCTCCTTTAACTGCACAAACAGTAACGGACGGATTGGTGGTATCTAAGTAATTAAAGCGACAACTTCAATGTCGACAGGTTTTCAATCTTCGTTTGGCCTACACCAATTGAATGCTCGTTTTTAGTATCCTTCCAATCTCGTGGAGCGATGCCAACGCGCAATATCTCGATTAAGACAATTAGAGCGAGAAACCGAAATCCAAATTTTTATGAGATAATTTAGAGAGAGAGAAAGATGGAGACAAAGTTGTAAAGTGTGTGGGATCGACGTTTCGTTATAAGCGGTCGTTTTTTCTTTCTTTCTTACAAAGTAATTTATCTAATCCACAAATTTCAGTTCCTTTGCCTCTGTTTCTAATTTCACTGTAAGTTTTTCTTTCTCTCGCTCTCGCTAAGTAAGTGTAAAGTTAATTGATGTTTTGTTCGATTTTCTTCTAGGTTTTTGTTCTATGTTCAATGAAATTCTGTTTGAATTCCAGGAAGATGGGGTTGTTTTCCGGTGTTTTGATGGGGATGATCTTCGGGATCGCATTGATGGCTGGCTGGAAGCACATGATGAGGTACCGAAGCACCAAGCGAGTTGCGAAAGTATGTCAATTTTTTGATACTTCAGGGAAACGAGTTCTTAATTTGTTTAAATTTCGTTCTTAATTTTTTCGTTCGGCTTTTGAATTTCACGCAATTACTCAGTGCATTCTTCTTGTTTGATTGATTGATTGAATGGGTTGGATTATTAGAACATCCACGATAATTGATTGACTGGGTTTCTTCTAATATAGCTTGGATTTTATCATCTTTTTTAAGTCTGAATCAAAATTATAAGACTAGGAAGTAGCCGACACTGTTATTTTTTCCTTGAGAATTCGAAGAAATACATATACAACCCTCACTCCCGTTGTGTATGAGTAGAACTGTAGAAGTACTATATTCATGGAATTGTTTGTCACAGAAGTGGCGTTTCTTTTCTTTTTTCATTCTAGGATCTTAATGAAGACCATTTACAATTACATGTTATAAATTTAGTGGTATATTAAAATTTTTGAACTATTTAGGCACAATTCAACTTTTATGTATGACTATTATTCTTTATATTTATTCTTCCTATAGGCAGCCGATATCAAAATTCTTGGGTCCCTCAACAGAGATGATTTGAAGAAAATCTGTGGTGACAATTTTCCTGAATGGATATCGTTCCCTGTTTATGAACAGGTTGGTGATTTTCCTTTCATTAGTTAATGCGTTATCTTTTGCTTTGCCAGGTAAGGTTCTTTGTTCTCACATTATCACTTTCTTTCTTTATGCTGATATATATATATATATATATATTCTCTATTTTGCTTTTGTTGTTTGCGCTATATGTGACTACCTGTATTCAGTCATATGACTTCAGTTTCTAGAAAGTCACTTTGCTAATTTGCTCTTCTTTATAGCAATGTTAAGAAATGGGATGACCTAACAATTTATTAAATTCATGTACAGCTCAATTTGCTTCACAATTTATTTGACGAGCTTGAAGCTGAGCTTTAATTATTGATTAATAGTGTTTTCTGCTTTATGATGTGCGTATTTGAAGTTCACAGACAACTTTGTCATGTTATGTTCCATGAAAATATGCTTTTTGTTTAATTATTTTGATTGTTATGATTTCCTTTAGTGTTAAGTGTAGCTTATCATGTCATGCTTTGGTTGTCTTGTTCAGGTAAAATGGTTGAACAAGGAATTGAGCAAATTATGGCCATTCATTGCAGATGTAAGTTTCTTGCTTTTGTCGTTACAAAATTTCAATTTACAATAAGATTCTTATTACTGTCAATTGTTCTTAAAGTTTCTTTTGTCCTGGTTAGAGCTTCATGACTATGCATTTAATTTTCAAGTTCCACTGGCTAATTGTACTGTAAACACGTTAACAGTTAACAATGAAGTGTAACATTTTTACAATTGGAAGATGAGAGACTGGGCAAACACCTTCATGGCAGTATACAATTCTATCATGGGTTATTGGTTTTCTAGGAGATTTTTCTGAAATAGATAATAATATTGTAACCTTTCATTAGTGTTCATGTTTACTGTAACTATTAAACAAACTATGTTTTCTACCATATCCAGGAAGTTAGTGCAAGATATTTTATTGTAGTCGGTAAATTTGATGTCTTTGTGTTAGTTAGTATGTAAAAGATATTTCTTGTGAGAAACAAAAATTTCTTGGGGTAGGGAGAGGGAGACAGAAAGGAGAAAGGAGTTCAAAACAAAGAGATGCATAGAGAGTAGAGAAAATAAAGCAACATTGATTAGCCATGTGGAAATTTTTTTATTTCTTAAATGTTAAACCCAACATTGTTTGACGTGTTTGTGGTCAGGCTGCAGAACTGGTCATAAAAGAATCTGTTGAACCATTACTGGAAGAATACAGACCTCCGGGTATTACTTCATTAAAGTTTAGCAAATTATCTCTTGGCAATGTTGCGCCCAAGATTGAAGGTATGCCTCACCCATGGGAAATATTAATTGTGCTATGTCGTTATGCTCTAATCCTTGGTTCCTTCTTAAGCAATTGCACCTACATAATTACTTAACCAATGCAGGTATCCGTGTTCAGAGTCTTAAGGAAGGTCAAATTACAATGGACATTGATTTTCGGTGGGGTGGTGATCCAAGCATTATTTTAGGTGTTGAAGCTGCACTTGTTGCTTCAATACCCATCCAGGTAGGTTTTTTGCTTTTACCAAAGATTGTTTCATTCGAATGTCATATTATGCTATTTTTTCTTCACTGGCATTTTTAATCATATCATTCAAGAGGTCGTTGATTTTGAGTGTTTCCTTGGTGCCGTATGCTACAGTTGAAAGATCTTCAAGTTTTCACTGTTATTCGTGTTATCTTTCAACTTGCTGAAGAGATACCCTGCATTTCTGCTGTTGTCGTTGCTCTACTTTCTGAGGTACATGTGGAACAAGTTTGGTATGATGTGAATATATTCAAATGCTTTTGATTTTTTAAAAGTTTATGCTTACATTACCTTTGAACCATTAACTGGATCCCAACTAAGCACATATTTATTTAACACCTGCAAGGTTATTCAGTTTGTTGGTGGTCTTGTGAGTGTGATTGTCAGTGACTGTTTTCGCAATTTATCGGTTTTCCTTTTCTTTTATGACAATTTTCACATCTGTGACAAATGTAAGTGTTTCTACAGTGAATTTTTGAAAGAGAATTATGTTTTTGATGCAGTCATTTTCTGGAAGAAGCCAGTGGTCACAACACACATTAAATTATTTTAATTAATAGGTTGAAGCATAGGTTTCATGGATTGTTATTTGATATTTCTTAACTAAGATGTGCCTGCATATATTATGAATAAACGGATGAGATGGTCAAACACAAAGATATTTGGCCATCAGTGGTTACTATATTGGAAAAATATGCCTTTGATAACACCAGCATACATAATTTGTGGAGCTACTTGTCGACCCTCTTTTGAATTACGGTTGTTCTTTCAATCAGCCAAAGCCAAGAATTGACTATACTCTCAAAGCTGTTGGTGGAAGCCTAACAGCCATTCCTGGAATTTCAGATATGATTGACGTAAGTTTTCTTCTTTGTATTTTAACTGATTTTATTTTTAATATTTTTTTTTTTTTGTGTTTGTTTTTGGTACTGTCTCTTGGACTCATGATTCTGCTTTTGTTGCATTTGGTAGGATACTGTAAATTCAATTGTCACAGATATGCTCCAGTGGCCCCATAGAATTGTTGTTCCAATTGGTGGCATACCTGTCGATACTAGGTAATTCTTAATCTGGTATTTTTGTTCTTGGTTGCTGGGATTCTTCTTTGCTTGCACATTACATGACAGTGGAACGCATCAAAATACTGAATTGGACATTTGGTTGAAATCAATCCTTAATACACCTTTTTTTCACTTTCTCTCCACCAAATTAGCTTTTGTTTGGTGGACATATTTATGCTCCGAGGACCTATTGGAGCTAATGTGATATGTATTGAATCATTAAAGATGTTTTTTATTTCCTCTTATGATGTTTTGAGTTGTTTGACATGTGATAAGTCCTTGACGACATTAATTTAACTATATTTCCTATTCCTCTGGTGTTTATATTTTATGTTGATACTAGGTATTTTTTCAGTTTTGGCTTTTTTTTCCCCTTAGAAAAATTCTTATTTAACTTTCCTTCTGTTATGCAGTGAATTAGAGCTTAAACCACAGGGAAAGCTTGAGGTGACCATAGTGAAAGCAAATAATTTGAAGAACATGGAAATGATTGGAAAATCGGATCCTTATGTGGTTCTATATGTTCGGCCCCTATTCAAGGTTAAAACACATGCTGTTGACAACAACCTGAATCCTGTTTGGAATCAAACATTTGAATTGATTGCAGAAGACAAGGAGACACAGTCAATTATTTTTGAGGTTTTAATCTGCTTTCACTCTCTCTCTACTCAATATATGCTTTTTCTAGTTCTTCTCAACATGTGGATGTAAGACATTAGTTTTGGCAATTATTATAATTGGCATGTGGATTTGAGACTGTTGTTCATTCCTAAAGCTAGAATCTATTAAGAATATGTCTGAATCTTCAGACATACAATGAGGTTTGTAGATGCTGCATTATATACACACATGCATATTTGGTGTAGTTCAGAAAAGCATGTTTCAGAGACTAACACATATCAGTTGGGCATTGATTACCAAGTTCAAGTGAAGCTATACAGTTTTAACTTAACAGACCCCCTGTTAACTGATCATAAATTCATTTATTTTTTGAGGAAAAAGAAGAAACTATGGCTTGTTTGATTTGGAATTCGAATATGGTTCTTTATTTCTTAGAATAAGGGATGAAGAAACGCTAAGAAAATGCATAATCTAATTGAGAAGTTTTTATTTTTCTCAAGTACTCTAATTTTTACGGGGTAAGGATGTGATAGCAATTAATTCATTTACTCCTTAAACAGGTTTTGGATCAGGATATCGGACAGGATAAGAGATTGGGAATAGTAAAATTGCCTTTGATTGATCTTGAAGCAGAAACACCAAAGGAGTATGAATTGAGACTGCTACCATCACTTGATATGCTGAAAATAAAAGATAAGAAGGACCGAGGAACACTTACTGTCAAGGTAGACATTTAATCTCAACTTTTATTATTTTTAAGTTGGTGATTTCAGGTATCATCTTAATTATTGTAGTTTATTATGCTGATAAATAGATATAGATTTACTTCATTCTGTTGCTTTTCAGTTCATGAGAGTCTTGTTTGTTTGTGTATTTCTCTTGTATGTGGTTTGTGCATCCTTTGGTGTTCTGTTACTGATCAAGTGAAAAATAATAATTATAAATAGAAATTAAAAAAAAATTGTGAGCTGACTTATCTGCTACTTTTCTGTGGAGTTCTTTGTGAATATTGTCCACATTGTCATACTTTCTTAGAATGATGGCCTCTTGTTGGCCCATCAGCAATTGTTTGGTTTGAGTTGTAACGGGATCATTATAGCTTTAGATTTTTTATGCTAAGAGAAATCCTTTTCTTTTGGGTGCCATATCTCGTGGAGTTTTTCTTGTTTATTTGTATAAATTTATTTCTTTGATTATTTGTATGAGATTCATATCTGGTTTATACTTCAGGTATTATACCATCAATTTAACAAAGAGGAGCAGTTGGCGGCTCTAGAAGAAGAGAAGAGGATCCTGGACCAAAGAAAGAAACTAAAGGAAGCAGGAGTTATAGGAAGCACGATGGATGCACTCGATGGAGCAGCTTCCCTGGTGGGTACTGGTATTGGTGCTGGTGCTGGGCTTGTGACTACTGGCGTTGGTGCTGGAGTTGGAATTGTGGGGAGTGGCATTGGAGCTGTCGGCAGTGGATTGAGCAAAGCAGGAAAGTTTATGGGCAGGACTATCACGGGGCAATCCAGCAAAAAGAGTGGCACCGCAACTCCAGTGAATAGCGTCCAAGAAAACGGTGGTGCAAAGCCACGACAGTGAAAATTGTCCAAGAAAATGGTGGTGCCACTGCTCAATTATGTGAATTAGGCCTGTTGTGTGTACTTTATAATTATAGTAGTTTCTCCAATGCTATTCTTCTTTCCTGCCTGGAAATTGATTGCATAAATATTGGTTATCATCCAACTTAGTTTTAGCCCTATTATCTTCTCCTCCGTTCAGGTCTCTGTGTAATTGTTACTTAAATACGTGGGTTCTAAGATTTCTTGAAAATATGTAAGAAGTTTTGAGTTTCTTAAAATATTTTGGTTGTAAATTCATTTGTTCACTGTTATTGGTATGGTCCAATCTTACAAAATTCTCATGCAAAAACGGAGCCATTTTGGTTGTAAATTCATTTGTTCTCTGTTATTGGTTTGGTCCAATCTTACAAAATTCTCATGCAAAAACGGAACCGTTTGGGATTAGTCATAGGATAAGTGAAACTCTACAGCGCCATACAGAACCCTTCCTTTTTGTATTTCATCAAGCTGGATTAATTAAAATCCGTCGATTTAAGTGTGACAGATGGGTCGTGGAACAATTCTAATACATGCATCCAAACTAAATTTACTCTCTGTGTCCAGAAATTGAATGTTTTGCTCTGGATGGATGCGTTCTATGTTGTCCAATCCAAGAAAAATTTTGCTCCCGTGAATTAGAATCCAATACACGAGAACAAACAACCTGTCATCTCTAAGACCTCTGTATTATTGTAAGTGACAATATAAACAAAACCAGAACTATCCAATGGCAAACTTACCACCATCTGTCATCAATTATCTACCGGTATTTATTAAATGGAAGCAAATTAAATAAAACGGATACAACAACGTTCGTCCTCTTTGACACGTGGTGGATTACGAAAGCCGTATCGTAGACAATCTTTTAAAAGGAATAATATCATGTTTAAATACTTAAATTGTTATAGTGATGAATAATAATCTTTTGGGTTTAGGGGTAAGACCAAAATTATTTAATAGCGTAAACACTTTCATCACATACCAGTCTAGGAAATATAACTCACGATTCAGCTCTCCCGACAGGCGTGGGCTGTAAGACTTTGATACAATCTTCAGAACAAAAGTGGGACTCACATGATCTCGCTCTCTCTCTCTCTCTCTCTCTCTCTCTCTCTCTCTCTCTCTCTCTCTCTCTCTTGTCTGATTCTCTAGCCTTTTCTCTCTTAGATTCCATCTACGAAGCCACGGAATGTCAATAAAATTACCCAAAAATTACCAAAAAAACCCTTTCTTTTTCTACTGTTTTTTCACCAATAATCTTGGTATTTTGGTCTTTTGCTTAATAAAAAAAGGTCAGAGAAAACTATTAACTATCCCGTAGGTCAAACTTCATCGAGCACTGGCTTCAGCTTAACTATACCGTGCGTACATACAAATTTAACTGCATCCAGTTGGGATACAGACAATTAAAATATAAAAACAAAGGAACGCTAATCCACGCGATCCCAACGGCGCGTTGGATCATACCCCCAGGAAACTCGTGGACTGTGGAACCCAACCCACCCCCATTACTCTACAGTTGAGAGCTTAGAATCTTGACCTTCATAATCGTTTCCACATACACCACGCGCATCAAAAGTACGCGAACTCACTTTTCTCAACTGTCTAATCAGTCATCACTAAATGACAACTGAGCCTAGTAGTCACATGACAGTTACATTAAAACAGTAACCAACCAATAAGATATCACCACATATACAGAAAAAGTCAAACTAATGGCCTCCTCACCTCAGTATCCATATCTAAGAAAAAAATCCACGTCACTCAAACTTGTCTTATCGTAACCAATAGAAAAACTAAAAATTGGGCCTACTTATGTACAGAGCCAAACCACACTTATCTCAGAACATTAGAACACTTAAAACAGAGTTGTGAGAGAAGAGCTCTCTCTCATATCTTCTTCAAAGTATTCAGTTACTCGTGACTTGCCAATTTTGTAACTCTAGTTCACCTCCATTTTCATATCTATTTACAACTATGCCATCGCGTTCCTTATTCTCACTATCGCCACAGCCATCACTGGTGGCGCCACCACTCATCCACCACTACAATAACCGTCATGTGAATCTCCTTCCGGCTATCCTCGCTGCAAGTCTAGTTCTTACCTTTTTCATTCTCGTCATTGTAACCATTTTCACTTACCGGAAACTCTATCGGAACCGTACGGCTCCGTGGGACGTAAAATCTCCTAACCACCACCACTGCCGACGGTTCTCTTACAATCTCATCCGCCGCGCAACGGGGTCGTTCTCTCCCTCGAACCGGCTTGGCCAAGGCGGCTTTGGTTCTGTTTACAAAGCCATAGTCCCATCGTCTTCGCAGCCTCTTGCCGTGAAAATACTGGACTCCTCTGGGTCACTTCAAGGCGAGCGTGAGTTCCACAACGAGCTGTCTCTGGCCTCGTCTATGAACTCTGCTCACATTGTTTCTCTACTAGGTTTCGCTTCGGATCGGCGCGGTCGTAGGCTTGTTTTAGTTTACGAGCTGATGGAAAACCGGAGCTTACAGGATGCGTTATTGGATCGCAAATGTGAAGAACTTATGGAATGGAAGAAAAGATTTGAAATTGCCATCGATATCGCCAAGGGGTTAGAGTACCTTCACCATTCCTGTGATCCTCCCGTGATTCACGGTGATATTAAGCCCAGTAATATTCTATTGGATGGTGATTTTAACGCCAAGATTGGAGATTTCGGTCTTGCAAGGTTGAAAACTGAGGATCTGGTAGAAGGTGAAGGCTTGAAGAAGAGAGAGACTGTGGAGGATAATGGCTCGATCTTGGAGGAGACAGAGAGTGTGGTGACTGCTTATGAAGACGGTGTTGGCGGAGGAGGTGTTGACCGGTCGCCTGAGAGTTGCGTTGTTAGAGTTTTTGATCCTGAGGTGTCACCCGAAACTGTCACTTTGTCCCCGGAGGTCGGAGTTGATAAAGGGAGTATATCAGAAGCTTGTTTTGATAAGGTTAGTGTTGAGAGTGGTAAAGATGTGATTGGAAATGGTAAAAAGGGAGGTTCAAGGAGAGATTGGTGGTGGAAACAGGACAATGGAGGAGGTTCAGAGTCAGGAAGAGTAAAAGATTATGTTATGGAATGGATTGGGAGTGAAATTAAGAAAGAAAAACCCAAAAATGAATGGGTTGCATCTCCAAGTTCAACTGAGAATAATGGTTCAAGCTCCAAAATTGAGTTGAAAAAGGAAAAAATTCGGAAGAAAGAAAAGAACCGAAAACCAAGAGAATGGTGGAAGGAAGAGTTCTGCGAAGAACTAACGAAAAAGAAGAAGAAAAGAGGATTAAATTTGAGTCATGGAGGAGAAATGTGGTGGCAAAAGGATGAGGAAGTTGTGCAAGAGAGGAAAAAGAGGAAGAATAAGAATAGTAGAGGTAGCATTGATTGGTGGCGTGATGGTTTTAGTGGTGAATTAAGAAATGGAAGAAGAAATAACCAAGATTGGGCTAGTGGAGATATACCCAAGAGTGGTGGTATTAGTAGCACGCCGAGCATGAGAGGAACCGTATGTTATATCGCCCCTGAATATGGTGGCGGCGGGCTGCTATCGGAGAAATGTGATGTTTATAGCTTTGGTGTACTCATTTTAGTTCTTATTTCTGGGCGAAGACCTTTACAAGTAACAGCTTCGCCAATGTCAGAATTCGAAAGGGCTAATTTGATTTCTTGGACTAGGCAATTGGCTTATAATGGGAAGCTTTTGGATCTTGTAGACTCCTCTGTTCATTCCTTGGATAAGGATCAGGCATTGCTTTGCATTACTATTGCACTTCTCTGTTTGCAAAGATCGCCAAGCAAGCGACCGACAATGAAAGAAATTGTAGAGATGCTTTCCGGTGAGGCTGAACCACCTCATTTGCCGTTTGAATTTTCACCCTCACCACCGAGCAATTTTCCTTTTAAATCTCGGAAGAAAGCACGGTGAGTTTATCGGATTTTCTGGTACCACTTAATTATATAATTGACTGTAGATTGTGTACTGTTGTAGGTCATTTCTAATTATTGGTTTTGTAGAAATTAATGCCAAAAAAAAGAAAAGTTAATATGTGTTTCAGGAAATCAGAGTCTTTTTTTTAATTGATTATGAATATGTTCACCAGGGCCTACAAATTTTGTTTCAATATAAACTTTTTCTGAAGAACTATGATTTTTAGGTACAACCTCACTTGACTTTAACTCTTACAAATTGTTGAATTTTAGGAATCCCAGGTTTAGTGGTAAATGTAAAGATGTATGGGTGTGTATTATATTTATAGCTTTTGCTTTCCAGATGGTGATGCCAGTGCCACCTTAAGGCTTCGTTGATAGAGATTTGTGGAGTGTCCTGGAGCACCTTGCTTTTTCATTACTCTTGGACCTATTGGGTCCAGAAGATATTTCCCTTTTTTTTTTGGTTGTTTGCTACCTTTCAAAAGTTGCTTGATTTTTGTGCTCAATTAAAGCATAAAATTCAGCAGGAGGAAAACCAATCTTGGTCCCAGCCTTTTCTTTTGCTTAATGATTATACAGTTGCATTAGAACTGTATATAATTTATACAGTTGTAAAACCCATAATCCAAGCTTAATATTCCATACTTAGTACTCCTAAATGTCACAAATTCGGGAACTAATTAAGCACAAGTCAAGTTATTAAGAGTGGTAGACACTGTGTTAATGCAACGTGTATATGTGCTGTGGCTCTACCTTTAATCAATTATCTTCTGAAAGAGATGACAGCACTAACGAAAACTTGCTAATGAGCCCTACCACCACACCCTGTCTAACACTTTCATATATTCCGAGCCCCTTTCTAAAGCATTGATTTAACAAGTTTTGGATATTTCAAGTCTTTGTTCTTAGGTAGTCCTCTCTGTTGTCAAACTCTGTAAATTTTTCTACTATGTGAAAACTTCACAGCAACTCTGCTGGATATCAAGGGCCTTCAGTCCCTGCACATCAAAACAATTTCTGTTGGAGTCAAAATGATTTAGTGGGGGCTGTTATACTGTGATTTCATAGCAGAAACGACAACGTGCATCATTTCAATTAGAAAGATGCATTGAGAATTAGTCTTAGATTTGATTTCGTAAAAGATTACTGTGATTTGAATGCTCTGATGCCTGTCTTTTTTTAGTTAACTAAATGCTATTCTTTAGAACCAAAAAATGAATGTGATTTGATTCTCCTCAATAGTGACAACACAACAAGGAAATAAATCTTGTAGAGTAAGACTGAAGAGTATCACTCTCAATCACTTAGCAGTCTTGTATTGTATGTATCAAACATTGTTATTCTGGGCCCTTGTTTGGCTACAAAAATTACGTATGGCCCAAAGTAGAATTATTTAGATTCTCTTGACCTCTTGGATGGTCAATCTAGATCAAGATTTTTTCCAAGACAGATTGTTATGCAAGATCCCATCCTATAAGGAAGCTAATGTGTTGTTATAAAGGTTCAATTTGGATTAATTAATTAAATTTTATTGGGTTAAATATAATTAAGAATTCGTTAAAGGTTTAAATACACTGGAAAGTAAGTATGAGGGTTATGGCTATCATCTGACACATGGAATTGGGTTGGGGCATTCATGGACCTAGGCCTCTTTAAAATTGGATTGCAATTTAGCCTAGCCTGCCTGAGTTTCGGCTTACTGGGATCAACCTAAAACAGGGTAACAACATTTACCATTCAAAGAGAGTATTAAATGCCTCGATACACTGAAACTACAATATCTTTTGGGTCTGTCATGTCCACCACATATTTCCTTGTGTGAGACAAAGAAATTGGCTTTGTTCATAAATCACAATCACAATAACAATCACCTTTTTGGTTAGCGGCTGTAAATAAGGTGGTCCATAAATTGGGTGCACTTTCTATGCAAAAGCATTCATTCCGTATATAAATCCCTTGATAATGGAGTTTTAATGTGCAAGATTTCTCTTATTATCATTATTAGTAAGTGAATTATTATCTAAAACGCACTCCAACCTAATACAGCGGCTCAACCAAGTACGCTATAATTCTACGACTTCTTAACGGTTGGCAAGCCTCTGCTTAATTAAATCACAGCCTTAAATTGCTCCCTTTTTGGCATTATTTATATTCCTGCCACAAATTATACATCCCTCATCTTTAGCTTTCTTCTTTTATATTCAAACACTCTCCTTTCTCTTCTCTCTTCAACCATGGCAGACCAATCTTCTTCCTCCACAGTCAGAGATCCTTTTGAATTACTCAAAATTTCCCTCAACCCTGACGGTTCACTCACCAGACTTAATCCAGGCCCCGTCGTACCTCCGACAGAATTAGGAACCACCACTAGAACGTCCGACAACACTGATTCTGATTCGCCAAAATTCGTCCTGTCCAAAGATATACCTCTCAACCCCACAAATAAAACATTTCTTCGCTTATTCAGGCCCAGCGATATTCCTCCCAACACTAAACTTCCTCTCATTATTTACTTCCATGGCGGCGGCTTCATTCTTTTCAGTGCTGCCTCCATATTTTTTCATCACTCATGCAATCAAATAGCAGCTCGTATCCCTGCTTTAATCATATCCGTCGATTATCGTCTTGCCCCTGAACACCGCCTTCCTGCAGCTTACGATGACGCCATGGAATCCATCATGTGGGTCCGTCAACAGGCGCTTGATATCACCGGCTGTGATCCTTGGCTGAGAGAATACGTCGACTTTACAAAGTGTTTTTTGATGGGTTCTAGCTCTGGTGGTAACATTACTTACCATGCAGGTTTACGTGCACAAGATATAGATCTTTCACCGCTGAAGATCAAAGGGCTGATACTTAATCAGCCGTTCTTCGGTGGGGTCGAGAGGACTGAATCAGAGAAAAGATTGATCAACGATCGGATTGTGCCGTTGGTCGTAAGTGATCTGATGTGGGCCCTATCATTACCTAAGGATGCGGATCGCGATCATGAATATTGCAATCCGTTATTAAGCGGGTCCAACACCGATAAAATCGGACGGTTACCAAGCATTCAAGTGACTGGACATGAAGGGGACCCACTGGTTGACAGACAGAAGGATTTATCAAAAATGCTAGAGGCACATGGAGTGGATGTGATGTCAGGGTTTGGTGACGGATACCATGCCTGTGAGCTGTTTGATCCTTCTAAAGCAGAAGGTTTGTACAATGTTCTCAGGAAATTTGTTAACGATGTATGTGATCGTGATGCCAAATCAACCCTGTGAAATGAAATTTGAAACCCTAAGATGAGTTGATTTCTTGTTCTTTTCATCCGTTGGTCGTGTGTTAATTTCATTATGTATCAGAAAATTAATAAACAAGATCTGGGTTTCGATTTGAGATCATATTTGACATGCTAACGCCTGATCAAGTGGAAGTATGACGCGAAATTGATGTCTGTCCCAAACACAATCTCGGGCTTTATAACTTTAACAAGGCAAGAAAAATAATCAAAATGGAGCGTTTGATATCAACGGTTGTGATCCGTGATTGAGATAGTACGCAGGTTTTACCTAGTGTTTTTTTGATAGGTGGCAACATGGCTTACCATGCAGCAATATGGGTATTGAAATTTCGCTGGTGAAGATCATAGGGTTGATACTTAATGTGCCAGGCTTTGGTGGGTTAGAGAACTGAATCAGAGAAAATATTGATGAACGATCAGTTTTTACCGTTGATTGCTACTGATCTGATGTGGGTATTGGCGTTGCCCAAGCGTGCAAATTGAAATCAGAAAATCCAACGGTTACCAGTGACCTTCGTGAATGGACATGAAGGGGACCCACTGGTTGATAGGCAGAAAGAGCTTGTGAGAATGTGGTGTTTGACGCGGGAGGTTTCCCTGGGTGTGAGGTTTTTGGTCCACCTAATGCCGAAGCTTTCTACGAGGCTATCCGGGAATTTATTGAGGCTAGTGCCATGTGTATTATACAAATTGCATCTCGATTAACACGTTGGGCAATCAAAAATATGTTGGATTTATTTAT
>JAXCLQ010000001.1:25187855-25216274 GCA_035584115.1 Cedrela odorata | reverse complement strand
GTTGGAGACACCGTTAGTCTTACTAAAATTCTTATTAATTGTTCTATGTAATGGCACGATTGTTATAACCATGAGCTATATAGTTCATCATAAATTTAAAATTAAAATTTTATCAATTAAAAATTTAAATTTAAATTTATGACAAGTTATCAACCAAACAAAAATGATAATTATACTATTGTATAGATGGTAAAGAGATAAATTTATAATTGTGTTTAATGATTCAAAATGACATCGGTTGACGGCAGTCAGTTTTCTATTTCAAATCATATATATAATTTAATATAATTTAAAAAAAATATTAATACAGTGCTACATGTACATTAAATATAATACATATTTTTATTTAATCTAATTCAACGTAGGGATTTTGGACATGATGTTATGATTTTACAATTTTCGTCCAAAATCCGAGACGTGCTTAATGGACCATGGCCCATGGATTTACATTACTTTTCATGGTCACCCAAATGACGAAACCACCAGTGGCGTGGAAGGAAGAACTACGAAGTGATCCTCCTTGCACTGTAAAAACAATCCTATTACGTACCCTAACTCTTCCACATGCGAACGACAAGTAGTTCGTATGCTGTTGATTAATCTTCTATGATCTGATGTTGGTGCCTACTATCAGATCCAATGGTCATGATTTTACATAGACTGAGAGAAGAGATTAAGATGGGAGTAACTAAAGTTAATCCTTCCTGAGCAAGTAAACTACTAAGCTCAAAATTCTAAAGCGACTTCTCAAAATCAGGTGTTCTCACCCCTCCTCTCTCTCTCTCTCTCTCTCTCTAGTCTTTACTATTCAGGGTGTAAACCTCGGTAAGTGGGAGCCGCTGCGATGACCGGCGGTAACGGTGGCGGTGATGCGCCGCTTACTCCGGCGTATAACGGCGGCGAATACCTTTTGTCTTTACTGCAGAAATCTCAGCAGTCCCAGGCACCGGTACAACAATTTCCCGCTATGGCCAGTCCTATTACTTCACCGCAACAACCATCCCTCCCAAACGATCCAGCCGTTGCGGTTGTGGGGCCTACCATAAATTTCCCGCCACAGTGGCCCTCCAACGATATTTCTCTGTCTTGGCCCCACACTATTTCTCCTCCTTTCCCTCACAGTTTCCTAGGGTTTCCTCAAAACTCCTGGCCTTCTCCAGGAAATCAACAAGTGTTGTGCGAGGATTTTGGGAGGTTAGGGTTATCAAACATGGATTATGCAATTCGTAATCTTATTCAACAGCAGCCGAACCACCAAGAGCAACAACAAAACCTGGTATTTGGTTCTTTTCAATGTCAAATCCCAAACCAGATCCAACCTGGGAGTTTATTAAATTTGAATCCTTTAGATAATTTGAAAAATAATTATCCAAACGGAATGGATAGGAACCACCAATTTGATCCTCGAACTAGTTCTGTTTCGAATCCAAATTTATTTCAACATAGAAATTTGGAAAATTCTCGGGAACAAGATGGAAGACTTGGCAAACAGCATTATGGGTCAACACCGCCTCCAGGGTTTTCGAACCAGGCAAGAGGAGGTGGCAATAGTAGAATGGCCTTTGAGCACGGGGCGGATAAGAGTAATCGGGTTATTAGTTCTAGTGTTGAAGACGGGAGACTAAGGAGATTATCATTTGAAGATGGTAAAATGCGTGGTGGCAATGCTGTGGGACTCGCCGGACAGCTTGAGCATCCTGGCCCGCCTTCTGGAAGTAATCTTCGTTCAGTTTCGGCCGTAGATATTGAAGAATCTATGTTGGATTTGCATAGAGAGGATCGAGAAAGGCATTGGAGGCCGGAGAAGACGAGGAGGGAGAGTGGTCCTCGTTATGTTCAAGGTGGCGATAATATGGATGACTTTAGTGAACAGCTTGTGGATTCTCTATTGCCTGAGGATGAATCTGATTATAAGAATGATAAGCATGGGATGAATGACAAGAAACAACGCCGAAATCCGCGGGATAAGGTTAATACTTTTCACTTCTATTATGTATTTATACTAGAGCTTTTGATTTGAAGTAACTGGAGATTGTAGTGGAGAGTTGACATGGTTTACTCGTACCAGAATGCTTCCATGAACTAATCACAATTTCCTTAGATAATAACAATTTGTAAAAATCTGGTTACTTTTGCATGATTTGATGGGAAAAATTTACTGCAAATGTGAACTGGTGTAAAAGTTGGAAAATTTGCTTCACCCAGCTATCTGTTGTTCTTAAAATTGTGAGCGGATAAATTGTTTGGATGTGTGATTCACCAGTGGTTTTTGTTATCAGGAATTCAGATCAGATAAAAGAGGAAAAAGACTACTTAGCCAGAGGATGAGAAACTTAAAATGGCAGATCCAATGTCGTGGTGACATAGGTAGACTAAATGCCCCTTTCCTTGCAATTTATGAGTCTTTAATACCAGCAGAGGAAGAAAAGGCAAAGCAGAAGCAATTATTAGCATTATTGGAGAAATTAGTTTGCAAAGAATGGCCTGATGCTCGGTTGTATCTGTATGGATCGTGTGCTAACTCATTTGGAGTTTCTAAGAGTGACATTGATGTTTGCCTTGCAATTAATGGTTCGGAGATCAACAAGTCTGAGGTTTTATTGAAGTTGGCAGATATCTTGCAGACGGATAATCTCCAGAACGTGCAGGTGATTCAGATTACTTTATTATTGGCCAGTTTGTATGGTATTGTGAGTAATTTAGTATTATTTTTAACTTATGTGATGAAAATGGGCCTGATGGTGCAGATAAACTGAAAGTCAATGGTTAATTTTTGCATTTCTGATTTTAAATTAATGTCACATTACTTCCATACCATGTTTTGTTGTTGAAAGAAGTATAATTCAAATAATCGATGTCTCTACTATTTGTTGTTGAATGCTAGACGTAATTCCAACCGAGGATCTTATCTCATCACTTTAGTTTTATTCCATCATTGGGGTTTAACTGAGGATCTTATCTAAGCTGTTGTAATTACAAAGCATCTAAAATTTCTAAACAAATGTATCATTAAATGCAAAATAGTGCATAATAATTATTGAAATATATATAACGCATTCAATAGAACACATTTCTATTCTTTGACTTAATGACTTAAAACTAAGTAGTTTCAAGTTGTCCTTTGTTAACGTCTTTACCAACAGAATTATTAGCTGGCATATTTTGTGATGCACCCATTGTCGGCTTACTGTTAGCATACTCCTAGCTGTTTGTATGAGTAGTCTTGGAGTTCCTGGTTCAGCATTTCTAGAGGAAGAAATAATGTTCTTGGGGTCAGCAAGAAATTGTACATCACCCTTGGTTGTAAATGAAAATAAGCCTACCTTCGGTGTCCTGCCTTGGTTGTAAATAAAATGACTATAATGCCAAGTTTTAACATGGTACAGGCTTTACTGTAATCAGATTCAGGTAATAATGTGATTAAAATCATATGTCTAACCAATTGGGGATGTTTTTTCCTGACACCTATGGTGCTCTTGGTAATTTGATTCTGTGTAGAAAGAAATTAAAGTTCAATGATTTGCAAAGCTATTGGCCATTTTGGGATGCATATGTATGTTTGGGTTTTGTCTACCAACAATAGTGTGCACACCTTAGTCTAAAGATTTATTCCTGGATAATACGAGGTTTGGGATTTGGAAGTTGATTTCTGACCGTCTTGTGGTTTGAGTGTCAGATTTGCTCTTGCTGTTGCTTTACTCTTCTATCTTGACGATCAATCTCCAGAATGAGGTTTATGTTTCCCCCCTTCAATTGTTGTCCAATTCTGGACCATTGGATCAACTTATGCTCATTTGTATAAAGCATTTATGCTATTGTCAGTGCATCATCCCATCCTGTGAGATTGGTCTGATTTGAGGCTTTCCTAAGAAGTAAAAATCTTGCTTGTACTGTAGCCATGTCTAAAGTTGACATTTATGACATGCTATTGAAATTTGTTGAGTAGTTGGATTTCTGACCAAATAAATTCCTTTTTTGTCCAGCATGTTCTGGTCTTTTATTTCCATTAGTTTTGTTGGTCTACTTTTATGAATTCACTAATTATTTATTTTAAATTCTAATGCAAATTTCTTTTTGCAAGTTTTTTACAGGCACTTACACGGGCTAGGGTACCCATAGTAAAGCTGATGGATCCAGTCACTGGAATTTCTTGTGACATATGCATAAACAATCTTTTGGCTGTTGTAAATACAAAGCTTCTTCAGGATTATGCTCAGATAGATGTGAGATTGAGGCAGTTGGCTTTCATAGTTAAACATTGGGCCAAATCAAGAGGAGTCAATGAAACTTATCAAGGAACCCTCTCTAGCTATGCGTAAGTTATATTTTTAGGACTATACATATATTTCCAATTTCAGCAAACAAATATTTGACTGTCAGATGCCAGTGTTGGTTGTCATTACATTTGCTAGCGAACATGAACAAAAGCAGTGGAAGGTAATGTTGGCTAATTTTGGTAGGACCTGAACACCTAGAGTAAATAGATTGGATTTACTCTATGAAATCACAATGTTAAAGGCGTCTCTGTTGTATGTTTGTGTTTTTTGTGCTTATGCACCTTCATTGCAATGCTTGTTTCTGGTCTTCTTTTCAGGTATGTTTTGATGTGCATTCATTTCTTACAGCTGCGTAGACCTGCTATACTTCCATGCTTACAGGTTTGTATTCTTTCTTTTCTTCTTTAATTTACGACATGAAGGTGTAGCCTTGAGAGAATTAATATTTTGGATATGGGACCCTTATGTGCTGGTGTAGTATTCTTATGGTGTGCTCTATAGGTTGTGTAGATGTATTTTGCATGATAACATTCTGGTTATCTAGGTTTCTCATTAATTTTCATGCTGACACCTAACTTCTCTGCTCATTATTAGGAATGGGATGATCCATATACTTGATGCTAAATTTCTGAATGCAGACATATGTACAGAATATTTTTAATTTGTTTCAACCCACTTGTGTTGCTTTAGAATGGAAAAGGAAAATATAAAAAACAAATGATGTAACAAAATTGCAGAAATTAAAATTTTCAATTGACTCAAAAGATAATGTATGTAAATGGAATCTTTGTATTGATGAAATTGTCTCAGTCAAGAATCAAAGTTATGACTTTTCAAAATAATGCTTTTGCTGTTCATGAGTATTGGTTTTTCTATTTTGATTACTTCAACTGTAAACCATAGCAACATTGTGTACATGTTATTAATTATGTCATTAAATTTTTTAAGTTCTTTTTGGCTTTTATAGGGTGTTTTATTTTGCTTCGCACTACTAAAAAACTTTGGCAAAGAGTTGATGTAGGTGACATTCTTGTCATATATTTTGCATTTGACCTTCAGCCTTAGCTTTGCATTCCCATGTGTATTTTTACACCATTTATTGTTTAATTTCATGCTTGGTAAATCCTCATTCAGAGAATGGAGAAAACATACTCTGTGACGGTGGATGATATTCAATGTGCTTACTTTGATCAAGTTGAAAAACTTTGTGATTTTGGATCCTGTAACAAGGAAACTATTGGTCAACTTGTGTGGGCATTTTTCAACTATTGGGCCTATGGACATGATTATGCCAGGAATGTAATATCTGTGCGGACAGGAAGTATAACAAGGTAAGATATATAACTTAAATTTTGTTGTTTCAGGACATGCATTCATGTTTGTGTGGATACACCTATGTCTCATTATCTTGTTTGAATTTTTTGACTAAGAAACTGATTTATAATCTGCGTGGAAGTAATAAAATTAATTCTTTAATCATTTTATTTTAGGTAAATTGACATGTTATCTTGTCCATCTTGGTTGGCTTTAGGACAATCCCTAAATCTTTCAATATTACCTATGAAATAATTGGGATGGGATAGAGAATTGAATTTGGTATCTGATATATCCATTGTCTATGAATTACTAATCCAGTGAAATCTCCCTAATAAAGTTGAGCTCTTCAATGTACTTCCCATATGTTGGATTTACCTTTTCTTTTCACATGGTTGAAAATCTCCTTCGGGGTAGACATATTGTTCATTAATTGTTGTTTATTCCTAAGATTTGGTTTTTTTAAATATTATCACCTGGCTTTTCTGCTCACACCTTCACCCTTTGAAGCTGGTAAATAACTTATTTAGGGAGACAACATGCGCTTGATATTTACTACAGGATATGACCTATGTTTCTCGAATGTGAAATACAATGAATTGACTTGGTATCGATGAGACGTTGAAATGTCATTCAGTTTTTGTTATGTTTACCAAATTCAGCAAGGAAGTTGGTACTTGCATTTTTCCGAACATTGTACATTGTTACTTTCCATAAAGAATGGTTGCTTGAATGAGCATTCTGTTTGTTAATTATTGCTAGCAATGGCTTTAGCTACTATTTTCCTTTAAACATTAAGATATTGAACATGTGTATAATGTAGCCCCATTGCTGATTATGGGTATTGATTTGCATGTTATAGCATCTTTTTGTAATTTACTCTTGGGATATCTTTCTTGCAATTTAACAACTGTTCCTCATTGTGCTTTTCGTGCAGCAAGCTAGAAAAAGACTGGACAAGAAGGGTTGGGAATGATCGTCATTTGATATGCATAGAGGATCCCTTTGAGATAACTCACGACCTTGGTCGAGTTGTGGACAAGTACAGCATAAAAGTTCTGAGGGAGGAGTTTGAACGTGCAGCTGAGATTATGCAGCATGATCCAAATCCCTCTGTGACACTCTTTGAGCCCTATGTTCCCAGTTGACTTATCCCAGCGCTTGTTTGTGGTTGTTATTTGTAATTATGGTTATGAGATTATTCAGCTTTTTGAGCGTGTTCTGTTATCTTGTCCTCCTATTAGTGTTCATAGTATGTGTTTAGGGCTTCAGATTTATATTTATTTGCCCCGCAGTCTAAAGAACTTCTAATTTGTAGATCTTTCTAATTTCAATTTTTTTTTTAATTTCCAAGTTGCTGCATGCCAGTTTTTGTTTCATTTGGTGTTCATTTAAAAAACTATTACCACAACTGATGTCGGAATCGGGTCAAGAATTCTTGCCCTGATCTGTAACAATCATATAATTGGAGCAGATATAAAGTTTTTTCTGGTTCTATTTCTTTTCCCCGGTTATTTTTCTGTGGCTTAGAGGATTGAAGGTCAGCCTAGTATTTGAATCTCTTTGTTTTTTGAACTATTATGAGCTCTCTACATGATTTTTTTTTTTTTAAAAAAATTTGGTGTTGGGGAGTGTGTGTGCAAGATTTGACGAATACAATTCTGCTGATCTTTCGTTTATTTTATTGTGATGATTTTTTTTTTCTCTCGACCCTTGAAGCTCACAAGTGGGTTTGGTACGATGACCAAGCTGATATATCTCTAAATGGATTTGGGGCCATGACAACTTTTTTCGGAGGAAAAAACCAAAAAACTAGGAATACATATGTTGCCACACTCGTTGCATGCCTACCCACCATTTCCATCCAATGTACCATTTATCATGCCAACAAAAGTATTTGATTCAACAATGGACTGCCAAAAAAAAATTTAATTGAATAAAGAGAGGAGGCTATAATTGCCATCAAGAAACAAAGGGCAAGCCAAGCAAGAGTTGTTGACATCCTCTTCCCACTCCCTCAAGCAATAGTGATGGCAAACCACCTCCCCCAAGTGCTACTTCTGAGAAAACCATTTGCCTTTACTATATTTGGAGAACAATTCTTTACCTCAAACAAATTCCACTTCTTGAAAGTATACGAGTCAACTCTTCCTCTACACCAATTCCTGATAACACGCGCTCAGTCAGTCCAAGCCATCTTCTCCACCGCTGGTGCGCCCGTTACAGCCGATATCCTCCGGATACTCCCAGAGGTCCGGCTGGTGGTTGCCACAAGCGCTGGCCTTGACCATATAGACGTTGGAGAGTGCCACCGCCGCGGTGTGGCTGTAGCCAACGCTGGTAACGTTTTCTCAGAAGACGTGGCTGATTTCGCTGTGGGTTTGCTTATTGATGTTTTGAGAAGGGTTTCTGCTGCCAATCGGTTTGTGAGACAAGGGCTTTGGCCTATCAACGGAGAGTATCCCCTTGGTTCTAAGGTAACTCTGGACTCTTATTTTAATTTGATATGTTTTTGAGGTAGATGTAGGTTGAGAAATATAGGTGAAGATCGTTTTCTTGTAAATTAAACCAAAGATATTTGATTCTCATATATGAATCATTAATAGTGGCTTGTGCTATGTTAGAAGGTAGGTATTATGTTGTAGCATTATGGATTTTGTGTAATTTATAGTCACTGATTTCCAGAAAAGGCAATGGGCTTTTTCCTAAGAAAGCCTCTCCTTGGCGTCAGTAGCGCTAATTCCTTTTTTGTGGTGGACAAGGAAGGGGAACTTTAAAGGCCGCAGAAATGTCTTATGTGCGATATATTTTTCCTTTCACTGACTAATATACAGTGTTAATAATTAGAAATTTACGCAAATAAGAGCTTCTAGTGTTATGATATGAAAAGAGAACAGAAAATTATGCTCCAAAATATTCGCTTGATGGTTATATATGTTCTTTCATAGTCTCATTGTTTTTTTTCCAATTCTATGCAACTTTGATAATTTCTGGCTTTTCAGCTTATCATAGTATATCTTGTATAAAGAGCTCATTTGAGTTTGTGTTGATAATTGGCAATTTTAGTTGGGTGGCAAACGAGTTGGAATTGTTGGATTGGGGAGAATTGGGTACGAAGTTGCCAAAAGGATTGAGGCTTTCGGCTGCTGCATTTCATACAACTCAAGAAATAAAAAACTTTCTGTTACATATCCTTTCTATTCGGATGTCTGTGAACTTGCAGCTAACAGTGATGCCCTCATAATTTGCTGTGCGTTAACTGATGAAACACATCACATGATTAATAAGCAAGTCCTGGGTGCATTGGGGAAGAAAGGAGTCATCATTAATGTAGGACGCGGCGCTATTATTGATGAGAAAGAAATGGAAAGGTGCTTATTGCAAGGAGAGATTGCAGGTGCTGGTTTGGATGTGTTTGAGAATGAGCCTGATGTTCCTAAAGAACTCTTTGCTCTCGATAATGTTGTTCTGTCATCACACAGTGCGGCATTTACACCTGAATCTTTTAAGGAAGTGTGTGAACTTATGGTAGCCAATTTGGAAGCTTTCTTCTCAAACAAGCCCTTACTTTCTCCTGCTGTTGTTGATTGAATTGATTTTTCTGGTTAGTTTCGACCTTATTTCTTCAATAATGTATTGTGTAAACCTCTACTACTGCTGATGTAGTCATTTTCTGGCAGAAAGTACAATTGTCATTGAACAGATTAATTGATTATTTATTAACCATTTCACCATTTAGCTAGTCATTTTATTTGATTTTGTTTGATAACAGGTATAGTTTTAAGTGTCAAGACAGATTTTATGTGTCGATTTTAGAGCTATAGATGCTCCAATGGCCAAAGGATGTTTATTGTATAGAGAAACCATTGGTTCTGGATTCAAACACTGAAGATTTACATACTAGTGGTAAAGGACAGAGGCCTTTGGCTGCTGCATTTCATACAACTCAATGCAGAAAAAACCCTCTGTTCCATACCCTTTCTACTCGGATGTCTGCGAACTTGGAGCTCACAGTGATGCTCTTATCATCTGCTGTGCATTAACACATAAACACATCACATGATTAATAAGCAGGTGCTGTTGTCACTGGGGAAGAAAGGAGTCATTATTAATGTAGGATGAGGGGCTATTATTGACAAGAAGGAAATGGTAAGGTGTCTGTTACATGGAGAGATTGGAGGTGCTGGTTTGGATGTGTTTAAGAACGAACCTGATGTTCCTAGAGAACTCTTTGCTTTGGATAATGTTGTGCTGTTGCTACATAAATCCGTCCATACACCTGAATCTTACAAGAATGTGGGTGAACTTGCGATAAGAAATTTGGACTCTTTCTTCTCAAGTAAACCCCTACTTTCTTCCGTCGTTGATGATTGAATGGGTGTGCTCGTTATTTGTATCTAATTTCCCAAAGCATCTGTTGTATGAAGTTCAAGCCCTTTAACTGGTAGTTATTATCTGGTAGAAAGTACAAGTTTCAACTGTCTTTGTTATCGATCAAATTCATTGATCATTTTTTCACCTTATAACAAGCCATATTTATTGGAGACTGTTCAAGAAGAACTGCTTTATGATAATAG
The DNA here is from genome assembly GCA_035584115.1 of Cedrela odorata. Classification (NCBI taxonomy): domain Eukaryota; kingdom Viridiplantae; phylum Streptophyta; class Magnoliopsida; order Sapindales; family Meliaceae; genus Cedrela; species Cedrela odorata. The sequence continues at coordinate 25,206,106 of JAXCLQ010000001.1, read as the reverse complement.
GTAGTATTTAGAATATACAATATTGATTGCAAGGTGCGGACGTTATAGATTATGCAGGTGCTTGATTTCTTAATATAACAGAGATGATGTATCACTATCAGTAGGAGACATTCAAGCATGCTCTCAATATCAGATGTCATGGATGATTTTTTATGTTTGTTTTTTCATTTTGCAAGAATTTGCCCGTGTATAAGTGTGAATGGTTACTTTCAGTTGAAGCATATCTGAGGACTTTGCCAATATATAGCTTTGCTGTAATGCAGTCTTCTGATTTCAGGATGTAGCTGCTGTTGATATTTCCCTTTTTTTTTTTTTTTCTTATATTCAGGAGCATTGTTCTTGAAGCTTCTCGTTATGGGCATGGTTTAGTACTAGTAGACAATTCAATTTCAATCTGACCAATCCTGGAACATCAATTAACTGGCTTCCCTTTCAGTAGATCATATGTTTTTTCTTGATCTGATCTTGTGGCCATGTAAAAATTTTGCAAACTTTACATGTACTGTTAAGCAAGCTAGTCAAAATTCTACCCCAAAAAAGTTCATTAGCGATCCGACAATTGTCAATATGTCGTGACAGACCTACCAAAATATTTAAACAAACAAGTTGAGTTCATAATAATAATAATAATAATAAGAACGGCAAGCAAATAGCAATGGCGATCTTGAAACGTTGACGAACAATTTCTTGCTCTCGTCTTCCGCAGCTTTAATTCCCAAAATCCCAATAGCATTAATGATGGCAACTCATGAAGAAAATCAATCCCAGAGCCAGAGCCTTCCACAAGTGCTACTCCAGAGAAAACCATCAGTCTTCTTCGCTATGTTTGGGGAACAATTCTTCACCTCAAACAAATTCCACTTTTGAAAGCATACGAGTCAACACTTCCTCTTCCCCAATTCTTGACAACTCACGCACAGTCAGTCCAGGCCATCTTCTCCACAGACGGTGCACCGGTTACAGCCGAGATCCTCCAGCTACTCCCAGACGTGTGGCTGGTGGTTGTTACAAGCGCTGGCTTTAACCATATAGACGTTGGAGAGTGCCACCGCCGCGGTGTGGCTGTAGCCAATGCTGGTACCGTTTTCTCAGAAGATGTGGCTTACTTCGCAGTGGGTTTGCTTATTGATGTTTTGAGAAAGATTTCTGCTGCCAATCGGTTTGTGAGACAAGGGCTTTGGCCTGTTAACGGGGAATATCCTCTTGGTTCCAAGGTAATTCAATTCTTCCTCACTCTTATCTTAGTTCGTTTTGAGTAGATGTAGGTTCAGAAATTGTTGGAGAAGATCATTTTCTAGTAAATTAAATCGAAGATGTTTGATTCTGAAATATGAATCCTTAATAGTTGTTTGTGCTATGTTAGACGGTGGGTTATATGTTGTAGCAACATGGATTTGTGTAATTTATAGTCACTGATTTTCGGTATGGCTAATAATAAACTCATTTTTCTGGTGGGTAACAAAGGGGAACATTAACAGCTACAGAATTGTGTTACGGGCGATGTACGTTCCTTTCACTGGAAATTTAGGCAAATATCTAATTATAAGAAAAGGGAACAGAAAATTACGCTCCAAAATGACAAACAAGATTTCAATGTCTATTGCTGCTCTTATAGCTACTATCTAACCCCATACTTAGATAATGTAAAAGATTCACTTCACGGTTAAATATGTACTCTCATTGTCTTTTACAATTCTATGCAATAGAAGTGTATCTTATGTAATGGGCTCATTTGACTTTGAGTTTGTTTTAATAATTGGCAATTTTAGTTGGGTGGCAAACGAGTTGGAATTGTTGGGCTGGGGAGCATAGGATCCGAAGTTGCCAAAAGGCTTGAGGCCTTCAGCTGCTGCATTTCATACAACTCGAGGAAGAAAAAACCTTCGGTTACATATCCTTTCTACTCGGATGTCCGTGAACTTGCAGCTAACAGTGATGTCCTCATAATTTGCTGCGCATTAGCTCATCAAACACACCACATGGTTAATAATCAAGTCCTGGGTGCATTGGGGAAAAAAGGAGTCATTATTAATGTAGGACGTGGTCCTATTATCGACGAGAAGGAAATGGTAAGGTGTTTAACGCAAGGAGAGATTGCCGGTGCTGGTTTGGATGTGTTTGAGAATGAACCTGATGTTCCTAAAGAACTCTTTACCCTAGATAACATTGTGCTGTCGCCACATAGCGCCGTATTTACACCTGAATCTTTCAAGGACGTGTGTGAACTTGCGGTAGCAAATTTGGAAGCTTTCTTCTCAAACAAACCCTTACTTTCTCCTGTTGTTGATGATTGAATTAATTTTTCTGGTTAGTTTCGACCTTATTTCTTCAAGCATGTATTGTGTAAAGCTCTACTACTCCTGTTTGGTTAATTTCAACCTTATTGCTTGAAGCATGTATTGTGTAAAACTCTGCCACTGCAGTTGTAGTCATTCTCCGGCAGAAAGTAAATTGTCATTGAACAAGTTAATTGATCATTTTTCACCTTTGAGCAAGTCATATTTATTGGATAGTGTTCATGAACAACTGCTTTATTCATTAACAGGTATAGTTTCTAAGTGTCAAGGTGCTCCAAAGCAAACATGTTACTTGCAAAGAGAACTCATTGCTTGCAGCTGCATTCAAACACCCTCATAGATTTACGTTTACAGAGAGTAGAGGGCTAGGCAGACAGCTTCTCACTCGTCATTTGGCTAATAATTTGATAGCTAGAGGTGATTGTGAATATTCGTAGACTAAAAAGGAAAATGAGAATTGCTGCCTGAGCTTGAAATGTCGATATAATGTTTATAATAAACCATTCTCATCGACCACGCTCACATGGGATCTGATTTTATGAAATGAACGGTCAAAGTGTAGTATAAATTGTTATATCAATGGTGTTTGGAGCAAGTCTATTAATGGTTTACGCGTACATCTGGGTCTTACCAGATGAAATAATTCCATATACGTGTCCAATTGCTGCCGCCCGTTAGTATTCTGCCAGAGATAGCAACAATGGACCACTCGATCCAAAAGATAAACAATTTCCATCTCATAGTTTCGTTTCTTATTATAACTCTGAATCACCATGGCAGCTCCTGATAGTCAACCCCAAGATTTGCCACAAGTGCTACTTCTGAAACCACCGCCAGCCTTTACGTTATTGGGAGATCAATTCTTTTCTTCCAACAAATTCAAATTCCTGAAAGCATACGAGTCAGAACTCCCACTTGCCCAGTTCTTGAAAACTCATGCAGGTTCGGTTCAAGCTATTCTCTCCTCCGGTGGGGCTCCAGTAACTGCTGAAATCCTGGGGCAGCTGCCATTGGGGCGGCTGGTTGTCACTACTCACGCTGGCCTTGACCACATCAACCTGGCTGAGTGCCACAGACGAGGGATTGCTGTAACCAATGCAGGAATTGTATTCTCTGAGGATGCTGCTGATCGTGCCGTAAGGTTGTTGATTGATGTATTGAGGAAAACCTCTGCCGCAGATGGGACTATCCTCTTGGTTCTAAAGTCAAAATATCTCTGTTCTTTCATGGACCTGGGCCAACTAGTGGTGGGCAACTCTGAAGCCTTCTTCTCAAACAATCCCTTGCTTTCTGCTGTGGGTGAAGATTGAATGGGTTACCTTATTTACACACGTGTATGTTAGCTTTGAAATGCCGGCACTTTACACGGCTTGGAAATCAACAGGAAGCCACTCGACTTCTTTTGCACGTGGTAAAGAAATACCAAGTTTTATTTATTTATATATGAACAACATAATTGGAGCTTTTGGAGCATATTCGTTCTGGCGTTTGAAGACTAAAAAACGCGTTTCGAAGTAAGCACAACAAACAATTGAACGGACACGAGATACGGCCTTGACACAAACAAAACGGTAACGGCACTGTTTCATTCCGTCAACGAGATTTTTTTTTTCTTCAGTCTTCAGTTATCAGTTAGCAGTCGCTAGTTCGCAGGAACAAAAAGAAAAATAGAAAAAATGGAAGCTCCTAACAAAGAATCCGGTGAACTCCCAAAAGTACTACTCTTTAATCCACCTGCAGACTTCAAACTGTTGGGAGATGAGTGCTTTTCCTCGAACAAATACCAGTTCTTGAAAGCGTGGGAGTCAACGCTTCCTCTTGATCAATTTTTGAAAACATATGCACAGTCAGTTCAAGCCATTCTCTGCACCGGCGGCGCCCCTGTCTCAGCAGAGATTATACGGCTGATGCCAGTGCTGCGGATGGTGATGACCACCAGCGCCGGACTCAACCATATCAACATGGCTGCGTGCCGACGTCGTGGCATCTCTGTAGCAAATGCTGGATCCGTGTTCTCCGAAGATGTCGCCGATTTGGCCGTGGGGTTGCTGATTGATGTATTGAGGAATATTTCTGCGTCCGATCGGTATGTGAGACAAGGGCTTTGGGCTAACAAAGGGGACCATCCTCTCGGTTGTAAGGTTGTCTCTTGTCATCTTTACTTTCTTGGTTTCTATTTGTTCAATTGTTCTAAGAATTGTATACATACATACATACATAATTTGGAGTATATGAAACACTTGCTAAAATTTATTCATTATTAACCGGCTCAAATCGAGAATCTTTAGCATTGTATGATGTTGTTTTATGAGTGTGTACTCTTTAACAATAATTTGATCATTTATATAATTTATGTCTCTGACTGTACAAGTAAACCGATGAAAACCATAAAGATTTTGGAGCTTTCTGCTAGTTTACAAATACTGATTCTTTGACATGATTGGTGATTTGCTAGAGATTGCCTCGACTTGGCATCAAATTAACTCACAGCTTTCCTGGGAACTAGGAAGGGAATCCATTTATGTTTAGGAATCAGGAAATTCACGAAAAGAAATGCACAACAAGTTATCGACAATTGATATTGACGCTGTATTAATAATAATTTTGCTATTGCTGTAAGCCATTTTCGTTTTTTTAATTTTTTAAAAAAATTAAAAGAAAATGAGATGTAAAGATTATGCTTAATGCCGTCTGTAAGATGTTATGTGTAATGCTGCATTTATAAGTAAATTTTTTTCTCAATGATGCTATAATTGTGGGAAGTCATATGTTAGCTTTTCTTAATAATGTTTCTATGGGTGATTGTTAATTTCAGCTGGGAGGTAAACGAGTTGGGATTGTTGGACTGGGGAGCATTGGCTCATTAGTTGCTAAAAGACTAGATGCTTTTGGATGCTGCATATCATACAACTCGCAGAAGAAAAAACCATCTGTCTCGTACCCCTTCTATTCGAATGTGTGTGAACTTGCAGCTAATAGCGATATCCTGATCATTTGTTGTGGATTAACTGATGAAACCCGTCACATGATTAATAAGGAAGTTTTATCAGCATTGGGGAAGGAAGGAGTCATTATTAATATTGGACGTGGGGCTATTATTGACGAGCAGGAACTACTTCGGTGTTTGGTGCAAGGAGAGATAAAAGGTGCTGGTTTGGATGTTTTTGAGAATGAGCCTGATGTCCCTAAAGAGTTCTTTGCATTGGATAATGTTGTTATGTCACCACACTGTGCCGTCTTTACATGGGAAACTTTCAAGGATCGGCAAAAACTTGTGGTGGATAACTTGGAAGCTTTCTTCTCAAGTAAACCATTACTGACTAAAGTTGTGGATGATTAAATGAATCATTTGGACGTTATTTTCTCTTTCATTAGGCAAAACATCTTGCCTAATGCTCTGTTTCATTTTGAAGTGGTTTCTGGTGAAAGTGTGAGGTTGAACTGCTTGTCTCATCAAACAAAATCTGGTTATAAGGATTGTAAATTTGTAATTGGCACATTAATTGAACACCATTGATTTCTATTCAGTCCTTTGCATAAAAGAGTCATATTCAGTGACTTGCTCGCTAAACTCACTTCTCTTTCTGACAGGGAAAGAATGAAATCTATTACCTATTAGTTGTAGCTACAAGCTTATCTTGCATCACTCTCTTATTTTTCTCCCGTGTTTAATTGTTTCGTCAAGGATGATCCACATAGAAACTTGTCACAGCAACAGAGCATTGACAATTTTGTTTTATTACTTGTCTAATTCAATACAGTAATTTTGGAGTGAATGCAGGGTGCTAGAGCTGATGTAACAGAATAGAATTAAATGAGAACACTGAAAAGAAGAATTTTTGTATCATGATCACGAGTGCTAGATTTGCTTGCTTTTGTAACGAATTCGAGATCATTACAGGCGGTTTCACGTACTTCTATGTGTTGCAGCACCATCGTTAATTATGGTGTTCATGTCCGGACAAACAGAAATTTGAAGCCATTAATTATGCTGAAAGGAGTTGCCATCGTATGATCTCCGGCGTGGTCTTAATTATGTAGATCCGAAAATCTACCAAAAGTACTACTCCTAAAACCGCCACCTGCCTTCAAACTGTTCGGAAATGAATGCTTTCCCTCGAACAAATTCCAGTTCTGGAAAGCGTGGGAATCAACGCTTCCTCTTCACCAATTTTTGAATACACATGCAGAGTCAGTTCAAGCCATTCTCTCCTCCGGCGGCGCCCCGATCACAGCCTAGATTTTACGGCTGATGCCAGCGCTGCGAATGGTGATGACCACTAGCGCCGGACTCAACCACACCGACTTAGCCGAGTGCCGACACCGCGGCCTCTCTATAGCAAATGCTGGAAACATTTTAATGTTTGTGCAGCCAGCTAATGGCGATGCCCTCGTCATTCGTTGTGGACTAACCAGTCAAACTCGCCACATGATTAACCAGTCAAACCACATAGGGCTGCCTTCACCGCATAATCTTTCTTAGCATTATGTGAACTTGTAGTGGGGAATTTGGAAGCTTTCTCCTCAAATAAACCGCTGCTTTCTCCAGTCAATGATGAATGAAGTGTTCCCATTTATAGGTTTATTTTTCCATTATATTTTGAAGCATCTAGACTTGTTGGGCTCTGTTTCCATGGAAGTAGTAAATTCTCGCTTTTCTTTTCCTTTTTTCCCTCTTGTTTCCCTTTTCGGTACAAGACCATTGTTAGGCAAGAACTAATTATATACCAACCTCCGGCCCGGGATTATGACATACATTGATTTCTCAACGTCTAGACAAGAAATGAAACAATATATAAGCCAGTGATTCAGATTAAGCATATGATTTCAAACATGATAGCTTCCTCTAGTTTCTCTGTGGAAGATTGAGATTAATATCTTTGATCCTTTCATCGAGGACAACGTAGTAATTATCGTTAAAATCTTTGCTTTAGAGAAAATGGTGTGACGGGTCTCTGTTGATTAGATAGAATTTCTGTACATACTTGCACCTTTAGCCCAATAATAAAGAAATGGCTATTGACAATCAGAATCGGATAGTAAAATGATGGACTACTTGGCCCAACAACTCAACGTTCAACAGACTTTGGATATTAATACTAAAAAACAACGAATGGAATCAATGCCTCCCAACCCAAGAAACAAATTCGGTTAACTTTTGTTTTGTTGCAAATTTGTCGATTCCATGTTCTCTTCGATTTATCAATCATTAAACGACGAGTGTAGGCACGGCCATACATTTGTGGAAAATCGTCAGCTGTAAGGAGTACGGGAGGCAGCAGTGGGGAATTTTTTGCACTGGGCAAAATCCTGACGGAGCAATGCTGCGCGGAGGTAGAAAGCTCAAGTGAGGAATCCATCCGAGGAGGGGCTTTTCGCTAGCTGGTGATGCTATAATGAAAATAAATAGTAAAATATTTAATATAAATTTTTTAAAAAAATTAAATATATCTTACAATATATTTAAATAGATTATAAATAAACCCATTTAAAAAATATAACTAACATTGTAAAAACCGTCGGTGATGTTCATTTTTGTTGCTTCCTTCGTTCCTTACTTGCATGTACATATATACACATGCATGCTCCAGCTTTTATTTTTATGGTCAATAAATTAACCACTCGTTTGTTTATTTTTCATATTTAATATTTATAATTTAAAAATCTCAATATTTTATATTTCCTTACTGTGACAGAACTAACTCTTATCCAATTCAAAAACAAAGCCAAAAGAATCAATTTCCAACGAAATCAGCAACGTTTGCCGCTTGGCGTGGGATGAAAATGATACATGGAATGAACGTAAGGTCTTATTACCCAGGTGGATTGGATTGCCAATTGCCATTATCGACAGATGACATAGCCATTATATGTCTAAACGTCAATGTCAATAGACAAGTTTCGCATGTCGATGTAATGTAGTCCTGGACCAGGTATCATAGAAACTACAATTGCTTTGCTTGCTCTACTTATTTATTAGAGTTAATTAAGGGTTAACCTATTATTAATGCATTAATGCCTGCTGTCTTGTCCCTTTGTTTTGCTAACATATACTGTACTATCTTTAAAAAACATATATAATTAATTGAAGCCATTAAGAATAAGTAAAGTTTAGGGTTAACTAGAACTCTTTATTTCTTTGTTAAAAATTAAATGAATCTAACAAATATATATACAAACCACACCAGTCCAGAATCAAGTTGGTGAGTGGGAGTGGGAGATTAATTGGCATCCGATGGAATGGATTGGGCAAAAAGAGAACCTTCATCCTGATAGTAATAGCGCCTCCACTCATTTTACCATTAATTTTTACTTGTATGTTTTCTCCTCCTCCTAGTTGTTTTTCTAATGTAGGGGACAAATTAAACTAAATGAAACGCAACGTTCAGAGAACACAAGATTCCGATATATATGTTCACCGACTTCCCCAATGAACGCCCTTGGCTTTATCTTTGCCTTTTTCTTTAACTCTCTATTCCTTCTCCTTTTACTGTCATTACCCGTCAGTTCTCTTTCTCTCTCTCTCGCTCTCAAAAACCAAAACACTTGCTCTTTCTTATAAGTTTCACTAAATATATATACTTGCACACTCTGTATATTTGATATACAGATTGTTGCAATGACAATTCAAGCATATTGCCCAATGCCTACACCTGAAAATGATCAGTCTATAGTTTTTGACGCATCACGTCTTCAATTTCAATCCACCGTACCTTCAGGGTTCATATGGCCCGACCATGAAAAACCATGCCTTGACCCGCCAGAACTTGTGATTCCTCCTATTGACTTGCGGGGTTTTCTCTCTGGAGACCCCCTTGCCGTCGCGAAAACATGTCAGCTTGTCAATGAGTCATGCAGGAAACATGGGTTCTTTCTAGTTGTAAATCATGGTATTAATTCAAAGCTTATAACCAAGGCTCATGAGTATATGGATTTTTTCTTTGGCATGCAACTTTCAGAGAAACAAAAGGCTCAGAGAAAGTTAGGAGAACATTGTGGATATGCTAGTAGTTTCACTGGTCGGTTCTCTTCTAAGCTTCCATGGAAGGAAACACTTTCCTTTCGATATTGTTCCGACAAACAGTCCTCAAACATGGTGGAAGAATATATCTCGAACGTAATGGGCGAAGACTTCAGACAATTTGGGTAAGAACATAGCACAAAGTTAATTATTCTATAGCATGAACTTCTCACATGTTCAAGCTTTTAGATATCCTCTACATAATATAACTACGCAACCATAAATTTAACAACTATCTAGCAAATGATCGACTGTCGATGATTGCGCAGGAAACTGTACCAAGAGTACTGTGAAGCCATGAGCAATCTCTCCCTCGGGATCATGGAATTGTTAGGAACAAGTTTAGGAGTTGGCCCGGCATTTTTTAGAGAATTCTTTGGAGAAAATGATTCAATAATGAGATTGAACCACTATCCTCCGTGTCAAAAACCCGACTTGGCTCTAGGAACTGGACCTCATTGCGACCCAACTTCCTTAACAATCCTTCATCAAGATCAAGTCGGTGGCCTTCAAGTGTTGGTCGATGAAAAATGGCAGTTCGTTCGTCCCATCCCAGAATCCTTTGTTGTAAACATTGGCGACACATTCATGGTACTTGGGTTAATCTTTTGGTTAAGTTAATTGCATGATTTACTATTTAAAGGTATTCGTTTGAGCTTGAGTTGATTAAGGATTTCTTTTTTGGATAACTCTGCAGGCTCTATCAAATGGCATTTACAAGAGTTGCTTGCACAGAGCAGTGGTAAATAATACAACTGTGAGGAGATCTCTTGCTTTCTTTCTATGTCCGAAAATGGACAAGGTGGTGACACCTCCAACTAGTTTGGTAGATGCTGCAAAGAATCCAAGGTTATATCCAGACTTCACATGGCACAAATTGCTTGAATTTACTCAGAAATATTATCGAGCCGACATGAAAACCCTCAACGCTTTCTCTGACTGGCTTCCACAGCAAGTCAATTAAGAGGTTAATAATATGAAAGAAAACAAAGTTTTTTTTCTTTCTTTTCTTTAGTTTGTTTGTATTTTATATAGCGTGAAGAGAGGAAGGAGATATTAGTTGGTTCAACTATTAAGATTTCTAAGATGGCATAAATTTAATATTTGAGCAAATCTACAAAAATAAAGAATTATTAAAAGGTACCCAGCAAGCAAGCTAGCTAGGATTGTTTACTTGAATAGATATAAGGGAACTAAAAGAAGAAGGCAACAGAAAGACCAAAAAGAGAGCTCAGTCTGTCTGTGTAATTAGCAACGAGTGGGTTAGTGTAGGAAGGAATAAATAATAATAGTATAAATATGGATGAACCAAAATTGTGGGAATAAGTAAAGAACTCAACACATAGGTCTTTATTATTTTAATGTTCTTTTTGTTAATAACACTAGATGACTATCTACCTCCTCGTACTTTTGCTTTTGTTGGTTGCTATTTATTTACGTACTCTATATGTATTCTGCAGGTAAAGTCTTTGGATTCCCAATAAAAATTGTATATGGCCATCGGCAGTCTGAGAAGGACTACATGTCTTTAAATAAGTCTTTGTAATTAAGAACCAAATGACTGAGGTCAGATAAATAGAAAACATCACAAGGGAAGGCGAGAATAACATAGAGTGTTTGTGTACACTGAGTTGAGAGAGATCATGATGATTTCTTCTTTGACGATGTTTATGCATTTATAAAGAAGATTACATAACAATGAAAAAGTATCGCCTTTCTCATTATTCCAAGTTTGAAGATATTCTGAGATCTACCCCTTTAAGAATCCATTACCATTATTCAGTGCCAGTGTGGTTCTGGCAATATTTCCCCCCCCCGTAAAGAAGATGGAACTAATCGTTGAATCCTCTTATAACAAATAGTTCTTCTTTAGTTCTCACTGTATAAACAGAAGCTGAGGCAATCAAATGTTTATATGGTGCCCGAACAACCCACGTCGTCATCCGATCGGCTCAATGCAACATTTTCTCAGATTCAAACAAACAAACAAAGGAATATATCTTATGTTATGTGAGCATAGTTTATACACGTAAATCATCGCTGTTTTCTTTCTTTTGGCAAAATTACAATACTTTTTCAATGAGAATATAATGGCAGCAGGAAAATGTTACAATCCAAGGAAAATGTCTCCATCGGCGCCGCTAGAATTGAGCAGCTTTCTAAACTTATCTAGTTGTTACAGATGATTTAGCGTACGAACAAGCACCCTTAGCACTACAGAACCAACAAATTTCCATAAAAGAAAAAAATGGAAATATTTGTATAGTGCAACATAATATCTATTAAAGATATGAATAGAAGATGAAATAAAAATCTTGATCTTTTTCTTAGTGGCATTGACCGATTTACAGTGAACACTGCACAATAAAGGCAAATAACACCAACCAACAAACGGTGAATAGAACCAAGTTAGTGCAGTGCACATGGTTCGCGTATCTTTTTCTTTCACAAAGAAGATTCTAAAGACAAAAGCACTTACATTTTTTTTCTTCTTTTATTCAATGAAAACATGAGCTATATGAAACCTTACAAAATGCGAAACCTGATGCTGATAATGGGGAGCAGAGAACTGATTCTCAGTTTGTTGATCAAAACATCTATCTTTGGAGATATTTTAATTTTGATTCAATCCTAGAGAAAACCTATGATCCCGCGATTTTGATTTTCGATCCGAAAATTCGAGAGCCAAAAAGGCTTGTTTATAGATTAGATGTGTTCTGTACTAGTAGCCCGAATCACATCACATCCAAGGAAAGATTAGCAGCCCTAAAATTTATATATATGATCTTCTGGAAGTCTAGATTGGAAGGTCAACACATCGGAGATGCATCGTATATTTTGCTTGTACGAGTTGTTGTCTTTTATATTTAGCGGAAGTGGCTTTGCACTTGCGAGCTGACTAAATGTGAGAACGAGGTGGCTTAGATGTTGTTTCAATTTTTGGGAAAAGAAATCCTAATATATATATATATATATATATATATATATTCTCCCATATATACAGGAAAATGACAAAACACGAGACTGATTTTTAAATCCCATCCTTTTTAAGTGCCATCAGGCTAGAATTTGATGTATTTTACTTGGTTAATCAATCGCAAAACTAAAGACTCCGAAACCATAAAATTAAATTTGAGGCTTCGTATCGTATATTTACTACATACTTGGATGAAATACTTGGAATTTTCAGTCTTCAATTCCAACAGCCTCAGCAAGTAGAATTTCAAAATAGACCCACAACAATTACCTGTACTGTAAGCAGGCAAAATGACATGAAAAGCAAACATGGAGACAAGTTCAAGTTCGTCCTCCATCTATTAGAAGTCCACCAAAGAATGGGAAATAACATCATTCTTGTTTTTTTTTTTTTTAAAGCAATTATTCCGGAAACAGAATCGTGAATAGTACACAGTCAGGCCCAAAATTATTAAGATTTAAGCAAATAATATATCCTTGCTCTTACACTAGTTTCACCGTTGTGAGCAAATTAATGAACGAAAATCTCTGATCAAACCTCAACCTGGTGACAGTTGCTCACTTTGGACAAGATATTTCATAATTGAGACTTAGCCATTAAAAAACTGCAGCATCATTATTCTTGTATCCTTTTAGCATAAACAGAACAAAGAAAACATCGGAGCAAAATAAATCTTTAGACAGATTTAAGGCAGGTTGAATATAAAAGACATTGGAATAGAATAGTTACATAGAAATTAAAGAAACAAAACAAGGAATATGCATTCCTTCCAAAGCATTCAGGTTATACAACCAACCAGAAATCAGTACACTAAAAAAGTTGTCGAAAGACAGCAAGTCCTTGATCTGAGTAAAAATATGATGACCTAGTACGTTACATTCTCTAAAGCAAATCTTCTTTAAAGAATACAGAAAATTCATATTTATGAGGTTTACTATTTCCCTGCCCACATTGAACTTAGCTCCCACAAAAATGAAAAAACACAAAAGGGAAAAAAGGGTAGAAAAAAAAAATCTGAGGATGTTTGTACAGGTCAACATTGAATTTGTTATCTAGTTTCAGTTGGTGAGCAATTGTGGGAACGAATTTAATGAATTACAAAGGACAATAACAATGTGGAATGAAGAGAAGGAACATGCAGCATAAAAAATTGAACCCATCCCTTCTCATGTTCTAAACCAAACCAGACTAACCCATCAACTGTTCAGAGAAAAGAGAGAGCATTTCATTGTACCTCCATGCCCATTATCAGGTTTATTCACTGAAATTACAGTTACGGAGGTAGGGATGATCATACTTAATGTACTTGGTCCAGAATGACCGATACTTGGTCATTGCCAACTCCAGCCAAGGTTTCATGTTGCCATTATAGTGGATAACTGCTGCTTTTTCAATCTCCGAACGATCAATGCTAGGATTGTAACCCAAACCAAGCACATGCCAAGACTTCTCAAGTGGATGTGTCAGACCATAAAATGTAATTAACCCTGGAGGCAATGTTCCAAGCTTCCAAAGTGCCCTATCCTCATTCTGATAAAGAAAAGGAAGAAACAGAAAAATCAGAACATAAAAAGATACTAATTGCTCGTTTTTGTGTAGCACATCTAAACTCAACAATATCGAATGCACACCAATAGAAAACACTGTAAACCACTGTTCCTGAGGTTTCCATAGCCATTTTGATGGTGATAATAGTAATTATTAGTATGCTAAAACTACCTTTGCCAATAACAATAACTAAATTAATAAGTTTAAAGCAGTTTCAAAACAAATGCATACATAAACTGGCTGTTTCTTATCGTGGCAGTTGAATCAAATTATATGTTAGTATTCATGATAATATTTGTAAGCAGAACAAGGAAAGGTACAAGTTTCAAACACTAACCATGTTTTGCCACTTGTGATAGATGCCAGTAATATCCTTCTTTTTCCACTCCTTAAGATCAAACATATTCATCCCATATGCCCAACCACAAGCATTTGGATTAAAGTTTCGTGCAATATGAGGATTAGTAAAGTTTAGGTACTTGTCAAAACGATGAAAGCTTTCACCACAGGTTTCCACAGCTCCATTCACTTTTCCATGAAGATCCACTGACCACAATTTAGTTAAGTCTTTTTGGACAACAATGTCGTCATCAACAAACAGGATCTTGTCCAACTTAGTATAGACCTGTGGGAGATAGAACCTCAAGTGATTAAGCATTGAGAGATACTTCGGATTCCGATACTTCAGATTTGAAGTGCCGGAAGAAAGAGTGGTTGAATGGTCTGCCTTGAAATAATACTCTTTCATTGCAGCAGATTCAAGCTGCCGCAGAACAGGGCAATAGGATGAGTTAAGCCACTTAAATTCATCAACATTTTCAACATGAATAGTGGCCTTTCCAGGAGGATTCAAAAGAAACCACATATTCATCGCTCCAAAGTTAAGTTTATCAGTAACAAGATGAAATACATGTTTTGAAGGATCCTGCAATACCACCAAGAAGCATATTCTTGTCAAGATTGCATCTGAGGTTCAGTTAGGAAGGTTAATTGTCAATTTCCATTAAAGGCACATGGTCCATGCCAGGAAAAAAGAAAATGACAAACAATTGATTGAGGGATATCCTCACTATTCAAGAGTACGAAAGACAGAACAACAGGATAAGCAGTCCAACGTACCTTTGCATTCATGATAGTAGAGTTGACAACAACTGATGCAGCCAAGACATTATCAGAGAACAGGGCATAATGATAAAGATTTGGATTCTCCAGATTCTCGCTTCTAGGGAAATTTCTCTTATCTGGAGGAAGAAGATAGTACTCAATGTTCAAGCGCATAGACAAGCAATGGATTCCATTTGGAATCGTTTTGGCAGCCAACTGACTCAGGAATGTGCTCTGTTTCTTTAAGCCCCTAACTTGTTCATCTGCTGTTTGAAGCATAGCTCTCAGCTTTCCAGTAACCAACTTGCAATCATATAATTGCTCTCTTGCTTTTGACAGAATCTGACCCATCGCTTTGATTTTCTCGGGTGCACTAAACAGACATTACATGTAGAATACAAAAATATGAGGAATTGCAAGAACCACAATATATGAAAAATGCAAACTATATATCTTACGCAGTTAACGATATTAAACATAAAAATGTAGCTACCTGTGATGCAGATCAGCATCAGCCGTAGCATCACCCAAAGCTCGCTGACTCTCTTTGAGCCGGGTCTGTAGTTCTCGCTGTAAGTCAAGCTTGTTCTTCATCTTCGCAATACTCAAATATACTCTAGCCATTATCATCTGATCCCGCATCAAGCGTACAGTAGAATCAGAGTTGTCATTCTCATTTTCTTTCCTCCATATGCTGTATTTTCCCAGGACAGCGGAGTCCACAGATTTGGAGCGTTCAATGGCTGCATTTTCAAGCTTCACAATTGCTTCATTGTCTTGTTGTACCAACTCAGCTGCCCGCTTTTCACGCCTCTTGTCTCTCAATTGCTGCATATCTCTCAGAGAAATAAATTTACAATTCAGAAGAGAAATTATAACTTTATACTTCAGAAGACATCATGGATTGCTTCAAATCATAAAAAGGCTTAAGTGGCACAGAAAACATAAAACTATTAAAGCATGCAACAAATACAGAGACCATTACCCTTCGAAATTGCTTTGCAGGTGTATCAATGGATTGAGAATGAACATCTGCAAGGGACAACTAGATCAGCATGCAAGCCAGAAAGTACAACAACTATATTCAAATAGTCAAAATGGCAGACATTACCAGCCGAAGTACTTTCTCCTTTCACCTTAGGTATTTCTTTCCTGACATTTGCAGCTGTTTGGTTTGGCTTTGAACAAAATCACAATCCAAAGACGTCAGTGTCAGCAACTATAAGCTGATAAGAAGCTTCCGAAAGAATAGGTGTAAAATAATTAAATGCATGCACTATATTCAACCAAAGCATCAAAGTTATCCTAACCTCAGAAGTAGCATTATGCTCTATTGAAGTCTCTACTCCAACAAATTTCCATGAAGCAGACATGTTTTTCCTAAAAGAATCAAGCCTAAAAGGGCCCAAATCAACTGTGCTGGCTGCGATAACATCGATGACCTAAAATTTGGTTTAAAAAAGGGAAATGCAGTTGATATAATTGATACTAGAAAAGTAAAACTGTAATAAGGAAGTAATACAGATAACTTGTAATTAAATCTTCACCAACTTGTACTTACCTCTTTTGAGAAAAGGGACTTAACGTATTCATGTGCCAGCCTTTCTCTCCAATCAACACTCTGCACCAATCAACCAAATTTTCCCCTTATCTCAGAATAAAAATAGAAACAACGATAAAACTTCTACTCCAAAAGATAACAATAAAAAAATACAAATGTTTGAACAACCTACCAGCTTGCTAGAACCACTGGAAATGTCATTTTGATCTGGCACAAGTAACAACGTTCATATTTAAACACAAGAACAAAGAATAGAACTGTATATATGTATACACACACAAACTAAAGCTTGTACGCCATTTCACTTCTAAATTTGCACCATATCCTCCACTTTAATCAATTATAATAAATTCAGTGCAAACATAAACGGATAAAAATCCGATGCCAATGTACATAACTAAAGATGTAATACTAAAACCTCTTCATTTTATTCAAATAATGGCCACAAGAATTTATACAGAAATTTAGTCACTCAAAGGAGCTAATATTGTGCTTTTAGAAGCATTGTCCTGGCGATAAGTAACAAGCAAAAAAATACACATCATATAATCAAAAAGCAAACAGTGCCAAAGTTGATATTATACTAGCTTTCTCTAGAATACAAGAAAAACTAACATTAGGTCTAAAAGCAAGCAAAATATTCCTGGGGAAACCTAAAACGAACGCATATGTAAGCACAATTGGATCTGAAAATAAACATCAAACATGGAGAAACTTAATCACTCAATCAAAGAGAACTAACCAATTGAAGCAGAAGTGTAAAGCCCTCTGCCGACAAAGAAGATCAACGGAGCAAGAACTGAGAAGAAAATGACAAGTGCAATAGGCAATCGAGATCCACGGCCTCTTTTCCCGTTGAGGCCCGTTCCGGATAATCCCCGCCCTAACGCCATTGCATTCCAGAACCTAAAATCAATTAAAGATTTTTTTTTTTTTAAAAAAAGTCAGATAGAGAAAGAGAGAGTGAGACTACGGAGAGATTTTAGAGGGCGAGACATACAGGTGGATGAGCTAAGAGATCTTGAGAATTTACAGGAATTAAGGCGCAATTTCGCTACTAAGAGTTCATTCATAACAAAGCATCAGAAAATGACAGCAGTCAAAAATAGAGTTATGATAGGGAAGGGGTTGAAAGGGAGAAGATAGCGTGAAGATGAAGGAAAATGCAGACACGAATGTGGTGCAAGCGTGTAATTGAGAGACGGTTTTTACAATAACGAAGAACCAAGCCTTAGCCAACAATGGCAAGAAATGAACACCGATCCTTGCTTTCGGACTGACTAATCTTTACATGTATTTTACTCCTCTCTCTTGCTGTCCGTAATCTTCGCTGTATAACTATATTTCACCTTCTTTCCTTAATGGCGTTACCCAACCGACAGTACACGACGTCGTTTACAGTTCTTGCCTGGCTTTTTGCTGTAAACAGACTGAATTTACAATTTTGGGAATAGGATAAGTGACTTCGTCAATTTAACCAATTCTTTGCTTTGCTTTGATTTTAGTTTTTACCATGCAGTTAATCTCACAATTCTTCTCACATTATAGCATGAACATGATAAGTAATTAAAAATCATCCGTAATTTCTCAATATGGTGATTTTGGAGCATTTAACAAGATACAATCTTAAATTTCTTTTTTTATTTTTTGTAATCATGATAAAATCTTGAATTTAATTCAACCTACCAAAGTGGTAAAATAAATTAAATTTATCTCAGTTCAAGATTTGGTCCCCTTAATCCT
>JAXCLQ010000001.1:25131918-25187755 GCA_035584115.1 Cedrela odorata | reverse complement strand
CAAAAAATAAGTGTTATAAAATATATTTTATAATTTATTTTACAAAATAAATAAAATAACTTTAAACCATTTTATAATTTTAAATTATAAATGTATAACCAGTATTTTATATTTTATGAATTTAATTTTAAAAAAATAATAAAAAATATATTTTACAAAATTTATAAAATAAAAATAAAAACACTGACAGAAAATAATAATGGATAGGCCCTTATTGTCCTAGCCTTTTCGTGGTCGTGGATTGTCCAGTTCATACAATCCGCCAGATACAATTGCCAGAAACCATCGATAATATTATGAATCCGTTGTCTCCTACGTGGCATATAAAATTTGTTCTGCTTTTACGTGGGGGGAAAAATAAGATGGGTGATGAGTCCGTTGGGACCTCACATCAGGCTGAGATACACTTTTGATCCTCTGCCAACGTCAACTTCATTATTATATTCTAGAAAATTCATTGACTACAACACTAGTATTATCTTAATAATCGCATGCACATCAAACACAGAGTGAAGTCAACAATCATCAAATTACGTAACAGGGCCTTCCCTAGTTAAATCTAATCATATCATAACCAACCTATAAAAAAATTACCTTAGTCGAAAGCGTCTTTAGAGGATGGCCACATCCAAGTAATCTCCAATCTGCATTTGAGGAACAAAAAGTAGAGCTTATAGACAAATTTGAAATTAATCAAGACAGACAGCACCAAGAAAGGAGTTTACTATATCTCTAAGCCAAGTTCAGCCAACATTTTCCCATCATCTAATTGCCTCCTACTTTCATAAGAGTAGGTCTTTCCCACCTTCACAAATCCAGGAGAATTCAACAACTAGATCTTTTTGTACTTCCCACTCCAAAATTAATCAAAAAAATCGAATCATATTATTACATCAAACATCTTATAAGTGTCATTAAACAAGTGCCTGTTCATCATATTTCAGTAACAATTCTATCCATCACAAAGTTTATAGACTGCTTTTCAAAAAGTGCGTTCATTATCTTGCTTTCTCAATTTACACCATGTTTGGACCTAAAACTATAAGATTGTCACTAAGGCGAGTCTAAAAATTCCACCAATTCATATTACACTTTGCCAACAATATTTTTCATGAGCCAATGGAAATTCACCAATCCATCATAGGAACACATATTAAAGAAATCATTCCCCCATGGTATATGTCAGTCACAGAACTCTGATACGATTGGATAACTAATAAAAAGTGCCCCAGAGCATAATAATAATTCCATTTCCATTCCTTATGTTCACATGCCTTGCTGAGCCAAGAATCATACCTTATAGCTAATTGATATAACAAGCTAAGGAACTTGACTTAAACTTGGCTTCTCAACCATTTAAACAACATTAAACAAGCTCTTTATGAGCTATGCCGATGCCATTCTAAACAGTTCAGTTCATTTGCAGCCTATATTGATTTTATCCCAAACAAGAAAAAGTAAGAGAGAAATAGATAGACTAACCTCTCTCACCACAAAACGACCATTCTTATCAGGATAAACAAAAGCAAAAGACAGTCTTGCATCCCTTCTTCTTGCCGCCGGTGCTACTTCTTTGACCTGTAACATAATTGCAATCAACCAAGCAGCCAAAGTGACAGGAAAAAAAAGTTAACAGAAAAGAGCATTTCTATGAAAATATATATTAGAATTCCAACAGACATGGAGAGACAATAAAACACACCCATCTCTTGCAAGTTTTAATGAACTTAGATTTTATACAGTAGGGTCATACGCAAAAAGGTACCCCCCCACAATACAGAGAGAGGGGGAAGGGATGAAGTCTTCAATGGATAAAAAGTAGAAGAACAAAAAGAAGCACTGTTGAACATACCAAATCAGTTAACTCACGGAGAGTAGCATCCTTCCATGTATAAATTTGAACCTCATCCTTAGGCTCCTTGCCTCTGACTGCAAAGTCCTCCCTAGAATGATGGCCCCCAATCTGCAGAAATCTCAATGGGTTAAGTCATAAAGTACACATTTCACATAAAATACATGATTTAAATGCACAGTCCATGATTTACTACAAGATACAATGATACAAATGGTCTTCTTTTACAAGCTGTAGCTAACAGCAAACAAGAAGGTGAACACTGACATATGCTCCAGTCAATCAAAGTGCAGCAGGTTCTAGAGATGGATAATGCCAGATTTGTCTACCATTCAATGCTTCCTATAGGACAAGCACATCAAGACTGACAAGAGAAATCAATGTAAAAGCCCAGAGAACAATTTTAAAATTTCAACTGTTAATAGAAAAAAGTGCAATATATATAACCTCTTTCTTTACATAGACTTTTGTTGTGTTATCTCCTATAAACGCCTCTAACACAAGACAAGAAATAGCAAAGAAGAAACTAGAAAACAAATGAAATGGATTCAGCTTTTCACAAAGCACTCCTTCTTCCTGAAGTTGTAACAATCCAAGAACATTAAATAAATCCAGTTAAACAGAGAACAGCTTATAAGTGATGCTGAATGCAAAACTAGACTTGTTCCTGTTGAACAGGAATAATTATAGTCAACCTTAACAATTACCGAAGGAGATGAATCAATTGGCCGACAAGTCCAAGTAAACTCAACATGCAGTATGAAATCCCTCATTTTAAGATGCAGGTATGTATTTTGCAGAACAAAAATCTCCCATAAAGATGTAAAAGCCAAACATACCTTAGTGAAAACTCGAAGCAATAAAGGACAAGTCTGCATTGGAAAAAGGAAACAGAAAACAAATTGAAATCAATATGCATAAACGCACGTCCGAATAATTATAAGTCTAACATAAAACAAGATACTACAATTCACGCACTTCTATCAACAAATAATAACAGAAGCAATCACCTTAACAAAAGCTTGTGTGTTAAAAAAATAATCAATAGCCTGACAATTAACAAGAAATTTGGTCCTATTCCAACTTACCGAGTACCAAAACAATGTCGTAACTAATAATTGAAAGTCAAGGTGATTCAATTACTAACTATGGGAGATAAGAAATTCTAAATACTTCCATAAAAAAGACTAAAAATTCTTCGTGTACTACAAATATACATATCAGTTTTGCTTTGAAACCCTAAAATAGAAGTATACAAAAGAATTTTTTTCTGGAGAGAAAAAAGACAAAGAGATTGAGAACCTTCTCGCGATCAACAGGCTTGAAGAGGGGGCGAGGCGGTGGTGGCGGAGGGCCCCTTGCAGAAGGATGCATTGACCTGCCTACTTGTCTCTTTTGTGCTTCTGCTACTCCCGCCATCCCTCTCTCGAACTTTCTGTTATTTCTTGGCATTAGCTTCTTGCAAATATAAATCCGAATAACGCTTAGGTCCTCCAATGAGGTTTGGGCTTGATTGGGCTAAATTGGGTCTGGCCCAAACTATTCCCTCAGCCACTTAACCTAATTAGGCCCAAACCCCATTAGAGGACCGAAAGGTAAAGATATGGGTTGCTCATGTTCATTTGGTTCGTGACATTTGAGAGTGACTCGTGATATTATTCTGTAATCAAAAGAAATTATGGATTGAACTTTTTACTTTTCTAACTTTATCTTTTATAACTTTTATGTCTCTCCCATAATTCTAAGTATTAATGTTCCAAGTATGGTTAACCAATGTAATCAAATTGTCATATTTTCACTAGTTTAACACAAATATGGAAAGGTATTGACCAAAAACATTCCCTTTCTACCTAATTTAAAACTTTCTTAAGAAACATTAAAGGTTGAAAAGCTTACTTATAAACCAAGGTATTTAAGATAATGACATAATTAGTTGTCGTATTTAGAATGTTATTAACGATAATTTTTATTGTTTTAATTAATCATTTTTCGATTAAACATTATAATAATATGATATGATATATTAATTAATTAGTCGGATATTGGGAAATATTAATACGACAATTTTAAAGAAATTAAAATCTTGTACCCGACACCCAATTGAGCTGCTGTGCCATGAATGAAAGATAGTGTATTGATATTGTCCTCACTCAATATTACAACTACCTCAAGAATAATAGAGGATAAAACCAAGTGACATAATATTTTGGAAAAAAAAAAAAGAAAAAAAACAAATGGGAAATTTCAAGAAAGCTTTGCTTTCGATGTGAGCTCTTTGTTCCCTCTTCGTTGCATGGAAACAAATTGAGCATGCTTAGTGGTAAGAGTTGAAAGCTCAGCTGATAGTGAATGCTAAGGCAAGAAATGGAAATGTGCATTAAAGAAGAATGCTCAGCTCCATCAAAGTTTTCTGTAAATAGCAAGCTTCTAACCACCACGCAGTTGCATTTGGACCCAAAGGAATAGGATGGATTGTCATTTTTCCAAAAGTTTGTTGGACCATTAAAGAGGAAATTATAGCTAGCTTTAATGGCTATGACTATTCTGTTTTCTTTACCCTTTTTATTTTTCGACTCTTTTCCTATTTCAATCTCTTTGTTGTAAAGTTTTGGTAATGGGATTGGATTGGAGGGTCGTTTCATTATATGAATTAATGGCCATGCCAAGACATTGTTAAAATTTAGTATGTTTGTCCAACCAGGTGACGAATTGGCTTGAATTGGAACTCCTATTTTACAATTGGGTTGAAACCAAAGTTGGCCAACCAATATTGATTTGGGAAACAATTTAACAAGAAATTAGGATTGCTTAAAATTACAGTTTGGATTCATGACTGTTAATTGCTTTGCTCTGATTTAGTTGAGACCTTAATTCAGAATCATCTCCTGTCTAAAAATATGCCATGAGCTTTATAATTTATGCTGTGCTAAAGAATATACCAAGAGTGCAACTGCAAGAGCGACTCTCTCTAGGCTTTTCGGCTCAAATGTTCAAAGGATATGACCAATTTTACAAAGCAAATAATAACCATTGATGAGTTTTTTAGAGCAGCATATGAATACAGACCGAAAGGTAGAAGGTATAGGCAAGTGGGTTGATTCCTTGTGGGAGATGACAAAAGAGAAAAAGTAAGTACTCATGCCCATCTGATAATTCACATATATACTTACAGTTACATCAAATTTCCGAGTTGAGTGTGATGGATACTTGATTCTTTATAGCAGTCCTTTTCTTCAATATCAATATCATTCTCACCTAATCTGTTTGTCAATAAATTAATCTCCAAATAAGAACAAACAGAGATGCTACCAGCTTTGCAATATAGGAGAGATTAATTATATTCGTATGATACATAGGTAATTATGTCAAAAGAGGTTAATTATATCAAATACAGCATTAATTATAATAATTAATATCACGAATTTCACATGCTAAACAATTTGAATTAGGGACAAGATAGGAGTGTCTCTTAACTTTACATAATCTTTTACATTAATTTATTAACTATTAGATCAATACACTAAGTTAAGATTAAATCTAACATGTATAATTAATACATTATAATTAATGCACGTATAAAATACAATCTTAATTATTCAACTGAGATTAATGCACGTATAAAATACAATCTTAATTATTCAACTGAGATTAATCCAACGGTATATAAATGGTGCAAGAACTCACTTTAATTATATGGAATGAAAAATGTAAACAAGTGTATTAGCATAAATTTTTGAGGAAATGAAAGACAGTGAGAATAAGAATAATATTAGACCTGTTTGATGGACCATTTAATATGCAATAAGTGCACCTAGTGGTATGTAATGTATACGAATATGATGGTGCACAAAAGGAATACGAATTGGGCAGTCTGCCATTTTTATATTTCCTTAAATATATATTTCTATTTGTGAAACTCACTCACTCCAAGAGGGTGTGCTTCACTCTAATGCTTAATTTCGAGCTTGTATTTTCTTAATTTGAATAATTCACAGGATTTAGAATTATACATATTTAATTAACAACTGGGACAGCAACAATCTCTCAAACTGATACTTAGT
Source organism: Cedrela odorata (assembly GCA_035584115.1). Classification (NCBI taxonomy): domain Eukaryota; kingdom Viridiplantae; phylum Streptophyta; class Magnoliopsida; order Sapindales; family Meliaceae; genus Cedrela; species Cedrela odorata. The sequence goes on along the minus strand of JAXCLQ010000001.1, from coordinate 25,181,842 downwards.
TCAGGTCTTTAATGGTAGAGAAAACAATGTCATTGCCATATATTTTGACGTGGACTGTTAGGATTTATCAAAGAATGAAATCTTTTAATCACAACACGATGGCAACCAACCATTATACATACCTGGGTATTTGACCCCAGTCCCCCCATGAATTATGTCACATATATAGCTCTACTCCAATACAATTCAGACAAAACTCTGCTCTTTCATGGTCAATAAATACCACAACTGCACTCTGCTCTTAGTTTTCCTTAAGCATGTTTTATTTTATGCTCTTAAAATTATATGCCAAAACCATAGTCGAACGAAGCCATAAGTGATATGGTGCGTGGCCCCACGCTTCTGTGAAGAGGTGGCTGAGACTTTATTAATTTCATACCTAAGAAAACAGAAGGCAACTGGACAGAACGAGAAAGAGGGGCAGATTGCCAAAAATTGGAATGGTAAAGAGAATAAGAAGGAAGAAGGAATAGTTTGGTTTCCATTTTATTGTAAATTAAAAGAAGATCTCAGTGTGCCTTATCAGCTACAATATCTATTTATATATAAAACCTTCAGCTTCCACTTCTCTCAGACAAACAAAGAATTATCATCACTACTACTACTTATTCTCAGCTCCATTTTTGTGCAACAACAAATCCCATCTCCAAAACAACACAGAGAAATATATACAGATATATGCAAATACATATATCTATATATCTATATTCAGATATTGTGGGAAAAACTTTCTAGAGTGGAAAAAAGATGGGGAGAGGAAAAGTGGAGCTTAAGAGGATAGAGAACAAGATTAACAGACAGGTTACCTTCTCTAAAAGAAGGAATGGTTTGCTCAAGAAAGCTTATGAGCTTTCTGTGCTTTGCGATGCTGAACTTGCTCTTATTATCTTCTCTAGTCGTGGCAAACTGTATGAGTTTGGTAGCGCTGGGTATATATTCATGCTTCTCTCTCTCTTAAAATATTGTTTTTTTTATATGTATTTTGCTTGTAAAGTTCTGATTTTTATCTCTATGAATGCGTGCATCCTGTTTTTCATTTTCATGAAGCTTTTTGTTAAAGTTTTACAATTTTTTCAGATTTAGATTTCTGCTTTGCTTACCTTGAGCTTTCTTTATAATCTCCATTTTTTATTTTATGTTTATTTCTTCTCATGGATTTTTGGGCTTTTGGGGGTTTCTTGTTAAGCCCTAGTTTATCTGGTTCTTTCCAATGACAGATCGTCACATTTCATCGTCCATTGCAAATCCTTTCTCTGTTGAGTCCGAACTGAGTCTGAGGTCTGAGCTTTGGGTTTCTTCATATCATTGATAAGACTATAGAGGTGAAATAATATCTTTGAACTGAAAGAAAAAACAAGATTGAACTTGTTTAACTTTTTTGCAGAGATTCCAATCACTGACTAGGTTTTTCTTAGCAAATTCCCTCGCTCGGACCTCCGTGCAAGATTTAGGGTTTAACCACTTTTCTTTTCTCTCTCTTTATTAAAAAATGATTTAACCGTAGCTTACTCCCACATCACCCAGAAAAGTCCACGGACTGAAACTTGTCTTCACCGCCTTTTTTTCTTTGATCTTCTGGTTTTATCAATGTTCTCGTTTCTCTTTCTGTTCTTTGCCCCGTAATATAATAATATAAGTCTTGGTATCATTAACGGGTGTCAAATCAAGCATACCCACTTGACAAAGAAACTTTATCCTCTTATATCCTTGGGGCTTCTTTTCTTTTGGACTATCTTCCGTTCGCTTTCAGAAAGAGAGAAACTTTTTTTCCTTCAATTTTTCTGATGTATTTTGCTTTTACTTCTCCCTCATTCTCTCTCTCCTTAACCATGGATGGAGCTTCTAGGTCCATATCCTGAAATCTTGTCTCTTAGATCTCTTGGTTTCATCACTGGTTTGCCTCCTTCTCTCAGTAACTCTTGACAGACCTTCAATGTCTTTCATATATATAGATGTTTGCATATAAATATATATGTTTATTTTCCGCTATAAACTTAGTGTTTGGCCTTGATAATGATTGAAAAACAAGATTTTTTTTTTCTTTTTGGTAACGTTAATTTATTTCGCGGCTCCAGCAATCCGTCCGGATAAAGACTTGCTTGATAAGTTATGGTGAAAAAAGGGTGTTACATCTGAGAGATTCATATATGCAGTGTAACTTAAAGTTTCCATATCTGTCGGGAAAATAAATTTTCAGATGCATCTTGCACAAAAACGGAGCCACTTTTACCTTTTTTTTTTCAAAATGAAGAAAGGGTTTTGAGATACCTGATCTGAGTACAGCTTTATATTGTATGTTCTACACTTGAGGTTACATTAAATGGTTTATTTATTGTGCGGATCATATTTGCCATAAAATCCAAGGAAGTTTTGTTTCGACATTTTGGTTAAAATGAGTTCTCTCTTTCTCTCTCCCTCCCTCTTGACATTTATGTGAAAATGAAGGTTTTGAGCCATATGTGTTTGTGTTTGCTTTCTTGTTTTTACACAAGATTATATATATTTGTTCATATGTCGAATATTTTTCAACGACTTTTGCACGATCACCAATGTAACAGCACTTTGCTTGATTGTTGTATATATAGCATGAGAAATTGCTACACCTTATGTAATTGTTAGACATACATTTAATTATTATTTCACATGTATATTAATTTAAGATTTTATTTGGTGTAGGAGAACCTTTTCCCTTTTTCAACCCATGATAATCTCCTTTTCTGTCAGTGATGCAGTATCTACATAGCCCTTGATGCTTATGATGCTGTGTTACTAGTTATTAAGTTTTTCTGTTAGCAGCACACAGTCAAATAATATGTTATATTTTGTTGTACCAAGTGTAAACAAAATTTTTTTGGAGGAGTATTTGAACTCCCTTTATAATCTACACTTTTTGCTACCACAGCTATAGATCAAAGTTCTCGAACCGGTAACCGACTTACCAGCTATTTGATTAATATAAAATGGTATACACATACATGATTCTTTCTTGCAGTACATATACTTAAGCTTTGGATGTAGATTTTATATTATGAGGATGCGCATATTGATAGAGTATTTTTTCTTCATAGGTTTAGTTGAAAGAATTTAATACAAGTTGAGGGTAGTGCTGTTGATTGAGGATTAAAATGAGACAAAGGAGTCTGTGATGGGTTATGGCCTATAAAATTGACTAATTAGTATATATTAAAGTTCATTTATATATAGAGCTCCACCCCTTAGTTGGGTGGTCTCATGTATTTGAGAATTATTATTTTTTAAATAATAATGTGAGGCAAAATTATCCATATGATTATAAATATTTTTTTGCTTGATGTACAATATAGTGTCATCGGTTTATTAATTGTATATCTAAGAAAATTTGTCTATGAAATGATCAAGCTAGTAATAATATGTTATAGCAAACCTATATCATATCATAATTTCCAAGTGATATTGAAATTCTTATGTTTGAGAGTGCAAACATTTAAGTTGCTGTTTATGATGTTTTGGCCTCATCTCCATTTTCTTCTTAGATGGTAAGTGCATTAGTTGAGGCAAGATTTGTCCGGTTTAGGGATAATTAAATATGCAAACTCATTAACCTAATGTGTTTGCTTTTAGCCATTGATACAATTACCGGTTGACAATCACAACATTAATTAATTTCTTTCTGCAGTATAAACAAAACCCTTGAACGATACCAACGTTGCTGCTTCAATCCTCTAGACAACAGCATCGAACTTGAAACACAGGTTTATGTTAATTTTCTGATCATCTTTTTCAAACTTCTCAGGTCCTTAATTCAGCTGTACTCTATATGTACGTTGAACTATAAAGTAAATTATACTCCTGATAAACTCTTAAAAAATAAAGTAGTACTAATAGAATTAATAGTTTTTCATTCAATCTTATGTATGGACACTCGTTCTATAGACAATAGCCAGCTTCGCACTACTTCATCTTGTCTTTGATTAATAATGCAGAGCTGGTACCAGGAGTTAACAAAGTTAAAAGCAAAATATGAATCTCTTCAACGCACTCAAAGGTTATTACGTTTCTAATTCCCTATGAATATTTCTCCTAATTAAATTATATAGCAAGATATGTTTGCTGCATTACTTTGCATTCCAAGAATCTTCATCATAAGTTTTTAACGGTTTATAAATGTTTGCAAAGAAAGGCATTTGCTTGGAGAGGATCTAGGACCACTGAGTGTGAAGGAGCTGCAGAATCTTGAGAAACAGCTTGAAGGAGCTCTTGCGCTCGCCAGGCAAAGGAAGGTACATGAATTTGTTTAATGAAGAAGCTTTCTTCATACTGTATCATCATTTGTAGTACACTGGCAAGATATCGTGCTCTATATTATACTAATTAATGTTGAATGTTAAAGGAAATGAATGAATAAACTTTTGGGTAATTGATCAGTCTTGTAAAGAACAAATTAACTGTTGATCGTCTTATGAGCTTAGGATTGAAACAATCGCATTATTAAATTTTAATCTTGTAAAGAGTACAATTTTGAGATGTATTATTCTTTTTTACACTTCACTGCAGACACAGATTATGATTGAACAAATGGAAGACCTTCGCAAAAAGGTGAGTAAATTCGTATAAACTTTTTATGGCTACTGCCGCTGAATTCTTAGCGGTATGCTGATATATAGCGAACCTTGGAGACACTCATGATATGTAGTTGATACTTGAAAAGATTGTCCATTTGTAAAAACTGACATTTAGGGTTAGGAAATCCTGCTGTAAGAACAAGAGATTGCTTTCCTCCTTTATAATGAGGTCCCTGTGTTCAGAACCTGACTTAGTACAGTAACTTTCTAATCTTTTGAGGAAAAATAAAAATAAAATAAAATTCTGTTGAAGCTCCCCTTTTTTTTCTTGTGTAAATGTATCATATTATATTATCGTACAAGTATACATTTTTCTGGATTTCGACCTTCTACTTTATATTTGCAGGAGCGTCAGCTGGGAGACATTAACAAGCGGCTCAGGATTAAGGTTGTGCTTCAACACTCATCAGTACTAATATCTGTAGTTGCTCAGATCAGATCAATAACATTGTCTCAATCCTTCCATTTCTATATATATTTCGTGTTTCAGCTCGAGACAGATGGACAAAATTTTAAAGCCATTCAAGGCTTGTGGAATTCTGGTGTAGTTGCTGGAAATGGCAACTTCCATGTTCATCCTTCTCAGGAAAGCTCCATGAACTGTGACCCGGAACCTGTTTTACAAATAGGGTATGTAATTTACACAATTATTCCTCTCATGCATATTATATAATTTGTTGTTGGCAAAATACACAGAAATTAAAAAGGTTTCTGACTGACAGAAACTTCGCTGTTAATGACAATGCAGGTACCAACACTATGTTCCTGCAGCAGAAGGGTCGTCAGTGCCAAAGAATATGGTTGGTGAGACCAACTTCATTAACGGATGGGTCCTTTGAGCACTAATAATTAATTAAAACATAAGCACAATTATATAATTTTGCTAATGGACTTTTGTATTAATTATGGGATTTTTAATATTTTGCCAAAACATTTTACATACTTATTATATATGTACAGCAGCATGTAATGTGCTTGAAATGCTCTTAAAGCATCCCCTTTGTTGTGTGTTAATCAAACTCCATGTTGTGACTATATCTCATGCTGTGTAATCTTTTGAGCGCTAATATTGTAATATTTAGTATTTACTTCGGTTGGCTTCAACCGTTTCTCTTTGAACCCACGGCATTTGCCTAACAGAACATAAATTGGGCCTGTAAAATTTCTTGCAGGCTTAGATGGACCTAATTACTGGACTAAAAATACCCCCTGAGATTTGTGAAACCATGTTACGTATACAGTATTATGTCTAGCGTATCATATCTGAACCTGATACGTACTGTTACCGACAAGATTCTCGATAATGGAATAAGATCAGATCTTATGGCCGTTGGATCAGTAGGTCATACACAGATTATGCAAATATTCTCATGCCAAAGCCAAACCCATTACTCGAATGTACTGTACTTTTACGAACCGGTTACAAGTTACCGCCAAAGAATTAATAACGTTAGTATATGTTGGATGTTTTGTTCCTGCAAAAGCAAGAGAGAGTCCAAAACAAAAATTGAAAAGAGGAGAAGAGCAGATGGGGAATTGGAATTTTCCTGAGCAGAAGGGGAATTGGAATTTTCCTACTCAGTAGGAGAAAGATGTTTAAAATAGCGAAAATGAATTCTTGCTGGGCTACAGAACAAGAACCAATGATGTTTTCATGCGACAAGCGTCGATTGATGCTACATGATCGCGGTCGACGTCGCCATTGCTGGTTTCCTGCGAAGCTCGACTGCCGCTTCTCGTGGAGTCGTTCCAACTCGAAGGTTTCTAAGAGTTCTAGTTCCTAGATGTCCAGGAGTTACTGACGCAGGCGGGATAGCGGAAGTGGGATTTTGTCCTACATCGGTTCCTCTTTTGGTATTTCTTTTAATTTTTTTATAATTTGATTATTGCATTGTCGATGGGATTCCAATTTTAATTTGAATTTCGTTGTAATCCATTTTGGTTCTTGTACTAATTGATGCTTACTTTGTAAGAGTTATTTGTCTGATGAACTGTTACCAAGTTACATTTGTATTTTATTTTGTTTTGGGTTTGGTATAGTTTTGGTTCTTGAGCTAAATGACGTAATATTCTTGCAATTTAATGAGTTCAAATCAGTTTCTGGTCTCATATCATATGCTCCATTTGAAACTTGAGCTAAAAGATTCATTCTCGAATGGAATTATTGGCATTGAATCAGTTTTAGTCAAGAGTTTTTATGGTTCTTGTTTGAAGACTTTAGTTCATGTTAATAGATGAAATTCACATTTTCTTATGGTTCTTTTTACTTTATATTTGTCTTTACCCATTTTGACTCCTGTAATAATTCTTGACAATAAGATCCAACGTATGTAATAACCTCTTATAATGCTCAAATCCTCATAAACCTTTTCTATATTTGAAATTGCTCTGTTACAGAATTGCCAACGCTGTGGCAGGCAGATTCCAACATTCAATTTCTAAACAATGGTTATGCTTCTAATAAAATGCTTATGGATAAATTGGATTCATGTCATCTCTTGTTGATCAAACCATTTTTCCTCAGTAGGTTGTCCTAAAACACTTCCTGCTGATAGAAAGGGACAAACCACCAATAGAAATTCACAAGTTTTCTGCTTTAGGGATCTGTTGATATACTTTGTGCCTACTAAAGCAGGAGTTTCACTTGCAAAAGCAGCTACTTTTAAGAAAGCACCTGGCGGAGCTCCTGCTAATGTTGCTGTTTGCATATCAAGGTTGGGAGGTTCAGCGGCTTTCGTTGGCAAGGTAATTTTGAGTTTAAATGCTTCTTTCTAGTTCATTTAATGTAATTGCTGGTTTATTTTCTTTCTTTTTTCGTTTTCATCTTGTTATTTATCATATGAATCCATCTTAACAAATATTTTGTTCCAAGTTTGTTGTTTCTTCAACCATATTCCACATTCATTCATATTAAGCTACTTGTTTAAAAGTGTATGATGTTCACATGGTTATTCTAAATTTTATTGTACTTTTGAACATATCTTTAAATGAAAATGTCAGCATTTTGGCTCCATCTTGGACATATTATTCATACTGGCCTTTTGCTTTGCCTCATATGCCCTAACCTAGTTATTATGATATAGTATAGCTTGATACCCCTATTATTATATCATACGTATCTTTTCTCCTTTCCAGTCTTTCATCTCAATCTGTATCCTCCATTGAGTTCTCTATTATCTGCAAGATCTCAGGTAGGTGAAGATGAATTTGGGCACATGTTGGCTGATATTCTCAAGGAAAATAATGTTGACAACTCTCGTTTTGACCCACATGCAAGAACTACATTGGCTTTTGTGACACTAAGAGCTGATGGTGAACGAAAATTCATGTTTTTCCGCAACCCTACTGCTGATATGCTTCTTTGTGAAGCTGAGCTTGATGTAAACCTAATAGAGAAGGTAAATTCTGCTTTTTTGGAAGAAAGCCTGGAAGTGAATTGCTAAGTTTATGTCTAATGGCTTTCAGCAATTGTCATTTACACTATTTAACTATTTGATGTGTTATTGGGGTTGAAAAACTTATAACTGACAATATTATGCCACTTCATCGTAATAGATAACTTATGTAATGACTGTAATCATCATGAATCTGGATGTGGATGTTTCAAACTTACTCCATTTAGCTCAAAACTTACTGTTGATTGTCTGATATCTTGTGGCTAACATGTTCGTATCTTTTTTCTAATAATTATTGATGCAGGCAAGTATATTTCACTATGGGTCAAATTAGTTTGATTGATGAACCATGTCATTCAGCTCGTCTTGCTGCCATGGAAATCGCCAGAAAGTCTGGCAGCATTCTCTCTTATGGCCCCCAAATTTAAGGTTGGCACCGCAGCCATCTGCAGAGGCTGCTCGAAAAGGCATCATGAGCTTATGGAACAAAGCTGGTGTCATTAAGGTGTATGCATTGATAGCTGAAGACTGCTCTGAAGTATCAACTATCCATATTTTAAAAACTAAGCTGCAATTAACACTATGGAGCACATGTGTGAAATTGCAGATAAGTGAGGAAGAAATAACATTCTTGACTAAAAGTGACGATGCACATGATGGTAATGCGGTGTTAGAGAAGCTTTTCCACCCCAATCTTAAGCTTTTGCTTGTCACTGAAGGATCCAACGGTTGCAGATACTACACAAAGGTTAGCATTCAGAATTTATAGTTAAGAAAGTTTAGTTTGTGCAAAATTTTCTGTTTTTTTTAAATCGCCTTGAGGTTTGAGCAACTTTTATGCGCCTTCATAACATCAAAGTGTTGGAGTAGGTCCTTTTGTGTATCACAGTTGAGAATGGTTCAAGCAGATAGCTAATCAGCTCCTTTATGTCTAATAGTATGTATAATTTTTAATCAATCAATTTGATTTTTTGTTCTGCAGAAATTTAAGGGTAAGGTTGGTGGCGCTGAAGTTAATTGTGTTAATACAACTGGTGCGGGTGATGCTTTTGTTGGTGGAATGCTGGAAAGTTTGGCTTCAGACCTAGATCTGTATAACGTATACTGTAGATAATACACTTCTATATTGCTTTCGAGTAACATGATATCTCTAAGACACTTTTGCTTTTCCATTTACCCCATAATAAGAAAACAAAGTCACTCTTTGCCACTAAAAGTCAGCGATTTGCCCCCATTCCCCGTAAGTTCAATGCAAAAGTTTGTTTTCCTTGAAATTCTTTCCGACCCCTTCCCAGACACCATTGCATATAAATTAAAGCTTGTATGTATAGGAAGAATATCAAATTTATTTGGACTGTTACTACTTAATTCATTCATTTCAAGTAATTTTTCTTCGATTACTGCAAGGGTAATATGGAAATTCATCATCTATTGCAGAATAAAAATAAGTCAAGGGAAGTTCTCTTGTTTGCAAATGCATGTGGTGCTCTTATCCTCGAGGAGGGAGGAGCTATTCCTTCGTTGCCCACAAAAGACGCAGTTCTCCAAATCTTTGCCAAAAGTAGCTGCTTAGGAGAAATTCTTGTATATGCTTGTATAGAAGTGATTTTTCATGAGCTTGCCGGTGACCATGCTCAGCTAAGCAAGTTGCTCTTTAGTCCCGCAATATAAGAAGATAATTAGAGAAACTTCTGAACAGTATTATACACCAAAATAATAAATACATTTTAGTAGCATTCCAGTATGATGCTCATAGTAGTTCGTTCGACAAATCAAAAGCAAAGAAATGCATCTTACCATACTTATTACTGCTACAAATTATTGCTTGCGCCAGTCTTAAAGCAAGATTTCGAAACAGTTGGTTTCCTCTTAATAATATTTCATATATGCAAAGGGGGCTTTTATTTGGGCAAAACTGAATTCAATCAGTTGCGCGGTGGCAAACGCCTTGTTCTTCTTTCAGGTGGTGGTCCAATGAACAGTTCAGTCTCTACATCAGAACTTGGGCTACTGTCATCATTGTTGGGTAAATTTTCTCGCTGCTCTTCCAATCCTTGCCATGGTTGCATACCACACTGAATAATCATTGACGATAAAAAAAAAAATTATTATTTTATCTCAAAAATACAGAGTGATCAAGCTGCTCAAAAGTTCAACTAGACGGACCGTAATCAGGTGACTGAATTTTTTTTTAGTCAAGCGACAATCTTAGTCTCGTATAATCATTAGATTAATAACTTGTAACTGCCTGCTCATCAACTTAATATAATCCACTGGCACAATATTTATAAAAAAGTTTGATATTATTTTCGATGATCATAGAAGCTCACCTTCTCGGCCAGCCTTGTGTTTTCAGCAGCTAAAACTTTCTCCTGAATTATATTAAGGACATAAAATAAGATATATTCAAGTTAGCAACAGGGTTAGGTATACTTTCAAGAATGTAAGCAATTTTAAGCTAATAACTTAGTTTTTGAATGCAATTAATAATCTGTTTGCAACAAAAGAAAAACTGGGGAACTTTCTTAAGGCAAGCACACCACACAAAGTGACAAGACAGCCTCTTTCTCTCTTCTTCGGGTAGGAGAAAAAATAAGTCAGTTTAACCTGGCAGAGATGTATAATATGTTTGAACTTAAGGTATTAAGTTGCTGTTGAACTGTAGAATATAAATGGATGGGTAATTGATACATTAATTAAGAAATAAAAGTGGATATTTATCAAATATTTTAGTTATTGCACTGATTACAAAGGTTCCCATAAATTTCAAGCATCAATCTCTTCGATGATTTAGCATGAAAATAGATAGTGATGCTGTGGAGTAGGGACTCAAAAAGTTAGCATAATGTAGTATTACTACATTTGAAGTCTTGACTCTCACCTTTTCTTTGAGCTGCTTGATCTGTTCCTTGAAAACCAGATTCTGAAATATGGACAAATGTTAATCAAGTTAAATTTCAATTAGCAGTAGAAGAGATGGTTTATAGGATGAACCTTTCTTGCTCGGACGTTGCTTACGCTCCTCTCCAGCTGTTGTTCTATTTGTTGTAGTTCTTCAAGGCTGCATGATCCCAAACCTTCTCCCAGTAGTTTCCTAAGATTTTTCAAATTCAAATTTCAGAATCTGCTTTGAACTATACACGGAACAATGCAGATTGATTAAACATTTTTTTTAATTGGTTGAAATGGATCAAACATAAGTTGAGCTACTAAAAATATTAAATTAGGTCTTAAACCGTTTTGAAACTTCAAGAAACTCTATCTTCTTGACCATGTTAACTGCTTCATGCTTCAGATGCTGTCATTTCAAATCCAAGCGTGTAAGAAAATTAATTAGGAGAAGAATCCAAGAAATGGATGACAAGAAAACAAAACAGATTTCATGCATTAATACTAGCTAATATATGTATGATAAGTTTATTAGAATTTAAGAAAAGGCACCAAAATAAAAACAGATTAAAAGAAAAAAAAACCCATACAGGACGGGCATGATAACCGTCCGTATTTCAGTTCTCTCCAAAGGCTATAAATGCTCAATGGTAGCTTGTAGTCTATCAAAATATATACCCGCCCACGGCGGACGTCTATCAAAAAAACAAAAAATAATAATAATACAGGACGGACATTATAGCCGTCCAAAGTATTTCAGTTGTCTCTCCAAAGGCTGTATGTGCTCAACGGTAGCTCCTAGTCTATCAAAGATGACACATATATACCCGTGAGTCAGTCGTGACTGACTAAGTTAGCATTGAGAGAAGAGCAAGATGCCCTTCTATATCTTTACCTAGCCCGAAGCTATCAAAATAAACTTTTTGAATTAAACTAGTTAATACCCACAAAAAACTTCCTTTCTAATGTCAAGAGGAAACTGGTTTTAGTGAATGATCAACTACACCACATAATATTAATTCACTATGTTACGAGGGGGAGGGAGGCTAACCTGCATGTGTTGTTCCGTTGGCAGCTTGCTCATTTGAGTTTCTTTTGTATTCTTCATGTAACGTTCTATTGTCTCCTGCATGCTAAAGAATGAGAACCAACAACAGTTAATTAATGCAATCAAAACACATTCATGTTTCAATTTTTACAATCTCACAATTTCTCTTCAACTAAAGCACAAATATTAAACATATGTTTAATGCAAGATTGCTTATCGTACTAAACTTCATGCATCACATTTACTACACTATAGTCTGTATATAATGTTTGTTGGACAATACTACATTAGAAAAACTGATCAGACAAAATATAACTCCATGCCTGGACACACTACACAAGTAACTTGCATCACCTGTAATATTAAAAACTCAAGGATACATTTTTCGAAACTCATCAATCACCTTCTTTTATGAAAAATTTGTGCTTCCGAGGAAGTGAAAGTTTTTTAATGAAATAGAAAAACTCATGTTCCAAATCTGGTAGACCTCATGGCAAATTCAATGAATATTTAGGTATTGTAAACAGTTTGAAAATTATATATTACACACAAGTTTTGACACCAAAAACCTAAACTATGCCCATCCCAAATTAAGGTTGTCGTGCTAGTGTTAATTGTTAAACTATATCACATGCAGACCGAAGCACAGAAGAAATGAATTGTCATCGTATTATACTACAATGTTATGCTAGGTTTTCTAGCTTGTAACTTGTCTTTCCTTTCATCAATTACCTACGACGTATCATTCTTACCAAGCTTAGCATCCCGACTGCTTGGGTCAAGCTTAAGGTTCACAACTTTCTACTCCGGCCTGTTGCCTAGACCACATATGGGAATGCGAACAAGCATAGTACAAAGGAATGTTTTCTTATACCAATCACAGTAGACTGCTTGCAGTTGTTAATTTTTGTTGTTCAATTAATATAATAGTTGTTTTGACATTGAAAATGAATTATAACATGACAAACACCACATTAAGCATCTAAAAATCGCAACGTCAGTTAGGGCTCATCACAGCATGCATTTCAATCTACTTTTGGAAAGTCTTAATGATATTTAAAGTGAAACTCCATTAATGCTTTAATCAGCCAAGTCACCCATCCATCAGAATCAGATATGGATATCTTTGTACTGCCTTAAACGGTGGCGTACCATATCTAGTTATCTTAGAGAATGCATGAGTACTAATAAGATGTAGCAGAGTAATGAGCTTCTGATCATTCCATTAAATACCATACCTCTCTCTTTATTGTATTGCTGAAGTACCAAATAGAAATAGAATAAAGAGGTCAGTACTTATTAGTGACTAGAATAATATATGTAGTACTATATATTCTAACTATGTCAGAAACTTGCTCCAGTACTCAAAAACCTAAAATGATAATAAGCCCATTCAGTGATAATTATGGACTTAAATAACGCTTAGTTGCTCTTGTATTTTCGACAAAAAGTTGGAAACTTTTGAACCTCGAATCAAGAAAAAGAAAGTAGTATCAATAAAACAAGAAGTTGGAAAAAAAAACAGTCATTAACTCTACTCTCTAGTTTTGCAGCAACTCAACAGTGTACTATAAAATCAGAAGACAGTTGGCTTCATTTGTGTTCTGTAGATGAAGACCATTATTAATTAGCAAGCTAAAACTCCAATATGTTAATCATTAAAGCCAATCCGTTTGTTTTGCTCAACCTCAACCACTCCTATTTTGTACCCAACTCTTTTTCTCCTTTATTTCTCTCAGCCATTGTTACTATACACACACATGAAAACATGAGACAAAGATCCTTGAGAGGTTACGAAAAAAAAATATTATTTGATTAGAAAATTTGATCTGTAATTTCTACAAACTCTAAAATCAATGAGGACCTTGGCGTCACAGTACTAATTTATAGCAACTAATTAAATGAAGACAAAAGAGAAAATCCCACATTTCCTGGATAAGGGAAACGTCAAAATAGTTAGAGAATCAAGAATTATAATTTTTTATTTTTATTTTTATTTTTATTTTTTTAGTGTTTTGGTTTTACCTGGAGCTTGCAAATTCATAGAGCTTGCCTCTAGGAGAGAAGATGATAAGGGCAACCTCAGCATCGCATAGGACTGAAAGCTCATAGGCTTTTTTTAGCAACCCATTTCGGCGCTTGGAGAAGGTGACTTGCCTGCTTGTGGCGTTTTCTATACGCCTCATTTGAGTTTTTCCTCTTACCATTTCTGTTCCTGTTAAAAGTATGAGTTCATCAATATCACAATCTAGATCAAGCAATCTAACAAAGGTTCTTCAATGCTTGTGCAGAAAGAGAAGAGTTGAAAATGATGAGTAAATCTTATTACCCAGAAAACTTTTAATGCTAATAAGTGAAAAGAAGCCAACGAGGAGTAGTAAAAATCAGAATTTTGTGTGGGAGAGAACACCTTCAGACCTAGTCACAGAAGTCAAGATGCAAACATAAATGAAACCAAATGTTTTTTTTTTTTTTTCAAATTTATAAAGCAGACAGCTTTCAAGAAGCAAAAGAAAAGTATGCAAAACAAGATACACACAGTAAAAGAAAAATGAAAAAATTAAACTTACCAAATAGCTACACAAAACCCAAAAGAAATCAGTTATTGATGGAAGGAAGAAGGATAGCCAAGAAAAGAAGAAATCTTGGGGAAATCTGAGGCCTATCAGAAAATTTCAGTAAAACATGTAAAATACAAATAACGATTCTTCTTCGATACGAGCTGCCCTGAAGAACAGAAAGTCTTACCAAATGAGCAAAACCAAGGAAAAAGAATAGAACAAAAAAAGGAAGAAGCTACTAAAAATCTAAGGTTTTGGGCAAAGATAGATATTGCAGAGAAAGGAAACTAGGTTGTTTTCTGATTGATTGATCGTCAGACTTTTCTTAACTAATATGTCTGGTAATTTAATTCAGTGACCACAAAGGAAGCAAGGGAAAGCAAAGCACCCACAAACACAAAACACAACCAACCACCTTTCCTTATTCAATATATATCCTCAAACAACACCCATTTAAAGAAAAAGAAAATCTAAATAGTTGAAACCCCATGTTTTGGTTGATTTGGTAAACCAACAACACAGACTCAAAAGATAAAATTTACATCAAAACAATAAAAAGACAGAGAACGAGAGATATGGAGGGAGTAGTACTTACTGTTAGATCTTTTATGGCAATAAAAATAAAGAAAAAGCAAAGTTAAAAAAAGAAAATATATACATATGGGGTAGTGGTGGGGGGTTAAAAATGATAAGTTCTGGAAGAGCTTAAAAACACGTCAACATTGTCCGTACATTTCGTACAAAGCGGACCAATAAGAAATCGAAAACGCATCAGAGAATAGTCATTACTTTATTTGAAGAATCAATGACATATCACCTTCACTTGAACTAACAAACAACTGCAACCCCCTTGCCTTACCTTGATTTGATGTGTTTGTGTCTGGATATTATTATATATCCATACATATCTAATATCGTCTTGTATAATTTTGTACTATATTTTATTATTATTATTATTATAAATTCTTTTGCTTTTCTCCATCTTTATTAATTTTTGGTGCAAAATGGTATTCCCATTCCTTTGCCCGAGTCTTGAGTCTCAGACTCATTCATATTCATTAACAAAGCAAAGCAGGGCAGAGCAAAGATGAAGAAGAAAAGAAAAAACCCTAAAACATATGCATATATTTTATTTTGTATTATTATAAACGTTTAAAACATTGAACATAAAAAGTGGTGCGACACTTTGAATTTGAAAGGGCAAGCAAGCAAGTGTTGTGGGTGCCATGACATTTAGTTATGGTTATGTTTGGGTTCCAGACTTCCAGTTCCAATGGTTAGAGCAGCTCAGTTTCAGAAACTCAGACGTCAGACTACTTTTCTTTCCGTCAGCGAAGAAATTAAGGTTGTGGCTGGCTTTTTACAATACATTTCGGGACCACAACGCGTGCGACATGTGATAAACGGGCAGCCCCGCCCCACCCAGTTAATTAATTTTGGATCAATATTATTAACTCAAATCAATCCTTAAATCTTATTGATTTTAAATTAATAGTTTTATCTGGGGAAGTGTGATTAGCTTAGACTTGGAAGAATAGGAAGATCATATCATTCATACGTTATTTCCTATAATTAATTATAATCTTTAATCAAGTTTAGTGGAAAATTTGGTGAATGAATGATTAATGGAAAATGAATGAGAAAGTGGTCCATCCAGAGAACCAAGCTGCTTTCATTGGACCCATTACTTCAAACATTTTCAAATCCACTTGTTGTGTTCTGCAGTCTGTGTAACCTGAAACACATTTACATTTACATTTACTGTGTCTGTACTACCATTATTCATAAGCATTTTAATAGCCTCATAAATTAAAAATCAGACAATCGACCTTATGTCTGGCCAGTGTACACCTATAATCTTTCTCCAAACAAATACCCGTATTTTCGTTACTGATAAAAGAATCCACAACTGTATCTTTTCCCAAAATGGAATGAACAGTCGTAAAACACATACTGAAAGTAAAACCTTTAGGCTAATGATATAAGATATTCATTTCCTCAGATTTTACAGTTGCCCCCCATGTTCTCTTACTCTTACTGTTTCACCAATTTCATCCTTCTATCCAATTTCCTCAGTTCTTAGTTTTACAAAATACAGTCAGTGAAAATGATAATTGTAATTTATAACTTGTACAAACACTTATGGGAAGATGTTTGATATGAAAAAATATATCTAATCAAAGGCCCCATATTACTTGAAATAACCGCAACCTCTCCCTCTCTCTTCACTTCCCCCCACACCCACAAAACAAAAATTAAAACCCAGAAAATCAACGGATACGTTTTCTCCAGCATAGACCATCAAAAATCATCCATCACATCTCACCTTTCACATCACACAATTTCCTCCAGTATTCTATTACCAGCTTCTGACAAGTTCTTGTGGAGCAAGCAAGGTGACAAAAGTGCGATCAAAAGAGGATTCCTCCTTAGATAGCAAACAAATTCATCCTTGCCAATCCTTCCATCACCATCGCTATCAAACAAACTGAACAGACCGTGGATCTACAAATAGACAAATAACACAAAAGTTAGGTCACAAAACACTCCTGAAAATCTTTTAATTTGTGGGCAATTATTATCTAAATACTTGTTGTCTTTTACCTCAGACTCCTTCAAATCTGGGATGGCAGGTCTAATGGTTGCTCCCAACTGTTCAAGAAGCAATAAAAAAACCAGTCAGAAGAATAAATTGATAGAAATTGATAAAACACCAAAGACCATGCAAAAATTTAAAGAGAGAACAACGTCATACTTGATGCTCAGAGATGTAACCATTTCCTTCAGTGTCACATTCAGCAAAGGCTAGTTCACAGGCTTGACGAAATAATGGCAGCTTCATCACATGAGCTGATGCAAATAAGAACTGCAAGAACAAGTAATACAATAATATGAAGTTGGGCAGTTTACAAAAAAAGAAAAAAAAATTGCACCAGAGGAGGCCTGACTGAAATCCAAAGAGAAGATATATTGCTAAATTTGTTGTGATTACCTGCTTAAATGTGATTGATCCAGTCTTATCTACATCAATGAATCCAAAAATCTGCAATCAGAACAACACCCATGAAACAATATCAATGAACCCAAAACTCGGCAATCAGAACAACACCCATGAAACAAGTGACCGGAGAGAAGGTTTTTTTTTTCTCCACGTTTCACACACACTAAACTGTACCCTACCCCACCCCACCACAAGCACAAACCGAAATTAAAGAAATTCCCCCTCCAAGGTTGGTGTGATTGGAGAGAGGGTTTAGTAATACAACATAAAGAGATAATTTACATTAGCATCAGAAATTTTTATCAAACATATAAAAAATAAATAAATTGAAATTAGCAAAGTCAGCATAATTCTAACAAAGAAATATTCTAAATTTATCCATATTTCCTCAGTTCTATTTTCTCTAAGTTTTCATGTTAAACATCTTGCACCTATGCCAGAAACTGCCACCAGCATGGTTGAATGGCACATCACTTGGAGATCTATGCATCATGTATGTGTGACCACATTCTTAACACAAAGTAAATACTTTAACCTCAAGAATAACTTAGGCCATGGTACAAGAAAGAAGATCCAGGGAGAAACGTGAATTCTTGAAACCTTCTATCACCCTTAATAAAGATCCAAGCAGTGGCCCATAGAGAAGTTGCAAATTCTATTTAACATCTTGAACCCAAGGAATTACTGATCAAGAACCTCAAGTAACTCGTACCTCTCTAGCCAAGATTATATAGCCTGATATAACTAAGAAACACCAATACATATCAAGTCTACTAACCTATCTTTCCAAATCACATTCTTACGGACAACTAACCGTATATACCTGTCACTACATAGTGGTAAAGAGATGATAACATGTGTTTTAGCCTTTTCAAACCTTACGGTCACAAAAAAAGAAACTAAGATTGCATGAGACATACCTCCTCAGACAGAGTACAAGGTTCGAGTCTTAGCACCCTCAGAAAGTCAAGAAGTTTAACACAACCACTGCAAGTATAATTAAGCAGTGAAAATATTGTAAAAGTTTCATTTGCTATAATGAAATCAGTATAAGATAAAAAATTTAATTACCAGTTAATGCATCTTCAGCATCATTTGTCTTACAGCTATAATTTTGAATGCATCCTTAAAGCATTTATGTAAATTATAATGCAGAAGAAACACATAATCCCATACCTTACCGACAAGAAAAAGGGATGCACATTTATTTCTCTAACAAAGATTAAAAAAGAAAGCAAAAGTAGGATGAAGACTTTAGTAACCCATAATCACTCTTGTATGACCACAAGTTATTGCATTTTAATCAGGAACCAAGTAAAGGAAATCAGAATACAGTAGACAGTATGAAAAACCATATGGTTTCCCATCAAAAGATAAAAGCATAAACCTAATACAAGCCTTGCATACAATGAAGTCCCTAAAAGCAAAAGCGAAACTATGAAGATTGGCCTTTCCATCAAAATTTTATAGCCAAATTATTTTACGTGGAGTTTGATACACTTTTCATTATCATCCAATAGAAGAGATGATCTACCACTAAAAACAATGACATTCCAATGGTGTCCCTCACTTGGAAGCCAGAATAGCATTTACTTCTCTCATTACCAATAAATTAAAAACTGTGACAGTACCTGGCATCGGGTTTCATAGATAGAAACTTATCCAGAAGGTCCACAGCTTCCATGCTGCTGATGTGGAATAACTGAAGAAAGAAATAGATAAACATATCCATATCATTGTTTCTACAAAATAGAAAAGTATAAGTTGGTAACTTCGATAAATAGACATAAATGCATCCATTTTGAAGTAAAACTAGAGTACTACATACTCTGGCATAGCAAAAAGTAAAAATGACTTGTATCTATGCAGTGCATTGTAACTATTGATGCATTGGCATTTGAACAAAAAGAATTTAAAATAACCTTTTGTACACAGGTAAAGATTTTCACTAAATGAAATTCTTTTCTTAAAGTTAAAACAAAAAGAAAAAAAAAACATTCCAACTCACTGATTCTACCCTTGCCATCTCGACCATATAACTTGAGGATTTTCCCTACAAAAATTATGATTAAGAAATATTAGTGCAAAATTACTATGATAGTTAGTTCTACATTCAATAACCATGCGAGCAAAACAAGTACAAGCTCTATATTTTAAAAACGTATAAGTATTAATAAAAATATCGCATACCTGTTCCAGCTGAGATGCTTTCATAAGAAGCATTAAGTCTCCGTATGAATGAGATGTTTGCACAACATTGAGAGCAGATGCAATAGCATGGCTGGTCTGTGTACATGCACATTTGAATCATTAATAATCTATAATAAACCGACACAGGAAGTAAGGAAAGTGTAGAGAGGAACCCACTATACATAGCAACTCGTGCCCAAGTTGGTGGAAAAAATTTAAAAAGTCAGTTACAGATCTTTAGAGATCTAAATTTCACCTCTCGATACTCTTAAACCATATGAAATCACCATCAACAAACAGAAGAAAGTAAATTTCAACTTCTAGATTCATATGGTGTGCATTTTATGTTTCTACATAGTAAACTAAAAACAAACATTTTACAAGTCTAACAAAGTGGCAAAATTAAATCAATTCCAGATATACACTCACCCTCTCAGCAAAACAGAGAGCATTTTCTTTTTGATTACTTCTTGGAGAAACAACAGGAAGGTACTCTATCTGCTCAAAATAAAATGACTATTAATTTTAAAGTTCAAACCCACACAAAACTCTTAAACGCCAACAGTAACCATGGATTCAAATGAAGCAAGTAGGCAAGAAAACATACCTCCATAAAATTGTGAAACTGTGTGAACATTCTAAACATGAGCTTTGCCAAAGAAATATGCCCCCTGAGCAAGATAGCATGGCAAAAGTCAAGGTCCAATAAGACAAGAACAAGAACAAATAGAGACAGCACCTAAAGAAACTTCCAGAAAGAAAAAGTAACAAAGAGTATCATACCAAGATTGGTCAAAGTGAACATGGGGATAGCGGACAATTACAGGTTGAACAGCATAACCAGGGATGAATGCACCAAGTTGGAATGATATAATAAATTTTCCATTGGTTGTAGTTCCCTCAGGAAATAACAGCACTCGAGGAAATCTATCGCAAGAAGCCTTTCTCTGTATTCAGATCCTTGAAAGAACATTTCTGTATCAAATAGCTAATACATTCATAATAATTACTTGAATTTAGCTTCATAGAGTTAACATGCATAGTTTCAAAGCATACAATCATAAGCAATTGTGCCATATTTCAACTAAGCAAGCCTAAGATAATTGTCATCGAAAAAAATAGCACCATTTAAACAAATAAAAACTCATCAAATTTGACATTTGTACAACAATCGATGACAGTGAAAAAATAACGAGTGTACTGACTTAGATATTAGTGTTCATATAACACTGGAAAAAGTAAACAAGAATAGGTTCCCAAAACATCAATTCAGATGCAGACATTGGCATGCCTAGACATCTATATGCTCAACAGATAACAAAAAGTCTTTATAGACAAGACTACGAGAGTTCAAAATGTACAGGGGCAACAGAAACATGAGATATTTAGAGAAGATGGCATCAATAAACAGATAGGGAAAGAAAACAGTATCAAGTGTTCTTTTAAATCACAAAAAAACTAGTAACAGAACAACAATATCAAATACCAATAAAATTAAACAAAGATTTTAGTAAAAACTATAGAAACTTTCTACCTTTATTTCACTAACAGCATTCTTCCTCGATGATTGTGAGAACCTATTAACATATATCACCTGAGAAATTAAAATTTCAAAAAACAAAGTGAGGAGAGATTTTGAGCATGAATATTAGGACCGAGAATTATGAACTAAATTATCATTGGCAACGAAATCACAAAACCACAATTAAAGAAAAATGAATAAAAAGCTCAAATTCACAGTGAGTTTACCTGCATGGCTCTGATAATAGTTCCAACAAAGGGTATGGAATCATGGGACTCTGATGCAACAATTGTGGGGAACAATTCATAAAAATAGAAGATAGGCTCAATATATGATACATGATTAGATACAACTATAGGAGCAATCTCCCTTGGAACAGGTTTTCCTTTTCGTCTTATCCAATGATAACTGCAAAGCAAAATACAAATACTTAGAGAACTCACAATTTATAAGAAACAAAACAAAACCCAAATTGAATTGACCTTTTTCCTCTCTTTCTCCATTTCCTCAGCATACAATAGGAAATTTCACCATAACTCAGAATCAAAATGAACTTGCGCCAAAATAAATAAAGCTTAGTGAGACATTTAACCCTCCAAATTAAAATACCACGTGATTATGTTTGTATTTCCACCCGCTTAATTCAACTCAGTCACTAATTCCTTTTTTCTTTTTACCCCTACAACCTCACAACCCATAACATGCCCAAGGCTAGCGTGAGTGAGATTCTACCGTCTAAACTAGCTAGTACGCACAATACCCTTTTTCTTTTCTGCAATCAAACATACCATAAAAAGAACCCTAAAGAATTAAGAAGTCGAATAAAAGCCAAATTAACCTACCTAAATGAAAAGACAATTCACCATTCGAAACAGATGAATCTAAGAGAACTATCTGATAAATTCAGTACGTTAAGTTCCAACACTTTCACGCACACGGACGCACACAGTGTCATAAACAACCAGCTCCCATATCAAACGGTCCTAATTCAAAAATGTGATTTATAATTCTATTTTTTTTATTTATTTATCAAACAATGAATAGAACCAAAAACTCTAAATGGACCTACCCAAAAGAGAAAAGAATACAGCGGGCACAAACCCTAGTGATCCACATAATTCGACTCCGCCACACCGGCATCGGATTCTGCTTGTCTTTCCATCCCCCCAACGCCAACTTCGTCGCTAAATACCCCACCATCAAACATAACATAAATAACACCAGTCTAATCAAAGCAATCGGCAAACACACGATAATCTTTAAAACCTCATAAACCCCACTGATATCCGGCGTATCGTTTTCAAACGGATTCTCCGTGCTAGGACCCGGTACTGAAAACCCGTTAGACCCAATAAACCAATAGGGGTTTCCAGAATTATTACACTGAATGGTGTTGTTGCTGTTGTAATGAGAGTGGTGGTTTTGGTTGTGGGTATTGTGCTGGTTGGGTTGTTCTTGAGCTAACGGGTAGGAACCGGCGTCGTCATCTTCATCTTCAATGGCGATTATTACTGGGGAATGATCGGACCGTGGAGATTGAAGGAGAGGTGAGGAGACATCATGGTCCGCCATTGTTGAGGGAAAGAACTGTGTGAGTTGGAAGTTGTGACGACAGACAAGAAGAAAAAAGAACGGAACAGAAAGAGAGGGAATGAGACCGTAAACGAATTAGTGGTCTAAGGAGTGCATTTGATCGGCTTTGCTTTCGTAGAAATATGGATAATTTATATCTTCGCCACGTGATCCGCATGTGCGTCAGTTAATTTATTTCAACTTTATTGGCAACAATAACATCGGGATCCCTATTTTAAGCGAAACCTTAAATAAAGAAATTTTCTTTCATAAAGATTCCTACCGTTAATTCCATTAGTAAAGCTAACTTTAAAAACAATTAAGTCCCTAAATGAGATTATTGGAAAAGTACATGGGTTAAATGATTATTTTTATAGAGATTAGGGGCTCCACTGTTATTAGTCCAATTTGATTTTTTATTTTGAATTTTTGAGTGGGTATCATTGGGTGGGTAAAGATATATTTACAATGTGGAAGGGTAAAGTCGGCATTTTCTTGTCGATGTAAGAAAGTAAATCTGTGATCCACCACCATTATCTGGTCAAGTGGGGTTCAAACTCGGCGAATGTGTTGGAAGTGCGACAGCCACAGCCCCGCATATTATATAATTAGCGAAAACGAGACCAACTTAAGATAGATAGAACGAAGGGTCCACAGCAAGCATGAAGCTTGTGTTTGCCACTTTCGTGGGTTTGTCGCATTCTGTTTGGGTGGTTCATTTACGTTCAATTTGTAAGGGAAAGACATGGAAATAGGTCATATTTATATTCGGTTCAGATTCTGAGTATTTATGGAGTGGTTGTTACACAAAACAGTATTTGGGCCCCAAAGAAAATATTTCATTTTGATAGATTGCTCGTGTTCCCAACACACCCATCTTTTTGAATTTACTATGCTACTCAAACAGCCAATTTTGACATACTGATCTATGAATTGGAAGCTATGTTTGATATAAATATTCAAATTCAACTCTATTATTTTGTAGTAGATCATTAAATCCTTCAACTTTTAAATAAAATCAAGTGTTCATGGTTGATTCCTCCACTGCAAGACAAGTGATAGAACGAGAAGTAACATTATTATATACAGAAAAAGGGAAAAAAAAAAAAAAAAAGGAAATCAGAGTAGAATCTGAAAAATCCATATAATACAAACGCAAAATGTGGTAACTGGTGGGAGTCACGTTTCCAGATCCAAACTCTGACATACATTGCGTCTGCATCCATGATATTCTATTACAAAAAATTGTGAGAATCTCCCATTCCATCTAAAGGATCGATACAGTGTCAGTGAATACACGATCCAAAATCTTGCATACTAATTTGGATTCTGAATGACGGGGATTAACTGTGGCTGAAACCTCAAGTCTACCACAACAGGATGTAGCTGGCATTGTTCTTGGAATGATTACAAAGGCCTCCAAGCTTAGGTAACATTCTAAATCTGCAAATAGAGCACAAGCATCAAGTCCAAACAACAGCACCAAGTTGAAGTTTGAAACTTTCATCAAGCACATAACTACTCGTCATTGTCAGAGTAGAAGCCCTCCTGGATGTTGCTCTCATATGTGCTACCTTTTTCCTCTACACCAGAAACCAAATCATTGTCTGAATTATTGAATAGTTCTTGGCGTATGAGGAATTGTCCATCATTCTCAGGGTGCTTGTAGTCTTTCCCCCTCCAAACCACAATCCACTCCTTCTCAAATGTTACGAGGATACAAGGAACTAGATCTTGTATCAAGATTAAAAGTAATTAGAAATAAATATAAAAGAGAGCAGGTGCTCAAACACATAAGCATATCACATCCACTACCTGCAACTAATAAAATAAAGGGGAAGAAAGGTATCTATCCGTACCAACTCGCCGACAAGAAAAGCATCTCTCACCATGGGTACCAGACTGCCATAGTAACCATTTTTTACTGCATTTGCAACTTGCAAATTAACACCCAAAAATGTTTCGAATGCTGAAAATATAGAAGGAAAAAAACATACCAAGTTTTGTTAAAACAGGAACAGCCAATTCTCTCTTTCTCATTTCCTTGGTCTCCTTGATGCTTAGACCATCAATTGTAGTTTTGATCAGCCTGGGATATATTGGCTCATGAGGTCTGCACAGCATTAATGGAATTACATTTCTTGGGATTGTAGTTCCTGCCTCTGTATAGTACTAGTGTACCACCATGCCTATAAATGATTTTTCCAAATGTTTTAGCCTGCAATAATGTAGAGCTTATGTATATAAAAAAAAAAAAAATTATTCAGTCACAACAGCATCTAGAACAAAACCAATGATGAAAAAAGTTACAACTTTCCTTGTAAAGATGTCTTGATCTGAAAAAGGAATGTTGCTAGGTTAGAAGGAAACCAGGTACCTCAAGCTGGCTGCACACATTTTTCATGTCAACAGTGGGGACTCCAAGGCACTTAATCCTGACTGCTTCAGAATGCTTCCAATGATTATGAATATCATTCAGCATGTTGTGTGTTAAACCATCTCTCCCTATAAAACAACACTCCAAAAAGCACAAACTAATAACAAAGAAGTGATCGTGCTACTTGTTTTATTACTTATAGCAATGTAAAAATAGGAAGCCTAAGCAATTCCGACAGTGTCGCCTATTAGAAAGATACAATTTTTTTTTTTCCAAGAAACATTTGGCAGGGAAAATGATGAGAAGAAGTCCCACTTGCCCTATAAAGATGGGGGATATGCAATTCATACACAGTAGCCAAATATTCTACGTAGAAATTTTACAAAACCAAATTCAAAGAGAAACAGCGAGGTAGTCTGAAAGCACTAAAATTATTTTGTACAGCATCAAAATTCTTTCAAAATTACTTCAGTCAATACTTATTATAAGGCTTTCTCTGGGATTGTGGTGATTCCATTATATTTGAAAGCAAAGCTAAAAATGTGTTCATAGCAGTTATAGATTAAAATCCACAACACCTCAATACCAACTGAAGCCAAAGCTTCCACATCAATATCTTTAGGTGGTCTGGACTCTGGATCCAGCACAAGCTAAAAAAATAGTGGTTTTATAGTACAAGCTAGGAAAATTGATCTACTTTCCAACATTATGTTAGCTTCATTAGCAAACACAAAATACCAAAAACAATATACAATCATAAACTTCAAACTCAGGATTGAAAAGGAGACAACAATATACCCAAATTGATTTGCCTCTTGGTTCGATTCCGCTGGCACTTCTCCACCAAAGCCTTCCTCTCTGCATTAGTTAATGGCTCTCCTCGAATCCTCTCTCTAGCGATTCTCCTCTTCATTTCCAATTTCGAATCCTCCGCCCCCTCCTCCATCGACCTCACCTTCGGGTCCGCAGCCGGGGCGCAAACCCCGGCCTAACCGGCCCGTTCCAAATGGTGGGTTCCCGAAGCCCAATGGGCCTCACATTCTGGCTGCTCTCAGTGTAACTGTAACGAAAATCGAACTGCGAATCGGTGTACTTTTTCTTCGGTGCATCAAGAGAGGACGGGGGACGGAACTTGAAGATGTGATCGTAGAGTTTTGAAGATGTGTTGGTGGTGGCAGTGGCGGTGGAGGAGGACGAGGAGAGGCGGCGCGTGAGGAGCGTGAAGGGGTGTGAGAATAGAGATGGTTTTTGGCGGGAGAGGCGGTTGAACAACATGAGCTGAGGGTTCAAGGAGAAAGAGAAAGGGGAAATGTGGGGTTTTGTGAAATTGGACGGGATGGGAAAACCATATATTTAACAGTTAACACGCGTTTTTAAATACCCAATGGTTTTGGGGAATTAATAAATGTCCCTAAAAGTTTGGGAGCTTTACTTTTAAAACCAAATATCATACAGGCGGGCAGGCAGGCACAGCACTATACAATCCTAGTGTTAGTTTATCAGTTGAAAATTAGATTAATTAGTTAATTGGATACAGTATGCTTGTAGTTAAATTAAATCATCACATATTGCAATAACTTGATGATGATAAATTATTCAACTGGTGGGGTTATCAAATCTTGCCTAGGGGGTAATACTTCACCATGTTCCTTCTGAAGTATTTGTTAGATAAGTAAAGTCATTTGAGTTATATATTCTCTTTAGAAAGCTTCAAGCCACTCTTAATTGTGTTCTTTTGACACTGAAAGGTTGACTTGCTTGAATTGGAATGTAAGGTAAGTGGGGTGTTGATGTAATTAGCACTTTGTCTTCAAGCTAACTCCTCCCCACCCTCTAAAATTTTATACTCACCTCTTGGGATTGTTCAAAAAATCTAATTCAATTTTAAAAACTTTTACTTGTTCTTTTCTTATATGTGAGATATATTGTATGGCACTGCACACAACAACCAATTTATGGGCATACGTATCACGGGGTCCTGAAGTCCTCATTTGTGCTCAAATATAGTCGCAAATAGAAAGGATAGTGGTAATGTACAAACAAAAAGAGAAGTTCAGTAAAGTTTTCCCCAAAGAAGCAAACTTCCTAGGCCAAATATCACGTAGACTATAGCACAAGTGAACAAACAATTTTGTTATCTCCCTTTTAAGGTTTCCCAACCGAAAACCTCAACAATATGAACGGAACATGTATTAATTACGTCTTCTATTCTCATTCAATTACTGTTGCTTTTGTTGTTGTTTTCAATTCTTGAAACCTGTTTATGGTTTCCAATATAAATATAGAGGAATCAGTACACAAAGATAGCTAAACACGAGGCTAACAAACGAGTTTCTAAGCTCTTCTAACATGGTGAGTCTGATCAAATGTCCATGTTCCTTTTCTTATCAGCTTCTTCTATTTCTAATCTTGATAGGTCTTCATGGTGCTACCGGAGAGAACCAAAAGGTGTGTACAGTGTACTCTTCTTCTATTTATCATATCCTCTATTCTTTACAGTTTTAGTTGCACCATTTATGTTCATGGCAGTAATAGTGGAACGTTAAATGTACAGAAATTTTATATCGTTTACTTGGGAGATCAGCCGATGACCGAAGATTGTGGGGTTCAGACACACATCGACATCCTTTCATCTGTTAAGGGCAGGTAAATTTACTACATCACCCTTCTAAACCTGCACGGATAATCTTTTTTTTTTCTTTTTACTTATTGTGTTTGTATTGAAACAGTTATCACGAAGCGAAGGAATCGATAGTATACAGCTATACAAAGAGTTTCGATGCATTTGCAGCAAAGCTATCTGATGATGAAGCTGAAAAGTTGAAGAGTGGGTGAAACTCTTTCCACATCCACCTTCCAGTTATACGTGTTCCGGTTTTGCGATTGAAATTTATAAAGCTAGCTACTTTTTTTCAATGTTTAGGCCTGGAAAGAGTGCTTTCCGTCTTCCCAAATCGGTACCACAAGCTGCACACAACCAAATCATGGGACTTTATCGGACTTCCTCTTACAGCCAGAAGAAATTTGGAAGTAGAGAGAAATATCATTGTTGGTCTCCTGGACACAGGTTTCAGAAATTCCTCATAATTATTTTTATAGTTTTTTTTTTTTTTTTTGTTTCGATTTCAATGTTTCTCTTACAAAATAATCTGCATGATGATGTACCAGGGATCACTCCAGAGTCGGAGAGCTTCAAGGACAATGGATTTAGTTGTCCACCCACAAAGTGGAAAGGAAGTTGTGGGCACTTTGCTAATTTCTCAGGATGCAACAAGTAATATTAGGCATTATTAATTTGTTTTAGAAAGGAATTCTGTTATAGATCTTGAACTGTTAGAATTGTAGAAGACACTTCGGTAGAAGAACGAAAACTGTAATTAGATTTGAGAAATCCTTTTCAAAAACAATGTCTCATTCAATTTACAGTATTCTCGTTGTCAGGTCATCTTCTATTGTTAATAACCCACGTTGCTTAAAAAATAAACCACAACATTTCAAACGCTTCCGAAAAAAGAATATTGCGAAATCCTCTGTATACGAAAATCTCCGAATTTTTTTTGTATAACTTTATAGGAAAAGCATGGTTTAGCCTTTTACTTCAAATTATACACATATAAAAGTTTCTCTGTACCATTTGACGTGTGTATTCCTATTTTTTTGGGCATGCCCTGTTGGGTTATTAAAGAAAGCTTATAGGAGCAAGATACTTCAAGCTTGACGGCAACCCCGATCCTGCTGACATGTTATCACCGATTGATGTGAATGGCCATGGAACACACACGTCATCAACTCTGGCAGGAAACGTTGTTCCAAATGCAAGTCTTTTTGGGCTAGCCAAGGGGGCCGCACGCGGTGCAGTACCAAGTGCTAGGGTCGCAACTTACAAAGTCTGTTGGGCCAGCTCAGGTTGCTCGGATATGGACATACTTGCAGCATTTGAAGCTGCTATTCACGATGGTGTGGACGTGATATCAATCTCTATCGGCGGAGAGATTGAAAATTATGTATCGGATTCTATATCAATTGGTGCATTTCATGCCTTGAAGAAAGGGATTGTTACTGCAGCATCAGCCGGTAACGATGGACCAAACTGGGGTAATGTAGCCAACCATGCACCTTGGCTTGTGACTGTAGCGGCTAGTGGCATTGATAGGCAATTTAAGAGCAAAGTTGAGATGGGCAACGGAAAGAGCGTTTCAGTAAGTTTCGTATGCTTTTGCATATGCTGTAGATAATCAAAGAGTTTTGATCACATACAGCTATATATGTTTTTCCAGGGAGTTGGAGTCAACACTTTTGATCCAACGGGGAAATTGTACCCACTTGTTACTGGAGCTGACGCTGCCAAAAACTCTGCAATCCAGGACATTGCAAGGTAGTCATTTATGTGTTCGTCGTTCTCTTTACTTTGTTGATTGTTATATAAGCTAAACTCTTAAAAATCAAGAAAAGTTTATGAGCAATTAACTAATAATGATTACAGGTTCTGCATTGATGACTCATTGGATCCTACCAAGGTGAAGGGAAAACTTGTTTACTGCAAGCTAGGATCGGGGGGTGCTGATTCTGTTGTTAAAGGGATTGGAGGAATAGGCACTATAGTTGAAAGTGAGCAATTTTTAGATGCTGCCCAGATTTTTATGGCACCAGGGACCATGGTCAATGTCACTAATGGTGATATCATTACTAATTATATTCATTCCACAAGGTAAAAGATCAAATTATCTGTTATGATGACCACTGCTGCTAACAAGAAATTTTTGCCCCTTTTATGTGTTCAAATGTTCGATAATTTGACAGAAGGAATAATCAACTTTCTTGTTGAATGCAGATCACCATCAGCAGTGATATACAAATCCCACGAAGTCAAAGTCCCTGCTCCATTCATAGCTTCCTTTTCTTCTAGGGGTCCAAATCCAGGGTCAAAACACCTTCTTAAGGTAAAAATATTTGGATCGTTCATCCTTGACCATAATTTTTTTACCTGGTACTGAATAAGCAGAACTTGCTTTCTGTAATGCGCATGATGCACAGCCCGATATTGCAGCACCAGGAATTGACATATTGGCATCTTACACACCAATGAGGTCACTCACTGGATTGAAAGGCGACACCCAATTTTCAAAATTCACTCTCATGTCTGGTACTTCCATGGCATGTCCTCATGTTGCGGGTGTAGCTGCCTACGTCAAATCCTTCCATCCAAGTTGGACTCCAGCCGCAATCAAATCAGCTATCATGACCACAGGTAAAAAATAAAAAAAGTCCCAAGCTTCTCTATTCTTCTTGATTAAAGTACTTTGGACAAGGGATTTTACTTTTTTATAATTTTATTCTCACCATGTCTTATACTTCTATACGTAATTTTGATCAAGCTACACCAATGAGCCGGAGGGTGAACAAGGAGGCTGAATTTGCCTATGGTGCCGGCCAAGTGAATCCACAGAAAGCTGTGAGCCCTGGCTTAGTTTATGACATGGATGACATGTCTTACATCCAATTCCTGTGCCGGGAGGGCTATAACGGATCAACTTTGTCAGTTTTAGTCGGTTCAAAATCCATAAATTGCTCCTCCTTGATCCCTGGACTCGGCTACGATGCTCTCAATTATCCCACCATGCAACTAAGCTTGAAAAGCAATAAAGAACCAACCACAGCCGTTTTCCGAAGAAGAGTCACCAATGTTGGCCTTCCTCTATCCTTCTACAATGCCACCATTAAAGCTCCAAAAGGAGTGGAAATCACAGTTAAGCCGATGAGTCTCTCTTTCTCCCGGACATGGCAGAAGCGGAGCTTCAAAGTTGTGGTAAAGGCAAAACCCTTTTCAAGTACACAAGTGCTCTCAGGTTCACTTGTATGGAAAAGCCATTGTTACACTGTTAGAAGTCCTATTGTTATTTACAGCTCACAAGACTGATTTTCACATCAAACAGTAAAAAAGAAATTTTAATTTAACGCATAAGGGGAGATGCTATCCCCAAGCTGTTACACTTTGTGCATGTTAGTTAACATGGCAATTATCAATTGCTCCAATTATTAAATAAAATCCAAATGGAAAGATCTTACTGGGAACCTTTTCTTCAACAGAAACCACCTAGCTATAAAATTCAACAACAAATATCTGGATTTGATCTTGAAATGGTGAGCCGTACGTGTGATTTAATGGTACTCAAAGTCTCCTTGGTTCACAGTGGGCTCCAGAATTGTCTGTAAAACTGATAGTGATTGCACAGTCCTCGGAGAATGGATTACCAAATTGATAAGCAAGTGAGCGATTCACGGTAGACAATGGAAGCAAATTCAAACCCAAAATTAGCGTGACACCATCATCTAAAACTAGATGCATAGGTCTAATCTATTTCAATTATATTGCTACTGACAGTCAAGAGGATCCAATAAGTATAACAGAATGAGTGCGAGTAATTTTGCCAATCAAAAATAAACTTTGAACTTAAATGGACGGCAGTACAACATGATAGATGAACTTTTATATATTTGATTTTCTATGAACATGATTATTATTCTAGCACTTCCAAAAAAGTTATAGCTACACATTCAAGTTCCATCCATAATGAGTTCCACTGGTATTGTTTTAAAGATTTCAGAGGATAACCCACCAAGATAATGCTGGAAAACTCCACTGCTTAAAATAAAAAACGAAGGTTCTTTCTACTGCAATTGCTTGCATGCCATCTGGATTACAAACTCTTTTGCACTTCTTCAACATTGATGTAACGGGTCTACTGTCCACCGCATTTCTTATCTCTAATAGTAATCACCCTCATTTTTAAACAGTGTTATTAGGATACATGGCATTAGACTTGAAACTTTTCACATTATACTTGAAATTTATAAGAATACACACTTTCTATGGTAACCAATCCCCACTAGGGAAATATTTTGATCAGAGTATACTGTTGCTGCATGTCGCCCACACAGTGGTGTAAGTAGCTGGCAATTTGTGCCCATTTTTCAAATTCCTTATCAGCAATTGTGCAATTACTCTAACTATCATAATCCATGTGTAAAATTTCTTCTTTCATGCCACGAACTTCACACTACATAATGTCACCTGCATTTCTAATAATCCTGTTTGTCTTTGTAGCAAGATTTTCTGTAAATGTCCGCTAGCTAATATATTTTATTTTGCTTGGCATGTTATTTTTTTATGATTTGTATTGTTTGCGGGCATGTGTTCTCAACTACTTCCACTTCATTCTCTCTGTTGGCTGTTTGCAGGCTTTAATAAGTGCCATGCCTTACAAATGAACTTATCCCATCTGATAAACTATTGTTTGTTATCTATGCAATCTTATAATGGTTCTCAAAGGAAATTGGATTTCTTTTTGCCACCATGCACCAATTCCTTTGAAGAGAAAGCTAAACAAAAAGAGGAAGAGTTCATTAAATAAACAAAAACACTCAATGTCTAGAAGGACCATTCATGAATTATTCCTCCTCTGCCAAGCCTACTCCACCTATAAACATCTTGGATCATAATGTCATTGGTCTACTTGCTTTAAAATTACAAAGAAAAACAAAATTAGACTTGACTAAGTAGTATAATTTAAATACCATAATTGACACAGTAAGGAAACTCTACGACTTACCAAAATTATGTCTTGCTGATACTTAGGTAATTCAACCCATCAGTTCTCATGATCACTAGGGAAACAAGAGACAGATTAAGGCTGAGAGGAATCTCCAAGACATGCATTATTTTCATGAAATAATTGATTTATTCAATCCATAATTTATATCCATTTAACCTACCCACATTTCATGATTTAAATCATAATTTAGAGAACCTTCTAAATTAGGTTTCCCTGTAATTATAGTCTTGAATGGCATTTGCCGGTCAGAAATCACACATCTTATGACTCTAGCTAATGGAGGTATAGGCAGCTTTGTGCTTACCCTTTTAAGGCAAAGAAAGGTGTGAACTTTTGCAGAAAAAGGAATAGTGGAGAGAGACTTTTTGCGAAGGGTAAAGACCACAAAGAGCTCAATTTGTCAACACTCTGTGTTTTGTGATAGCCTAAATTTGGCCTAAATAATATTCTCTTCCAGTGCTCATTCTTGCGTTACACTTGTACATTCTCATTCTTTTTTCTTGAGGCAAGGAGAGAGAGGTATAAAAATCTCTTTTCTTTTTCATCCATTGTTCGCATAGTTGAGCATTCCCCATATTGCAGTTAACTGATAGCTGTATTTTGCTGTAGTACTAATCTTGTCGTCTCACCATTCTCAATTGGGCTATTAGGTCGTTTTTTCATGCATGCAAAGCTGTTAGATTAGCACTCACTGTATTCATATTTACTAATTTGGACCATTTAGTATCCACTACCTCCAATGATAGTCATTATTTCCAGTGTTCACATTTACTAATGAATTAAGCATTTTGTCCAACATTCTTCCATTTCTTTCTTTCAGTTCAAAAGATAAATTGTTTGTCACTATTTTTTTACAGCCACCATGATCTTGAGGACATATTTGCTGTTGTTAGCCTTCATGGCTACCTCGTCATTCGCTTCAATAGGCAAACAGAGTATTTACGTGATTCACATGGACAAGTCCAAGATTGCAGCAAATCATTCTCCAGGCAATTCCAAACAATTCTATAAAGCTGTGATCGATTCCATCAGCAAAATTTCACCTGGAAAGGAAGATCAAGAACAAGAAACAACACCTCAACTCCTTTATGCCTATAAAACTGCCATTTCTGGTTTTGCCGCAAAGCTATCAACAAATCAACTTGAGTCACTAAAAACAGTTGACGGTTTCCTCTCTACTACTCCTGACGAAATGCAAACTCTCCACACCACACATTCCCCCAATTTTCTTGGCCTGAAAAATGCCATAGGACTCTGGGATGCTACAAACTTGACAAAAGATGTGATAATAGGCGTTATCGACACTGGAATATGGCCAGAATACATCAGTTTTCAAGATACAGGCATGTCTCCTGTGGCCCTCTAAATGGAAAGGAGTTTGCGAGGAAGGCACCAAGTTCTCAAAATCAAATTGCAACAACAAGCTCATTGGTGCAAGAACCTTTTTCAAAGGCTATGAATCTGTTGTTGGAAGAATCAATGAAACAGTAGATTATCGGTCTTCTCGAGACGCACAATGTCATGGTACGCACACTGCATCAACTGCAGCTGGTAATCTTGGAAAAGAGGCCAAACTTTTTGGCTTGGCAAAAGGCTCGGCAGCTGGAATGAGGTGCACAACAAGAATTGCAGCTTATAAAGCTTGTTGGTCATTTGGTTGTTCTAGTTCTGATATACTTGCTGCAATTGACAAAGCTTCCATTGTTTTCACAGGAACAGTTTTTTTTTATCCTGCAACAGTAATAGAAGCATTTTCATCAAGAAAGCCAAGTTCAGTAGGTCCGGAAGTGATCAAACCAGATGTGACTGCACCAGGAGCGAACATTTTGGCTGCCTGGCCACCAATGACTAGCCCAAGTCTGCTTAAAACCGATAAGAGAAGTGTTATTTTCAATATAATTTCAGGCACTTCAATGTCTTGCCCACATTTTAGTGGCCTAGCAGCACTTCTTAAATCAGTCCATGAAATTGGTCACCAGCTGCGATCAGATCAGCCCTAATAACAACTGCATATACACTAGACTACAGAAGATCTCCAATTGCCGATATTGGTTCTATTGACACTTCATTGGCTACACCATTTGCATTTGGTTCAGGTCATGTTGATCCAGAAAGCGCATCTGATCCGGGGCTTATCTATGATCTAACCACACAAGATTATTCAAACTATTTGTGCAGTCTAAATTAAATATCTGCTCAGCTAAGCTTATTTTCAGGGGGGAATTTCACTGGTCCCAAGCCTTCAACTTTTCAGCCTGGTGATTTAAACTACCCTTCTTTTGCAGTAAATTTCAAAGACAACGCTCAAAATAAGACTATAGAATATGAGAGAACTGTGACAAATGTAGGAACCAGTACATGTACTTACGCAGTGAAAGTGCAGGAGCCTGATGGAGTGGCAGTAATGGTTAAGCCTCAGATTTTAAGTATTCAGAAGTAAGGCGAGAAATTGAGTTACAAGGTGACATTTGTTTCACTCGGAGGAGAAGCAAAATCTTCCTTTAATTCTTCCTCTTGTTCTTTAACTAGGGTTTCTGGGAAATACACAGTTAGAAATCCTCCATAGCAGTAACTTGGCAGTAGTTTTTTCTACGGCTGTGACATTTTTCAGCAGAGACTAGTTTACGAAAGAAAGCAAGTGCTTAAGGTGAAGATCCATCATACAATCTTTCTAGAGGTGTTCTGTCCTAATCTTTCACTATTATTACAATTGGATCAACTTACCTATAATACATTGCTTTCTTGCTAAGACTTAAATGAAATGTGTAGTTCAACTTGTAAATCTGTGGATCAAGTTAGCAATTAGTAGAAATTGTAACACTTGGCATATTTAATTGGAAGGAATACCTTATTTATAATTAATTATTCCTATTGGGTATTTGTACTAAACAAAATTAAGTTGCGGGCAAAGATTATATTTATGTACACAATATATTTCGATGAGATCAGAAAGCTACATTGGATTTCATTTGTTTGACCTTTTTGTTCTTGATGTATTACCATCTAGAAACTGCCGCTTACCTACACTGTACCTACCCAATTAAATTATACCACGTGTCTCCAACTTCATTCTGATTGGTTCAACCTACAACAAAATTAAGTCTTTCCTGATGTAATTATTCCTTGTTACTTGTCGTGCTTAAATGAAACTTGAAAATTAGGACTTAATTAAAAGAAGATTATAAAAAATCAATCTTTGTATTCCGAGTTTGTAACTGTTAGCAAATCACTGCCAATAATCTAATTCCACGTGACGTATAGGTAACGGTTTTGCCGCCTCTTCTCCCGTCCAAGAATCAGCGATGTCACTGTACACGTTGTCAACACCAAATAGATTACCTTACCTGGCCAAAGATTTAATTTTTTTCCTTCATTAAATTATATGTTGTTGTCCTTCTTTGAAGATTCCTGTCATGTCATCGTCAAAGTTTGATGGGTAATTCTTCTCTCTCTTTCTCTCCAACGTTTCTATTTTGAATTCGACGTGTAACCCATTTTGGTATTGTTTCTTCATCGGATTTAAGTTTATTGTTTATCATTTTCATTTGAAAAACAAGAATTTTGTATGAATCTTTCGCTGTAATTGGTGTATTTATGTGCAAGTTTTGATTTTTCATTTGATTCAAGATTCACAATCTAGTGATTACTTGATGGATAATTACTCGTACAATGACAAGCAATACCCTTATAATTATCAACCTCCTCCGAATTATGTACCACCACCACCACCACCTAGTTCAGATCCATATCACCAACTTCCATATCAATATTCATACAATTCTGCCCATGCTCATCCGTATCAGCCATCTGCTTATCCACCTCCACCACCACCACCACCAGCGGAATCATCTCATTCGGGGCCGTTAGATTATCAGCAGCACCGCCATTCACCATCTCATCCAGGTGGTTTAGGTTATCAGTATCAGCAACAATCTCATTCTGGGCCCCTTCCATATCCACAAGAACGCCCGGTTCCTGGTTCTGCAACTTCACAACAAAGCCCTCCGCCTATTAGTAATTTTCAATATGGTTCACCGCATTATCATCACCATCCACAATCCGATCGGGTTCACTACCCTTCTCTTGAAACTGATCCCCAAATGCCAACTCGAACCAGTACTTTCCCGGAGCATCATGGCCAGGATAGATTGAGTTCTCTAAGAGTTTTTGCATCACCGCATCATGAGAATGTTAGGGACAATAATCCTTCTTACCCTCCTGTTTATCCACCTTTGGATGAGCATTTGAATAATTTGCATTTGTCTACTAACAATTATCAACCGAGTGCCCCAGCATCACCCCCAGCACCTTCCGTCCCACCATTGCCTAATTCCCTTCTAAGTCACCAGAGTTCAAATTTGAGTAGTCATGGAGGTTTTTACGCGTATCCCAATGACTCATTTTCGAGTAATCATGAAAGTGTTTATTTGGGTAGGAGTGATTCATCTAATTATCCTAATTATGTCCACTCGAGCTCATTGAATGAATCACAACATGGTCAGAATATGCAGCTTGTGCCATCATCGAAAGGGTCTTTGAAGGTTTTGCTCTTACATGGAAATTTAGATATTTGGATTTATTCTGCAAATAATCTACCCAACATGGATATGTTTCATAAGACTTTGGGGGATATGTTTGGGTCACAAATGAGTAGAAAGATTACTAGTGATCCCTATGTTACAGTTTCAGTAGCAGCTGCTGTGGTTGGGAGGACTTATGTGATTAGCAATAGTGAGAATCCTGTTTGGCAGCAACACTTTTATGTTCCCGTTGCACACTATGCCGCTGAAGTGCACTTTTCTGTTAAAGACAGTGATGTTGTGGGGTCAGAGTTGATAGGAGTTGTGGCAATTCCAGTTGAACAGATATACTCGGGTGAAAAAATTGAAGGAATCTATCCAGTTCTGAATAGTAACGGGAAACCATGTAAACCTGGAGCTACCATGACACTTTCTATACAGTACACGCCGATGGAGAGATTGAGCTTTTATCACCACGGAGTCGGGGCAGGTCCTGATTATATTGGTGTGCCTGGCACATATTTTCCTCTTAGGAAGGGTGGTACTGTGACCCTTTATCAAGATGCCCATGTTCCTGATGGGTGCCTTCCACACCTTAAGCTTGATCGGGGAATCCCTTATGAGCATGGGAAGTGTTGGTATGACATCTGTAATGCAATTAGTCAGGCACAGCGGTTAATTTACATTACAGGGTGGTCGGTGTGGCACAAAGTTAGACTCGTTCGGGATGTTGGTCCTTCATTAGATTGCACCCTAGGTGAACTTCTGAGATCAAAATCCCAGGAAGGAGTGAGAGTGCTGCTTCTTGTTTGGGATGACCCTACTTCAAGGAGCATTTTGGGTTATAAAATGGTGAGTAATTTGCACCCACTTTATTTTTCCCATTCATTTTTGTGTAGCTTTAAGGTCTATGTTCAGTATGTATGCCTATAATTTGTTATTGTTGTAGTTATACTGTAGATATGCCTCCCCATGTTAATTGAAATACTTGGTTTAAGCTCCTCTAAATATTTCTTGAATTATTCTTACACATTACATACCATTTTGATTATTATTTAGAAACCTTCATTGGAGATAGTCTCTAGTAACCCCTTCACATTATCTCATGCAGGATGGAGTTATGCAAACCCATGATGAGGAAACACGTCGTTTTTTCAAGCACTCATCTGTGCAAGTGCTACTTTGTCCTCGCATTGCTGGAAAACGACATAGTTGGGTGAAGCAAAAGGTTAGGTGTATGATCATTTTCATTTTTTCAATCAGAATAATAAAATAATAATAATAACAATTATAATAGTAATACTAATAACCATTTTCAGTCAAAAAGTCAGGTGGCCTTATAATAAACAGTAGCTAGCAGGGGCCAAAGTACGAAAAAACTAAGTTGAAGGTTATATTTGTTAAAAAATACAATTTTTTATGTTATAATAAAAAAAAATCAGTCTGCACTGCAAAATTTTAAATTCTGAGGATGTAATTTTTTTTTTATCTTTTTATAAATAAGATTAAGTTAGCTGTAAAGCATAATCTAGTGTGATTTTTCCTCTACTTGTTGCCTCAGTGAAGTTTGAGAATTGACTGTACATTCATATGAGAAAGAATTTTACTGTAACATTTACAGTTATGAAATTGTTTTGCACTCCAAGATCCCTTATTATCTACGCAATACAGTTTAACATTTTATGTGAACATTTTGATCTGAATTTTTCTTTCTTTTTTTATTATCAGGAAGTGGGAACAATCTATACACACCATCAGAAAACAGTAATTGTAGATGCTGACGCTGGGTATAATAGAAGGAAAATCGTTGCTTTTGTCGGTGGCCTTGATTTATGTGATGGGAGATATGATAATCCACATCACCCTCTTTTTAGGACATTACAGACACTGCATAAAGATGACTATCACAATCCTACTTACACGGTAAATCTAAACCTTTATTTGTCCTTGCAATTTGCACATAATCAGTAGCTATGTAGTTACAGCAATATTACACCCCTTAACATCGTATAGTTCAATAAATTTGCAACTCTATACATTATATACAATCATATTTTTGATGTATAGTTTTATGACTCGAGGAAAAGAATATCTGTGTGAAATTAACTGCTTCCTGTTTAATAATTCCCTAAATTTGGTGGCTATGGTCATTAACTAATTCAATATTTTATGTACTAATTATCTAATTCGGTTGTTAACTTGAACAGGGTAATACTGCTGGTTGTCCTAGAGAGCCATGGCATGACTTGCACTCCAAAATTGATGGTCCAGCAGCATATGACGTTTTAACCAACTTTGAGGAGCGCTGGCTAAAGGCGTCAAAACCTCAAGGGATAAAAAAACTGAAGTCATATGATGATGCTTTGCTAAAAACAGAAAGAATTCCAGGGATCATGGGTGTGTCTGATGCTCCTACTGTCAGTGAGAATGATCCCGAAGCTTGGCATGCTCAGGTAAATTTCATCGGGTTATTTCTCAGATGCAGATGTTAAAAGGGGGGCAGGATTATTTCTTAGGTTAAATCTTGCTTTGGTTGGTGAAGAATAAATACAAAATCATAAATGAGATAAAATGTGCTCTTTCTATTACATGAATGGTAATATTGTTGTTGGTGTGACATTCAAGCAGATTTTTCGCTCAATTGATTCAAATTCCGTTAGAGGCTTCCCGAAGGATCCTAAGGATGCCACAAGCAAAGTAAGTAAAGAGTTTAGTGATTGATCTTAATCCCTTCTTCTTTTTCTTTTCTTTTTTTTAATTTCTTTTTCTCTGGTTTTTAATATATGTTGTTTGTTATCTTGTTTGTATATTTGCAAGTAAGTTGATCACTTATTCTGTTGAAACAGAATCTGATGTGTGGCAAGAATGTGCTCATTGACATGAGCATACATACAGCATACGTGAAGGCCATTCGTTCTGCCCAGTACTTCATTTATATAGAGAACCAGTATTTTATTGGGTCCTCATATAATTGGAGTTCATATAAAGACATAGGTGAGGACTTTTATCTTTCACACGAATATATCTTCTTCATAACTATAGTTTGATTAGATATTGCACTATATAACGGAATTTAACCTTACAGATGTTAGATCCACTACTTCCAAAAATATATCATTTGTTCTATCTCTGAATATTGTCCTTTTTGTGATGCTGTCTTCTTGATTAATGCTGCCTAGAAGGGCGAATGGCACGAATTTCTTAGTTATCATATTCTAATGTTATTATTTTCTCTCACTGAATGCAAAACTAAGAGCTTTCTTTTTTTTTTTTTTTTACTTTTTTAGGTGCTAACAATTTGATCCCTATGGAAATTGCTCTAAAGATTGCTGATAAGATCAGAGCAAATGAGAGATTTGCTGCATATGTAGTTATTCCAATGTGGCCAGAAGGTGTTCCAACTGGTGCTGCTACACAAAGGATTTTATTTTGGCAGGTTTGCTCCAGCTATATGTTTTATGTTCGGCCATGAACCAAGGATTTTTCATAGCATTATCTCTTGAAATTTATCATAATCTAGTATGTCTGAGAAGAGCTTGGAGGAGGGAAAATTTTTAGCAACACTAAATTGGATTTTAGTGGTCTAATTCAACCATCTGGCCAAGAAATGTCTTCTTTAAAGAAATGTAGAACAAGTGAAATAGATAATGCAGCGCTCATGCACATCGTTTCACTGAAACTTATTTCAGGAACACTCTTTTGAGAAACTGTCTTCGGAATTTGCAGCGGTTATCAGAGCAGAGCATGATGTAGAAAGTAGAAACTTCAGAAATCGGCCTGCTCCTCTTTCCTTTCTTACATCACTTTGAAACACACTTTTTATTATTTATTGTCCATCAGTTATTAGGATAGCCTTCCATTATGCTGGTAGGGTGTATCATTCAGACAAAACAAGTGAAATTTTAATTGGTTAAACAATCATCTCTCTTAACTTTCTGGCTTGACCTATTTTAGTCCATTGAATTCTAGAAACAGGCGTGCAAGCAACCAATCAGCTTCAAAAGTCTATATATTTATGTACTGGCTCAGTACTTCAAGTTGTTAATCTCAAATTATCATTTATTGCTGCAGCACAAAACTATGCAAATGATGTATGAGACAATTTACAAGGCTTTAGTAGAGGTTGGGCTTGAAGGTGCATTCTCACCGCAAGACTATTTAAACTTTTTCTGTCTCGGCAATCGCGAGGCTATTGAGGGGAGTGACATTTCACCAGCTGAAAGTCCTACCGCTGCAAACTCTCCTGAGGTATTTATCCTTAATCCCTAAGACTAATTATTTCCTTTTGCCATTGATTTGAGCATCATCTTCTACTGGATGGGTTAATACTCCCAGTGCAGGAAGATGTCCTTTGCATTCTGCTTTGATGTGAAAACTTGTTGCATTCTAATAACTATATTTGTAGATGGTAATTGCTGGGGTTGTAATTTGCTGCTTTATTTCTGTAATTTATTTTTCTATTATTTTGTTTACGAGCAGGACTTTTGATACTAGGGAATTTTTTAATTCTCTAATTATAGTATAGCCTCCATTGTTGTGCGTGGACACCCCTACTGGAATATACACATAAATCTTCTGTTTTTGGCATTTTCTAGGCCCTCAGTAGGAAGAACCGACGATTCATGATTTATGTTCATTCAAAAGGAATGATCATTGATGATGAGTATGTGATATTGGGGTCTGCAAACATCAATCAGCGCTCCATGGAGGGCACAAGAGATACAGAGATTGCAATGGGATCCTACCAACCTCAGTATACTTGGGCAAGACAACAATCTCATCCACATGGCCAGGTAATTTATAATTGAAAATAAGTTCAGTTCTTTTTAAATACTAAAGATTCAAAGAAGCCATTTAATTATGGAATTGAATTCGTTTCTACCTTCTTTCCTGAAAATATCTTGATTCAGCAGAAAAACAAATATGTCATTTATAGTTTAATAGACTAGAGAAATTAGAATGAACCTTATTTAATGTTCTCTATACAAAATTAGTTTCTGTACATGATTTCAATTTTAAATACTGAGCAACTAAAAACTCCAGGTAATTATTTTGGTTTTATGCTGTATTTATAGCTGAAGCATTGAACTATACACCAATGTAATTTTTCTAATATATTGAGTGAGATTATTAACGGGGCATTTAAATGTCTTGTGACAATGAAATTCTCATTTTGTTTATCTAGATAGAAGTTTTAAGTGGTACTGATAAATTTTCAGAGCAGAGTCAATGGTAACAATGTGGTGTCTTTGTTTGTAGAAATTCAATATCCCACTTGATCTAAGATCATTTTGTAGCTTGCTATGATACTAAGTAATATATAACTAGACATGCAATGTCTTACATTCACCTATTTTGTGCCAATTTTTGCTTGGTAGATCTATGGATATAGGATGTCTCTATGGGCAGAACATCTTGGATATATTGAGGAGTGCTTTGAACGACCCGAGAGTCTTGAATGTGTAAGAAAGGTTAGATCATTAGGTGAGATGAATTGGAAGCAGTTTTCAGCTGATGATACAACAGAAATGAGGAGCCACCTTATAAAGTACCCGGTTGAAGTTGATCAAAAGGGCAAGGTGAGGCCAATTCCGGGACAGGAAACATTCCCAGACGTGGGAGGGAATATAGTTGGGTCATTTTTCGCCATCCAGGAGAATCTTACCATTTGAACACAGTTTGTTTTTGTTTCTACTGTCTACATACTGGAAATTACTAAAGGTAAATAGTAAGGGATACAAGATAAATTTTTAAATATGTGAAGAGCCCATGTTGATGTATAGCTTCTGTTTTTTTATGGGTTATGCATAGTTTGATAATCCCCTTATTTGGTATCTTATCATTACATTTCCCTTTGGCAAAATTATCACTTTTATTTATTCGATTTTTTTATTTCTTGTTTTAAAAAGAATAGTAACAATGAAGTATGTTATTTTAGCATCGCAATCTGCAGTCTGCTGGCTGTGGATAAGTATTACCGACTTTCTGTGGGCCCCATCAGCCAATGAGGCTCTCTTATTGGACGGCCCGATTATTGGGGACCCACAAGCGTCACTGGAATTGCTGAAAAAGTGGCCGCAACAAAATATGATCTTCGGTCATCTAGATGATCCCATCCCACCCTGCCCGTCCATAACCTTTCAATTTTAGTATACGAGTCAGTTGTCCAACACCAAGCAAAAGGGCCCTTTAATTCAGCAGATAGGTTTGGGCTGTAGTGGAAACTCTGGCCCACAACAATTGCTAACGCCTCGAATGGACAGCTCCTACACACGCGCAACAAGCAACGTGACGGATAATATATGGTACGTACAATATTTTTTGTACGATTTTTTTTTTTTTAATTATTTGTAATGCATAACGTTCATATCATGCCTAGAAATCAACGGACAGTGTACACGTGATCATATATATATATATATATATGCGTAATTCCAGACTGTCTTTCTAATGTGGACCCAGCTTGAAATGGAACGTAGGCCACAAAGTGAAAGACATTTTATCTTCCGCTCGTCCCTACGTATTAT
The DNA here is from genome assembly GCA_035584115.1 of Cedrela odorata. Classification (NCBI taxonomy): domain Eukaryota; kingdom Viridiplantae; phylum Streptophyta; class Magnoliopsida; order Sapindales; family Meliaceae; genus Cedrela; species Cedrela odorata. The sequence goes on along the minus strand of JAXCLQ010000001.1, from coordinate 25,138,026 downwards.
CACTTCTGGACCCACCTATACTGTTGTATCCACCTTTGACCTTTTCTAGAATTTTCTGTTGATGGTGTGATGATCGGTGATTCGTTCAACTAATAAATAAAGAAAAAATTATTACCACCAATAAAGGGAAAATATTTGTCATTAAGATTCGTCGGAAGCGCGGCTCGAGCTTGACAGAAGCAAGCAATACTGGAAAATGGGTGCCACGTGTATTCAGCCACTGAAGTTGGCATCTAGTTCTTCTGAAGGGAAGTTGTGGTGTTTTCTGCAATTATCACCAGACAGACAGAGGACAGAACTAGAGTGGCTGGGCTGTGCTGTGCTGGGAACAATAAAGTGAGGAGGAAGTAGTGCCTCCCACTCCCCTACGCTGACTCATTGCTGGTCATCACAATTTGGTAAATTCTACGCGCAATTATTGCATCCTCTTACCAAGTCTGTAACTTTAGCAAATTAAAAATTCATTTTCATAGTTTTTATTTAATTCAATTAAACTTTCTATAGTTACGAATCACAATGAGAAATTTGCAGCTGTAAACAAGTCTTAACATGCTATAATTACTATACCCTTTTAATTATTCGTGTACAAAGTTAAAAACAATATGAAGCAAACTAAAGATCAAGCGCATCTGATGCCATCATCGTCGTCATTGGTTATCATCACTAAGCAACTAAAACGGGGGCCTACACGAAACAATAATAATAATAATAATAACTCACGTGTCGTACAAAAAGTACCCCACCAACAACAGCTAAGCAATGGACACGTGTCCCCCACGGGGGACCTTTAGCTTTTAGCCCCACTCGTCTAAATCGGACCACCTTACCAACCATTGGGACCACCATGCGGCCGCCTTGGAAACAATGTGGAAACGGTTTCGTCGGGCCATTGGACCCGCATCACATGACAGAGCGATGAGGTGGTCCCACGCCATCTTTTTATCTTTCTGTAAGATCATTTAGTATACTGGTTTTCACGGTCCACGGAGCATCCTTCCTTGCTTTTTAGTTGAATGTTGACTCATCACAAACGTAGACCCCGTCTCCGCCTAATGCCAACCCCACATTACGCGTGCATGCCTTAAAAACCTCCCTCACGTGAGCACGTGCTCTGTTTACCCCTTCACCAATTCCAGAGAGAAACGACTCCCGTCGAGGTCGTTAATGGCGAATACACCCAGAAAATCCGCCCACCAAAATACTGCATGAAGCCATGAACCCAGTATAGAGAAACAGAAAACACTCTGTTTCCGTGCTATCAATGTTTTGTAGATCGAGTCATGAACTGAAGCTCTTGTTTATCGTAAATCTCCAAAGAAAAGTCTCTGAGCATCCGCGTAGTCCCAGTATTACTTGTCGTAGAAGCAGAACCTGAGCTTGGACTCATAAACGACGCTGCTTTTGAATTTGATAAAGTAGAAACTAAATTTGTTGTGGTACTGTTTTGAATTTGTTTAGGCATGGCTATATTAGCTGCATGTTGCATGGACGATACAAAAGACGAAATGGGCCTTGCTGAAATGTTAATGAGAGGTGTAGCAGTAGCTGGAAATGCGAATATGTGAGGCTGGTTAGGTCTAGCAATGGACGCCATAGGTTGTGGAACCATGAAATACGCACCAGGAACGACGGCGTTTGATGGTATAGCCCACATGGGTATCAACCCTTGTGGCAATTGTGCTACTTGCGCCGTTGCTTGTTGCGTACTACTAGCAGTTATTGGTGCCAAGCCAGACGAGACAGAAACGCCATCGTTTACATCCACGTATTCACTATTCACGGGTCGCTTACGCTTCTTTTTAACAGTTTGATCACCGGGTTCTGAACTGGCGTTGGTTGTCGTAGGGATTTTAAGTGTTCCATTTACTGACATGGCTATTGCGGGAACGGTTCCAGTTCCCGTGGCAGCGATTATCGCAGGCTCCGCGTGTTCAAGTAACCACCTTATGGTTTCACCATCCGATTTATGACCAAGTTCCCGAGTCAACTGGAAAATCCGGGCTGCACACGTGGCTGGCATTCGGATCCTCCGACCACGACCTTCCACCTTCGTGTGGCGGTCTTTCGTTGACGTTCTTTTCGGCGCAGGCGGCGCCGCAGATAACGGCAACGGCATCGCCGCTGGAACATGTACTGCTAAGGGCATAATACCTAATGCTGTCGCTGACCTTTCACCTGTTTCCAGTTCTTCCTTTGGTGCAACCGGCGGAGTTGTTGGTGAATTGGACGTGGGGTCCACTTTGGCGTAATTATTTTTGGAATTTGCGTTTTCTGCACCGTTAATTCTCAGATCAATGGCGGTTGTTGCGTCTTCATCTTCTTCAACTTCTTGTTTACGAAGGATATCCATCTGTGAATGAAACAAGAGATTCTCTCTATAAGAATAAGAGTGTATAGAGGAGAGGAGACGAAAGCTACATGAAGAACTCAGTTTTGCGTTTTGCTCGGTAAAACTAATACGTCCGTTGGCGTGAGAGAGAAACTAGATATTTATAAGGAAAAGTGTTAATAGTAGATTAGGCCTAATATTTTGGTCAAGGAAATCTGACGGTTCTCATTCAATAAGACGAGCAAATTTGAACTCATAGAATGACGACACGTGCAGCGTCCCCACCCCCACACGGGATGATTGATTGATGATATTTATCTGTTGCCGGGCGTGGATGAGTCCATTGAGCCAAATTACAAATTCTTCAATTTTATTTTGTGTTTTTAGTGCGGGTTTACGAGTTTAACCTTTCTAGTTGTATTGTATGGACCGGACTGGAGGACCAGAAATAAATGCCTACTATTTGTTGCCCCAAACAGCATAACCCTGCGGCCATGCCAACATGGTTGGGAGAGCTTCAAGGCATGGAAAACAGTTAATATGGTTGTTCTCGTTACATGTCATGTATTACTATGCAACACGACACTCTATTCTTGAACGGTTTGCGCTATTCACGAATTTCTACCGACAGTTGATGAAGACATGAAGATTGGTGTAAATTTTACGTTGACTTCAAACTTAGAGCAAATAATGATATGGGCAATTGCCACACTCGCTCAAGCCCGCATGTTATTTGTACTGGGGACTCCGCTGTAAGGCTGCCCACACAACTTGGTGTGTACGGCAGCAAATATCAAGTGGGAGCCTATCTATTCTGTCAATCTGATGGCTCCACCGTTCATCTGACCTTCTAATGGACCCTACCACGTAGGTTTTGATTCTTCAAAAAGGGGTGGAGCCGTATTCAATATTCGTCCACTCCGTGCAATTGTGGTGGACCCCACCATTTTTCACTGGTCTTGTGAATCAGCTCCATCGTCCATGGACCCCTTATTCCGTCACGGTCTTTTAACTTGGTGGCGTGGGAGAGTGGGGACCCACCACCTGGGTAGGCCACTGTGGAGGGTGGCTGCAGACCCCACTTGGATAGGGACCCTTTTTCTTGGATGGACCCCACATTTTCGGGTTTGCCAGTGCCAGACCGTTCCATTGCCAACCAGTACCACCACTACCTCTAATGGTAATTTGACACGTCACTATTTTTATTTAAATCATGGTGGGGTACTTGTGGGGAGTGGGGACCATTTCTTTTCCCCGGTTTGTAAGTTGAGACTTTTATCGTATGGGTGGTCGCCCATCACCTCTTACGTATACTCCTCCAAAACGAACTAACGACTGAGATTTGTTTCACGTGAAAGCTTATTACACGCGTGAAAAATATAAAACTGAATTGGGCTAATATGCTGAAGTACTCAACCTTTAAGTCGAGCTTTAGCTTAGGATGGACTGAATAAAGCAAGGCTTTCCGAAGCCCGGCCCAAGCCACAATCCCTTTTCGAATAACCTGCTAATTCGAGATTAATCTTGGGTTTACGTCGGTTAAAATGTGGTTCCCCTCAGTTCTCAGCAACTATATAACTAAGAAACCTGAACCAAATAGCATCAGCATCCAATGATTGAGCAATGCTGATTTCTTAAGTGGGAGAAAATCCCGTGCAGAGACCACAATAATAATAATAATAATTGCAATTTGAAGGTAGCATAGTTTGCTCGGAAGCCATGAACCCCCGCACTGCAGAAGATGAATAAGTTCCAGATATAGGACCTGAAAACCTGAACATTTGCCACTCAAACAGTGAGCAAGAATGTAGGCTATATCCCAACCATCGTCGCACTGTCTCATTCAGATCTACATCTCTTTTCTGATGGAGTTGTTCCGAGAGTGCAATCATTTATGAGTGATTTTATCAAACAAGAAGAATTTCTGAAGTTGCAAGAAAATTATTTTATATTTCTTATTTTATCAGTGGTACAATATTCAGACTCGTATAGTCTTTTGATGTTCGTACCAGTATCTGGAGTAAAGAATATTGAAATAACAGAAGTTGAAACACGTATCCTACAATCTTGGAGATTATTCTCACCTAAAAATTGCCTAGTGTTATTTTTTATCACCTTCATCTTATGACCCTGACATGTAAGTGTACCGTGTCTGGGCACCCACCATAAGTTCTACAATTTTTTCTGCACATTCAAGCATAATATATATATCAAGGTTTTAAGAAATTAACTAATTAATCAGAAAAAAAAAAATTGCAAAGTGGAACCGAGTTTGAACTAGAAATCAAACAAACCTGTTAGAAACCCAATTACAGGTACGGGTTCCAATAGCTTTCCAGTGCTTTCAAGTCTTTGCCTGAAACAGATAGCAAATGTCATGCTATTTCTCACATTCCTAGTAGAAGTGAAAAAATGAATAGCATACAAAGTATGTTATTTGAGAAATATCTCAGTACCTGGTGTACTTGCTAAAAAATGGGTCTCTCATTAGGCACAGTGCCCATAACAGTTTTCTTCTTTTCAGCTGAATGAAACACAAAATCTGGTTTAGCATGACCGCAACTAAATATTGCCAGCAAAAAGTTTCCAAAAACAGTAAACTGCCTAGATTCAAAAAAAGAATTGATGATTCAGGTGTAATTAAAAACTTCCAAGTACATTATCAGAGAGACTCTAACCTCATCCTTTTCGGATATAGAAAGAAGAAACTCTTGTTCTTTTCCAACATGACTTGATCTTGTAGCTAGAGATAGAAAGCCTAATCCCGTAAAATCCACAGCCAGGGATAGGAACCAGGGAATCCATGATTGAATTCCATATTTTCTTATAAATAAAACATAAATAAGTGGTCTTGTAATAAAGAGCACTTCTCCCATAACAAATAAAGCCCCATTAGCACCCTTCTCGGACAATAGTGTCTGAATAGTCGGCCTCTCAACCACTGGAGCTGTACAAAAAAAAAAAAAAAGTATTGGGGAGTTATCAAATGAATTTTAATTAGCTGTCAGCCACTATAAAATCCTAAGTAGCTGATTACTTGGAGGCTCCATTATTGCTTGTTGATGATGAATCCTCTGTAACCACACTGGCTCAGAAACTATCCTAGCATTTTCCCCAAACCTGTTCAAAGCAGACAATGCCCTTCCTTCAATATTCCAAGGTTTCTGTCCATAATTATTCTGCAAGTAACCAGGCCCGTGATTCCCTCCGGGCTTTGGGAAACCTTCAACTCTATTCTGAGAATCTGAAGGGTTTTCAATATTTGATATCTCCCCACCATGCAGAAGCATCCTGTATCCACTTTTCTGGAACAAAGCTAACCTAACTAAGACCCTGAGTTACAGTGAATACCCAACTATTAGGCAATATACAAATGCATTATATGATTATTACCTAATTGAAGAAGATAAAGAGTTGCATGCACTAGATTTCCAATTTTGCTTACTTGGTAGCTTCAGTAATAGCAATGAAATTCCATTTCTTGTCATCACCATAGTATTGTTGTGACACAACTTCAACTAATGTTTCCAAGTCCTTTAGAGCAGAAATACACAATGAATAAGGGAATGATGGCTCTGGGGAAACTGAACCCTTTTGGGTTGGAGTCATTTCGATTATATATTCGTTGATAGCAGTGATTATTCCCAAGAAAGTAGTTACTGCAGAAGATAAACAAACTTTTACAATAGAAAAGCATTTCAATATAGCACATGAGAGTCAATGCAAAAGAGAGATATCCAGAAAGAAGTCCTATCAATCAAATTCTACCCAGCAAGAAG
>JAXCLQ010000001.1:25110581-25131818 GCA_035584115.1 Cedrela odorata | reverse complement strand
TGATAAGTTTACTAGAATTCAAGAAAAGGCACCAAAAAAATAAATAAATAACACAAAAAAAAAAAAAAAAACACACACACACACAGAACGGGCATGGTAGCCATCCAAAGTATTCCAATTGTCTCTCCAATGGCTATGCTCTATGGTAGGGTAGCTCCTAGTCTATCAGTATCAGAGATGACACATAAATATATACTCATGAGTCGTCGTGATAGACTACGTTAACATTGAGAGAGAGAAGAGCAAGATGCCCTTCAATATCTGTACCTAGCCCCAAAGCAACCAAAATAAACTTTTTCAATTAAACTAGTTAATACCCACAAAACTTAGCTTTCTAATGTCAAGAGGAGAGTGTTTTTATTTTTGCATAATCAGATCGACTACACCACATAATATCAGAGAGGAGAGGGGAGGGAGGCTAACCTGCATGTGTTGTTCCGTTGGCTGCTTGCTCATTCGAGTTTCTTTTGTATGCCTCATATAACTGGCTATTGTCTCCTGCATACTGAAGAATGAAAACCATCAACAGTTAATTAATGCAATCAAACACGTTCATCTTCCAATTTTTACAAACTCGCAAGTTCTCTTCAAAAGCACAAATATTAAACGTATGTTTAATGCAAGATTCCTTACATATGCACTCAACTTCATTTATAATATTTATAACACTGCAGTCTGTATATGATGTTTGTTGGACAATGCTACATTAGAAAAACTGATAAGACAAAAAATATAATTCCATGCCAGGACACACAACATATGTAACTTACATCACCTGTAATATTAGAAACTCTAGGATACATTTTTGAAAACTGATCACCTTCTTTTATGAAAAATTTGTGATTCCTACTAAGTGATAGTAAAATAATACTGACCCAAATAAAGAAAACAAAAATAATTATGCCCATCCAAAATTAAGGTTGTGATGTAAGTGTTAAACTATATCACATGCAGAGCAAAGCACAGAGAAATGAATTGTCATCGTATTACTACAATGTTATGTTAGGTTTTCTAGCTTGTCACCCCTACAACGTATCATTTTTACCAAGCTTAGCCACCTGCCTGCTTGGGTCAAGCTTAAGGTTGATAACTTTCTATTCCTGTTGCCTAGACCATATATGGGAATGCGAACAAGTATATTATAAAGGAATGTTTCTTGCACCGATCACAGTAGACTGCTTACAGCTATAACATGCTTGCATCAATATGGTGTACGCATTATTTATGTACTCACTCACACACACACGCGCGCGCACACACACACACATATATATATAGCATGTCCAAAGTTCTCATAATTACTTGATCTCGTGAGTGGTGAGTGTAAGAAGTAAATCAACTTTCAGAATTATTTCAGTACTCAATTTCTCAAGGCCCATCGTTAAAACTACTTTTTATGCATTATACTAAAACTTATGTTGGTCAGTTATATTTGAAAAGGTAAATTCTCTCCTCAATTTGGATGTCCATATTTGTTGTCCAATTAATATGACAGTTGATTTGACATTGAGTGTGAATTATGTAGATAACATGACAAAAGAACAAAACAAACACCACATTAAGCATCTAAAAATTTAACTATATATGCAGACAAGGGATACATTATTATAAAACTATAATAATAAATTGTATTAACCGTTTCAAATTTTATTTTTAAAATTTTAAGTTATAGTTTTAATTTTTATTTTAAAGCGCTTTTAAGTTAGAATTTTAATTTTAATATGTTAATAATTCATAAATTTTGTAAAAAAACATTCAAATTTTGTACAAGTTTAATATTACACAACTCAAGTATTTGTCTCAATGTTTTTTTCATTTCAAATGATGTGACATTGTTTAGATAATAATTAGATAAATAAATCATTTTTAAAGTAATTAAATTCATTATTCAATGAATAAATGACAAATAATTAAATTTAAGAAATTACTTGAAAAGTGTTAATATTATTGTTTGTGCTAACAATTGTGTATTAACAAGTCTCCTGTAGTTAAATATAGATAAATAATTAATTTAAACCCATGAACACAAGGGCTAAATCATAATAACTTTTTCACTCCAATCTTCTAAATACATAAGAGAGAGGATGACAATGTCAGTTAGGAGTGGTGCATTAACATCCCCGCATGCATTTCAATCTAATTTTAGAAAATCTTAACGATGTTTTAAGTGAAACTCCGTTAATGCTCCATCCATCCATCCATCCATCAGAAACGGATATCTTTACTTTAGATAGCCTTAAACAGTGGCATACTATATCTACTCATCTTTCAGAATGCATGAGTTCTAATAAGATGTAGCAGACTTGTGAGATTCAGATCATTACATTTAATACCATACCTCTCTCTCTCTCTCTGTGAATATATATATATATATATATATTACTATATCTACTAATTCTGTCAGAAACTTGCTCCAGTACTCAAAAACCTAAAATGGTAATAAGCCCATTTAGTGATAATTATGGAGTTAAATCAGCTTAGTTGCTAATGTATTTTCAGCAAAAAGCTGGAAACTTTTGAACCACAAATCAAGAAGAAGAAAGCTGTATCAACAAAGCAAGAAGTTGGAAATAAACAGTCGTGTACTCTCGAGTTTTGCAGTAACTCAACAGTGTTCTATAAAATCAGAAGACAGTTGGCTTCATTTGTTTTCTGTAGATGAAGACCATTATTAATTACCAAGACAAAACTCCATGATGTTAATCATTAAAGCTAATCCACTTGTTTGCAATACTCAACCTCAATCAATCCTATTTTGTACCCTACTCTCTTTTTCCTTATTTATCTCAGCTACTATTACTATACACACTCATGAAAACATGAGACAAATACCCTTGAGAGAGAGATAAAATGATTATTTGAGAAGAAAATTTGATCTGTAATTTCCACAAACTCTAAAATCTATGAGCGTCACAGTACTGATTTTATAATAGCAATGAAAAAAAAAGAGAAAACCCCACATTTTCTGGATAAGGGACATGTTAAAATAGTTGAAGTAACATGAATTAGATTATTTTTTTTGGGTTATACCTGGAGCTTGCAAATTCATAGAGCTTGCCTCTAGGAGAGAAGATGATAAGGCCAACCTCCGCATCGCAAAGAACTGAAAGTTCGTAGGCTTTTTTAAGCAACCCATTTCGGCGCTTGGAAAAGGTGACTTGCCTGCTTGTGGCGTTTTCTATACGCCTCATCTGAGTTTTTCCTCTCACCATTTCTGTTCCTGTAAAAAGTATTGAGTTCATCCATATCACAATCTAGATCAAGCAATATAACAAAGGTTCTTCAATGAAAGAACTGTGTGCAGAAAGAGAAGAGTTGAAAATGACGAGTAAATCTTATTACCCAGAAATCTTTTTATGCTAAATAAGTGATAGAGACCATGTAAAAATCAGAATTTTGTGTGAGAGAGAAGAACTTGAGACCTAGTCACAGAAGTCACGATGCAAACATACATCATACATGAAAACAAATGTTATTTTTAATGCAAATTGCTTTCAAGAAGCAAAAGAAAAGTGTATATGCAAAACAAGATACACACAGTTGAAAGAAAATGAGAAAATTGAACTTGCCAAATAGCTACCAAAAGAGATCAGCTATTGGTGGAAGGAAAGAGGAAAAGCCAAGAAAAGAAAACTGTGGGAAATCTGAGGACTATCAGAAAATTTCAGAAGAACATGTCAAATACATATATCTGCTCCGAAGAAGGCAAAAGATTAGAAAGTCTTACCAAATGGGTAGAAAGCTAATAAAATCTAGAGTTTTGGGCAAAGATACATATTGCAGAGAAAGGTAACGAGGTTGTTTTCTGATTGATTGATCGTCAGACTTTATTTTTTTCCTAATATTTTTGGTAATTTTAATTCAGTCACCGCAAAGGAAGCAAAGCACCCACCCACCCACGCACAAAACACAACCAACTACCTTTCCTTATTCAATATCCATCCTTAAACAACACCCATTTGAAGAAAACAAAGATAAATAAAGCTAAGTATTTGAAACCTCGTGTTTTGCTTGATTTAGTAAACCAACAACAGAGACCCAACAGAGAAAATTTACATCAGAAAATAGAAAGAGAGAAAGCAAAGACTGAGAACGAGAGGTGAAGTAGAGGGAGTATGACTTACTGCTATATCTTTTATAGTAATAAAAATATGAATAAAAAAAAAAAAAAAAGAAAAACCAGAGAAGGTAAGCTAAATAAATAAATAAAAAGAGTGGGGGAGGTTGAACGTGAAAAGTTCTTAAAGAGTCTGAGAACACGTCAACATCGTCCGTACAGATTCGTACAAAGCGGACCAATAAGAAATTGAAAACGCATCAAAGGATAGTCATAACTTTATTGAAGAATCAAAAGACATCTCACCTTTGCTTGAAACAAACAACTGGGTTCCTTCTTGTTGTGTGTTGTTTCAGATCAGACTCTGACGTATACATTTCTTTTATCTTACTATATATATATATATAATTTATTTTTATTTTTTTGTGGTAAAGGGTATTCCCTTCCCATTCATTTGCCTGAGACTGAGAGTCTTGAGATTCATTCATTAACAAAGCAAAGCAAAAACATTTTTATTTTGTATAGGCTTGTAACTTTTAAAACATGGAACATAAAAGGTGGTGCCGACACTCTTGAAATTGAAAGAGACATCCATAGCAAGTGTTGTGGGGGGCTCTCTTTTTTGCCTTTGCCTACAATGCCAAAATACATTTGATCCATACCATATTTCAGGACCACAACGCGTGCTACGTATGGTAAATGAGCTGCCCAGCCATGCCTTATTAATTTCTCATTTTCCATTTAATCATATGTTATTATATTAACTAATCTATAGCTCAAATCAATCAATATTAACTCAATCCTTAATCTTACTTAATATTTTTACATGGGGAAGTGTGAATAGCATAGAGAGGAGAGGGAGAGGATGTTGTTAATCCATCATTCATACGTTATTTCCTAGAAGTAGAACCAACTGTTTACTTTTAATTAATTAATCTTTAATGAAATTAAAGTGTTGTAATTTTGGTGAATTATTAATGGAAAATGAGAAAGTGGTCCATGTACTGAAAATAATGTGGTCCAGAGAAGGGAGCCAAGATGATGTTTTCAATGGACCCACTCATTGGCATTTACGTACACTTACAAATAAGGATTGATTTTATCACTTTCCTTTTTCGAGGTTTAAAGTTTTATAACTTAAGATAGCAACTGCCCAATAATAAATACTTACAAACCCACTTGTTTCATCCGTTTAACAAAGCAAAGGATGAATCTGTAAACGCCCATTTACAATATTCTCTATGTGCAGTGCATTATGCATACATTCTTGTCTGGAGTCTGGACCCTGGACCATAACCATACATAAAACTTTTACATGTTAATATGTGATCGATAAACACTGACACAAACATAACCTGCTTTTGCTTCTGCTTTGCATATGCAACGAATTTCTGCTTTTATACAAATATTTTGGGCAATAAGAATCATCAATGGTTTAAAATACCTAATTTTTCAATGAAATGACAAGTGCTAGTATGCATTGACTGTTGCATTGAGTATAGACTACACTAGTTTATAAACAAAGGGGAAGTAGGTGCTATAAATGTCATTTATAGGCACCCAACTAGGTCAGGCAACTAGGGTAGTGGGTAGGATTCCTGATTGAAACAAATTCGACTACTAGGTTTTAAGTGTAACGTTACACATGTTTGTTTACTGTATCAGCATGCCATTATTCATAAGCATTTAGCACTAGCAACCTCATAAATTAAAATCAGACGACTAGTCAGTGTACAGACCTAATCTTTCGTACAAAAATATACATCCTTCCTTCTCTCCGAACAACTACCAAATCTTTTCGCAAAATGCAATTATTATTATGTCCTCTTCCTACTATTATCAACTCTTCAGTCACAGTAAAAATTCCATTTTTCTAGGATTAACAGAGAATGAACATTCCTCCACCTTAACTAAAACCTTACATCATATGGGATATAAATATACGAGATTCATTTCCTCCCATTTTACAGCTGCCCCGGATATTCTTGAATGTTTGATCAATTGAAAGGCCCCCATATTACTTAAATAACCGCAACCTCTCCCTCTCTCTTTCTCAAAAACAAAACAAAAAAAAAAAAAATCAAAGGATACATTTGATATGGATATGATACACATGGACCATGAAAAATCATCCATTGCATTTCACATCACACAAATTCCTCCAGCATTCTATTACCAACTTCTGCCAAGTTCTTGCGGAGCAAGCTACGCGAAAAAAGTGCTATCAAAAGAGGATTCCTCCTTAGACAGCAAATAAATTCATCCTTGCCGACCCTTCCATCACCATCACTATCAAACAAACTGAACAGACCATGGATCTACAAGTAGACAATATCACATAAGTTAGGTACCAAAAGACTCCCTGAAAATCTTTTAATTTAATAATCCTAATCCATGGGTAATTATTTAAATTCGTGTTATCTTTTACCTCGTACTCCTTCAAATCTGGGATAGCAGATCTAATGGTTGCTCCCAACTGTTTGAGAAGTAAAAACCAGCCAGAATTCAATTGAGAATAAATTTCAAGAAAATGATAGAACACCAAAAGCCAAGCAAAAAATTGAGAGAATAATGACATACTTGATGATCAGAAATATAACCATTTCCTTCAGTGTCACATTCAACAAAGGCTAGTTCACAGGCTTGACGAAATAATGGCAGCTTCATGACATGAGCTGATGCAAATAAGAACTGCAAGTAACAAGTAATACTATAATATGAAGTTGGGCAGATGGAAAAAAAAATTTTGCACCAGAGGAGGTCTGACTGAAATCCAGCGAGAAGATATATTGCTAAATTTGTTGTGATTACCTGCCTAAATGTGATTGATCCAGTCTTATCTACATCAATGAATCCAAAAATCTGCAATCCAAAACAAGTCCCATGAAACAAAGGATTGGAGAGAAGGTTTAGCAATACACATAAAAAGATAACTTAAATTAGCATCACAAATTTTATCAAACATATATAAAAATAAATCAAATTAGCATCAGAAATTTTACCAAACATATATAAAAATAAATTAGATTAGCAAAGTCAGCATAATTCAAACAAAGAAGAATTCTAAATTTATCCATATTTCCTCATTTCACTTTTCTCTAAGTTTTCATGTTGAACACCTCGCACCTATGCCAGAAACTGCCACCACATGGTCAAATAGCACAGCACTTGGTGATCTATGCATCATGTATGTGTGCCCACATTCTTAACACAAAGTAAACAACTTTAACCTCAAGAATAACTTAGGCGATGGTAGAAGAAAGAAGATCCAGGGGGAAATGTGAATTTTTGAAACCTTCAATCACTCTTAATAACGACCCAAGCAGTGGCCTATAGAGAAGTTGCAAATTCTATTCAACATCTTGAACCCAAGGAATTACTGATCAAGAACCTCAAGTAACTTGCACCTCTCTAGACAAGATTTTATAGCCTGATATAACCAAGAGACATCAATACATATCAAGTCTACTAACTGTAAATCACATTCTTATGGACAACTAACTGTAAATATTTGTCAGTACATAGTTGTAAACGGATGATAATATGCGTTTTAGCCTTTTCAAACATTACGTCAACAAAAAAAGAAGTTAAAATTGCATAGACTTACCTCCTCGGACAGAGCACAAGGCTTGAGTCTTAGAACCCTCAAAAAGTCAAGAAGTTTAACACAACCACTGCAAGTATAATTAAGCAGTGACAATATTGCAAAGGTTGCATTTGCAAGAATGTATAAGATAAACATTTAATTATCAGTTAACGCAACTTCAGCATCATGTGTCTTACAACTACTATTTTGAATGCATCATTAAAGCATTTATGTAAATTATAACGCAGAAGAAACACATGATCCCATACCTTACAGACAAGAAAAAGATATGCACATTTATTAATAGAGATTAAAGAAGAATCCAAAAGTAGGATGAAGACTTTAGTAACCTATAATCACTCTTGTATGACCAAAACTTATTGCATTTTAATCAGGAACAAAGTAAAGGAAACCAACAAGAAAAAACAATAGACAGCATGAAAAGCTGTATGGTCTCCCATCAAAAGGTATAAGCAAAAACCTAATACAAGCCTAGCACACAAAGTTGGTGATGGCTTCGTGAAAGTCCCTAAAAGCAAATAAGCAAAATTGGCCTTTCCATCAAAATTTTATAGCCAAATTATTCTATGTGGAGTTTGATACACACTCTTCCTTATCATCCAAAAGAAGAGACGATGTACCACTAAAAAAAAATGACATTCCAATAGTGTCCCTCATTCAGAAGCCAGAATAGCATTTCCTTTTCTCGTCACCAATGAATTAAAAGCCGTGACAGTACCTGGTATCGGGTTTCATAGACAGAAACTTATCCAGAAAGTCCACAGCTTCCTTGCTGCTTATGTGGAATAACTGAAAAAAAGAAGATATAAAGATATCCATATCACCATTTTAAAAAAATAGAAAAGTATAAGTTGGTAACATCGATAAATAGATATAAAAGCATCCATTTTCAAAGTAAAATTTGAGTACATACTCTGGCATAACAAAACCTAAAAATGACTTGTATATATGCAGTGCCTTGTGACTATTGATGCATTGGTATTTGAACAAAAACCAAAAAGTGTTTAAAATAACCATTTGTATAGCGGCAAGGATACAAATTTCTTAATGTTGGAACAAAAGAAAACATTCCAACACAAGGCATTTCAATGTAAGCACTCACTGATTCTACCCTTGCCATCTCAACCATATAACTTGCAGATTTTCCCTGCAAAAATTATGATTAAGAAATATTAGTGCAAAATTACTATGATTATTGTGTCAGCAAAAACAAGTACAAACTCTATATTTGAAAAACATACAAGTATTCACAAAGTGATGCATACCTGTCCTAACTGAGATGCTTTCATAAGAAGCATTAAGTCTCCGTATGAATGAGATGTTTGCACAACATTGAGAGCAGATGCAATAGCATGGCTGGTCTGCGTACATGCATAAATCGTTAATAATCTATTTACACAGGTAGTAAGGAATATGTAGAGAGGAACCACCATACATAACCATGCGTGCCCGTGTTGGTGGAAAATTTTTAAACAGTCAGTTACAGATATTTACTGATCTAAATTTAACCTCCTGATATTCTTAAACTATAAGAAATCACCATCAATAAATAGAAGAATATAAGCATTTCTTTCCAACTTCTAAATTCATATGGTGTGCATATTATGTGCCTAAATAGTAGACTCAAAACAAAAATTTTACAAGTCTAACAATGTGCCAAAATTAAATCAATTCCAGACATATACTCACCCTCTCAGCAAAACGGAGAGCATCTTCTTTTTGATTACTGCTTGGAAAGACAACAGGAAGGTACTCTATCTGTTCAAAATAAAATGACTGTATTAATTTTAAAGTTCAAACCCATAGAAAACTCTTAAATGCCAACAGTAACCATGGATTCAAATGAAGTAACCAGGCAGGAAAGCATACCTCCATAAAATTGTGAAACTGTGTGAACATTCTAAACATGAGCTTTGCCAAAGAAATATGCCCCCTGAGCAGGATAGCATGGCAAAATTACAAGGTCCAATAAGACGAACAAATAGATACAGCACCTAAAGAAACTTCCACAAAGAAAAAGAAGAAAAAGTAACAAAGAGTATCATACCAAGATTGGTCGAAGTGTACATGAGGATAGCGAACAATTACAGGTTGAATAGCATAACCAGGGATGAATGCACCAAGTTGGAAAGATATAATAAACTTTCCATTGGTTGTAGTTCCCTCAGGAAATAACAGCACTCGAGGAAATCTATCGCAAGAAGCCTTTCTCTGTATTCAGATCCTTGAAAGAACATTTCTGTATCAAATAGCTAATACATTCATAATAATTACTTGAATTTAGCTTCATAGAGTTAACATGCATAGTTTTGAAACATACAACCATAAGCAATGGTGCCATATTTCAACTAAGGAAGCCTAAGACAATTTTCGTCAGAAAATATATATATATATATTACCGTTTAAGCAAATAAAAACTCACCAATTTTGACATTTGTAAAACAATTGATGACAGAAAAAATAACCTGAGTACAGACTCAGATATTAGTGTTTATTAAACACTAGAAAAAGTAACCAAGAATAGCTTCCCAAAATATCACATCAGATGCAGACTTTAGCATGCCAAGACATCTATATGCCCAATAGATGACAAAAGGTCATTATAGACGAGACAAAGAGAGTTCAAAATGTATGGTGTCAACAGAAAACATGAGATATTTAGAGAAGATGGCATCAAGAAACGGATAGGGAATGAAAGCAGTATCAAGTAGTCTTTTTTTAATCAGTAAAAAACTAGTAACAGAGCGACAATATTCAATACCAATAAAGTAAAAACAAAAATTTTAGCAAAATATATTGAAACTTTCTACCTTTATTTCATTAACAGCATTCTTCCTTGACAATTGTGAGAACCTATTAACATATATCACCTGAGAAAGTAAATTAAAAAAAAAAGGTAAGAAGGGATCTTGACCATGAATATTAGGACCAAGAATTATAAACTAAATTATCATTGTTAATGAAGTCACAAAACCACAAATAAAGAAGAATGGATAAAAAGCTCAGATTCACTGTGAGTTTACCTGCATTGCTCTGATAATAGTTCCAACAAAGGGAATGGAATCATGGGACTCTGATGCAACAATTGTGGGGGATAATTCATAAAAAAAGAAGATAGGCTCAACATATGATACATGATTAGATACAACTATAGGAGCAATCTCCCTTGGAGCAGGTTTTCCTTTTCGTCTTATCCAATGATAGCTGCAAAGCAAAATATGACCAAATACAAACACTTAGAGAACTCAAAATCTATAAGAAACAAAACAAAACCCAAATTAAATTGTCTTTTTCTTTTTTTTTTTTTCTTCTCTCTATTTCTCCATTTCCTCAGCAACCAATAGGAAATTTCATCACAACTGAAAATCAAAATGAACTTGTGCCAAAATAAATAAAGCTTAGTGAGACATTTAATCTTCCAAATTAAAATACCACGTAATTATGTCTGTATTTCCACTCGCTTAATTCAACTTGGTTACTAATTCCTTTTTTCTTTTTACTCCTACTTCAACCTCACAACCCATAACACGCCAAGGCTAGTGTGAGTGAGAGTGAGATTCTACCCGCTAAACTAGCTAGTACGCACAATATCCTTTTACTTTTCTGCAATCAAACATACCATAGAAAGAACCCAAAAGAATTAAGAAGTCAAATAAAAGCCAAATCAACCTAACTAAATGAAAACACAATTCATCAAATCATCTGATAAATTCAGTACGTTAAGTTCCAACATTTTCGCACGCGGAAGCACAAAGTATCATAAACAACCAGCACCTATAGAAATCCATATCAAAAGATACTAATGCAAAAATTTGATTTATGATTATATTTTTTTAATTAAATAAACAATGAATAGAACCAAAAACTCGAAATGGACCTACCCAAAAGAGAATAGAATACAGCGGGCACAAACCCTAGTGACCCACATAATTCGACTCCGCCACACCGGCATCGGATTCTGCTTGTCTATCCATCCCTCCAACGCCAACCTCGTCGCTAAATACCCCACCAACAAAAACAACAGAAATAATACCAATCTAATCAAAACAATCGGCAAACACACTACAATCTTTAAAACCTCGTAAACCCCATTGATATCCGGCGTATCGTTTTCAAACGGATTTGCCGTGCTAGGATCCTGTACCGAAAACTCGTTAGACCCAATAAAGCAATACGGATTTCCAGAATTATTACACTGCATGGTGTTGCTGCTGTTGTAGTGAGAATGATGATTTTGATTGCGGGTATTGTGATGGTTGGGTTGTTCTTGAGCTAACGGGTCAGGATCAGCATCATCATCTTCAATGGAGATGATTACTGGGGAATGGTCGGACCGTGGAGATTGAAGGAGGGGTGAGGAAACATCATGGTCCGCCATTGTTGAGGGAAAGAACTGTTTGTGGAGAGTTGGAAAAAGAGAGAAAATTCGAGACCGTATACGAATTAGCGGCTTAAGGCGCGTATTTGGAAGGCTATTATTTGTTTTATTTCCTAAAAATATGGATAATTTATACTTTCGCCACGTGATCCGCATGTGCGTCAATTAATTTATTTCAACTTTATCTGTAATAACTTTGGGATCCCTATGTCAAGCGTTCAAACTTGTCAACGTGTTGGAAGTGCGACAGCCACATATATACATACGCAACCATGAAGCATGTTTTGTCACTTTAGTGGGCTTGTCGGCATTCTGTCTGGATGGGTTCATTTACGTTCAGTTTGTAAGAAAAATACATCGAAATAGGTTATATTAAAATTCGGATTCTGTGTATCTATGGAGTGGTTGTTGGCCCAAACAGTAGTTGGGCTCCAAACAAAAATATATGATAGAACACTTGTGTTCCCAGCACAACATCTTTTCGAATTTGCTTTGCTACTCCATGTCTCAAACAGAACAGCCATTTTTGACATACTGATCTATGAATTGGAAGCTAGATTTGATAGAAATATCCAAATTCAACTCTGGTATTTTGTAGCAGATCATTAAATCCTTCAACTTTATATAAAAATGCTTAAACCAAATGAACAACAAGTGTTCATCGTTGATTCCTCCACTGCAAGTCAAGTTATAGAACAACAAATAACATTACTATATACAGAAAAAGGAAAAAACATGGAAATCGATCGGGATAGAATCTGAAAAATCCATACAAACGCAAAGTGTGGCAACTGTGGGAGTCACGTTTCCTGATCCAAATGCTGAAATACAGTGCATCCGCATCCATGATATTCTGTTACCAAAAAAAAAATAGCGAGAATCCCCGCATCCCATCCACAGGATCTATACGGCGTCAGTGAATAACTTTAAAAATATATTTCAGTGAATACACGATCCAAAATCTTTCATACTAATTTGGATTCTGAATGACAAGGAGAACAGTGATTGTGGCTGAAACCTCATATCTACCACAAAAGGATGCAGCTCACATTGTTCTTCGAAAGATTACAAAGGCCCTCCCAGCTTAGGTAACACTCTAGCAAATAGAACAAAAGCATCTAGTCCAAATAACAACATTAAGTTAAAGCTTGAAACTTTCAGCAAGCACATAACTACTCATCATCATCAGAATAGAAGCCCTCCTGGCTATTGCTCTCATTTGTGATACCATTTTCCTCTGCATCGGAAACCAAATCATTGTCTGAATTATCAAATAGTTCCCGGTGTGCAAGGAATTGTCCATTCCCAGGGTGCTTGTAGTCTTTTCCCCTCCAAACCACAATCTGCTCCTTCTCAAATGTTACGAGGATACAAGGAACTAGATCCTGTACCAAGATTAAAAAGTAATTAAAAATTAATATAAAAGACAGCAGTTGCGCAAACAGATAAGCATATCACATCCACCACATGCAACTCATAAAATAAAAGGGGAGAAAGGAAGGGAGGGAAAGGGAATAATCCTTCCAAGCCAGATATTCAACAAATTAAAAGATTCTATATCATTCCTCCAACACTATTGCAATCAATACAGAAGAAAAAGACTAGTTCAAGGATTGGTGGAAGACAAGGACTTCAACAGAGAATGCAAAAGAAAATTACCCGAAGTTTGCAGCCTATTTTCTTGTAATCACTTCTCTCAAGACCCTGGCAATCTATTCGTACCAACTCGCTGACAAGAAAAGCATCTCTCACCATGGGTACCAGACTGCCATAGTAACCATTTTTGGCTGCAGTTGCAACTTGCAAATTAACACATAAAAATGCTTCGAATGCTGAAAATAGAGACAGAAAAAAACATACCAAGTTTTGTTAAAACAGGAACAATCAATCCTCTCTTTCTCATTTCCTTGGTCTCCTCGATGCTTAGACCATCAATTGTAGTTTTGATCAGCTTGGGATATACAGGCTCATGAGGTCTCCACAGCATTAATGGAATCATAGGCCTTTTCTTGGGATTATAGTTCCTGCCTCTGTATAGTACTAGTGTACCACCATGTCTATATATGATTTTTCCAAACGTTTTATCCTGCAATAATGTAGAGCTTACATAAAAAATTTATCCAGTCACAACAACAACTAGATCTGAAAGTTAAATCTTCTTTCCATGTAAATATGCCTAAATCTGAAAAAGGGATGTTGCTGGATTAGAAGGAAACCAGGTACCTCAAGCTGGCTGCACACATTTTTCATGTCAACAGTGGGGACTCCAAGGCACTTAATCCTGACTGCTTCAGAAAGCTTCCAATGATTATGAAAATCATTCAGCATGTTGTGTGTTAAACCATCTCTCCCTGCAAAACAACACACCAAAAAGCACAAACTAAGACCAACGAAGTAACCATGCTACTTGTTTTATTACTTATAGCAATGATAAAATAGAAAGCCTAACCAATTCTGAAAGTGTGATCTATTAGAAAGATACATTTTTTTCCAAGAAACATTTGGCAGGGGAAAATAATGGGAAGAAGTCCCACTAGCCATATAAAGATGAGGGATATGCAATTCATACACAGTAGCAAAATATTCTACATAGAAATTATACAAAACCAACTCAAAGAAAAACAACAAGGTGGTCTGAAAGCACTAATAAGTAATTTACACAGCATCAAAATTCTTCCAAAAGCACTTCAGTCAATACTTATCATAAGCCTCCACATCAAAATCTAAACGTAGTCTGGACTCTGGATCCAGAACAAGCTAAACAATTGTAGTTTTATAATACAAGCTAGGAAAATCGATCTTACTTTCCTACATCCATTCCAGAAAAAAGATAAAAAGCTGTAAATTTAACATAATGAATTTATCTTACATTTATAGTCGAGAAATGAACATTCCAAAGCCAAAAAACAAACCATCAGATATACAATTATATAAAATTAATTAACAGACACAAAATCACCAAAAACATTAGATAATGATAAACTTCAAACTCAGGATTGAAAAAGAGACAAGAATATACCCAAATTGATTTGCCTCTTGGTTCGATTCCGCTGGCACTTCTCTACCAAAACCTTTCTCTCAGCATTAGTTAATGGCTCTCCCTGAATCCTCTCTCTCGCGATTCTCCTCTTCTCTTCCAATTTCGAATCCTCCGCCCCCTCCTCCACCGACCTCACCTTCGTGTCCGCAGCCGGGGCGCAAACCCCGGTCCATTCCCGGTCTAGCCGGCCCGGTCCAAATGGCGAGTACTTGGGTTCCCGAAGCCCAATGGGCCTCACATTCTGGCTGCTCTCCGTGTAACTATATCGAAAATCGAACGGCAAATCGGTGTACTTTTTCTTCGGTGCATCAAGAGAGGACGGGGGACGGTACTTGGGTTTGGATTTTTTCTTTAAATTGGTGTTACGGTTAGGGTTTTCAGGGGTTGGGGAGAGGGAGGGTGGGGGCTTGAAGGAGTAGTGATCGTAGAGTTTTGAAGAGGTGGTGGAGGAGGAGTACGAGGACGACGATAAGAGGCGGCGCGGGAAGGGGTGTGAGAATAGAGATGGTTTTTGGCGGGAGAGGCGGTTGAACAACATGAGCTGCCTGCCTGAGGGTTTAAGGAGTAAGAGAAAGGGGAAATGTGGGGTTTGGTGAAATTGGAGGGGATGGGTAAACCATATATTTAACACGCTTTTAAGGAATAAATAATAAACCCATCCCATATCTCATACAATTACAGGCACAGCACAACACAATACAATATGCTTGTAATTAAGTTAAATCATCACACATTGTAATAACTTGATGATGATAAATTATTCAAGTGGTGGGGGTTGTCTTGTTAGCAGAGAAACTCAAAACACAATTAGATTTTTGTCAATTCTTGCCTTGGGGTGGCGGTAATCCTTCACCATGTTACTTGTAAAGTTCTCAATGTAACAACATATAAAATAGGTAATCATGTAATTAATTACTCATTAAGTTGCATGGGAAAGAATGTTTATATTCTTAGGGAATGCTGTCTAAACAATTTAATGTTGAATTATAATAACTTGGTATCAAATTGCTTCTCGCATTTTGCTAGAAAAATATTGAGTAAAGAACTCAAGTTTTAGCTTATTCTCCTCCGAAATCAAGGTGACATTTTTGCTACATAAGCAAAGTTATTTAGAGTTAAAATGCTCTATTTGGAAACCTTCAAGCCACTCTGAATTGTGTTCTTTTTGACACTGAAAGGTTGACTTGCTTGAATTGGAATATAAGGTAAATGGGGTCTTGATGTAATTAGCACTTTGTCTTCAAGCAACTCCTCCCCACCTATTCAAATTTTATACTTGCCTCTTGGGATTGTTCAATAAATCTAATTCAATTTTGAAAACTTTACTTGTTCTTTTCTGTTAAATCACTATATGTGAGATATATTGTATGGTACAGCTAGCACACAACCGCCAATTTATGGGCATAGTATCATGGGGTCCTGCAGTCTTCATTTGTGCTCAAATATAGACACAAATATAAACGATAGTGGAAATATACAAACAAAAAGAGGAAGTTCAATAAAATTTTCAAGTTCAATAAAATTTTCTCCCAAAGAAGCAAACGTCCTAGGCCAAATATCACGTAGACTATAGCACAAGACACAATGAACAAAAAATTTTGTTATCTCCCTTTTAAGGTTTCCCAACCGAAAACCTCAACAATATGAACTGAATAAGTATTATTTACGTCTTCTGTTCTCATCCAATTCCTGTCGCTTTGTTGTTGTTTTCAATTCTTGAAACCTGTTTTAATATAAATACAGAGGAATCAGTGCACACAGATAGCTAATCACTTGGCTAACAAACAAGTTTCTAAGCTCTGCAGCTAACATGGCGAGTCTGATGAAATTTCTATGTTCCTTTTCTCATCAACTTCTTCTATTTCTAATCTTGATAGGTCTTCTTGGTTCTACTGGAGAAAACCAAAAGGTGTGCACAGTGTACTATTCTTCTATATATCATCTCCTTTGTTCTTTACAGTTTTAGTTGCACCATTTATGTTCTTGCCAGTAATAGTGGATCGTCAAATGTACAGAAATTTTATATCATTTACTTGGGAGATCAGCCGGCGAACAAAGATTACGGGGTTCAAACACACATCGACATCCTTTCATCTGTAAAGGGCAGGTACTACATCATCCTTCTAAACCTGCACAGAACATTTTTTTTCTTTTACTTATTGTGTTCGGGTTGAAACAGTGATCGTGAAGCGAAGGAATCGATAGTCTACAGCTATACAAAGAGTTTCAATGCATTTGCAGCAAAGCTGTCTAATGATGAAGCTGAAAAGTTGAAGAGTGAGTGAAACTCTTTCAACATCCACCTTCCATTTATAAGAGTTTTGGTTTTGAGACTGAAATTTATAAAGCTAGCTCCTTTTTTCAATGTTTAGGCTTGGACAGAGTACTTTCTGTCTTCCCAAATCGGTATCACAAGCTACACACTACCAAATCATGGGACTTTATCGGTCTTCCTCGTACAGCTAGAAGAAATTTGAAAGTAGAGAGTAATATCATTGTTGGTCTCCTGGACACAGGTTTCGGAAATTCCTCATCTTTATTTTTGTAGTTTTTTTTTTTTTGGTCGATTTCAAATTTTTCTCTTACAAAATAATCTGCATGATGACGTGCCAGGGATTACTCCAGAGTCGGAGAGCTTCAAGGACAATGGATTTGGTCCTCCACCCACAAAGTGGAATGGAAGTTGTGGGAACTTCGCTAATTTCTCAGGATGCAACAAGTAATTTTAGGCATTATTAATTTGTTTTAAAAGGAATTTTGTTACAGAACTTGAATTGTTAGAATTGTTGAAGAAACTTTGGTTGAAGAACGAAAACTGTAATTAGATTTGAGAAATCCTTTTCAAAAACAATGTCTCATTCAATTTACAGTATTCTGGTTGTCAGGTCATCTTCTATGGTCGATAACCATCGTTTCTTAAGAAACAAACCACATAATATTTTAAACGTTTAAGAAAAATGAAACTTGTTGCGAAATCCTCTGAATACGAAAATCTCCGAACTCTTTAGTAAAACTTTTAAGGGAATATTATGGTTTAGCTTTTTACTTCACATTATATAAATGTAAAAGTAGCTTTGCGCCATTTGACGTATGCGTTCATATTTTTTGGCCATGCTCTGTTTGGGTTATTAAAGAAAGCTTATAGGAGCAAGATACTTCAAGATTGACGGCAACCCCGATCCTGCTGACATCTTATCACCCATAGATGTGGACGGCCATGGAACACACACGTCATCAACTCTAGCAGGCAACGTTGTTCCAAATGCAAGTCTTTTTGGGCTAGCCAAGGGGGCTGCACGCGGTGCAGTGCCAAATGCTAGGGTGGCAAGTTACAAAGTCTGTTGGGCCAGCTCAGGTTGCTCGGATATGGACATACTTGCAGCATTTGATGCTGCTATTCACGACGGCGTGGACGTGATATCAATCTCTATCGGTGGAATGATTGAAAATTATGTATCGGATTCTATATCAGTTGGTGCATTTCATGCCTTGAAGAAGGGGATTATCACTGCAGCATCAGCCGGTAACGAAGGACCAAACTGGGGTAATGTAGCCAACCATGCACCTTGGGTTGTTACTGTAGCAGCTAGTGGCATTGATAGGCAATTTAGGAGCACAGTTGAGATGGGCAATGGAAACAGCGTTTCAGTAAGTTTTGTATACTTTGCATATGCTGTAGATAATCGAAGAGCTTTAATCACATACTGATATAAATCTTTTTCCAGGGAGTTGGAGTCAACACATTTGATCCAAAGCAGAAATTGTACCCACTTGTTACAGGGGCTGATGCTGCCCTAGACTCTGGAGACCAGGACAGTGCAGGGTAGTAATTAATGTGTTCATCCTTTTCTTTATTTTGTTGATTGTTATATAAGCTAAATTCTTAAAAACAGAAGAAAAGTGTATGAACGATTAACTAAAATTGATTACAGGTTCTGCATTAACGACACATTGGATCCTACCAAGGTGAAGGGAAAACTGGTTTACTGCAAGGGATCGTGGGATGCTGATTCTGTTGTTCAAGGAATTGGAGGAATAGGCACTATAATTGAAAGTGAGCAATTTTTAGATACTGCCCAGATTTTTATGGCACCAGGGACCGTGGTCAATGTCACCGATGGTGATATCGTTACTAATTATATTCATTCCACAAGGTAAAAGATCAAATTATCTGTTCAGAAGACCACTGCTGCTAACAAGAAATTCTTGCCCCATTTTTGTGTTCTGAACTTGTCAAATGTTTGATAATTTGACAGAATAAATAATCAAATTTCTTGTTGAATGCAGATCACCATCAGCAGTGATATACAAATCCCACGAAGTCAATGTCTCTGCTCCATTCATAGCTTCCTTTTCTTCTCGGGGTCCCAATCCCGGGTCAAAACACCTTCTCAAGGTAAAAATATTTCGATAGGTCATCCTTAACTATATATATTTTTTACATGGTATTGCGTAAGCAAAACTGATTTTTTGTAATCATGATACACAGCCAGATATTGCAGCACCAGGCATTGACATATTGGCATCTTACACGCCAATGAAGTCACTCACTGGATTGAAAGGGGACACCCAATTTTCAAATTTCATTCTCATGTCTGGAACTTCCATGGCTTGTCCTCATGTTGCTGGTGTAGCTGCCTACATTAAGTCCTTCCATCCGAGTTGGACTCCGGCCGCAATCAAATCAGCCATCATGACCACAGGTAAAATTTAAAAAAGTCCAAGCTTCTCAATTCTTCTTGATCAAAGTACCTTGGACAAGGAATTTCATTCTTTTTATAATTTTACTTTCACCATGGCTTATACTTCTATGTGTAACTTTGATCAAGCAACACCAATGAGCCGGAGGGTAAACAACGAGGCTGAATTTGCCTATGGTGCTGGCCAAGTGAACCCACTGAAAGCTGTGAGCCCCGGCTTAGTTTACGACATGGATGACATGTCTTACATCCAATTCTTGTGCCGGGAGGGCTATAACGAATCAACTCTGTCAGTTTTAGTCGGTTCAAAATCCATAAATTGCTCCTCATTGATCCCTGGACTCGGCTATGATGCTCTCAACTATCCCACCATGCAGCTAAGCTTGAAAAGCAATCAAGAACCAACCACAGCCGTTTTCCGAAGAAGAGTCACCAATGTTGGCCCTCCTCTATCCTTCTACAATGCCACCATTAAAGCTCCAAAAGGAATGGAAGTCATCGTTAAACCGATGACTCTGTCCTTCTCTCGGACATTGCAGAAACGGAGCTTCCAGGTTGTGGTAAAGGCAAAAACAATATCAAGTACACCAGTGCTCTCAGGTTCACTTGTATGGAAAAGCCCTCGTTACAGTGTTAGAAGTCCTATTGTTATTTACCGCCCACAAGACTGATTTTCATTCGAACAGTTTAAAAGCTATATATGAAAATATTAATTTAACGCATAAGGGGAGATGCTATCCCCAAGCTGTTACACTTTATGCATGTTATTTAACATAACAATAATCAATTACTCCAATTATTCAATAAAATCCAGGTAGAAAGTTGTGCTCTGGGAACCTTTTATTCAGGATCTTTGGAATATAAGTCATTTATTTTGAACACCACGAAATTGTAGAATTAAATATAAAAAAACAAGGATGCTAAGAGAAAATGATTACAAAATAAATATCACAAAGTGGGTCAATAGTCGTTTCAGAAAACTGAACCGATTTTCTCTGTGATTGAATAAAATTCCTAATACAAAAGAGATTGAAAATAACTCCAGTAAACGATTGATTCACGATGGACAATGGAAGCAAATTAAAACCCAAAAATAGCATGACACCATCATCTAAAACCAGATGCATAGGTCCAATCTATTTCAATTATATTGCAAATGACAGTCAAGAGATTAAGATTGCAACAGGAGGATCCAATAAGCATAAGAGAATGAGTGCGAGTAATTGTGAATATCAAAAGTAAACTTTGAAGTTTGAACTTAAATGGATGAGTGTACAACATGATCGATGAACTTTTATATATTTGATTTTCTATGAGCATGATTATTATACCAGCACTTGCATAAAAAATTATAGCTGCACATTTAAGTTTTCATCCATAATGAGTTCCACTGGTACTGTTTAAAGATTTTAGTGCAACCATAATTGATAAAGGATAACCCACCCAGATAATACA
>JAXCLQ010000001.1:25081726-25110481 GCA_035584115.1 Cedrela odorata | reverse complement strand
CGGCATGAGACTTGAAACTTTTCACATTATACTTAAAATTTGTAAACATACACAATTTCTATAGTAGCCGATCTCCACTAGCAAAATATTTTGGTGAGTGTACTATTGCTCCATTTCCCTCACTCAGTGGTGGTAAGAAGCTGGAAATTTGTGCCCAATTTTTCAAACTCCTCATCAGCAATTGTGCAATAACTCTAATCATTGTCCATGTGTGAAGATTCTTCTTTCATGCCACAAACTTCACACTACATATTGTCCCCTGCCTTTCTAATAATCCTGTTTGTCTTTGTAGCAAGATTTTCTTTAAATGCCCCCGAGGCAATAGGTTTTATATTGGTTGGCATGTTATTTTTTCTGCTTATATTGTTTGTGGGCAAGAGAGCCCAAATACTTCCACTTCACTCTCTTTGTTGTTGGCTCTTTGCAGGCTTTAAAAAGTGCCATGCCTTAAAAATGAACTTATCCCATCGATTATTTGTTCTGACACATAGTTGTTTGTTATCTATGCAATCTTATAATGGCCCTCAAAGGAAATTGGATTTCTTTGTGCCAACATGCATCAATTCCCTTGAAGAGAAAGCTAAACAAAAAGCGGACGAGTTCATTATATAAACTAAAACACTCGATGTCAAGAAGGACCATTCATTAATTATTCCTCTTCTGCCAAGCCCACTCCACCTAGAAGCATCTTGGATCATAATGTCATCGGTCTACTTGCTTTAAAATTACAAAGAAAAATAAAAATTCTTGTGAAATCAAATTTCCAAAGAAAATAGGCTTATCTTTGTCAATTAGACTTGACTATGTAGTACAATTGATATAGCAAGCAAACTCTCCAAATTATCAAAATTATATCTCACTGATACTTAGATAATTCAACCTATCAGTTCTAATGATCACAAGGGAAACAAGAGACAGATTAAGGCTGAGAGGAATCTCTAAGACATGCATTTATTTTCATGAAATACATGCTTTACTCATTCCATAATTTATATCCATTTAACCTACCCATATTTCATGATTTAAATCATAATTAAGAGAACCTTCTAAGTTAGGTTTCCCTGTTTTAATTATAGTCTTGAATGGCATTTTCCGGTCAGAAATAACACATTTTATGTCTCTAGCTAATGAAGATATAGGCAGCTTTGTGTTGTGCTTACCCTTTAAGGCAAAGAAAGGTGTGCACTTTAGCAGAAAAAGGAATAGTGGAAAGACAAAGAACTCAATTTTGTCTACACTTTAAGTGTTTTGAAATAGCCTATTCTGGCCTATATAATATTCTCTTCCAGTGCTCATTCTTGTGTTCAGCTGTACATTCTCATACTTTTTTCTTTAGGCAAGGAGAGTGAGGTACAAAAATCTCCTTTCTTTTTCATGCATTGCTCACATAGTTGAGCCTTCCTCATATTGCAGTTAACTGATAGGTGTATTTTACTGTAGTACTAATCTTGTTGTCTCACCATTTTCAATTGGACTATTAGATTAGTTTTGTTCTTGCATGTAAAGCTATTTAGATTAGCACTCACCGTATTCAAATTTACTAATTTGAACCAATTAGTATCCACTACCTCTATGGATAGTCATTATTTCCAGAGTTCACATTTACTAATGAATTAAGCATTTTGTCCAACATTCTTCCATCTCTTTCTTTCAGTTCAAAAGATAAATTGTGAGTAAATTTTTTTTCCGTTTTTGTCTTTACAGCCACCATGATCTTGAGGACAACTTTGCTGTTGCTAGCCTTCATGGCTACCTCGTCAATTGCTTCAATAGGCAAACAGAGTACATACGTGATTCACATGGACAAGTCCAAGATTGCAGCAAATCTTTCTCCAGGCAATTCCAAACAATTCTATGAAGCTGTGATCGATTCCATCGGCAAATTTTCATCTGAACAGGAAGATCAAGAACAAGAAATAACACCTCCTCAACTCCTTTATGCCTATGAAACAGCCATTTCTGGTTTTGCTGCAAAACTATCAACAAATCAACTTGAATCACTAAAAACAGTTGATGGTTTCCTCTCTGCTACTCCTGACGAAATGTTAACTCTCCACACTACGCGTTCCCCCAAGTTTCTTGACCTGGAAAATGGCGTAGGACTCTGGGATGCTACAAACTTGGCAAAAGATGTGATAATTGGCGTTATTGACACTGGAATATGGCCAGAACATATCAGTTTTCAAGATACAGGCATGTCTCCTGTGCCCTCTAAATGGAAAGGTGTTTGCGAGCAAGGCACCAATTTCACACAATCAAATTGCAACAACAAGCTCATTGGTGCAAGAGCCTTTTTCGAAGGCTATGAATCTGTTGTTGGAAGAATCAATGAAACAGTAGATTATCGATCTCCCCGAGGCGCACAAGGTCATGGTACACACACTGCATCAACTGCAGCTGGTAATATCGTAGCAGAGGCCAACCTATTTGGCTTGGCGAAAGGCTCGGCAGCTGGAATGAGGTACACATCACGAATTGCAGCTTATAAAGCTTGTTGGTCATTAGGTTGTTCTAGTTCTGATATACTTGCAGCTATTGACAAAGCTGTTGCTGATGGAGTTGATGTGCTGTCACTCTCTCTCGGAGGCAGTTCCAAGCCTTATTACAGTGATACTGTAGCTATAGCCTCGTTTCATGCAGCACAAAATGGGGTTTTTGTTTCATGTTCAGGTGGAAATTTAGGTCCGTCTAGTTCAACTGTTGAAAATACAGCACCATGGCTTATGACAGTAGCTGCAAGCTACACTGATCGAAGCTTTCCTGCAATTGTGAAGCTTGGCAATGGAAAATCTTTTGAAGGGTCGTCTTTATATTCTGGCAAGGCAACAAAGCAACTGCAGGTTGTCTATGGAAAAACTGCAGGTGATCTAGGAGCTGAATACTGTATCGACGGAACTCTCAAGAAAAAGCTAGTAAAAGGGAAGATTGTTATTTGCCAAAGAGGAATTAATAGCCGAACTGCAAAGGGAGCAATAGTGAAATCAGCAGGAGGAGCTGGAATGTTACTGTTGAATTCTGAAAGAGAAGGTGAAGAATTTTTGGCCGATGCTCATGTTTTACCTGCTTCTGCATTAGGAGCCACAGCAGGTAAAGCCATCAAACAATATGTCAACTCAACAAAAAAATCAACTGCTTCCATTTTTTTCAAAGGAACAGTTTTTGGTAATCCTGCACCAGTAATAGCAGCATTTTCATCGAGAGGGCCAAGTTCAGTTGGTCCGGAAGTGATCAAACCAGATGTGACTGCGCCAGGAGTGAACATTTTGGCTGCCTGGCCACCAATGACAAGCCCAAGCCTGCTTAAAACCGATAAGAGAAGTGTTATTTTCAATATAATTTCGGGCACTTCAATGTCTTGCCCACATGTAAGTGGCCTAGCAGCACTTCTCAAATCAGTCCATGAAAATTGGTCACCAGCTGCAATCAAATCAGCCCTAATGACAACAGCATATACACTAGACAACAGAAAATCTCCAATTACTGATCTTGGCTCTATTGACACTTCATTGGCTACACCATTTGCATTTGGTTCAGGCCATGTTGATCCAGAAAGCGCGTCCGATCCGGGGCTAATCTATGATATAACCACAAAAGATTATCTAATCTATTTGTGCAGTCTAAAGTATAGCTCTGCTCAGCTAAGCTTATTTTCGGGGGGGAATTTCACTTGTCCTAAGCCTTCAACTTTTCAGCCTGGTGACTTAAACTACCCTTCTTTTGCAGTGAATTTCAAAGGCAACGCCCAAAATAAAACTATAGAATATGACAGAACTGTGACAAATGTCGGAACCAGTACATGTACTTATGTAGTGAAAGTGCAGGAACCCAATGGAGTGGCAGTAATGGTTAAGCCTCAGATTCTAAGTTTTCAGAAGTTAGGCGAGAAATTGAGTTACAAGGTGACATTTGTTTCACTCAGAGGAGCAGCAAAATCTTCCTCTAATACTTCCTTCGGTTCTTTAACTTGGGTTTCTGGGAAATACGCAGTTAGAAGCCCCATAGCAGTAACTTGGCAGTAGGCTGTGACATTTTTCAGAAGGGATGGATTAGTTTATGAAAGAAAGAAAGCAAGTGCTTAAGGTGAAGATCCATCATTCAATCTTCGAAGGCAAACCAAAAAGAGTCCAAATTCAAGTTCTTATGTACTTGTACACATTTGGAATACTTAAATCAAAATTAATAATAAAGATTTAGTGGTAATTAATGAGCAGAGGATGAGTTGTGAGATGTATTATTACAGCCATTCTTTTATCCCACTAGAGGCTTCTGTCCTTCTCTTCATTATTATTACAATTGGATCAACTTAATTATAGTATAGATTACTTGCTATGACTTAAATCAAGTGGGTAGTTTATACAATTAATTATTCCCATTTGTACTAAACAAAATTAGTTTGTGGGCATATTCGTCATTCAATGATGACAATATTTATGTACAGTACATATCGATGAGATGATGAAGGTACATCATTAAATTTATTTTGTTTGTCTATCTATTGATTACCATCTGGAAACTGTGGCTTACCCCTTCGTTGTAACTACCCAATCAAATTACACCACGTACCTACCACCTTGATACTGATTGGTTCAATCTATGCTGATGTAATTATTACTTAGACGTGCTTAAATGAACCTTGAAAATTAATTAAAAGAGGATAATAAAAAAACAGTCGTTGTATTACCTGTCTGTAACTCTTAGCAAATCACTGCCAATAACCTAATTCCACGTGACGTATAGGTAACGGTTTTACCGCCCCTTTTACCAAAGAATCAGCGTCGTCAACACGAAATAGATTACCTGACCTGGCCAAAGATTTCATTTTTTTCTTCATTAAATTCTGTGTTGTTGTTCTTCTTGGAAGGTTCCTGTCATGTCCTGGTCTAATTTTAATGGGTAATTTTTCTTTCCCTTTCTCTCCAACATTTCTAAATTTTGAATTTGTCGTGAAACCTATTTTAGTATTGCTTATTCATCGGCATTAGGTTTCTTGTTTATCATTTTCAATTGAACACAAATTGTAATTTGGGGAAACAAAAGCATCGTTTAGATATCTTCTGTATCAAGTTGGTGTATTAATGTGCAAGTTTTAATCTTTCATTTGATCGTCCTAGTAAAGATTGTGATTTCTTGATGGATAATTACTCGTATAATGACAAGCAATACCCTTATAATTATCAACCCCCTCCTCCTCCAAATTATGGGCCACCGCCACCTCCACCTCCACCGCCACCTCCACTGCCACCTCCACTGCCGCCTCCACTGCCACCTAGTTCAGATCCATATCACCAACCTCCGTATCAATATTCATACAATTCTGCACATGTTTACCCATATCAGCTATCCGCTTATCCACCACCAATAACAGAATCGTCCCATTCAGGGCAGTTAGATTATCAGCTGCATCGCCATTCACCATCTCATTCAGGTGGTTTAGATTATCAGTATCAGCAACATTCTCATTCTGGGCCCCTTCCATATCCATATGAACGCCCGGCTCCTGGTTCTTCAACTTCACAACAAAGCTCTCCACCTAGTAGTAATTTTCAATGTGGTTCACCGCATTTTCATCACCATCCACAACCTGGTCGGATTCACTACCCTTCTATCGAAACCGAACCCCAAATGCCAACTCGAACCAGTACTTTCCCGGACCATCATGGCCAGGATAGGTTGAGTTCTCTAAGAGTTTTTGCATCACCGCGTCATGAGAATATTAGGGACAATGATCTTTCTTACCCACCTGTTTATCCACCTTTGGATGAGCATTTGAGTAATTTGCATTTGTCTGCTAATAATTATCAACCAAGTGCCCCAGCATCACCCCCAGCACCTTCCGTGCCACCATTGCCTAATTCCCCTCTAAGTCATCAGAGTTCAAATTTGAGTTCTCATGGAGGTTTTTATGCGTATCCCAATGACTCGTTTTCGAGTAATCATGAAAGAGCTTATTTGGGTAGGAGTGATTCATCTAATTATCCTACTTATGCCCACTCAGGCTCCTTTAATGAATCACAAAATGGTCAGAATATGCAGCTCGTGCCATCGTCGAAAGGGTCTTTGAAGGTTTTACTCTTACATGGAAATTTAGATATTTGGATTTATTCTGCAAATAATCTACCCAACATGGATATGTTTCATAAGACTTTGGGGGATATGTTTGGGTCACAAATGAGTAGAAAGATTACTAGTGATCCCTATGTTACAGTTTCAGTAGCAGCTGCTGTGGTTGGGAGGACTTATGTGATTAGCAATAGTGAGAATCCTGTTTGGCAGCAACACTTTTATGTTCCCGTTGCACACTATGCCGCTGAAGTGCACTTTTCTGTTAAAGACAGTGATGTTGTGGGGTCAGAGTTGATAGGAGTTGTGGCAATTCCAGTTGAACAGATATACTCGGGTGCAAGAATTGAAGGAATCTATCCAGTCCTGAATAGTAGCGGGAAACCATGTAAACCTGGAGCAGCCTTGACTCTTTCAATACAGTACACGCCGATGGAGAGATTGAGCTTTTATCACCAGGGAGTCGGGGCAGGTCCTGATTATATTGGCGTTCCTGGCACATATTTTCCTCTTAGGAAGGGTGGTACTGTGACTCTTTATCAAGATGCCCATGTTCCTGATGAGTGCCTTCCACACATTAGGCTTGATCGAGGAATCCCTTATGAGCATGGGAAGTGCTGGTATGACATCTGTAATGCAATTAGTCAGGCACAGCGGTTAATTTACATTACAGGGTGGTCAGTGTGGCACAAAGTTAGACTCGTTCGGGATGTTGGTCCTTCATTAGATTGCACTCTTGGTGAACTTCTGAGATCAAAATCCCAGGAAGGAGTGCGAGTGCTGCTTCTTGTTTGGGATGACCCTACTTCAAGGAGCATTTTGGGTTATAAAATGGTGAGTAACCTACACCCACTTTATTTTTCCTTTTCATTTCTGTATATCTTTAGGGACTATGTTCAGTATGTGTGCCTTTAACTTATTATTGTCGTAGTTAGTAGATATAACTCGCCATGTTAAGTGAAATACTTGGTTTAAGCTCCTCTAAATATTTCTTGAATTATTCTTACACATTACGTGCCAATTTACATTATCTCATGCAGGATGGAGTTATGCAAACCCATGATGAGGAAACACGTCGTTTTTTCAAGCACTCATCTGTGCAAGTGCTACTTTGTCCCCGCATTGCTGGAAAACGACATAGTTGGGTCAAGCAAAAGGTTTTCATTTATTCAATCATAATAATAATAATAATAATAATTATTATTATTATTATTAATTATTATTGGTAATACTAATAACCATTTCCAGTCAAAAAAGTCAGGTGGTGTTTGTAATAAACAGTAGCTAACGGGAGGCAAAGAACGAAAAAAGCTACGTTGAAGGTTAAATTTGTAAGAAATGCAATTTCTTATCTTATAATAAAAAGAAAATATCAGTCTGCACTGCAAAATTTCAAATTCTGGGGAAGTAAATTTTTTTGATCTTATAAATAAGATTAAGCGAGCTGTAAAGTATGATCCATGTGATTCTTCCTTTATTTGTTGCCTTAGTGGAGTTTGAGAATTGACTTTCCTATAATATGAGAAAGAATTTCTTTATAACATTTACAGTTATGAAATTGTTTTGCACTCACAAGACCCCTTATAATCTACCCAATACAGTTTAACATTTTGATTCGTTTTTTGTTATCAGGAAGTCGGAACAATCTACACACACCATCAGAAAACAGTAATTGTAGATGCTGATGCTGGGTATAATAGAAGGAAAATCGTTGCTTTTGTTGGTGGCCTTGATTTATGTGATGGGAGATATGACAATCCACACCACCCTCTTTTTAGGACATTTCAAACACTGCATAAAGATGACTATCACAATCCTACTTACACGGTAAATCTAAACCTTTATTTGGCCTTGTGATTTGCACACAATCAGTAGCTATGCAGTGACAGCAATATTACACCCCTTAACATCTTATAGTTCAATAAATTTGCAACTCTATACATTACTTACAATCATATTTTTGATATATAGTTTTATGACTCAAGGAAAAGAATCTGTGGAGTTAACAGCCTTCTGTTGAAGTTTTCCTATATTAGGTGGCTATTGTCATTTAACTAAATCATTATATTATGTACTAATTATCTAGTTCTGTTATTAATTTGAGCAGGGTAATACTGCTGGCTGTCCTAGAGAGCCATGGCACGACTTGCACTCCAAAATTGATGGTCCAGCAGCATATGACGTGTTAACCAACTTTGAGGAGCGCTGGCTAAAGGCTTCAAAACCTCAAGGGATTAAAAAACTGAAGCCATATGATGATTCTTTGCTAAGAATAGAAAGAATTCCAGGCATCATAAGCGTGTCTGATGCTTCAACTGTCAGTGAGAATGATCCCGAAGCTTGGCATGTTCAGGTAATTTGCATCTGGTCATTGCCGGGATGTTAGATGTTAAAAGTGTGGGGAGGGTTATTTCTTAGGTTAAATCTTGCTTTGCATGGTGAAGAATAAATAGAAAATCATAAATGAGATAAAATGTGCTCTTTCTATTCCATGAATGGTAATATTATTGTTGACGGCGTATTCAAGTGCAGATTTTTCGTTCAATTGATTCAAATTCTGTTAGAGGCTTCCCAAAGGATCCTAAGGATGCCACGAGCAAGGTAAGAAAAGAGTTTAGTGATTGATCTTCTTCCTTTCTTCTTTTCTTTATTTTTTTTTCTCGGCTTTTAATATCTTATTTTTGTTATCTTGTTATATATGCATGTAATTTGATCAGTTATTCTGTTGGAACAGAATCTAGTGTGTGGTAAGAATGTGCTCATTGACATGAGCATACATACAGCATATGTGAAGGCCATTCGTTCTGCCCAGCACTTCATTTATATAGAGAACCAGTATTTCATCGGGTCCTCGTATAATTGGAGTTCATATAAAGACTTAGGTGAGGACTTTTATCTTTCACATGAGGATATCATCTTCATAACTGTAGTTTGATTAGATATTGCACTACATAACAGAATTTAACATTACAGATGTTAGTTCCACTTCTAATGATGTTATTTTCTCAGTGAATGCAAAACTATGAGCTTGTTTTTAATTTTTAGGTGCTAACAACTTGATCCCGATGGAAATTGCTCTAAAGATTGCTGATAAGATCAGAGCAAATGAGAGATTTGCTGCATATATAGTTATTCCAATGTGGCCAGAAGGTGTTCCAACTGGTGCTGCTACTCAAAGGATTTTATTTTGGCAGGTTTGCTCCAGCTATATGTTTTATGTTCAGCCATGAACCAAAGGATTTTTCATATCATCATCCCTTGAAATTTATCATAATCTAGTATGTGTCTGAGAGGACCTTCAAGGAGGGAGATTTTTAACAGCACCTAATTGGATTTTAGTGGTTGAATTCAGCCATCTGGCCAAGAAATATATTCTTTAAGGAAATTTAGAATAAGAGAAATTGATAATGCAGTGCTCATGCACATCGTTTCACTGAAACTTATTTCAGGAATGCTCTTTTGGGAAACCGTCTTCAAAATTTGCAGCATTTATCAGACTGGAGCATGATGTAGAAAGTAGAAACTTCTGAAAATATGTCTGCTCGGCTTTCCTTTCTTACATCACATTGAAACATGCACTTTTTATAATTTATTTTCATCAGTTATTAGTGATAGCCTTCTATTATGCTGGTAGGGTGTAGCATTCAGACTAAAAAAGTGAAATTTTAAATGGTTACACAATCAACTTACTTAACTTTTCTGTCTTGATAAATTTTAGTCCATTGAATTCTAGACCTGAGAAATGGGCATGCAAGTGACCAATCAGCTAAGAAAGTCTATAGATTTATGTATTGGCTCGGTTCTTCAAGTTGTTAATCTCAAATTATCATTGATTGCTGCAGCACAAAACTATGCAAATGATGTACGAGACAATTTACAAGGCTTTAGTAGAGGTTGGGCTTGAGGGTGCATTCTCACCACAGGACTATTTGAACTTTTACTGTCTCGGCAATCGTGAGGCCATTGAGGGGAGTAACATTTCACTGGCTGAAAGTCCTACTGCGTCATACTCTCCTGAGGTATGTATTCTTAATCCCTAAGTCTAATTATTTCCTTTCACCGCTAATTTTGGCATCATTTTCTGCTGGACTGGATAATTCTCCCGGTGCCGGAAGATGTCCATTACATTTTGTTTTGATGTGAAAATTTTGTGGCATTCTAATAACTATATTTATAGATGGTAACTTTTTACTGAGATTATAATTTGCTGCTTTATATCTGTAATTTATTTTTCTATTAGTCTTTTTACGAGTAGGCTCCATTCTCTAATTATAGCACCTCCATTACTGTATGTGGACACTCCTACTGGGATTTTCTATATGTACACATAAATCTTCTGTTTTTGGCATTTTCTAGGCCCTCAGTAGGAAGAACCGACGATTCATGATTTATGTTCATTCAAAAGGAATGATCGTTGATGATGAGTATGTGATATTGGGGTCTGCAAACATCAATCAGCGCTCCATGGAGGGCACAAGAGATACGGAGATTGCAATGGGAGCCTACCAACCTCAATATACTTGGGCAAGACAACAATATCATCCGCATGGCCAGGTATTTTATAAATGGAAATAAGTTCAGTTCTTTCTAAATACTGAAGATTCAAAGAAGCCATTTTGACTATGGAATTGAATTCGTTTCTACCTTATTTCCTGTAAATATCTCAATTCACCAGGAAGACAAATATGTCAACTACAGTTTAATAGACTTAAGAAATTTGGATGAACATTATTTAATGTTCTCTATACAAAATTAGTTTCTGCACATGATTCCAATTTTAAATACTGACAAACAAAAAACTCCGGGTAATTATTTTAGTCTTATGCTGTATTTATAGCTAAAGGCAATGAACTGTACACCAATGTAAATTTTCTAATATATTGAGTGAGGTTATTAGCGAGGTGTTTAAATGTCTTGTGACAATGAAATTTTCTCATTTTGTTTATTTGGAAGTTAAGTGGTACTGATAAATTTTCAGAGTGGAGTCATCAGTAACAATGTGGTGTCTTTATTTGTAGAAATTCAATATCCCTATTGATTTAAGATCATTTTTGTAGCTTGCTATGATACTGACTAATATATAACAAGGCATGCAGTGTCTGAAATTCACCTATTTTGTGCCAATTTTTGCTTGATAGATCTATGGATATAGGACGTCACTATGGGCAGAACATCTTGGATATATAGAGGAGTGCTTTGAGCGACCCGAGAGTCTTGAATGTGTAAGAAAGGTTAGATCATTAGGTGAGATGAATTGGAAGCAGTTTTCAGCAGATGATACAACAGAAATGAGGAGCCACCTTATAAAGTACCCAGTTGAAGTTGATCGAAAGGGCAAGGTGAGGCCAATTCCGGGACAGGAAACATTCCCAGATGTGGGTGGGAATATAGTTGGGTCATTTTTCGCCATCCAGGAGAATCTTACCATTTGAACACAGTTGTTTCTGTTTTCTGTGGCCTATATATAACATAGTTTGATAATCCCCTGATTTTGTAAATTATCATCACAACACTTCCCTTTAGAAAATTGTCAGCTTTATGTATTTGATTTTTTCATTTTTTGTTTTAAAATAATAACAATAATACTGAAGTAAGTGATTTTAGCAGTGCAATCTGCGACATGGCCCATGACTTAAATTTTAATTTCTTACCCACTGTGTGTGGGGCCCCATACCCCATCCATAAATTGGGCTCATTTATTGAACGGCCCGATAGATCGGGGGGGCCCACAAGCGCACTTGAATTGCTGAAAAAGTGGCGGCAATAAAATATGGCCTTCGCGATGTAGATGATCCTCATCCTATACGTCCATTTGTCGTTCAATTTTACCATTCACGAAATGAACCAAGGAAGGAACTAAATTAATAAGTATGTGGTAAAATAAGAGTCAGTGGTCCAACATAAATGCTCTAAAGGGCCCATTAATTCAGCAGATAGGTTTGGCTCGTAGTGGGGACTCTGGCCCACAACTATTACTAACGCAGTGAGTGAATTGACAACTGCACGCGCAACAAAGAACCTGACGGATGATTTTTTATTATATATACATTGTACACTTATTTGTCTCGAATTTTTTTCGATCAAATTCGCTTTGTGGGGCATCATGATATTCATATCATGCCTAAAAATCAACGGACGCCGCACACGTAAACCATATATATATATATATATACATTAATGCTTAAATCCGGACTGTTTTACTAATGTGGTGGAGTGGACCCATCTTAAAATGGAACATGCATAGGCCACAAGCTAACATTGGAGAAAAGACATTTTTATCTTCTGTTCGTCCCTACCTGTCATCACTTCCGGACCCACCTTATGCTTTTGAATCCACCGTTGACCTTTCTAGATTTTTCCCTTGACGGTGTGATGATCTGTGATGCGTTCAACTAACAAATGAAAAATAAAAATTATTACCACCAATAAAGGGCAAAAAAAGATTCGGCAGAACGCGGCTGGCTGGAGCTTGACAGACAGAAGTATATTGGAAAATGGGTGCCACGTGTAGCTCAAAAAGTTCTGCCACTGAAATTGGCATCAAGTTCTGCTGTTGCTGGTCCTTCTGAAGTGAAGTCTACAACTGGTTTTTTTCTGCAATTATCACTAGACAGATGGCAGAACTAGAATGGATATGATGTGACATTGTTGCAAAGTAGGTAGTGGCTGTGCCTCCCACCGAGTGATTGACTCATTGTTGGTCAATCATCACCACTTTGTTATCTTCCTTACTGTTGGTAAATTCAGCTTGTCAATTTTATTCAATTAAACTTTCCATGGTTACGAATTAAGACGAGAAATTTGCAGCTAACTTGGCTGTAAATATAGTCTAACATGCTACAACTCTACGCTTGATTAGTTTTGTACAAAGTTTGTATAAACAATTAAACATTAAGCAAACTAAATATCAAGCGCATCTGATGCCATCATCGTCGTCATTGTTATCACCATCTCTTTCGTAAGCAACTTAAACGCGACGTGTCCTACATAAAAGTAACCCTACCAACAACAGCTAAGCAATGGACACGTATCTCCCAACGGGGACCTTTAGCTTTTAGCTCCACTCGGGCTGCCGGACCATCCAAGGGGACCACCATGCAGCCGCCTCCTTGGAAACAATTTGGAAACGGTTCTCTAGTGTCACTGGACCCACAACTCTTTCTATCTTGGGACCCGCGCCCCACATCACATAACAGAGCGATGAGGTGGCCGGGCGCCCGCTTTTTTTTTTTTTTCCCTCAGCCAAATCAATAAGTATACTCGTTTTCATGGTCCACGGAGCATCCTTCCCTGCTTTATAGTTGAGTGTGGACCCACCACAAATGTAGACCCCATTTCCGCCTAATTCTACCCCACATTACACGTGCATGCCTTTTAAACTTCCCTCGCACAAGCACGTGCTCTCTTTGTCTTCACCAATTCCAGAGAGAGAAACGAACACCTTCCGGGTCGTTAATGGCGAATACACCAGAAAATCCGCCCACCAATATACTGCACGAAGCCATAAACTCGGTATAAAACACAGAAAACACTTTGTTTTCCGTGTTATCATTGTTTTGTAGATCGAGTCATCAACTGAAGCTCTTGCTTATCATAAATCTCCAAAGAAAAGTCTCTGAGCATCTGCGTAGTCCCTGTATTACCTGTTGTAGAAGCAGAACCTGAGCTTGGAGCCATAACCGGCGCTGCTTTTGAATTCGAAAAACAGGAACCCAAATTTGTTGTTGGTCTGTTTTGAATTTGTTTAGGCACGGCTATATTAGCTGCATGTTGCGTGGACGATACAAAAGACGATATGGGCCTTGCTGAAATGTTAATAAGAGGTGTAGCTGTAGCCGGAAATGCGAATATCTGAGGCTGATTAGAAGGTCTAGGAATGGACGCCATAGAGGTTGGGACCATCAAGAACGCACCAGGAACGACGGCGTTTGATGGTATAGCCCACATGGGTACCAACCCTTGTGGCAATTGTGCTACTTGTGCCATTGCTTGTTGCGTACTACTAGCACTTACTGGTGCCAAGCCAGACGAGACAGAAACGCCATCGTTTATATCCACGTATTCACTGTTCGCGGGTCGCTTACGCTTCTTTTTAACAGTTTGATCACCGGCTTCTGAGCTGGCGTTGGTTGTCGTAGGGATTTTAAGTGTCCCATTAACTGACATGGCGATTGCCGGAACGGTTCCGGTTCCCGTGGCAGCGATAATCGCAGGCTCCGCGTGTTCAAGTAACCACCTTATAGTTTCCCCGTCCGATTTATGACCAAGTTCCCGGGTCAACTGAAAAATCCGGGCTGCACAAGTAGCTGGCATTCGGATCCTCCGACCACGACCTTCCACCTTGGTGTGACGGTCTTTCGTTGACGTTCTATTCGGTGCAGGAGCCGCCGCAGATAACGGCAACGGTATCGCCGCTGGAGCATGCACTGCTAAGGGCATAATACCTAATGCTGTCTCTGACCTCTCATCTGTTTCCAGTTCTTCTTTGGGTGCAACCGGCGGAGTTGTTGGTGAAGTGGACTTGGGGTCCGCTTTCGTGTAATTATTTTTCGATTCTGCGTTTTCTGTACCGTTAATTCTCAGATCAACGGCGGTTGTTGCGTCTACCTCTTCTTCAACTTCTTGTTTTTGAAGGATATCCATCTGTGAATGAAAGAATAAATTCTCCCAATAAAGAATAAGAGATTGTACAGAGGAGATGAGGCAAGAGCTAGATGAAGAGCTCAGTTTTGCGTTTTGCTCAGTAACACGTACGTTGGAGTTAGAGATAAACTCTATATTTATAAGGAAAAGTGTACAAATTTTTAATATTGTGCAAACGTCTAAATGATATGGGAGCAGTACAGCTTTGGTAAAATTTTCAAGTGTGGGCTACATTAATTCAACCAAAACAAATTAAAAAGGAAAAAAAGAAACAAAGGCTTGCTAAAATTTGAATCCTGGATATCTACAGAGACCTTAGCTTAGGTAGATACCTAACAAGATAAGCACTACATAACTTAGTAGGTCATTTATACGCATCAATGCCTTATTAGTGATGAACATGTGAAATTAGCTAAATTTTGATTGAATGAGTTGACAAAAGTGAAGCGGTTAACGAGTTAACTGATCGAGACCCACTTGTACGCTACCCCTATGCCTTGCCCACTTGTGGCCCCAAACAGCAAAACCCGGCGGCCTGCCCACATGGTTGGGACTTGGGAGAGCTCAAGGCATGGCATGAATAACATGGTTATTCTCGTTACATTAAATGTGGACTGTACCAACACAACACTATACTCTTGATGTTAGGTTTCAAAGAATCAACACAGCACATCAACCCTTTTGGTTTCCTTCAATATCATTCATGCCTGCATTTCATTACTGTCATGGGGTGGGTTACAATAAGCTTTTTTGTACGTATATATTTTTTTTATTAAGGTTCACTGATTTGCATTTTTTTCGGTTAAGATGAGGTCTTCATGTTCGGTATAAAATTTAGATTTCTCATTTTATTATAGCATCCTTTAAAAATAATAAACCAAATTCTATTTACAAGGACAAATTTACCGATAACAGTACCGGAATCCAGAAATCTCCTCGCAGCTAGCATGGCTCACAAATTAATACACCACAAAACACGAGTTAGTCCGTTGATTTGTGATGACAGGATAGCATGATCGAACGGTTTTGCGGTATTCACGAATTTCCACCGACAGATGACGAGGACATTAGGATTGGTGAAAATTTTACATTTGACTTTTCAATGTAGAAGAAAGAAATATATGGGTAATTATTACATAGGTTCAAGCGCACAAGTTATTTGTATTGGGGACTCCGCTGTAGGGCTGGCCGCACAACTTGTTGTGTACGGCAGCGATATCAAGTGGGA
Source organism: Cedrela odorata (assembly GCA_035584115.1). Classification (NCBI taxonomy): domain Eukaryota; kingdom Viridiplantae; phylum Streptophyta; class Magnoliopsida; order Sapindales; family Meliaceae; genus Cedrela; species Cedrela odorata. Next base: position 25,094,550 of record JAXCLQ010000001.1, on the reverse strand, counting down.
CCCTATACAATCTGTCAATCTGATGGCTCCACCGTTCATCTGATCATCTAATGGGCCCTATCACGTATTCACCCACTACGTGCAATTGTTATGGACCACATTTATGGCTTATCCCACCATTTTCACTGTTCTCGTGTATCAGCAGCATCATGGTCCATGGAGCCCTCATTTCGTCACGGTCTTTTACTTTGGTGGTGTGTGGTGTCACTGGTGTGGGGGTGAGTGGGGACCCACCACCTGAGTAGGCCAACTTGGGTTGTGGGTGCAGACCCACTTGCCCCCAAAAAGTGGTCCCCGTTCAATTTTGTTGGATAGGGACCCTTGTTCTTGGATGGACCCCACTTTTTCGGGTTTGCTAGACCGACCCCGCCACATGTTTTGCACCCCCGGAAAACTTTGCCTACCACCACTATCAGTAATGGTATATTGCCGCGTCACTATTTTTATTTAAATCATGGTGGGGCACTTACGGGATCTGGACCTATCTATATATGGGACCATTTCTTTTTGACCGGCTTAAAGGTTCAGACTTTGATCGATCTGAATTGGGCTAATATTTCAGGAGTGCTCAAGCCACGGGCCGAGGTTGAGCTTGAGATTCACGGAATTAAGCTTCCCGGAGCACGGCCCAGGCCACATTCTCTTCGAATAACCTGCTAATTCGAGATTAATTCTGGGTTTGCTTCGGTTAAAAAGTTGTTAAACCTCAGTCATCGGCAACTATCTTAACTTCCGGAAAAATATAGAAAAGACGAAACTTTTTGACTCCCAGAACCAAGTAACATCAGCATCCAATAAAAGAGCAATGCTGGTTTTTCAAGTGGGAGAAAATCTCATGCAGAGACCACATATATTAGTACTCGAAATAACAATTGCAAATTTGGTTCAACATATTTTCCTCAGGAACCGCAAAGCCGAAGAAGAATAAGTTCCAATGTAGGACCTGAAAAACCAGAACATTTGCTACTCAAACAGTGAACAAAAATGTAAGCTATATCCCAACTGTCAGTCGCATTGCCTCATTCAGATCTACATCTCTTTTCTGATGTTGTTCTAAAGAGGGCAACTATTTTGAGTAATTTTATCAAACAGCAAAAAAATGCAAGAAAATTATTTTATATTTCTTATTTATCAGTGGCACAAATACAATATTTCGTACTGGTACAGCCTTTTGACGTTCATATCTGTAATTCAGAGTAAAGCATATTGAAATAACAAAAATTCGAACATGTATCCGACAATCTTGGAGATTCCTTTCACCTAAGAAAATGGAAAAACTGTAGTGAATTTTTCATCACCTTCATCTTATGACCCTGACATGTAAGTGTACCGTGTCTGGGCCCCCACTACAAGTTCTACAATTTTTTCTGCACATTCAAACATAATATATATCAAGTTTTTAAGAAATTAATTAATTAACCAGACAAAATTTGCAAGGTGGAAACCATTTTGAACTAGAAATCAAATAAACCTGTTAGAAACCCAATTATAGGTACGGGTTCCAATAGCTTTCCAGTGCTATCAAGTCTTAGCCTGAAATAAATAGAAAATGTCATGTTGTTTCCCACATTCCTGGTTGAAGAAGTGAGAATATGAATAGCATAACAAGTATGTAATTTGGAAAATATCTCAGTACCTGGTGTACTTGCTAAAGAATGGATCTCTCATAAGGTAAAGTGCCCATAAAAGTTTTCTTCTTTTCAACTGAATCAAACAGAAAATCTGTTTTAGCATGGCAGCTACCAACCAACGACTAATTATTGCCAACAAAAAGTTTCTAAAAACAGTAAACTGCCTAGATTCACAAAAAGAATTGATGATCCAGGTATAATTAAAATTTTCCGAGTACATTATCAGAGAAACTCTAACCTCTTCCTTTTCGGATACGGAAAGATGAAACTCTTGTTCTTTTCTAACACGTCTTGATCTTGTAGCTAGCGATAGAAAGCCTAATCCCGTAAAATCCACAGCCAGGGATAGAAACCAGGGAATCCATGACCGAATTCCATATTTTCTGATAAATAAAACATAAATAAGTGGTCTTGTAATAAAGAGCACTTCTCCTGTAACAAATAAAGCCCCATTAGTACCCTTCTCAGATAATAATGTCCGAAGAATAGGCCTCTCAACCATTGGAGCTGTAGATAAAAAAATTGTAAGTATTAGATTAGGGGAGTTATCAAATGAATTTTAATTAGCTGTCAGCCACTATAAAATCCTAAATAGCTGATTACTTGGAGGCTCCATTATTGCTTGCTGATGATAAATCCTCTGCAACCACAATGGCTTAGAAACCATCCTAGCATTTTCCCCAAACCTGTTCAAAGCAGACAATGCTCGACCTTCAAGATTCCAAGGGTTCTGTACATAATTATGCTGCAAGTAACCAGGCCTGTGATTCCCTCCACGCTTTGGGAAATTTTCAACTCTATGCTGAGAATCTGAAGGTTTTTCAACATTTGCCGTCTCCCCTCCATGCAGAAGCATCTTGTATCCACTGTTCCGGAACAATGCTAATCTAACTAAGACCCTGAGTTACAGTGAATACCCAATTATTAGGCAATATACAAATGCCAATATATGATTATTACGTAATTGAAGAAGATAAAGAGTTGCATGCACTAGATTCCAATTTTGCTTACTTGGTAGCTTCGGTAACAGCAATGAAATTCCATTTCTTCTCATCACCATAGTATTGTTGTGCTACAACTTCAACTAATGTTTCCAAGTCCTTTAGAGCAGAAATACACAACGAATAAGGGAATGAATGAGGCTCTGGGGAAACTGAACCCTCTTGGGTTGGAGACGTTTCTATTATATGTTCGTTGATAGCAGTGATTATTCCCAAGAAAGTAGTTACTGCAGAAGATTAACAAATTTTTACAATAGAATAGCATTTCAATATTGCATGAGAGTCAATGCAAAAGAGAGATATCCAAAAAAGGGGAAAATGTTAACAGTTGTTTGGTTGGCAAGAAAATTATAGGAAATCAATCTAATTCTTTCCCTTACTTGGCACCCAAGAAAACAAGTGATACCATATAGCTTATTTTAGCATCTCATTGCTTTCATATCAAATCTAAATAATGGAATTCAAAATATTAATTGCATTTACTACCATTTCTCCACAATAAAATAAAATAAAATAAAATTTAGGGATAATAACTAAAACTCTAAAAGAAGAAAAAAAAAATTCTATCCAGCAAGAAGCGGACAAATGTTACCAAACTTTCACAAAACCTGCTTCTGGTCCTATCTCTGAAGCAGAAAACCGTTCAGGAAGAAGCCATGTCAATCCCTGTACAATAATTCCAATAAAGATAGAAAGTGAATCATTGGTATATCCTAATCCAAGCACAATGAAATATTCATTCATAAAATTTTGAATCCAGGTAACTAAAATCCAATAGAGAATCAGCAACGCAAACAATTAAAGCAATTGAAATAGTCAATAAAAGCAAAAAAAATAATCCGTGGAAATGATAACATCAAAGCAAACAATGGAACCAACTACAGCAGCTAATTCATTATTATATATAACAATTTACAGACAAAACCATAACATACAAATATGCCACAAGTTGGAGTTTCTAGTATGAAGAAAATACAAGAGTTTATGAATAATTATAGCATAAATTCATAATGCTTACATTGGCAAGAGACTCTAAGGAGTGCACATAGTCTTTATTTCTTCTAATCCAACTCTTATAGGCATCCATAGCTTCACAAATTCTCAAATTCTAACAAGACAAAAAAAAAAAAAAAGACAGCTTTTCCAAGTTCTGAGTCCAAACTCAAACCCTAATTCCCAGAACCAGTACCAACTCTCTCCTCCTTCCTTCGCAATAAAGCTAAAATCTTTAGAGTTTTTGGACCTTACCCAGATTACAAAATACAACAACAATCAAGCCCCTTCTTGTAATTTCATCTTGGACAGAAGCTGTAAAGAGATGACGAGAGGAGGGGTGTGAAGGCGATAGAGAGAGTGAGAGCTGTGATGATGAAGTGCTATTTTTGTCCTCTGTTAAATAAGGTAAATTTAATCTGAACCGTTATAGAGCTGAAAGCTTAGAGTTAAACGTCCTTGACCGCTGCCGAAATTGGAAATCGAATGCCGCACGACGTCCACGTTGATGGTTTTGATCTTGTTTCAAGTATTCGTAATGTCCTGCTAGGCAGAGGATCATTTCTTGAAAATAAAATCTGTGGAGTGAATCTCAATACTTAATCACAACTAATGAAACGGCGCCGTTGTCTTTTCTATTTCATTTGTTAGATATTTCGTTAAGGATAATTTCGAGATTTCATTTTTTTTTTTTGTATTAGATTTCAGAATATAATAAAATTATCCCCAACATTTTCGTCTCTCTCCGTTATTCTAGGGTTTTGCACAGTTTGAATTTTCTGCAAATTCTGAATCATGCTACTGACTCTCGAATTCGGGTAACTTGTTCTCTCTTTTTTCTTTTGTTTTGATGTTAATTTTTATTTTAGGTACTCATGTACGCTTTTTGATATGTTGTTTATTAGTAAATCACATCATCTTAACAGTTGCTGCAGTAAGTTTTAGCAGTTCTTATAGTTTTTGATATTATAAATTCTTTTGACTCAATGTAATCGATTGATTGTTTGAAGTGAAGACTTTCGCTTGTTCAAAGTGTCTGCTGAGTGGTTCTCGTAATTACGTTGTTTCTAAGATTTATGAATACACTTATAGTCTTGGATGTTAAGACCACGAATACAAGCATTAAAGGTGTCACTTTTGAGCGCTTGTTATGTTCGAAATGATGAAATCATGCTTGATAGGTATGAAATTCTTGTTCTTATTCTGCTATTTTGACAAAATCTTCTCAACTCTGTGTTTGATTGTAGTGGCAAACAGGCTTGCGCTTGCTCCTTCTATGAAATTTTGTACTCTGATGTTTCTTGTAATGTTTATATGCGTTCCTTACCTAATGAATTGGTTTTGTAATGCAGAGGAGGGTTAGAGCTCCTTTGTGACGCTGTAAAGGTTCATAATGTCAATGTTGATCTTCAAAATGGAGCAGTGATGGTAAAGATTTATTTTAGTAAGTGCTGCTTGAACTGATTCTTCTTCTTCTCATGTATGATATAACTATCTTGATACACTTCAGTTAACTATGAAAGATTTGCTCTCTTGGGTTCGCACCAATTTGATCAAGGAGAGGCCTGAAATGTTCATGAAAGGGGATTCTGTGTAAGTTCTAAGCTGCTTTTATACTTGTTGAAATTGATGGGGTATGCCTATCAATGCAATTCTAAATAATGCAAAGGTAGTTTTGAATTACGTTTGTAGTGTGTAACTGTTTCAATATTGATATATGAGGTTTTTTTTCAACAAAACCATATCAATTTGGTGATCCTTAATGAAGCTTTTATTGGAAAATAATGTTGTTTAGTTGTTTACTTGAGGCTTTGGGTTGTTGTCATGCAGGAGACCTGGTGTCCTTGTACTTGTGAATGATTGCGATTGGGAGCTCAGCGGCCAGCTTGATACCATACTGGAGGAAAAGGATGTAGTAGTTTTTATTTCAACTTTACATGGTGGATAGTATCTAAATGATTGTAATTTCTTAGAAGCACTTGTTATTTGAAGTTCAGCATTGTAGCCTTGTTTGAGTATTGATTATACATATTGGAGCATTTGAATAGAGATGAATTTTCCTGTAGATGTACATCTAAAATCCTTCGGCAAAGTAGACCTTGGAAGGAACTTCCAGAGTTCCGATCTTTAAAGGAATTCCCTGCCTTGTTTTTTGATATACATTATACATGGACCCAAGCCAGACCTGGGTTATCGCTGTCAAAACTCTTGAGTGTTTAAACTTGTGTTCGTGCTGCTCCCAGAAACAATTGATGGACGATATCATATGATGATCAAGATTTATTGCAGAATTTAGTTGTTATAATCAACTTAGTAAGAAGTTTTAATCTATTGCCAAAGTAAATCCGAATAGGAGAGGGGAAAATTAGTAAAATACTAATAAAAAAAAAAATAAAAGATAGAAGGGAGCAGAGCAGATACAAGAAGTGGGCCAATAATCTAAGCCCGCATGGGGATATTGACATAGACAATTTAGATAAGGATCTTTGATGAACCAATACTGAATTCCCCCAGTTAAATGTCGGCTCCGCATAAAAAATGCATACACTGCCTTGTTGCCTCACGATTGTCCTGTTAATGCGAATGACTCCAATTCCAATTTCAAGTTTCACAATCTTCAAGAAATCAACTCCTGGAATAACGACTCGCTATGAAAAGTCCAGAGTTGCTTTTGATCATTCCATTTAAACACTGCCAGGCAAAACTAACTCAATTCATTCTCCTCTACAGCTCCGTAATTTACTGGAGCTAATCTTACCTATCATGGCCTTTCACGTTGTGCCAATCACAGGCTATGTACATATTTATAGGAAATTAAACAGTCATAGCTTGGCTTCTTGCCAAAGGTTCATCTAATTACATCTTCTAAGCCACAGTAGTTATCAAGTCAAAAAACTAAATTGGCAATGGAAAAAATAACAAAGTTTCAATGACACAGATTATTTCTGTCAAAGTGTAAAGACTTAAAAACAGTAAGGAAGAGATTGTCAATAAAAAGAAGAATCTCATCTTTCATTCTAAAAGGTATATAAAAAAAATATTTCATAAAATAAATTGTGCTATGAAGCATCATCCTGCACAAAAATTGAAGATTGAATTTCCACTTGACAGATCAATGAGACAGGAATGATGACCTCTGCTGTCAGCTGGTGTGAGAAACAGAAGCCAGGCCTGCAATGGTAAGAGCAAAGCATAATCAGGCCACTTGTTTTCCTTTTCTTAGTCTCTCTAGTTCGGCTTCAGCATCATTCAACTGTAGCCTTAGAGAGGATACTCTCAGCTCCAGCTCTTCCACTGTGTCTCTACTGGTTGAAGGTTGATATGGTGTAACAAAATGCCGTGAAAAAGATTTGAGGGCTTCAACACCCGTAACCTATTCAATTCACATCTGTCTAATCAAAGGGCTGATAACTAATAAAAAGTCATAAAAGCTTGCACACTGTACACATCATGAGAACACCAACAAAATTCAGCAATTAGCAAGAAAATATCTAAAAAGAAGCCAGAAGTCGGAGGAAATAATCAGAATCCAACAGTTAAGTTGAGAATAAGTTGGGGAAAACCACAAAAATAAGTTTTGTTAAATTTAGGTCCATGGATAAAGAAAATATCAGAATGCCTTTTCATCCCGCGATAATTTGGAAATTTTGATATTTGTTCGTCCACGAAAGTCATCAAATCACTAAAATTTACATGACAAGACTGGTTCACGCATGCTTAATATAAAGACACATAAAAATGGAAATACTTTTAAGGCTTCACATTTGGCACTTTTATAGTTTACCTCTTCTGGCAGCAATGGCAATTTGGTGATGTGAAAATCGTCATATAACATGTAGAACTGATCAAGGTACTTTTGTTGCATACGCATTCTAGCTCTGAGCAACTTGGATTCAACATCTACAATTATATTACATACCTATTGATAGTCAAACCATTTACACAAATAAAAATACCAAAGGGGCAAAACAGTGCCATGATGCTCACCTTCTTCATCAAAAAGCACTTGGTTAATAATAATATTATGTGTATCTATCTCGAACTTGGCGAGTTCCTGTACTAATCTCTCAGTTTCATAGAGAGAAAGGAACTCTGGAATGCAAACACAGACAAAGGTTGTCAAGTCCTGCCAACAACAAAACACAAAATGGAGATTTCAAACGGAGTTGAAACTTCTACAGGGTAATAAAACTACAAGCTAAATTATAGAAGTTTCAGGTAGCCACAGTAGATTTCAAGAAACTTCGCAAGTCCTAGTGCTAGAGAAAAGGAGCAGAAACTGGAAATTTAGAAAATAAAAAATAAAAGAAATTTACATGTATAAACCCATAATATTGAAGATTCTATCTTACTGGGTCTTTGAACTGTTTATTAACTCGTTCAATCACATCTTTCATGCCCTCAAGCCTTCCCAAGATAGCATCCTCCCCAAATTCATCATCCATACCAAAGAGATGGGTCATCTGTTTTCAAAATTAATCAATTACAGCAAAAAAATGATCCAAATAGAAATGAGGTAATACAACAGTTGTGAGTTTTCATGTGAACTAAACAATTAAAAATATGAAACCAGAATGAATAATGCTTTGTTAGTTCAAACCATGGTGGAAGATAAAAACACTTTCAAATCAATCAAAACTTGAAGGTGCCCATAATATTACAGGAGGAATATTACTATACTAGAACCTTCATAACAAGGGATGGTTATTATAAAATATTTAATGAACACAAATTGAAATTGCTAAAGAAAGCATTGAACACCACACTACACTGGATACCACACTTCAAACCATAATGATGAGAAACAAGAAATTCCAAAGTGATAAACCACGCTATTTAGATGTATCTCACATCCTTGAGTAACTTTACAAAATACTCACATAAGAAAATAAATGATAAATCAGACATGATTTTTATACAAATTATCAAAAGGAGATAAGTAAAAATTAGTTGCTAGCATATAAAACAAAAATTGAAAACAATGATACCCGAAAAGGAAATCAATACGTAGCTAAACCACTAACCTTCAATGTAATGAACTATAAGCATATTGGAAATCTCAAATGTTAAAGGCTGAGAATTTCTACAAGCTGATGATTATACTAGATATTAAAGAACATACCTGACTCATCAAGCCACCAAATTTACTTTTCAAAGACATTATTTTGTCAAGCCCCTTCTCTAAGGTTGACGGAAATTGTAATAGCCGGAGTGTATGGCCAGTTGGAGCTGTATCAAATACTATAACAGAATAATCCATTGTTTGCACCAATCTGCGGGAAGTTTATTTGTGAAGTCCAATTAGATTGATAGATTCAAACAAATTAAATTCATAACATATGCAAAAAAAAATTCAGTAGCAAGTACAAGTAATGTATTTTTCAGTTATCTGGCATATACATCACACAATGAGAGAAGGCTTTAGTTCTAAATTACAAAGCACTCATTAGAGTTCAATCAATATAAACATGGGGAGTGATTTCATAATAATGTGCTCTTCAAATGCATTGGATGGCATTCCATATTGTACTTTGGTTCAAATAATCTATCAAATTAGGATTCAACAGAAACTCTTCAAAGCTATGGTATGGAATTTTATTTTCTATTTAGACTCGTAAATTACTAAAAAAATGACACATGATACTAAACCATAGCTATCAAAAATTCCAGTCTTTGTTTGGTTAGTACACTCAACTAGCTAATGGACAAAGACGTGCAGCATGAGCCAGATATTGATGAATACCACTGACTGGTATGAATTAAATTAATTCCACGGGCTTCTAATTGAAACAAAATAACAAGCCTAAAACACCCAGTATATCAACATGTATTATAAGATCATTAAGATAGAAAATTCACTTAAAAATACAAGTGAAGGATAATGAATCATGCACATGGTTGTTGCAAAACAGATACACAATTAAACAAAAGGAAGCAAAATCTTACTTCAGCATCTCTGCAAAGCTCATTGCCTCATCAATACCGGGAATTGCATTTGCTAGATCAGAAAACAAGCTATCCATTCCCTCGCTAGAACCCATTTCTTCATTTTCAACATTAGGATCCACCTCCTATAGAGGATCACACATAGATTGAGACTATTCAGTATTCATATAGACAATCGAGACATCAACTCGGCATAAATTAACATGATAACCAATGACAATGCAAATGCTAAGCACAAAGCTGTAGACTGCACCTCTAGCAAAATTCAACAGATCAATCATTCTCCTCTTTTGTGATTTTAAGTAAGTAAAAGACGGAAATCTCAGATGGCTAAACACCAATTTGCATAAATTCAGATTTTAGCCAAGAAACAGACAGAGAACCGAGAGTTTATGAACTTGGAAATCCGTTTCTCCATCACAGGATAACAAAAAAAAATTGAAAACCAACAAAAACAATGAACCCAATAAAGGGTATCCCTAATTTATCAGAAAAGGTCCAAATTGACACCAAAATTGAACCCAAAAACACAAAATTGAAGAACCCATAAACCTAATAAATCAAAGACGTACCATGGCATAAAGATTACTGAAGCCATTGACCAAAGTAGGTGTTTTGGTAAAACGTTGCTGAAATGCGTCGCTGAGATTGTGAGCTGGGTCAGTGGATATGATCAAAACAGAAGGTCGGACCTTAGCCAAAAGGATCGAGAGAATCGAACTGCATGTCGTTTTGCCAACACCGCCTTTACCTCCAACGAAAACCCACTTTAGGCTCTCTTGCTCTAGTACGTTCTGTACACTTCCCTCAGGAATTTCTTGATCTTGATCCTCCGTTGCCATCTTTAACACACTGCACTTATTGTTTTCGATTATTATCAAAGAGAATATTTATTTGCTTGTGGCTGTGGTGTTTTGTTTTCTTGAATCCCAAGTCGTAATGGAAGTTGAGTTAGCATTAGGACTGATGACTTCTGTGTTCTGTCCATACGGCGTGTGGTTAAGGGTATGTATGAATAATGATTTTCTTAGTTATAGCGTAGAATACTTTGTCCCGTTAATTACCGCGATAATTAAAAACCCTTATTACAGTATTTATTTATGTAACTTTTTATATATTCATTTATATGGAGTACAGGGAATTAATTAAATGGTATATTTACTTATGTTAATCATATTCAAAAAGTATATGTACATGTGTTAACAAAATATTAATTGATTAAACGAACAGACTGTTTGTAGCATGGATAAAAAAAAAATTCACATAGCAATCATACTATAATAATAATAATGTGATTCCAATGATAATTTCAACATGGGTTGTTTTAAAAATTGAATTCTTAAACCATCAACATGGAAGTGGATTCATATATGGATTGGGACGGGACGGGAGGGGAGGGGAGGGGAGGGTGAGCGCAATATTGCAATTGCCTCAACATTTCAGAATTCAGCCAAATGTTAAGCTTGGGCTGATGCTGATTTGGACTTCTAGGACCCCACTCCAAGCCAGTAAATTGTGGGGCTGGCCAGAACTTGAAATCTGAAATTCTGTATTATCAATTAAAAACCTTGTCTAGCTGAGAGAGATGTCCAGTCTCAGTTCATGTTTGAGCTTGACTCAAGATAGTCGGAATTTGATTATTATTTATTTAGTTAATCAGAAGCTTATGATTTCTTAAGCAATAAACTGTTTCAACGATACAGCTAAACTTTACTGAAGTGAGCCATGAAACGTCTCACTGTCGGGCATTAAACGGCAGATGAGATGATAATAACCTCCAATTATCTAAACCATGTAGATATCTACTCAAAATATGTACACCATCAATGAATCATCAGAGCCTCGAGGAACTTATGTCAAACTAATTTTGTAATTCGATCAGGAAGCAGATTCTTTTTACTGTACAATATTTATAATTGGAGAAGGGTAGTGATTTAATAAAGAGAGTTGTAAGTAAGGCAGGTGGCAACAATGGAGGAGATACAGATGAAGAGTGAAGGAACTAAGGTGACATTCAATAGCCTACTCTCACCCAAGTACCCAGATAGTGTTATTGTTCCATCTGCAATTACTCGAGCAAGGGTTCCAGCTTCTGTTGAGAGTAGTCCACCGTTGTAGGTTCCTCGGGAAAGCCTTGATGACATGACCCGAGACAGAAGCGATAAATTCACACCTGGATTTGGTCAAGCAAATAGAATCTTATGGTAAAGCTCAGAAAGCAGAGAACATCTCCAACCAAAATGTGACGTCTGTAACAACCCAGAAAAAAATGCCTGGTCGTTGTGGTAAATTGTTCAATGGGGTCTAAAAGCATACTAAGAGAGCTAAGACAAGAGTCAGCCTAAATACTATCAAATACAACAACTAAACTGCAAGACACATCAAAATGATCACACAATGGGTCAGGCTAGATTTGTGTTCTTGTTCAGTTCATGCGAGTTAGATTTCAAATTCTAGAGTAAGGTGAATAATACAATACATTCATGTTAGGTAATGTTTAGGTAGGACAATACCTCGCTTGGGTTTATTTGTATGATGGACAACTGCATATGCACCTGGTCATTAGGACCACTAAAATGACCAAACAAGGGTTAACTTCGAAATAGGGTTGCAAGACATCAAGAAAAGGTGCAAATCATCCTTGCTAAAGATAAAAATAAAATCTGCTGTCTCATTGCCGCAAATAATGAGTAACGACAATTACCTTCAAGAACTTCAGCTGCCACGAATGTAATAAGTGCTGAGCCAATGTATTGGGGCACTGAATAAGGGATCAATATATGGAAGCTTAGGAGTATACCTATGCACACCATAATTTCAGAAGCCAGTAGAACTTGCCTGCAATCAAGTAAAGAAATACATATATAATGCAGGAAAACAAATCTGCACAAGAATATACCATTGATACATTATTCATTACAGACTATTGTAAACAGATTAGTTGGAATTTACAACCTACTGGTCCCATTTTATCACTTAGACTGACAGAACTTAAGAAATTCTACCCTTGATTCAATATGAGAAAAGGAAATTCATTGTAACTCAAAACAGTTTTTGTCGTCAATATTTTCAAGATCATATATGACATACTTGTTGCTATCCACTGAAGAATGTATTGAAATGATTAAATGGAAACAACATCAGTCACTTATTTAGCGAGCAAGCTAGGGTCATGTGAAGTAAATTTTCAGCACTTTAAGGTAAACTGGAGCTGGATATAATTGGATATATTGTAGCTTTCTACTAGTTATAA
>JAXCLQ010000001.1:25032120-25081626 GCA_035584115.1 Cedrela odorata | reverse complement strand
GAGAGTTTTACTAAAGCCTTATTATGTCTATGTTAGTGACTACTGGTGTATTTTTGGGTTGATAATATCCGTGTCTTACTACTTTAAAGCATTACGCATGATTTTTACGATTGATAGCGAAGCACTGTCTTGTAGATGTACGTCTAAACTTTCCTCCTGCAAGGTAGACCTTGGAACGAACTTCCAGAGGTTCGCCCTTAAGAGGGAAGTATCTAAACCCATGATTTTTACGATTGATAGCGAAGCAGCACTGTCTTGTAGATGTACGTCTAAACTTTCCTCCTGCAAGGTAGACCTTGGAACGAACTTCCAGAGGTTCGCCCTTAAGAGGGAAGTATCTAAACTTGGGCTATCGCTCCCAGAAGTAGGTGATGGCGATATAAAGGTAAAGATTTATTGCAGAAATTAGTTGTTATACTCAACTTAGTAAGAGGAGGGAAATAAAAATATGATGATGTTGAGAGTGGGATTTGAACCCACGCCCTTTCGGACCAGAACCTTAATCTGGCGCCTTAGACCAACTCGGCCATCTCAACATTTGGTGGTAGCACAAGTCAACTTTTATATTTCTATTAAAATAGGTAATTTAACTCGAATTCGAATCCCAAGTTTCTTAATTTGCAAGCAATCAGCTCATGAAATAATGAACCCTATACAAAAGGTTCGTAGTAGCTGCTTTCGATCATTCCATTTAAACACTGCTTTTAGTAGCTGCCAGGCAAAACTGGCACAATTAATTCTCCTTTACAATTTTCTGTAATTTACTGGAGCTAATCTTATCTACCATGACTTTCACGATATGCCAATCACAGCTATGTACATATTTGTAGGAAATAAAACAGTCTTAGCTTGGCTTCTTGCCAAAGATTCATCTAATTACACCTTCTAAGCCACAGAAGTTATCAAGTCAAAAACATATATTAGCATGTAAGGTAGCAAACTTATAACATAAAATTAAAAAAAAAAAAGTGGGAAATGGAAAAAAATAACAGAACTTTAATGATTGAGATTCTTTCTAAGTGTAAACACTTAAAAAACAGTATTGAAGATATCATTAAGAAAAAGAATAATCTCATGTTACAATGTAAAAGGAATATATAAAAAATATTTCATAAAATAAATTTGCTGTGAAGCATCATCCTGCATAAAAATAGAAGATTGAATTTTTGCTCGACAGATCAATGAGACGGGAATGATGACCTCTGTTGGCCGCTGGTGAGGGAAACAAAAGCAAAGGCTGTGATGGTGAGAGCAAAGCATAATCAGGCCGCTTGTTTTCCTTTTCTTAGTCTCTCTAGTTTGGCTTCAGCATCATTCAGCTGTTGCCTTAGAGCGGATACTCTCAGCTCCAGCTCTTCTACTGTGTCTCTACTGGTTGAAGGTTGATATGGTGTAACAAAATGCCGTGAAAAAGATTTGAGGGCTTCAACGCCAGTAACCTATTCAACCCACATCTGTCTAATCAAAGGGCTGATAACTAATAAAAAGTCATAAAAGCTTGCACACTGTATGCACCATGAGAAGAACTACAAAATTCAGCAATTAGCATGAAAATATCTAAAAAGAAGCCAGAAGTCAGAGGAAATAATCAGAATCCAAAGTTAAGTTGAGAATAACATGGGGAAAATCAAAAAAAATAAGTTTTCTTAAATTTAGGGCCATGGATAAAGGAAATACCAGAATACTTTTCATCCCTTGATAATTTGGAAAATGTTATATTTGTTCATCCATGAAAGTCATCAAATCACTAAAATTTACATGACAAGACTGATTCATGTATGCTTAACATAAAGAGACATAAAAATGGAAATATTTTAAGGCTTGACATTTGGCACTTTATAGTTTACCTCTTCTGGCAGCAATGGCAATTTGGTGATGTGAAAATCATCATATAACATGTAGAACTGATCAAGATACTTCTTTTGCATCCGCATTCTAGCCCTGAGCAACTTGGATTCGACATCTACAATTATAATACATGCCTATTGATAGTCAAACCATTTACACAAACAAGAATACTGAAAGGGCAAAATAGGATGATGATGCTCACCTTCTTCATCAAAAAGCACTTGGTTAATCATAATATTATGTGTATCTATCTCAAACTTGGCGAGTTCCTGTACTAATCTCTCAGTTTCAAAGAGAGAAAGGAACTCTGGAATGCAAACACAGACAAAGGTTGTCAAGTCCTGCCAACAAGGAAAAAAAAAATGCGGATTTCAAACGAAATTGGAACTTTTATGGGGTAATAAAACTGCAAGCTAAATTATAAAAGTTTCTGGTAGCCACAATAGATTCCAAGAAACTTCACAAGTCCTAGTACTAGAGAAAAGGAGCAGAAACTAGAAATTAAAATAACAAATAAAGGAAATTTACATGTATAAAACTATAATATTGAAGTTTCTATCTTACTGGGTCTTTAAACTGTTTATTAACTCGTTCAATCACATCTTTCATGCCCTCAAGCCTTCCCAAGATAGCATCCTCCCCAAATTCATCATCCATACCAAAGAGACGGGTCATCTGTTTTCAAAATTAATCAATTGCATCAAAAAAATGATCTAAATAGAAATGTGGTAATAAACAACAATTCTGAGTTTTCATGTGAGCTAAACAACTGACAATATGAAACCAGAATGAATAATGCTTTGTTAGTTCAAACCGTGGTGGAATATTAAAACACTTGGTCAAATCAATCAAAACTTGAAGATGCCCATAATATTACAGGAAGAATACTACTATATTAGAACCTTCATAACAATGGACAGATATTATAAAATATTTAATGAACACAAATTGAAATTGCTAAAGTAAGCATTGAATGCCACACTAAACTGGATACCACACTTCAAATCATAATGACGAGGAAACAAGAAATCCCAAAGTGATAAAGCACACTATTAAGGTATCCTTGAGTAACTTTACAGAATAATCAAATAAGAAAATAAATGATAAATCAGACATGATTTTGACATGAATTATCAAAAGGAGAAAAATAAAAATTAGTCACATAAGACAGAAATTGAAAACACAGATACCTGAAAAAGAAATCAGAATGTAACTAAATCACTAATCTTCGATGTAATGAACTATAAGCATATTGGAAATCTCAAATGTTAAAGGCTGAGAATATCTACAAGCTGACGATCATACTAGATACTAAAGAACATACCTGACTCATCAAGCCACCAAATTTACTTTTCAAAGACATTATTTTGTCAAGCCCCTTCTCTAAGGTTGACGGAAATTGTAATAGTCGGAGTGTATGGCCAGTTGGAGCTGTATCAAATACTATAACAGAATAATCCATTGTTTGCACCAATCTGTGGGAAGTTTATTTGTGAGACACGATTAGATTGATAGATTCAAACAAATTAAATTCATAACATATGAAAAAATTCTGTAGTGAGTACAAGTCTTGTATTTTTAAGTTCTCCTGCTTATACTGGACAAAATGAGAGAAGTTGTTACTTATAAATTACAAAGCATTCATTAGAGTTCAACCAATATATGTACGGGGAGTGATCTCATAATAATGTGCTTCAAATGCATTGAATGAAATTTTTTTCCCTGGGCTTCTAATTGAAACAAAATAACAAGCCTAAAAGACCTAGTATATCAACATGTATTACAAGATCATTAAGATAGCAAATTCACTTAAAATAAAAATAAAAATGCAGGATAAGGAATCATGCATATGGTTGTTGCAAATCAGATACATAATAAAACAAAAGGAAGCAATAATCTTACTTCAGCATCTCTGCAAAGCTCATTGCCTCATCAATACCAGGAATAGAATTTGCTAGTTCAGAAAACAAGCTATCCATTCCCTCGCTAGAACCCATTTCTTCATTTTCAACATTAGGATCCACCTCCTATAGAGGATCACAAGTAGATAGAGACTATTCAGCATTCATATAGACAATCGAGACATCAATTCACATTGAGATTGTTCAGCATTCATATAGACAATCGAGACATCAATTCACATTGAGATTGATCAGCATTCATATAGACAATCGAGACATCAATTCACATTGAGATTGTTCAGCATTCATATAGGCAATCGAGACATCAATTCACATAAATTAACATGACAACCTAAGACAATGCAAAAGATAAGCACAAAGCGGTAGCAGCACCTCTAGAAAAATTCAACAGATCAAATCATTCTCCTCTTTTCTTTTTTAAGTAAGCAAAAGACGGAAATCTCAGATCGCTAAACACCAATTTGCATAAATCTGGATTGTAGCCAAGAAACAGGCAGAGAACCGAGAATTTATGAAGTGGAAATCAGTGTCTCCATTACAGGATGACAAATAATAAAAAAAAAAAACAAAAAAACAAAAAAACAACCTTGAAAACCAACAAATGCAAACCACCAAAACACCTAATTTATCAGAAAAGGCCCAAATTCACACCAAAATTGAACCCAAACACAAAATTGAAGAACCCATAAACCTAATAAATCAAAGACTTACCATGGCATAAAGATTACTGAAGCCATTGACCAAAGTAGGCGTTTTGGTGAAACGTTGCTGAAATGCATCGCTGAGATTGTGAGCTGGGTCAGTGGATATGATCAAAACAGAAGGTCGAACCTTAGCCAGAAGGATCGAGAGAATCGAACTGCATGTCGTTTTGCCAACACCACCTTTACCTCCAACGAAAACCCACTTCAGGCTCTGTTGTTCTAGTATGTTCTGTACACTTCCCTCTGGAATTTCTTGATCTTGATCCTTCATTGCCATCTTCTAGCACACTGCACTTGTTTCTGATTCTTTTTTTGGTTTATCAAACAAGAATATTTGTTTGCCTGTGGTGTTTGTTTTCTTGAATCTATAGTTCTAATGGAACAAATCGAGTTAACACTGATGACTTCTGTCCACACGGCGTGTGCAGTTAAGGGTATGCACGTACGATGTTTTTTTTTTTGTAGTGTCTAGAATGCTTTGTCCTGTTAATTAATAATTACCGCAATAATTAACACAGATTAAAAATTGTTATCGTGTATAAGTGAGGTGAAATTTATTTATCGAATAGTAATTTTTAAAAAATTTTAAAAATGATTTACTATATATTTTAACTACTCGTACCATATAACATTATTTCCCACTACATTTGAGAATCCAGCCACATTTTCAACTTTTAAGCTTGGGCAGATGCTGATTCGGACTTCTAGTCGGCCACTCCGAGCCAGTAAATTGCGGGGTTGGCCAGAACTTGAACTCTGAAATTCTGTATTACCAATAACAAGTCTTATCTAGCTGAGAGGGATATCCAATCTAAATTTCATGCTTGAGCTTCTCTCAAGATATTCAAAACTTGAATGCTATTTATTTAATTAATCAGATGCTTATGACTTCTCAAGCACAATAATACAGCTAATCTTGCCCGAAGTGAACCATTTAAACGGTAGATAAGATGATGATAACCTCGAATTATCTAAACCATGTAGATGTCTACTCAAAATATGTACACCATCATTGCAAACTTATTTTGTAATTCGATCCGATATTTATATTAGAGAAAGGTAGCGATTTAATAGAGAGAGTTGTAAGTAAAGCATGTGGCAACAACGGAGGAGATACAGATAAAAGTGTGAAGGAACTAATGTGACATTCAATAGCCTACTCTCACCCAAGTACCCAGAGAGTGTTATTGTTCCATCTGCAATCACTCGAGCAAGGGTTCCAGCTTCTGTTGAAAGTAGTCCACCATTGTAGGTTCCTCAGGAAAGCCTTGATGACATGACCCGAGACAGAAGTGATAAATTCACACCTGGATTTGGACAAACAAATAGAATCTTATAGTCAAGCTCTGATAGCAGAGAACATCTCCAACCAAAATGTGATGTGTGTAACAAGCCAGAGAAAAATGCAACAACTAAACTGCAAGACACATCAAAACGATCAAATAATGGTTCAGGCTAGATGTGTTTTTGTTTTAGGTAGGAAAATACCTCGCTTGGGTTTATTTGTATGATGGACAACTGCATATGCTCCCAGTTATTAGGACAACTAAAATGAACAAACAAGGGTAACTTCAAAATAGAGTTGCAAGACGTCAAGAGAAGGTGCAAATCATCCTTGCTAAAGATACAAATAAAATCTGCTATCTCATTGCCATAAATAATGAGTACCGACAATTACCTTCAAGAACTTCAGCTGCCATGAATGTAATAAGTGCTGAGCCAACGTATTGAGGCACTGAATAAGGAATCAATATATGGAAGCTTAGGAGTATACCTATGCACACCATAATTTCAGATGCCAGTAGAATTTGCCTGCAATCAAGTAAAGAAATACATATACAACACAGGAAAACAAATCTGCACAAGAATATTGTGATATATTATTCATTACATACTTTACTCTAAACAGATTACTTGGAATCTACAAATTACTGGTCCCATTTTATCACTTAGACTGACAGAACTTAAGAAATTCTACCCTTTATTTAATCCGAGAAAAGTATATTCATTGTAACTCAAAACAGTTTTCTCTGTTAATATTTTCAGGATCATATAGACATGCTTGTTGCTGTCTACTGAAGAATGTCTTGAAAAGATTAAATGGAAACAACATCAGAACCTTATTTAGCGAGGAAGTGAGGGTCATGCGAAGTAATTATTCAGCACTTTAAGGTAAACTGGAACTGGATATTAGAGGAATTATATTTCCTATATATTTTAGCTTTCTGCTAGTTATAAGCCTTAAAAAATTACATTTCATAGACAAAAAAGACATCTAAAAATTCAAGATTTCTAACTCATAGATGCAGGAAAACAGGAAAAATAAATGTTTATCCTCATATTTGAAGGCTTACCTTTCTTGAAAAATGTTGCTGATGTAATTTCCAATAATAAGGTTTACTGGAAGCACTGTTAACCCAAGACATGCAAGAAAAATTGCCACGCTGCTGGTTGACCATATGAAGTAATATGCAGTGATGACACTTGATTCCGCAAGCAAAATCTCCATTGCATACTTGAGCATAAAATAAACAAATAGTTGAACCTAGCCAAAAAATATGATAATTCGAGTAAGAGACTGTTTATATAGTGCATATAAGAATTCCAAACAAATAAATAATGGAAGTGATTCCTTATTTTGCATACCTAGAAACAAAAAAAAAATGTAAGACATTTAATTGTCAGTCTATAATCAGTAAATCTTAAATATACAAAGAGAACAACACCTATACCTTTACAGATGGTCTAAGTAATTGATACGCCGACACAATTGAAGTGACAGGTTTTTGAATTTTCTCAGAATCTTCTTCATCATCATCAAGTTCTTGATCTTCATTTTCCTCTGGTTGGTTAGCTACAGAGTTCAAAAGCAATGGCCGGGTAGAACCATTTTCTACAGCACAGTTAATCAGTATCCCTAAAATATAAAAGTATTCATCAAAAACCATGCTATCAAAGAATTGACAGAACTTATTTGAATTTATGCGAATTGATAACTTAGAAACATGAATAAAAAAAGACGTGGGATAAACAATGTTCATCCAACCTAGACACTCATAGTCAAAGATCCAAGTTCCAAGAGTAAATCATGTCTTTGAAATGATGTAGGCAAAGCTATTTCTTATAAAATGGGTAATACTCTCAGGCATCAGGTTCAGCCAAGCTGGCTTTTGAGTAACCAACACAAAAGAATATATAGTCCGAGTCATATTAGCTCTATCGGGTTAGCTAACACTGATGCTGCCAGTTGTTATCACACCCTCCTATTTTTTTTCCTAACTAAAAGAAGATAATGGTAACACTGCAGCTGAATATAGCTCTTAACAGGGATGAAAGGAAGTGATTTATGACATTTAAGAATTACGATTCTGTGTAGATATGAATGAGGGTGTGGAGAACAATGCACTTACAGCAAGTTGATGCCTTGATGAATTTTAAAGAAAATAGATAATTTTATAAGAGACGACAAAATTCATGCTGAAACTGATAGAAAAAAACCCAATACTTGAAGCTCTAGGATATGAACTGAAACACAAAAAACACAAGGAATTGTCTAATCCAAAATGCAAAGGAAAAGTTATCAATCTCATTGACAAACCAGCATTTGCTTCCAGCGGTACCGGATTCTCTTTAGTCTCCTGTGGTGGCTCTCTAAAGGAAATCCACAACCACATTAAATAGAAAAGCCATGAAATTGCCATGACCCAACTGGGTAAAGTATCCTCATTGAATGTGAACTTGTAAATCTTAAAATTAGTTAGAAATATGCAAGCAAGAGCTGGACCACAGGCCATTCCAAGAGCATTGGCACTGAAAAAAACTACAGAAGCCTGCATTCGCAATTTAAGTGGTACACAATCACTGATATAATGCCTGTTAACGGCTCTTGCAGAACCTAACCTGAAATGTAATAACTTAGACTTGTCAATGTACAGTAAAACCAAAGAAGATATATTATTTTTGGAACAAGCAACATGTAATACATTTACACATGCATTTCTTTTGTGGTAATACTTCATAGTTACAATACGAAATATAAGAAGAACCACCAATATGCATATATACCTAATTTAGATTTTACTATAATTAAAATTTATAGCAACATCACTTCTTTTGTAACAGAAAGTCAGCCATGGAATGCCGTGGAACACTGCCTAAAAGAAAACAGGGGAAAAGGAAAGGACACTGAAATGTTAAAAAAAGTTCCATAAAAAAATTTCACCTAATTTTTAAAAATAAAATGCACGGACCTAAAATTGATCACTTAAAATTCTCCATTGAGGTTAAACTTCAAGTTGCTTATGTAATTATTAGAGGTCAATCACACACAAAGAAAAATACCCTACACTAATTTAAATTCTGACTGTTGAACTGATGCCCAAGATAACAGAAAAATATAAGAACAACGTCCACTTTAAAATGTTATGTTTTTGAAGACCTCTTGTAATCATACATTCTTTAGAATTCCATGCATTAAAAGAGCCCGCAATAATAGGCTTCTATCTATTCAGTATGATATGAAATAAAATTCAGAAAACAAACGAATCAAATGTAAATTTTAATGATCAAGTAAATGAGTCACTTACCCGCAAAATAGTCGACCAACCAGAAGAACTGCTATTGAATTAAGGTGATAAGCCAGTGCATATAAGGTGTTTCTGACAAGAAGAACAATGCTACTGAACACAAGTGGTTTCAAGTATGATCTATTTGACCATGCACTAAAATAAACTGAAGAGAACACCTGTGCAACAGCCATCGATCCAATTATCACACCACAATCAGTTGCTGCAGCTCCAAGGCTGAGGGAGTAGTTATCTGCTGCGGGGACAATAATATACGTATTTACCATATACAGAAATGTGTTTACCAAGTTCAAGAGAAGTGACATGAAATGATATCTCTGCTCAACATCATGGTCTTCAGAAGGATTGATAACTCCTCTTGCATAATAAAAGCATGCTTTCCCAAGAACTCAAGGAAATTTGTTGAGTGTGATAACCTGTTCACGGCTGCTTTAATAGAATCAACGACTGGATCCTGCAAATTTTTCATAAAGCACACTCTTCAACTTTATTAATACCACACACACCACATATACAGAGTACATTCTCAATCAATAGAAAGGTGACTGGCACTACCATTCCAAGTTGCAGTAATATGTTATGTTAGGCTGGTATATGTCTTACACTTCCTACTTGGTGTATCTTGTTAGAGTGAGAGAATCAACATTGCATATGACAATGGATGTGAGAGAAAACCAGATGAGAGAGAGCAGGGTGATCATATATTGATATGTAGCTCCCATGATGGTCTTGAAGTTCTGCAAGATTGCGAGACATTGCTCCAACAACAGCCCTGATACCCTACATATTCAATTACTATATTCATGTTTAATATAATTATATGCATATCATGTGTGAAAAAAGAGCAGCTAAGAAACATGCAAAAATTTTATGAAATAAACAAATAAAAGCCATTGAAAAATGATAGTACAAGAACTTTGATTTTGAGTTCAGCACGTTACCACATGCTTAAACACTTGTCGCAGCTTAGAATAAGGATGATTGGCACTGGTCTTCACATAGTAATCGGTGAATCTATAGCCAAAGCGCTTATCAAACTTCTTCAAAATCTTACGTAAACCAGTAGCATTCATCTCAACAAAAAAGAGGAGCCTTAAAAGATCCCTCCCAACTGCTCTATATGCTTCTTGTAGTTCAGAAATTCTTGATTCATCTTGGTGCTGTGAAAGGGCATCATGCTGCTCTCCAAGATCCGATAATCTGCTTGCCAGTTCTCCTTGTTGTTCCAGCAGAAACAAGACAATCTTTTCAATCTGAAGTTGCAAAAAGAAACAGTGGATATGACCTTTATTGGTTAATAATCCTCAAGTAAATGACTTTAACACTTGCAATATCCACAGATGCTCATAATTGGCATGTTAACAGCTGTAACAAATACAGCACCTTTTCTTTCAAATCAACTAGTAAATAAAAATCTCTCCCACTAAATGGGTCACTACAAAGTCTAGATATGTAACTTAACAGTGTATGTGTGTGGGCATGTATTTGATTTGTGTATAATAAAAATTAACTCCAATAGTCAAATGGAATGATATGGTTCAAAATGGAAAGTTTGAGAATAATTTATCATCAGGCAGTATAGTGCAAGACCAGCATTTCCTTTATGTACACTTGCACCTAAACAT
Source organism: Cedrela odorata (assembly GCA_035584115.1). Lineage (NCBI taxonomy): Eukaryota > Viridiplantae > Streptophyta > Magnoliopsida > Sapindales > Meliaceae > Cedrela > Cedrela odorata. Next base: position 25,070,941 of record JAXCLQ010000001.1, on the reverse strand, counting down.
AGTATTTTATGCCTCACTTCGCTCAAATCATGTCATTCTGAGTAATATTATTGTACATCAATGGTTACCACTTACCTGAGCATCAAGCATCCTTGAAAAGTCCTTGAATAAATGAAGGCGATTATATGATCCAAGTCGAATTTGTTGTGTGTATCGATTGACTTTCTTCTTCAATAACTTGTAATTAATATAATATCTGAAAGAAAAAAAAAATTACATTCAGAAAAACCTAATGAAAATTATCATTAAAAGCACAAATAGAAGGCACAATCTCACTATGGCAACAGTATTTCCTATTCAAAGTTACACTAGCGCATACCCTTGCCATTCTTGAATTTGTGATTGTTTCAACTTCTTCCCAACAGCAACCATCCTTCAGGAAAAAATATATATATTAATGCCCTAAAAACCACACAGCCAACGTTAGACTTCAATGCAAACAAAAATGTTGCATACAAACTTTAAGGTAATTAAAGAAACCTCGCAAAATTGTCAAACTAATAAACAAAACTACACAACCCATTTGATTCCAGATTCTGGGCAGTGATCAAAACCCGGATTTTCCCTACTTCTAACGTGCAGAACCCATAAAATAAAAGAAAACTGGCGCATAAAACACTAGGTATACTCAATAAAACAAACCCAGAAATGAAAAGATCTCGGACATCAAATAATCATCAGCAAAATCAACGTTGGAAGCCCTCTTGAACAACATGGTATTTAAACAAACAATTGATATGCAAAATAACAGAGCGCTCTTGAATCTTGAAAGGAGAGAAATCTGAGTGAGATGCTGCTGCTACGAGTGAATAAGGGCGTCATGAATATCGCGCATAATTTTGTGTTCTAGTTAATGAAATCAATTTACGAGCACCGCTTTATAGGGCACGTGATCTCTGGGACCCACTTACCTTGTATTGTTACAACCGAACCGAACCGACTGACCGCCTTAACCTCACCGTTAATTTGTACGTATTTTGACGGCCTACCGAAATCTTTGTAAGTGATTCTATTAATCTGAAATATTTACTTGCACTGATTCTGTTATTAACTTGTAAGATATTCTACCGTTGTTGTTTTAGATCTTCACATGAGAAGTAGATACTACTACTAGGAAAATGAACATGACTCCTCCTTCATCCTCCATGTTTTCCACAGAAACAGTGAGAAAGAGAAGCCTGGTTTGAAGAGTTGTACTTTATGACTAGGTGAATTTCTTAAAAAGCCTGGGCCAAACGTTTTCCCTACCAGTTCATGCATATATAATTTTTCTGATTCCTGTGGCCTCAATGCATGTAACTCTAAAAATTAACTGGATCCTCTTAAAGTTAGCCCTGCTGCAGGTTGCTATAGACTGGCAAATGATATAAATTGTCATGCACATGCAAATGGAAGAGTTGACTTGCAGTCCAAGAGCTTTATTATTTCAGCCGTGAACTGAAGAACTGAATCTTGAAAGAAAGAAAGGGGATATGGGGAGTTCTATTTTGCAGGGTCCATATACAAATATTAATGCAGAATTTCATGAGTAAAACAAAGAATTGTTAGCTACCATTACCTAGCTATCACCATAAACAACACGTGTCGATTATATGTTCATTCGGCTGTCTGGAATAATGAAAGGCCATCATCGAAAATTGCACTTTAAAGTTACTGTTATGCCCCTTTAACTTCTCAAAATTAATCTTGGAATTTGTTTGGACGTAAAGTATATATATTATATGAACATGATTGATCGTATATTCCTTAGTATCAACATAAAAAAAAATGTTTGCATTACCATAAAGTTGTTTGATAATGGCCGATACTACGTATGGAGGGTGGAACAATACAACGGAAAACAGCAGTTTCTGAACTGAAACATTTTTCGTATGATTGATTACCTAGGAGCGTATGTACGTAGAATTGCATGTCGGATTTTGCAGTTGCAGAATCTACTATTGCCTTAATTTGCTAGGGACAGAGAACATTACTTTACATGTAGACAATAACACAAGAATATCATAGAATATGACATTTGAGAGTTTGATATTATCCACATTTTAATGAAAATAAACCATCCGATGATCTCTCTTTTATCAGTTTTACAAGCATTTTTGTCATTCAATATTAAATCATCAATAGGCAACAGTCAGCAGTACCAAAAGATTCTGTGGCAAAAGGATCAATGCATGGGGAAGGTAATTAAAATATGTGGCCACAGTTACAAAATCCTGCTGTCGTTTTCTATTTTTGTGCACCATGACAAAGAATAACAGTCCGTAAGTGCAGGAAACAAACATCTAATCTTTTCTTTTCGAGCAAGACACATCAACTATTATTACATTTATAGTAAGGGTAATTGGTGCTTATAAAGTTACACAGCGAAAAGCATGCATTCTTAATAGAGGTTTCAGATTACCATATCAAACTCAAGATATGCGAAAGCGAAATTCCAACAAAAACCAACTAAACTAACTTTTAAATAAAAAAAAATGAATTAGGAAAATGGATTCAGGGGACAACAAGTTGATGCATTCTCTTGCATTTTATCGAACACAATTTTCATGTGAATCACATCAAGCTTATGCGTTACTGGTTCTTGTTCTGTCTGTTCCTCTTCCTCATATGGGTGGGTGATGTAGTAATAGTTTTGACCAATACGATGCGTTTCAATACGCTCATTATCTACAGAATGTGGGTTTGTGTAATCGTGGGGGTTTTGATACCCATTGGAAAGACTTTTCTTTGTGGGCCAAGGCACGTTAAGAAATAAGAGATGAGCAGCTGTGTGCAACTAATGGACCTTATCTACTTTCATGCAACCAACATTTTTCAAAACTATATGATCCCATCCATTATTATTATTTGCCATTTATGTGATAGGCTTCTATTGAGTGTTGATCACGTTCAATTAATTAAAAACATTAACATTTTGAGAAAATGAAGTTACCTCACCCGCTTTCTACGACAGTTTCAACTTCTAATTATGTGGAGGAATATGACGAGGAATGAATCTATTACTTTTTCTGTGAACTTTACATATCCATCGCCAACACTCGGACATGACGTATATTTATGTAACGGATATATTACTTTTTCTGTTTGTTTGATGAGAAAATAAAAAATAAAAATATGTAGAAAGAATCAAGCAAACTACCTCAGTAGTTTTCTGGGCTTAGAATTACGAGTAATCTGGATAACAAGACCAGGAAGGACATCATCAGGGTCATGAATATGACGGTGATGGTGTGTAGAGTTTCTTAAAGAGCTAAGCAATATAAGGGATGAGACACAATAACAAAGGAACAATAGAACGAAACTTCATCAGCTGCCATAGAACTCTATCGTTGAAAGCAAGCACGAGAGGTGGGAGTTTTAACAGTAGAGGTTTGAATTGGGAAAATGGCCACGATAGTTGGTGTTGCGTGCGCAAGTCGCCTTTCTCTTCTCTTTTTTAAAACTACCCGAAACAACACTTGTTTCTTTCTCAATTCATTTTCGTTTTCATCTTCAACTTCTATTAAGAAGAATAAGAAAGAATCTATCAAGTTTTAGGCATCAAATTTCATTGGATTGAGTGAATAAAAATAAAAATAAAAATAAAAAATCAATATTTATCTTCTTAAATAAAAATATTCAATATAAGAATGTATAGATATATTTTGGTTGATAAGCCATCAAATCCTCGAAATAATTTCTACATCTATGTACAATTTACAGAGTATCCAACCAAGTTGGCCAAAATCGCAGGGCAATTATTTTCAAATATTCATGACATCTCCTCACTTGGTTTTGCCAACAGCTTCCACACACTCAACATTCCAGTTCCATCACCGGTGAAAAACAGACCGTCAGGTCCTATCTGAATTGCGCTAACTTCCCTTTTTGAAAATATCCTGCCCCTCTCAATGAACCTGGCTCAAAAGAATACAATTTTGTTAAAACTGATAAAGAGACTCCAGCCAAATTGATAATTCTTACAAATTAAGGACAAAATACTCACGATGGCAGCTCATATAGGCGAATGGAATTATCATTACATGCGCAAATCAGAACTGGTTTACCATCTGTATCGTTCATCCCACAGAGAGCAAGCATGCCCTGCAACAAACAAAATATAACAATCAATAAAACAGTTCAAGACTGACCCCCTAAACCAACATTGTGGAAAAGCTATAACAAAGTACAAAAAAAGAAACTTTCAGCAGGTCTTTAACTAACTACAGGTGCTGAGTTTGTGAGCCAGAACATGTTACATGATATTCAGTCAACATCCTAGATTTTTATTATTAACCTCCTGAAACACTCGTATTATAATGACAACAATTTTAAGTCAGCATTGTAACATTACATTGTTTTATCAGCCAGATTCTTCATTTTGCCATTCAAACAAACATATGAGAATAAAAAAAAAAATTCAACAACATACATGATCTTCCTTGTGTGTATAGGCCACTTCCAATTTGCCTCCTTCAGTAGCAACCCAAACTTGTATTGTCTGGTCCAATGAACATGATAGCAAATACTGATCCCAACAAAGAAGAGACATCGGTGCATCAGTATGACCATTCAATGTCATGACAGGCTCCAAAGTGTCAAGGTCCCAAACCTGGTTGAGAGATAAGCGATAACAATGGAAGGGTTAGGTTGCTCACCCTTAAAAGAAGTTCAAATAAAATATCATATCACGAATTATAAATAAAAGGTGCAGAAATATAGACAAATCAAAACCAAAAGAATAGCACAATATAAATTATTCAGTGAGCCAACAGGATTGTCCAATTACATATGGTTTCAATTACCATGCTTGCACTACATAGGCCCCCAATAAATTAATTGCAATTTTATACAACATATACCATCATATGAAAAGACACGAAGAATATATCCCAAGGTATTCAAGACCACCTTGCAAAAACCATCCCTAACAGCACAAACGACAGAATAGAAGGTAAAATCTTCTGTAACACCAACTTACCCTTATCATATTGTCCATGGAACCAGAGTACAGCTTATTGGCTCCAACAGCCAAACATGTCACAGCACGGGTATGGCCTTTTAAAAATGCAGCCAGTTGAAAAGGATCCTTGGTTTCGGGATTGCCTTTCCAGACCAGAATGTCACCGTCCTGCAACATCCAACAAAGCAATTAATTATTTTTCAATGACCCAATGACCAAACAGATTATGCAGGAGAACACAGTAAAAATTTAAATTACAAACTGATACCCACTGCTGTGATTTTCAAAAAGTACCAGTTATGCCTATAGTTTTATAAAAATTTTGCAATTCCAAGGATAAGACACATCCAACTCTTAAGCAGCATCATAAATCCTGCTTGATATCATAATAATAATTTGAAAGAACAAAAGACAACATCAACTTAGTTGACCAAGAAATCCTAAGACTTCACAATTGCATATTAAATAACAAAAATAAAGGAAGAAGCTATATGGTTCCATACAATAATTAAACTAGCTCTAGTTACCTGTGCCCCAGCGAAAAGCATTTCATTAGCAACAACCATGCTGTAGACTTGCCCAACAGGTCCATTAAGGCTATGTTCAGCTGATGACTCAATGTTCCATGCCTACATAATCACCAAATGACCTTTTGAGTACAATAAAAACGATATGGATAAAAAATGTTATCGTAATGAAGAAAAATATACTAAGCTATATGCTAACCTTAACAACATTGGGCATGCCAGTAAATACCCATGGGCCCTCGCAAATCAAAGATCCAACCTCAGCACCAAGATTGATCACACTAGCACACTGACCAGTATGACAGTCCCAAAGCCGTGCTGTTCCATCTCTGCTGCCCGAATAAAGCTTGTCAGACCCTAAAGGAAGGGCAATTCCACTAACAGCCTGTCATTGAACATTATAGAAAGTCATCGATAAATGAAAATATGTACCACTTCAGAAAAGATCTGCAAGAGAAATATGAAAGTAAGAAAAAGAAAAACAATACCTAGTAACCACAAAAGGAAGTGGAAAACATCTAAGGCAAACAGAAGATAAAATAAACTTGGAGAAAACACATCCTCTAATCACAAGTATACCTTTTTGTGCCCACCAAGCTTTGCCAGCATTGTGAACCCATCCCCGCGAAACCATGAATGCAGAAACTGGCATTCATCACCTTTCACACAATTACCAGATATCCAGTGGTCACAAACCTTTTCTGTGGTCTTCTGAATAGTACTTTTATTTCCGGACTCATTACTTCCAGCAGAAGAAGCCAATGAATTCTTAGGACCATTATAACCGGGGTTCTTTCTAATCCGAACTTGGGTTCTATCTTCTGATCCACTGGAAACCCCCACATTCTTTGGACGATTATAGTTGGGGCTCTTCTTTGTCCGCTCTTCAGGTAACTGCTTTGTAACTTTGAGGTTTACATGCTGGGGTGGCGATTCCACATGCAGGAACCTACAGGGGTTCCGATTGCACCTTCCCTCTAAATGGTAAAAACATACAAGTTTGCTGGTGGGCCGACCTCCTCCTCCTCCTCCTGCTCGGCCAAGTGGATTAAAGAATGATCTTTCTCGTTTATCTGTGAATTTCCTAGATGCCTTAACGTCCATGCTATAAATAAAGATAGAGAGAGGAAATCAATGGACAGAGACACGTATAACCGTTCCTTCAAAGAATGTCCACAAATCATAAACCGTCCATTGGAGAAGATCCAAAATCAGAAAATCTATATCCATGATCTCCGGCACGCAGTTCTACCGACCAAGAACAAAGCACCGTCGATCTTGATCATTCGATCTTCGGATTCCAAGTAAAAAATACCAAAAATAAACGATTCTGCAGTACACCCTAAACAGAACCTAATAAGAATTCTAAAATATAATTCCAGAATGGGCAGCCACTAGAATCGGATTCATAAACATGACCGTGAGATAATCTTGTAATTCAATCTATTTATTATTCAATTCCCCGGTCCTTATCGGACCGCAAAATCCTCTGCAAAAAACACTAACCCTAAGAGAAAGAATGATAATAAAAGAACCCTAATACATGCCCAAGCATAAATGCAGTCGGATCTGATCATCATAATGATCCTCGTGATTAGCTTCTTGGGAGTCAAATAGTGGCAGACGATAAAGAACCCCTAGATAATAACAATACACCGATTGATAGAGAGATTGCATCAAACCTGAAATTCCAAACGCCGAGCTCTGATATTAAAGATTGTCGATTCACGAAGCAAATTGAGATCGTCGATCAAGAAAATATAGAGAATGATTGATGTAGAGAAGGCACTTTGTGGAGGGATGAACGTAAGTTAGGGTTTTTTTTTTCCTGGAAAAAAAATTAAATTGCTTTGTTTATGCTTTGGTCGGTCTTCGCGAGAATATATGAAGTTGCAATTCCGCGTTCTTTGCGGAAAATGATTTCGCTCGCGTTCGTTTGTTAATCGAATTATCCATTGGATGTATGCCATGTGGCGGCTATAACTTGGTGGGTAACTCACTCTATCCTACTGCTTTGTTCATTGTACTTGCATGGTAATCCTGTTGTAAGGGGACTTCAAATTAATAAAATTGGCATTTTGCCAACTCTGAAAATCTTCTTTTACGGCCCACGTATATGCAACAAGCAAGACGGCACTACTGAAGCGTTCATATCAGTGCAAAGATTGAATTCAATTTGATGCTTCTATATATTACTAGGCAGAAGACAGGAATGGGTTGGTCTGTATACTCCATACGTTGTGATTACTCGAGGCACGTAATTTTTCATCCTCCTTTGGAACTTCACCCATTGGAAGCTGGAAGCTTGACTTGGTAATCTAATTCCATTCATTTTCTACTTGAAAAAATACCCATTGGAAGCGCCTGAGCATCTCCAAGGCCGTGGCTGTAAACACAGTCAGGTAGTTATGGCGCAAATGAGCAGAGACTTTGTATGTCCATGTGTAGCGCAGGATCAGGTTACTTCCAATAATCCAGTAATAAATCTATCATTCCACCATACAAAATGATTAGGCATTAAACCGTCCAGCTGAAAGGATATACAATGAAGTTGAAAGTATCTAAATCTTACCCATTGCCGTCCATGTAACAGGTTGGAACAACATTTTGATTTGTTGAACTTGAAAATCCTAGAGAAACCACTGAAAAACAAGGTAAACACATGTTAATAATCATATCACGAGCATTGAGAATACACCACTGGTTTATTTGGATTGAGCTCGCTTAGGAAATCTGATATTAAAAACAAACCATATTTTGCAGCCTTCATTAAGAATATTAAAATATTATTCTAGATTAAACCCATAGCTATGCCTTAATACCTTTATAAATTTGGTATCCCTTGAGAAAGAAAAAGAAAATAAAACGTTATAAGGTAATTCGGATGGAATACCATTTTATGTTGAAACTGTATATAATTATCAATATGTGGTGTTTTCATGTAGAACAAGGTTAAAGTACAATGATTCTTTCCCTTTGTTATTTCTTATTCTTTTTCACCACATGTACAAAAAGGAATGAGTTTTGATTTGAAGGAATGGTGCATCGGTTTTCTTTACTCTATCTTATCATTTTTTTGTAACCAAAGAGAACGAATTGATCTCCTTTATATCATTTTTCCTTCCTCCCTCAGACCTACCAAAGAGTAAATGTCCTTGCAAAAGCTAGGCGCAGGAATTTCATTTAGGTGGCAAAAGAAAACTTAAGCATACCTCAGGTCCCAATCTCGAGTTACATTCCAACACTGGAGAGAAGCCAGAGTGGGCGATAAATGGATGTCCACCTATCAGAGAAGACATGATATTTAAGGGGCTGAAAGAAAAATCACTGGGACTGCCGTTGAACATTTTAAAGCTGAAAATCAAGAGGCAATAGTGTTAATGTAATATTATAGCTGTGAAGAAAAAATCAATACAAGCCACATTCATCTGTAACATCCAATTACCAAACAACAAATGTGCATGTCCTGATATGGATATGTATTAGCTTAGATACTGAAAAGCTAACTAAAATGGCAGTTAAGTATATATACATGGAGATTACTCCTCTGAAAATGTAGCAATTGCACTCTAATTTCACCAAAATGGAAATTGTAGGTAGGTAGGTAGTAATAAAGCACAGAGATAATAATTCACTGAGAGATATTACCACTTAATAAGAAGAGATATTACCATTAAAAAGGGTTGTCTTTTCCTTTGTATCCTTGTACTGACGAAGACATTGCAATAAAAGACAGAGATAAAGGAAAACAAGCACCAGTGGAATTGCTATTGAGTGACTACCACAAACTGAATCAGCTTCAAACTATGCAACGCAGAGTCCAGACAACTTTGCTGAGAAATAAAAGAGGGACGAAGAGGGAAAATAAAATTCGCACGACACTTTTAGTTTCTTGGACTTGAGCTTGTGTTGTGTGTACTCCAGTTCCGTTGCTGATTCTTCGCGCGTTGGGCGCGCCTGGATCTTGCCACGTCATCGTTAACGGAAATCTTGAACTCTAATGTTCTATAGTATCATTGCGACTTAAGCTACTTGGATTATCATGTTTGATTTGATAGATTTTTAACTATTGTTGTCTCAAATAAAACGACAGCGTTTACTAACTCTCTGTTTGGGTCAAGGACGTGATCGTTAACTCTTACTTCAAAACGCATTTTTAGCCCACTTTTAAACACTTAAACCGATCCCCTCCAAGGGCGGCAGTCAATGAGAATTTATCTCATGTTTCTCTCTACATACGCATACAAAAACTAAGTCACTTAGACGCTTGCCACGTCAATAAATAGTCATGTGATTTGATGCTGATTACAATCTTGCGAGACCAGTACGCATTATCAATGACGTGGAAAATCACTATTGGTTATTACTCAGCGTTAATAATGTGCTCAGGTAGCGTGAATCCTAAGCTCCAACGACCATATGTTTAGAGCTCAAACCCTTACCGCGGTCTAGGAAGAGTAAGCAATGGAAAGTTCGACAGAAGCAAGACTCCAACGGTTCCTTCAGTGGCTGCAGGTTAATTATTTCAAATTCGTGTTTGGTTTCCCAGAAACCTTGAGAAAGAAAGATAAGCAAGACGAGTTAGCTTTGATATTTGGATAGTTGTCTTTGGAAATGTAAGTTTAATTATTTTTTCTTTCTTGGCTATGAGTGAGATTTCAGGTCAATAAAGTTGAATTACGTGGTTGCGAAATCAAGTACAGCAATGAAACTAAAGGATTTGGGATATTTTCATCGAATGAAGTTTCTAATGGTAATTGTTACTTCAAACCATTTGTGCATAAGTATTTGAAATCGTTTCGAAATCGTTTCATACACACTTTCCAAATTCAATGCAATCGTCATTTTTCTTTTTCTTTCATTGGATAAAAACATTCGGTGGGTTTCATTTGATGAACATGAACTCTGGCTTAATTAGGGTTAACTTCTTACTGTTAGTGCAAACTGGAATAAGGCACCAAATATAGTGTGCTCTGTGAGATTTTTTACTCTTTTTTTTTTTAATTATTATTATTTTTTCTGAAAGGAAATGAATGGTATCTTCTTTTGATCAACATTGCAAATGTAACAGGGGTTCTACTAGTTGTTCCTTTAGATTTGGCTATAACACCAATGAGAGTTTTGCAAGACCCTCTTCTTGGACCAGAGTGCAGAGCAATGTTTGAAGAGGGAGAAGTAGATGATAGGTTCTTGATGATATTGTTCCTAACTGTGGAGCGTCTCCGTAACAACTCTTCATGGAAGCCGTATGTACAATTATACTTTGGTTGGGTTTTCAGTTAATATTTTCCATTTTTTTCAGTCATTGAGATTTAATTGAGCTGAAAGATTATACCAGGTACCTTGATATGCTTCCTACTACTTTTGGAAATCCTCTATGGTTTACGGATGATGAGCTTTTGGAGCTGAAGGGGACAGCCTTATATCGGGCAACTGAATTGCAGGTAAGAGCTCCTAATTGGATGACTAAATTTCCTATATGCAGCATTTAGTGGTTTGTAATAAGAAAGAATATGATTGTTTAAGAATTTCGAAACTTTTTCTAAACATAAAGGACAATTTGTATGATCGATCTCATGATGAAAAATTTAGCAAATAACTATGCAGATCAGAGTTATAATCCATGAGTTATCCTAATTAACATTTATTCTGTTGTTAATGCTTCCACCAAACTTTGGCCTTTACCTCTAAAATTGGTGATGATAATAAAAGTGGCACTTATTGCCCACAATTGGTTATATGGTTTGTGTTTAGCACATTTTTTTACTGTAAGCAAGACTATAATTTTAGCTGAGGTGATCTAGATATATCAATATCATCGATGGGAATACTGTGTATTACATGTGGATCATATAGGGTTCTCAAAAGCATGTTTATCTTACAGAAGCAGAAGTTATCATCTTTGTATGATAACAAAGTGAAGGATTTGGTGAAGAAACTTTTAATTCTGGGTGGGGAATCAGAAAGGTATTTTTTGTAGTTTTTTTTTTTTTTTTTTAATTTTCATTGTTAAATAGCATGAATCTATTTCTTTGTTTTCTCCAGTCCTTAATGGAGGAACGTGCAAGTATCTAAGCATATTCTTATAGTTTGTTGGATACTAAGTATTTGATTCACTTGTATAATTTTGTTGTATGTTATTAATATAAGTTTGAAATAATGCTCTCTTGATCAGTTTACTCAAAGAACTTCTATCTGTTGGGGACTCACAATAAAAATATCCTGGCCTGTGCACTTCACTTATCATCTTTATGTACCGTGAATGTGGAAATGTCGCCATTGTTACTTGTGATGTCTGACACACTTAGTTTTATGAATTTGTTATTAGTGTTGGCTATACAAAATGTTGCTGAGGTGAAATTGTTTGGAAATATTGATGGACATTGGGCAACGAGTTGTTTAGCTGTTGACTGTGAGAATGGTGTAATGATGAAGTCTCATTCCTGACTGATAAACCAGCTTTAATTTTTGATGACTTGCCTTATTATGTGCCTTTGCTGCTTTGGTTCCATGTGCTCAATAAGTGGAATATGAAATTTTATCATCTTAACATTTGATGACTGGCATTTGGTTGACAAGATGGTGTCGTATGCTGGACCAACTAATATGAGAGATTTCAATATGTTGTCTTGGTTTTGCTAGTATTAGTTAATTCAAGTACTTTTGGGTGGAATTTTGTTGGTTTTCTGTTCAATGTTTTTCAACTTCTACTATTGTTAGATCAGGCTTAATTTATTTATGTTTGTGACAGCCCAAGTGAATCACAATTTATGAAAACTTGACAGACATAACTTAGGCATCGTTTGGTATTGAGGTGTGGTGGCTTTAAACCACAGTTGCTGTGAGATAGGAGCACTAGATGCCAAATATTATTGCAAAAATGGGTGAGTTCCACTAAAAGTTGGTGTTACTAAATACATTTTATCTTTGCTTTCAAAGTTAAGTGAGTTCCACTAAAAGTTGGTGTTACTAAATACATTTTATCTTTGCTTTCAAAGTTAAGTGGAATCACTACAATATCAAACGTTAACCTTAAGGGTTTTGTCTAAAGCAGTTTATCTAGCTGCTGTGGCAGGAAGTTGATGTGCGATTTTTGATAAAATAAAATTCCAGCTGGGGACTTTCCCTTGGTTGCCTGGACCCTGGCCGTTGTGACTTGCATATTTCAAGCCTTATTTTGTTGGGATTTGCAAAATAGTGATCACAGTCAGATTTGTCAGTGACTCGGCTTTGATCCAACTTTCTTTTGCATCTTATTATTTTGTCTAGCCACTATTTTCTTGCGGTAGGTTACATCAGTCCTTGCTGTTTTATAATGATGAGAGACTTAAGAAGACGTAGTACCTAATGGTATTATTATATATGGCATCCTTTTATGGGAATTCACTACATGATCTGTCTCTTAGTGGCTTGTTTTTACAAAGATAATTGTCTGTAATTTTCCTTATTGAAAAGAAAGATGTTGTTGGTAACTATAGGTGCACTATGTGGGTGCATTTTGGGGTGGGAGGGTGGGGGAGTGTATAGAAGGGATGATTGGTTAATATATGTGGGTCATAAATTAGGTGTGCTTCCCTCTAAAGATGTACTCTTTCACTATGATTACTGGTTTTGAGTTCTACCATTACCATATGGAATTGGTAGATGTGGTCCATAGGTCCTCTTGAGTTTCCTCAAGTTTTGTGTATACATTATTCTTCATTCTTTAATCTGCACATAATATGTTGCACTTGTACACTACGTAAGTGGATGGTTGTATACTTTATAATTGCTGGCAGTTATGATCTCTGTAACCTGTAGAAGAGTTCTTAGATTGAAAATTGGGTCAATAGTCCTTTTTTTCTTCTTTATTGGAAAGCATTATTGAATATCTTGTGCACAAATTAGTGTAGCAAAATATTATTTTCACCTCATGATGCTATTTCTGCGATGATCCATATGATCTCTTGGACCCTTTGTCCAGCAAGATGGTCTTTGTTAGCTGTCTAGTGATGAAGTTGTGATTACTTATGTACTGATCTATGAATTCATCTTATTGCTCAGTACTAAATGAATATAATTGTTGTTGCTTTTTTTGCCAGTGAGGTCTCTTTTGAAGATTTCCTTTGGTACGCATATTCTTAATAAAGCTATTGTATAATTATTTTATCTGATAAACTCCTTGAGAAATACCCATTCACAATGCTTCAAATATTCTGGTGGCTAATGTTTCACAACTGTCATTCTGCCAGGGCAAATTCTGTATTTTGGACTCGTGCACTGAATGTTCCTCTTCCACGTTCCTTTGTTTTTCCACAAAATCAAGAAGATCAAGAGAACTGCAATTCAGTTAACAACAGTACTGATGTTTATGTTGATCGTACATCATGTGAAGAGTTTTTTAATGTACCCAATGACATCAGTGAGTTTATGGTTCTCACTCACTGTTTGTTTGAGAAATAATTCTTTAACTCCCTATCAGATTACAGTTGAATTTTCTGGAATCATGATATCACATGTTTCTTACTAAATAAAGATTATCTTTTGTTATATAAGAAAGCAAGGCTCAAAGGGTTGATAGCCAAGGGGTGACGTCTACTCTTACATCAATACAAGAAGAGACTCTCTGGGTAGAGGGTCTTGTCCCTGGCATTGACTTTTGCAACCATGGTATGACTGTTAAACAGATTATCCAATGTTATTAATGAATCTTTTATTCACTTTCAACCTCATACAAGAGAAGGGGTTTCTGTTTGTTATTCTCATAACTTTCTTGTAGTAGACATGAATTACCTTGTACTTTGAAATGCACTTGTAGTATGCAGCCATATATCAATCTCTCTGTTTTCTTGCTACAGCCTTGAATTTTTGTGTTCCTGACACTGAACTATAAGTTAAAGATTTTTACTTTATGAATTTGTTTCTATTTAACCAATATCTTAAACAAATCTTGTGAACTATGTCGAAGCTTGGCAGTTGGATGGATGTTACTTTTTGTAGGGATAGCAAAAAAGAAATTCCCCTAAAAGTATGTTCACGGTAGTGGCTAATTTTTATAAGATTACTGAAGAGTTCTCCAAAATAAAGCAAATTCTCTCTTTCTCTGTATTGCTCTTTTTTCTTTTTTCTTTTTTTGTGTGTCTAGTTACTTGCTCGAATTGTTGAGGTTGTACACACTATCTATGCGTATACAGGTGCATCTTAAAAGTATCCATTTAAAACATTCATCATTTTTAGCTTATTTTTAGAAAATTACTTGAGTTCCTCAATCAAAAATCTTTTTATTTTATATATATTTCTCCCAAACTCAGATACCTGTGACATTCGTTGCATGTAGATTGGAATTGGATAGTAGATATACATAAACATTAATGCTTAGAAACTTTCTAAATTCTTTGTATTTAAGAGCAGAACTGGATTCTAAAGGTTTTAAATTTTCTCTACTGACTTGGCTGTTTAGATATAAAGGCAGCGGCAACGTGGGAAGTTGATGGAACAGGATCAATCACTGGGGTTCCTTTCTCCATGTACCTTCTTTCTGGTAGTTACTCTTACTGATCAAGTTGGTTTGTACTTATATGTGTTAAGTTCAGATGCTGAATTCTTCTTGATAACTGCACTATCAAGTCACAAGTTATATGATTCTAACTGTGTCTCATTTCATCATGGCTATTTTGCTTTATTGTCCTTTTATTATTTAAGTAGCTGGGATTCTGACAGGTCATGACCCTAGTTTTTTTTTTTTTTTTTTTTTTTTTTCTAATTTGAAAGTTGAACGAAGTCCCTTTCAAGAAGAGAAAGAGATTTGCATTAGTTATGGCAACAAAGGGAATGAGGTATTTTCCCTTGTCATTCATAAGATGCTTTAGTCTGACACATAACCGACAGCTCTTTCTCTTGATGCTTGTACTTTTCTGTGTTAAACCTCTGCTGGCACACTATGCTTTAACTGCCTCTTGGCATCTTGGTCACTTTTAAGATGTTTCATCCTTTAGTATACTTTATAAGTAAGCCAAACAATCTACAATGTCAGCTTCTCTTTATAATCTGGAAACATCTGTATGATGTGCATCGATCACCTCTCTCAGTAATTTTTCTTTGTGATTAGTTTTTCTTAGAATGTATCTTTCTTTCAAAACAATTGAATGTGGCCTTGGCTGGATTGTTAAAAGTTGTCTGCAGAAACCGTTTTGTGTTTTCTCTATTGCACTTTTCTGATATTGGTGCATGTGCAACACAACCTTTACCCAACATTCTAAAAGATAGCATGTGCCTCGTGTTTTTGCAGGAATTATTATACCTTTATGGATTTGTCATTGACAATAATCCAGATGACTATCTGATGGTAATTTCATTTATTAGGATTGACTTTTTCTGTCAAGTTGTATGCCCATACATGATCGTGGGCTTTCAAGGGTTTGCTACTTAATAGATGAGTGATCCTTACAGGTCCATTATCCTGTGGAGGCAATTCAGAATGTTCCATTTTCCGATTCCAAAGCACTGCTTCTTGAAGCACAGGTCAGATGTCTATGAGCTCTTAATATTTGGTCTTTTCTCTAGTCAGTGAGAGATGTATCGTTTTGGATACATTTAAAGTATGTTTATGCATCAGTGGAAATTATTTTCCTACAAGTTTTTTTCTTCAAATTTGCTTCAATGATAAATGCTAGTTTACAGAAAGCTGAAATGCGGTATCTATTGCCAAAATCTTTGCTGGAACATGGATTTTTTGCAACTGGCTCCCCAAAAGTTGAAGGCATTAACAAGGGCAAAGTTGACCGTATCTGCAATTTTAGTTGGAGTGGTCAGCGTAGGACGCCCTCTTATTTAAATAAGCTGGTTTTTCCTGAGATTTTTTTAACTGCATTAAGGACCATTGCCATGCGGGAAGATGAGCATTCTAAGGTTTCTTCATTGCTCAAAGAGGTACAGCTTCGCTGTTGCATCTTTTCTTTAAATTTTTTGGTTTTCCTGTTGTTTTTCCTACTGAATGCGCAAGCCATTTTATTATGTATTAGAATAAATAAGTCTGCAACTACAGTGTCCTCCTATAATGTTTCCATTCAAGCAGCTTTAACATCATCTTAAACCAATGATGGCATTGAAATTTATAATCAGAAGCATGTATAATTTGTTTGGTTATGATGGGCAAAATGCTTGTTAGTTTTCAATGGTGATAGCTTTTCAAGCATGGGATTTTTGCATACTGGTATTAATGTAATTGCATTATTATATAAGGCGTGTGCGATGACAGGCAACAATCAAACATACATGCTAATTTTCCTTTCTCTAGTGATTGGTTCATTTTGTTAAGACAGGAGGTGAAATGCATTCCTTTATGGAGAATTTTTAGTTGGCACAAATGTCTGTATGTTTGAATCATTTACTTTCTTTTTCCCTGATTGGGATCCATCATTGTTTTGAAAGCTTATTGGCTCTGGAGAGAGGCAACCATCTGATATGGAAGTTAGAACAGCGGTATGGGAGGCTTGTGGGGATTCTGGAGCTTTGCAGTTGCTTGTTGATCTTCTTCATATGAAGTAATCTCTGGAAACCTTTTGATTTACTTATGGTTGGACTGTCTGTGTGGTGAATTAGGAGGTACTAAATTAAGAAATATGCATGCTTTAATCCATGTAATCAATTCCTTTTCTTACAGTTTCCTCTGCCTTGCTGGCTCTTTTAGGGGTCTGTGTTGTATCGAGGGAAACTGGAGTTGAGGCAAAAAGGAAATCTAAAAACAAAAAGAAAAAAAGGAAAGAGGTGAGGGGAACTAGCAGAGAGAGAAGACAGTTGGATCTTTTAGAACCTTTAGGTAGTTCTGAAAATTATGAGATAGTGTTTGGTTTCAAGCAATTGTGAAAATTATGAGATTGGAGTTTTTGATTTCAAGTTTGGTTTAAGGGTTTGAGCTGTATGCAAATGTAAAATATTTGGCAAAATTGGTAAAGTCAGTGAAAATTGGTGAGCAATTCAAACTCTTTCTCGCCCTAGTGGACTTGGTTTTTATTAGTTTTCCACTCTATGTTGTATTTATTACTTTTGCTAGGCTTATATTACACTTTTATTGCCAAATCAAAATCATTAAGCCCATTGGTTTTATTCAAAAATAGATTGTAGGGGAAAAGAAGGATGCTTAGACTTCTTATATTTGTTTATTGAGCAATACCTTGCTAGTTTAAGTTTCGGTCCACCAACAACCTCGGCATGAGTCATCTTGGTTAATTTAATTGCTCAGGTTAGTGGGTGGAGATTAAGTCAGTCAATGGCCTACAAACAAACAATTTTTGCACACCTTGTTAGTCCAGTGTCTCTGATATCTTACTCACCTTGAACTCTGGATGCAAGGTTGATGGATCTAGAAGAGAGTTCTGGAACTGAGGACTGTGATTCTGAACTGCTCACTCAGTCTTGCATTGCTGAAAGCCTGGGACACCATGCAAGTTGCAATAACGATTCAAGGTAACAACTTCTACCCTGATGATTGTGTTCTTAATCTGAATTAAGGTATTTTGATAGAGGGAAAGTAATTTTTGGCTGGCTTATAGGGTTCTTTCAAGAATTAAGTGATCTATTTTCTTTTTGCTAAGTGTGTGGAATCAATTGAAATTTGGAAATACAATCAATAGATTCATTTGAATGCTGTGCGTGGTAACATGAAACATTGCTGCAAAATAACAAAATGCTATTTCTTTGATTAACAAATATGATCAAAAGTTAATGGGCATTTACACAATTTTTTTTTGTTCGGACACTTCATAATCCTTTTGCCAGTTTTTCCATATTGAATGGGCATATCTTCTTAGGTCTCTAGTATCCGTTGTTCTATATCGTTCATCTTTTTTCAATACTTTGGAATACTGTCCTCCCTATGTTGTCCATAATTATTAAAAGTTATTATTATCTTAGACTTTGTTTGGTATTATGGTAACTCTACTATGCTTTGAAAGGAAAGTTAAGGAAGTGTTTGGTAACACCAACTTTTAGTGGGACACAGTGATTTTTGCTCTAATATGTGACATCCAGTGCTTCCATCTCATCTAGCTTGACTTAATAGCCACCACACGTCAATATCAAATGAAACATTGATCTTATTAGTCAAAAAGGTTTGTTACCTGAAGTCTGTCTTCAGAATGACAAAAATGTACTCCAAAATTCCTTTCTTTTTAAAGTAAATGTTGGCCATCTTATCATCTCCATTGCTGCAGGGAAGTGACAAATGGCTTGGCCAAACACAAGCTGAGTAGAAAGAGGTGGTCGAGTATAGTATATCGACGAGGACAAAAGGAGCTTACACGTTTGTTCTTGAAGGAAGCAGAGCATGCCCTGCAGTTAGCTCTAAGTGAAGGAAACTAAGTTTTGATTGATTCTGCTGATATTCCACTTGCGAGTTTTGTGGCCAAAGATGCACTGATGCAATGTAATTACACTTCCGCTGACCTCCTTTTTCTCTAAATATATGATTTTCTTGATTGAATTTTTGCAGTGTTGACGAATAAAGACTTCGGACATGCCATTTCCAGAATCTAATGAATAGCTGAACCCTAAGCTGGTTCCTTTTCCTTTCATCTGCATCTCCATATATTCATGGTAGCAGATGAGTAAAAGTTTTGAAATCAAATTTGGATTTTTGTGATAGCCTGTTCAGGGTGCATTTCTAGCTATTGACTTAACCAAGCAAGCACATAAAAATGCTCTGTTATTAATAGCACTACAACCATCATCAGTCAAATCTGAAAAACAAACAGGGATTGAAGAATAAAAAATTCTATCCCCCCGCTGGACTTGCTTTAGCCTCATGTTTCACATTATCCATCTCTCCTTCAATAAGAGAAGCTGTTTGTAAATGCTGGGATTGCAGCCTCGAAGAAGTCATGTGAAGTGCCACATTTGTTGGAGAATTTGTGCTTCAGCAGCTGGTCTCTTAGCCGGGTCTTGTGCCAAACATATTTTGACCATATTCCAGAATTGTTTGGATTGCTCACGAGTCTCATTGTGTTCGTAATCAATATTAATAACATTCCAAATGGTTAATTTAGACCGTTTTATCATTATCTTAATCATGCTGTCCAATACTTGCCTATTAGAGACTGGAAGTCCACTGCAGACGATGATGTTGAAATCCAATCCCGAGTTTCGTGGTAGTAAATATTATGTTCATAAATAGATCCTGCGAATGCAAGCAGGATTTGAAGATAAGTCCAGCAGTGATATTTTTATGACACACTTGCTCCCCATGGAGATAAGACTTCACCTGCCAACCTTGAGCGTTCTTCAGTTTGGTTTATATCAATCACCTTCAAAGTCACGAAAACAGGAACCCAGAAGTCTTCTTCGGTGAATTCAGGATAAGGATCAGTCATTGCTTGGTAGACGGTGGCACCGGAGGCAGTGCCAATCTCGTAAAGAATCATATAATCATTTTCTGCGGTGATGATATGTATCGATGCAGGTTCGTTCGTTAGCTTGTTGGGCCATGGAAAACTAGCAAGGACGTTGTCTTTTGAAGGAAGTGGAGAGAGTTTGCTGTCACCAATTTTTTGCTGATGATAAGCCAAGGCAGTGTTTTGTACGTACGTTTAACTGAAGCACGGGGATTTCTAGTGAGGTGCGTCCCCAAATCTTTACTCATTTCATGGGCTTTTGCTGTCACCAATTTTTTCTTTTTATTCCTTACTTCAGATTATATGTATAGGCAATTGGAAGAAGTTTCATCCATGAAGCAGAAAATTCAAATATAAAATACTTCTAAGCATATATATAAATATATATATATATATATATTCAAATCCCATTTGAATTACAATTGATTTTTGTTCAATCCCAACCCGTTGTCCCCAAAAAACGAAATTTAAAATCATTACTATTAGTTATTTCTTCTGTTTTTCAATTCGCTTTAACTATGCTGGTGAAACAAGAACAAAGAACGAAATTGCACATCAGAAAATATCTTGAATTTAGACCAGTGCTCTTATTTCTTCATCTTCTACTTGATGTTCACTAGAAGATGGTTTTCCAATCTTGGGTTTAGTAGCAACTCTCTTATTGGGTTTGTTATCTGCAGGTAATAGTTTCAATGCAATCCCCATGGCTATGAGCAAAAGTCCAGTCCCATGCTGTTCAGTTAAAGGCTTTGTGAATATCAAGTATGATAGCAGTAATGTTGCTGCCTTTCTTGCTGTTGTCACCTGTGATTAAATTCAATTCAAAAAACTATCAAATGTATATTCAAACTCCGGTGTGCCATAGCCTGTGATGGTGTATCGATAACAGTCAATATGCACGATATTTAGAGTTCCTGAATTTATATGAAGTCAATCCATGTCATTGACATAATGAAATCAGGAAAAAGCTTGTTTGAGGGTGTACGTACCATGGCTGTAGTAGCAGCACCAAACAGGGCAATGAGAGAAAGGACTGAAACTTGGCCGATAAACGTTGCCATGGCCTCAAACACCAACACACCGTACACGTATAGATTCTGGAAGAAAAAAAAAAGAATAAGATTTCTTACAAAGTGTCTACCATGTAAAGAGACAACTAAAGAAAGAATTTTCAATTTTTACCTGAGAACATGAATTCCATGCTTTGAATAACTCCCCTGTCAAAAGCATGGGAGGAATCAGCATAGGCAAACCGACTACTGTTGAACAAAACAGCATTTCCATCTGCATATAGAGACAACACAATGTATTAAATTAATGTGGAGTCGCATTCCTTCCGTGAACATACCTTTTCTTGACACTCAAGCATCTGCATATAGACACAGAAAGATTGCACATGCAAGTCACCTGGGTGGTTTCAGGATTCATGGCAAAGATTGCTTCTTGCAAATTTCCAAGAAAAGAATCCATAATTAGAGCACCGGAAATCATGACAACACCAGTCATGCTGAAATTTGGGGAAGTTTGTGCATCTGCTAAGGTAAAAAGAATCAATCCCACAATTAAAAGTAGTGCAGATGCATATTCATAAGGGGGGTACTTTCGTCGCAGCCCGGGTATGAAGGCACCCATGACCATCACTGGCAAAACCTGAAAAAACAAAATCATAGAAACATGGAGAAATATAATATTAAAAGACCAAGTAATTTTCTTGGCTTAAATTGTTGATTCCAAATATCGATGCAGGTGATTGATCATTGTGAAGGTTCAGTTAAAAACGGATCTCCTTTGCTTGTTTCAGATATTCCCAAGCAAAGCATGAATTAGCTCCCAGCCATTAACACGAATTTTTTAGAAATTAAGAAACTCAATTTGAATCTCAAACAGGATATTGATGGATATTGAATTTAAGTAAATTTCATGACATTTGACCCAATAAGTAAAGAAAATGGAATTTACTAATTACCTTGGTGGATTTAAACATGAGCTGCGCAGGATAGTTAAGTAAAGCCAAAGAGCCTTTGGTAAGTCCATGAGAACCCATTAAAACTGCAGAGAGCTTTACATAAGTCTTCCATGGATTCACCATTTGCTTAGTGGTGAAGCCTTGAAGATAAATGAGGACAAGATAGACAAATCCTTGAACAAATGTGAAGTACCAACCATAGCTGGAAAAGTAAAAGCCATTCATTAATGCATCATTTACAAACCAAACTCATTGAAATTCCAGAGCAGACACATGAAAAAGATGGGAAATTCATTGAAAGATTGCCAAATAAAACAGTAACATCTGAAAATTATACCTGAATTGGAGCCTGTTGTATACATATTCCTGCAAATTGTGTAGTAATTAAGTTACAGAATAGGAATCGAATAATACTTAGAAAAACATCTCAGAGAATAAAAGGAAACGAATAACCATAATTTAATGGCAAAACATCCGCCATTATCAAACTATTACTCATAATTTTTTTCCTGCAAATGGAAGTCCAAATTCCAGTTTGTTTCCTCCGAACTCAAACTTTCCCAGACACCAAACAGAATCTGTAACACAAAATAAATACCTCGCAGATGCCATTGACGATATAACCAAAGAAAAACCCAGAAGAGCAAATGAGGAACTGTTGCCATACGGGTCTATCAGTGAGCGAAATCCCAAACAGAGACCGAGCTTGCTCTTCGTTCTTACTCATTTTGTGTTTTCTCTCGTATGAAAACTCGGTACTCTACTCAAGTTCTGGGCAAACGAATAAGGCTTGGAAAAATGAAAACTTTGAAAATGGAGCTTGATCAACAAATGCAGTTAAGAATATCAACTTGATTTCCTGTACATTTGCAAATTGCATGTTGACTTACTAAACACAGAGAAATAAATATTTATCAAAATACGATCATCGGTTTGGTTACGTTAACAACGCATAAAATCTATAGAGTTTAGGCTGAGCACAGTCTCCTCTGGCACTGGCAGAGATTTTCTATGCAAGTATTCTCGGAAAATTTCATTTTGGAAAAAGAAAGAATAATTAAAAAGAGATTTTCAATGCACTTATTCTGGTAAATGGTAGTTAGTTGTAAATGTGGTCAAGTACACGTTGTCCTTCGCTTGTGTACTTCTTCAAATCAAAGAATCGGGTTCCATTAAATGAAGTGAAGTACGTGCATATAAATCAAATAGGAAGCTACTGCCTTGTTCTATGGATATGTTCCAAACACTAACTAAATTATCAGGAATAAACTTTTTGCGAACTCCGGTTGGTGAGATGAAAGATTGAATAAATGCGGTTTTGACTACAAGATATTGGTTCAAAAATTAGCATTTCAACTAAATATTAAATTTGACTTTCTTGATTAGCATCTTAATCACGTAATCAACTTTCTTGCCACCAAAGAGAAGGTCTCGTGCATTTCCGCCGTGGGCTCTTGTTTTAGACTTTGCCCAATGCAGGGGACTTGCTTGATTTGGGATTTGGCGTGCATAAGCATGAGAATGGGCACGGATTGAACAAGGATGCCCAAATATACTATAGTGGAGGTCCGTATTGTCTTAAAGCCCATGATGTGGAAATAATAAATAGACAAGAGTTACTTTATTTTTCCTTCTACAAAATCGTACATCGTGGATTGTCTAGGGGCTACGGCTAGCAAAATAAGTACAAGCTTTGCGCCTATGACTATTTAATTACCTCCATTTCCAAAAAGCATATCTGTTCACTGTGGGCTGTGGCTACTCAGAATTGTAATTCATAAGTTTAAGGGTACGAGTTGTGGCCCAAGGCACTCAGCCTGAGTACTGTCTCGTTGAATTAGCCTATTGCTCAGAAGAGATCAGCCAATAGCTCATCTACCAAAAGGTTCAACAACACACTCCCAATTTGCAAACCTACTACCTGTTGCTCACCCTCAAACTCGCTCCAACTTTCTTTCCAATCCATATCTCTAACACATGCTTCCCTATCAATTAATGTTACCCTTTGTTCTCCCTTGATCCATGTTATTGCTCGCTTCATTAGTATCTCGCCGTCAATATCAACAATTTTACTTTGATTTCTATTCGTAGACAATTCATCTGCAAAGAAGTCCAATAATAATTGTTCCACTACAACACTGTCTTTATAACTCCACATTGGACTAGTTGCCTTGACATGATTCAGAAACAGTCTTGCCTTTTCTTCAACTTCATTCATTTCTTCATCTTCTCCTTCCTCTTCCTCTTCCTCTTCCTCTTCCTCTTCTTCTTCTTCTTCTTCTTCTTCGTCGTCGTCGTCGTCTCCATAACCGTCGTCACTCTCTTCCATTGACATCCATTTGTCTAACTTGATAGGGTCTATTTTGGCTAGACTTTCAAAACGTTGGATTTTGTGCATAAGCTTTGGGTTTGTTTCTGTTGCAAAAACATCATATCATATGCTTGTTAGTTAGCACGATATGTAAAATCATCATAAGCAACAACTTGAAAACTGAGAAAATGTAACAAAGGGAATGACAGAACATACTCTCCGTATTGGCAAGGGTTTGATCGAAAGACAAGGGTGAATCTTCATCTCCATCTTCTTCTTCAAGTTCGAAATCAAGCACTGAAACTGGACTGCGCTGTTCTTTCTCCTCACATGCCAACTCCTGTTAATGTATTACACATCAGTCAAATTCAGAACAACTTGTCCACTTGAATATTTAAATCTAATTTTCGTAAATTTAAAATAAGTTCAGTTAATTTCATGTGTTTAATTCATTAATCTCGTATGATTTCCACGTAGCTTCCCTTTTGTTTCATGGGATTACCCAACTAGTTCTGTCACTAATCAAACAAAGCAGCTGCAATTAAACTAGTTAACCGCGTTCCCGTACGGTCAGACAAAGTCAACCAAATCTCACTAGCAGACAATACCATCATATTAACTAAATCATCCAAGGATCCTCACCAGCAGACACAAGATATATTTATAGATTTGTGCACAGTAAACAATTCCTCACCTTGGGTTCCACCGCAGTGTTAACCACTGCCTCTGTTGTCGCTTTCGTAGAATCCCTGCCGACACATGGTAAATACTTTTCACCCAATTCGACGCTGTGTTCAGCGTATCCCTCAGAGTTACTGCCCCATGACGGTAAATATTCCGAAGTAAAGTCGCTATCGCACCAACTGGAGCCATTGCTACTACATGGAGTACTGTTGGTAGACCTCGTTGTTGTCGTAGTTGTAGTGCAGTGGTAATCAGGCGAGAAAGCAAGATCCGATGGTTGAGGTTTCTCCTCAATCAAGTCGCGGAATGATTTCCAGCGTATGATATCTTTGATTCTGACTGTTACTTCGATAACACTTTCTTTGTTTTCCCTCTTGTTACTATTC
This sequence comes from Cedrela odorata, assembly GCA_035584115.1. Classification (NCBI taxonomy): domain Eukaryota; kingdom Viridiplantae; phylum Streptophyta; class Magnoliopsida; order Sapindales; family Meliaceae; genus Cedrela; species Cedrela odorata. Next base: position 25,045,759 of record JAXCLQ010000001.1, on the reverse strand, counting down.
TTTATTGACAGCTTACGCGAAAGGCCTCGTGGTAAAATTGAAGGGGACTTAACCAAGTTGAATTGGATGCTCTTGACGGTGTTAATGATGGCCTGAAACGTAGAGATTGTTGTTGAGGCCGCTGCTTTTGATCGGCTTCTTAGTAATCTTTTTGTATTGCTTGAATATGATGATGCATTGTTGGCCATATTGAGATCGTTTTGAATAAGATTTCGTAAACTCGGAAATGATTTGAATCCACTTGAAGAACATGAATTCGAATCATCTACGAGGAAATCTTTAAGCATTCGAGGTCTACGCTCGATTGAAAGATGCTTTCTTTGCTTCGAGTTTGTATTAGAAGTCCTTGAAGATGACATGATCTTGCGGAAAACAAGAGCTCTCTATACAAACAGAAAGAAGAGAAATAGAGTCGTTCGGAAAGCAGCAGTGAAGTGGGAAGTTGGGAAGTAAGTAGTGAGAGGAAGGGCTTAAATTTAAAGGGAGCAGAAGGAAAAAGAGAAATAGAGAGGTAGCTTCTGGGTGGAGATCTCCAGGTAAGAAGCTCGTGCAAGCGAAGGGATTAATATAAACAATGGTTGCAGTAAAAAGTAGGAAAATGACGAAGTGAAGTAGAAGCGTGGGTGCTTCTATTTTTTGGGTTTTTAAAATATACAGGGAACATATAAGACGTGATTAGCAGTCCATAAAAGAGATCCTCTTGTCCATTAATTAATTATGTGGTCTTTTAGACTTGGAAGTCGAAAGTATGCCGTTTAAGGGAGAGTAGTGTGTGCACTACTGTTTCTGAAGCCGCCCAACTGTCAACAAATGTGCATGCTTCGTTCATGGAGCCATTGGAGCGTACCAGAAAGAATGATCTCGTGATCTGTATCATCATAACATTTAATTTGCTCTTTGAAATTTGAAAGATCTTATCACTTTTTGGCCCTGTGGGGTCTCAAATTGACAGTGAAGTATGAAGAGTAAACCTGTGGTCCTTGTTTGATTTGAATATGGCGGTGCATGTAATGTCAATTATCATATCTGTATGAATTCATTCGCAGAATCACAGTGTTATGCAAGTTTTCATTTGCCGTAATTTCCAGACGCTCTGATCATTTATTACATCGGTTTCTAAACTATTCGGTATAGAACTTTCAATGATTTTAACTGGAGAATGTTCGACGTCGTTTTCCTGATCATCATCTATCTTCTACAGTTCTACTTCTACTCCATTGTACGTTTAAGAGAAAAAAAAAAGGCCTTAACTTTCCTCTGGCTTATTACGGGATGAGGATCTCTAATTTGATATTGGGGTAGGCGTCTGTCGACGCAAAGCATGCCGTGTTTCTGAAGGCCATAGAGGGCAAGATTAGAAGGTCGTCCCGAAGTTGTAAGCCAGGTCATAAAAGGTATACACATGGCCATATGATATCTAAGTTCATCGATATGTGGAGCCTAGTGCATGCATGCGAGTTTCTGTTCTCGTGTCGGCTTCTCCCCTTCCCCTTCCCTCACGGTCAGGTCACGGTCACGGTCATACATTTTTATTAAGGCTAGCTGGTGCCTATGAACAAGGAAATCAAAATATTTTATTAATTAAATGGCACTGTAAATTAATTAATGTTTTAATTTTTGATTTTGTCCTAGTCGACGTTCATATATTATATTATATAATAAGATGAATTCCCTTGGGCGTAACACTAGTGACCAAATTTTTTAGTGCATTAATGTAATTTTGAATACAGGGGTAATAAAGGAATTTTACCTTTTTGTAAGGACGGTGACATGAGTAACTTGAAAGCTCCGCCTCGCGTACTAGTATATAATGCCCTCTCCACGTGCTACCCGCCCAAATTCAATCGTCTCCAAATTGTCACAACGGTCACAAATCCAGTGAGATCACGGTATCAAGTCTACGCCGCTTGCTGGCTTACAGCCCTTTCTCGACGTTCTTTCTTGAAAAATATGTAACCTCTCTTCTCGATTTGAATTCCTTTTTCTGGAACGCGATGGGGGTTGGGGGGAAATTCTGGGAATTGTTAAAACCCTACGCCCGATCCGAAGGTTTCGATTTCTTGAGAGACAAACGGGTTGCAGTGGACCTATCGTTCTGGATTGTTCAACACGAGACAGCAATCAAGAACCATGCTCGCAAACCCCATCTCAGGCTCACCTTCTTTCGTACAATCAACCTCTTCGTCAAGGTCTTTTAGACTCTTCTCCCAATATTTTTTTTCTCTAATTTCAGTTTTAATTTTCTTTTAATAAAACTTTATTAGGGTTCTTTTCTTCATTTACTGTTTATCTCTAATTTCAGTTGCAAAAAAAAAAAAAAAAGGAAATCGGTAACGTTGAACTTGATTCTCAACGTTCGTGGTGTGTTAGGGTTTAAGAAGACAAAATGAAAGTTTGACTAATTGGACTGTTTGGGTTGATTTGAAGATATTTTTGGAGACTGTTTCATCCCTTTCTTTCTGTTTTGGTTGTTTAGAATAGAGAAGAATAAGTAATGTGAACTTAATCTTGGGTCTTCAATTGTTCCTTTCTCTCTTCCGGACAAAGTGTTAGATGGTGTTTTTTTATGGTGGAACTCTATTTGTAATTAGACCAATAATCTGGATTTACGGTATGAAAGTGAAACGTTGTTGGTAATTTTGCAGTTTGGTGCATTTCCAATCTTTGTTGTTGATGGAACTCCTTCACCACTGAAATCTCAGGCAAGGATAGCACGGTTTTTCCGTTCTAGCATTGATTCTTCAAGTTTGCCTGTACCTGAAGAAGGCATCTCCGTGGAGAGGAACCAGATATTTTTGAAATGTGTTGAAGAGTGTGTGGTTGGTTGATTCCTTTTTCCATGATTTCTGCTATCAACTTGTTGTCGGTCAAATTATTGTTTTGATGTTATTATGGTTTTTCTGTTAACTTCGCTTCTGGCTGCTGAAAAATCTGAAGTTAGTTTGTGAATTGGAATTATATTGTATATGCTAAATACCTACAAACAAGAATTGTGTTATATGTGACAATGTTGAAAAGAAGTTTTACACATTTTCTCCAAATAATTATTGGACATCTTCTCTTTTATCAAAATCCAGAAATTACATCATTTAAGATTCAGCATTCGTGCTTTTCCTACATTTTCTTGCTAACTAAATGGAGCAAAAAGGTCCTTTTAACTTTTCCTTTTAGTGTGTCTACTTGTCAACATGAAAAAAGGTATTCAGTTGTATGTTTTTGCCATCAGAGTGAGGTCAGGATAGTTGAAATGAAGAAAAGATAACTGAAGAAGTCAATCCGTTAATGGTTCAACTTTTTGCTGAACTTGCATTCTAATCCAGGTTTGACTTTGATGAGGAAGTCACAGAATGTTTAAGTAATTGTGATTTAATCTTTGTGTCACTTAATTTATCTTTCTGTGTGACAGGCCTTTTCAAATTATATACACTAGGTTCTTCTATAACCTATGGAAGAAATCCATGTTATTTATTTATTTCTGATAGTTGCTTCTTTGCAACATTATCTGATTGGTTGGTTTTTCTTTTGTATGCAAATTAAATAATGATGTTTTCTAGGAACTGCTTGAACTGTTTGGGATGCCTGTTTTCAAAGCAAAAGGAGAGGCTGAAGCACTGTGCGCCCAATTAAATAGTGAAGGTTATGTAGATGCATGCATCACAGCTGATAGTGATGCGTTCCTCTTTGGGGCTAAATGTGTTATAAAATGCATCAGGCCCAATTCAAAAGTAAGTTTGTACCAGGTTTATTTGCCTACACGAATAATTATTTATTCATTTTGTTTTGATGTGCTCACTATATTTATGAACTTAATAATGTCGCAATTAGATGAATTTAGCAATTGTTGGTGCACAAAGGTCTAGGTGTTCGCATTGATAATCTTATATTTTTGTATTCTCTCTGAAACTTTTCAATGACATTTTTTAGACTGAACAAATGGTGGGATAACTATTATCTATGTGATATTTGCATAGATGCAGATTTGAAGTTATTAATACACTCCTATTTGCTCTCTTACGATGTTATGTTATATACTTGCTTAAAGTCGTCATTTTTACTGTGGCATCTCTTTAATTAATCGTTCATATTTGTAGCTCCAAAACCCTTCTAGTTTAAGTATGTTGTGTATCCCTTTTACTATGTATGATCTGCAGCACAATTTTCTATTACTATTAATGCAGTGTTGGCATCCAAATAAAAAGATCAGAACGTATACAGGCTTATTGTTGGACATATGGAAATGCTGTTATCTGCATTTTGATTCATTCTTCTCGACAAAATCACACATGCACCACGAAGGTCGAATTGAGAGAATTGTGATTGAGTTAATAATTATTTTTAATATCTTATTTTCTACGTGTGTGTTTGTCTAAAGTTTATAATTAACTATCTGCATTAGATTTTTCATCTTAATTGGACATGTGAATGGGGAAGATGTGGCGGAGATTTCTTAGTAGAAGATTCTGGCAAAAAATAAAAGATGTGGAGAGTAGTCAGTAATAGCTGGTATAATGAAGATTATAACAGACATAGGTCTGGGAAATGTGAAAATTGTTGAATTCTTGTCAGGTGAAGGGCATTTTGTAAATTTTTTCGTGTAACATTGTGCTATTATTCCTATCTTTGGTTTCTGTAGTTAAAATGCTGTCTATAATGTTGATAAAGTCTTGTGGATGAAGTTTGACAAAAGGCATAGAGAAGGGAGGAAAGGATATTTCCCCTCAACTAATTGTTTCTCTATATTAATTTCTGTTCTTTTGCATATACGTCTGTCAACGTTATCTTTCAATTGGCTCTTCTCCTTTGGCAAGTATGAGAATCTCATTGTATGCAGGAACCGCTTGAATGCTACTGTATATCAGATATTGAAGCTGGTCTTGGGCTGAAGAGGAAGCACTTGATAGCCATGTCTCTTTTGGTTGGTAACGACCATGATTTAAATGGGGTACAAGGAATTGGGCTTAATACAGCTCTTCAATTTGTCCAAAATTTTAGTGAAGATGAGATATTAAATAGGTTTGTTAAAAGATCAGTTCTTTGTTATTTTTAGTTTTCAAGAGTGTCATAGTAAAGTGATATTGAGCTATGATCTTTGTTGTATTTATTAAAGAAAAATTTCTTGTAGTTTACATGGAATAGGTAATGGTGATGTTCCGAAATATCGGGGTGTTATTGAATCTATAGATGATACTGCAACCTGTTCAGATGAAAGCTCGCCAATGATAAAATCTTCTCACTGCTCCTTCTGTGGGCATCCAGGGAGTAAGAGTGCTCATTTCAAGTTTTCATGTCAGTATTGTGGTAATGGTGATAATGAGGGTTGCTTGAAAAAGTCAGAAGGTTTTAAATGTAATTGCTCTTACTGCCATAAGGTACGACTTCACTGTCATTGCAATCGTTTGATTAGAGGATGTAAATATGCTGTATCAATATCTGGACAGTTTTATTTTATTGTATTCTATTATTTACTTCTGTCATACCTCAAACTTTGAAATACTTTTGAGTTGCATTCACCTTTGCTATTTGTTTTCTGTTATGTGCTTCTTCCTGTATCCTTACTAAAATCACTCCGTGGTTATTTGAATCAGAATAAAAAAGAAAAGGAATGGAAGAAGCATGAAAATTGGTGGATTAAAGTTTGCAGCAAGATTACAATGGAGTTAAATTTCCCAAATGACGAAATTATCCAAATGTATTTGTGCAAGAATAATGGAAACTTTACTGGTATGTTAGTAGTTGTCAGTGTCCTCCATCGAAGTATTGATGATATTCATTGCCATGAACATTTTCTATGTTTGCTTTTTCGGCATTATTTACAATTAATCAAGTGAGTCAACAGTTGAAATGGTTTTAATCTTTGAAAAGGTGTTGAAAAGTTTCTTTTTAATTCTTTTAATAGAAATATTGATCCTTATTTTGCATCAGTTTTGCTTGGCAGTCTGGATCCTGCTTCCAGCATTTGTTTTAGCTTTTTTTGGTTGGATTTTTTTTGGTTTATCCTTGTGTTAGGAATACCATTTGACGCATGGAATTTGAGTTGCATTCCTTGAGAATTTTGTATTGTCCTTAATGCTGTGGTTTTCTCTTTTAAAATTAGCTGTAAATGCATTGTTGGCTTTTTTATCCTTATGCAGCTACTGATGGCCCTTCTATATCATGGGGGAGCCCAAAAACTGAAATGCTAGTTGATTTCTTGGTTTTCCATCAGCTCTGGGAGCCATCATACATTCGCCAAAGGATGCTTCCTATGCTATCCACTATATATTTTAGAGAAATGGCCACGAATCCAGTAAAAGCTTTGTTGTATGGGCAATATGAATTTCATTCTATTCATCGTGTGAAGATAAGGTATGGACACCAATCTTATGTAGTCAAATGGAAGAAGGCTACTTCTGTAATGGGCAGTGTTGTGTATACAGTCCCTGTTGAAGAGTCTGATTTGCATCAAGAAGAGGTCATGGAAGTCAATGAATCCATTGATCTGTTGGATGAGTCCAGTAGCCCCCAGATTCATGTTGATGATGGGTGCTGGTTTTTGGTGACTGATGAAAATATGAAGCTCGTGCATTCTGCTTTTCCAGAAGAAGTTAACAGATTTTTGCAAGAGAAGGTATTTTTTTGGATTGTTTGTGTAATTTGTTCCTCCCCTCTCTCTTTATTTGTGTAATTTGCAAGAGAAGGTATCTTCTGATTCTGTATTAGTTATGTTATGAATTAGATCTTACATATTATAGAATGATGGCTTTGAATCCAAAATATCTAGTGTTTACTGTTAGGGTGGGTATCCCTTGAATGGTATGTCATACTTGAAATTGAAATCATATTAGGAATCCTACCAGAGATGGTGGAAATTGTTGCCTAGGCAGGTTGATCATCAAGGAGGTTTCCCCCCTCCCTTTTGGAAGTAAAGAGGGGTGTGATGGGGGACTTTGGGCAAGTCTAGGATGCTGGAGTACAAAAAGGAATGTCCCTATGTCCTTTTTTCTTTATGATAGAAAGATGAAGAGTAAAAATGGTATCTATTCATTATATGGATATTTTAGTGATATTGAATTAAATTTCATTTTAGAAGTTAGTGTATGATCATAAATACTTAACATCTAAAATGCTAGGCAGTTATGAGTTGATGTGCACCTAGATGAATGTAGTTAATGCTAGGTTCTTCTTGCATCTCTGAAACGGGAAGCAAACGTTGTTGAGATGAATAAGTTGCAAGACGAGAATGAATGATAGAATTTAATTAAAACACCTATTAAAGATTTCTGAAAGTCAGGTAAGATAGATTAATGAAAATTGATGGTGGCAACAAGGAGCAATGTTAGCTTTTATTGAAGTGTAAGAGTAGAGGGCAATATGGTGGCTTGACATAATGATGAGAGATGCTCCTTTTCCAAGTAGAAGTTTTTAGGTAATTGAGCATTTATAACTAATCCAGTTATCAACATAATATTTTTGGAATTCATTATGTCATTATTACAATCATCGTGGTTCTTGCTGCATTAAGGATATTCTGAAATCAATATCTTCTGGAGCTGCTATGTGATTATCCTTTTTGTTCTTGAATTCACAGGAACTGAAAGAGTTGAAAAGAAAAAATACTTCAAGTTTAAGATCTGAAGGGTCTGATGGGAAGTTAGAATCACCAAAATCGAAGGGTGTCCAGCTTACTATTACAGAATTTTATCGTTCTGCCAAAGTACAATTCCAGGAAAAATTAGGTGAAGATTCAGCCAAGACTTCCAATTTTCAGGTTGATGGGACATCCAAGGGGAAGAGGAAAGTGTCAAGTCCCAATCTTTCCAAGTCTGCTAGGCGTCGCCTTTTGTTTAACTGAGAAATTTTGAGGTTATGGTTTTTCTTGCCCCTTTGATATAGGGGAAGTATTAAATCAAGATTTAAAGTTGATTTGCCTCTAGCCAATGAGTTTTTTGTATTAGATCTTAGGGTTGACTCCTTTTTCTTCTATCTATCTGTATTTAAAGTCTCCATCTCATTTGTAAGTTGCTGTCACTCTCAGTGGTTTATTCGTTCAGAATCTGTGGTAATATAGTTGACGCTACCTTGGTGCAGGAGCTAAGTGAAAGTGACACTTCCATTGATATTCTTGCATTTAACTATTCCTATGGGTATATATTTAATTGAAGTCCTAATACTTCAGACATTATGCTGCCATGGAATATCAAAGAGATCCTTTTGTTGTTCAGATCAATAAAGAACCTAGATCTTCAGTGTGGATATGCCATGCTTTTATTTTTTATTTTTTATTTTTTTTTGTGTCTTCAGAGTAACAGAGGCAATAATTTCCCTTTTTGAGTAGCAACATTTCCTTGCATGTTACCCTGAGACTCTATTGACAGAATAATGAACAACCAAAAAGCACATGTGAATCATGCCAGAAAAATATTTTTTCAAGTCTGCATGCACTGCAGAGTTAAACAAGTCAATGCACTGCCATCTTACAGAATTGAGAAGGCGAAAAGTACTCTTGGAAGGTAACTTATTTAAGGTATTCATTTATTTGTTCTGTGTTGAAGATTTTACAATCTTCTTGATATGGATTCTCATTATCATGTGACCTGGACTCATAATATTTGATATAGCAGTCTTAATGGGCATAAATGACTTGCCAGATATGCATTTGACTTTAGTTATATGATGCATTGGTTATTTAAGTATTATTGTCGTCATATAGTGGTCCCTGATCGTTTATGATATATCTTAATTAAATAAAGGTTGCCCAAAACATTCAACAATTCTTATTTTATCTCTCGTCATATACAAGTTCATTTCTCAAATTTCAAATATAAGTTTTTGGTTTTACCTCTATTTAGTTATGAGCTCTTAGTACATGAACTAGTGAGTTTTGCTCGTTATTTTTGGCCAAAGAATAGATAACCAAATACACACAAGTGGAATAAAATGCTTTTCTTTGGTAATATATAATAGCATGATGCTTAGGTTTACTATGCAAAAACATTTCAAAGAATGCACAAGATATACTAAAGTCTTACAGAGTAGCATAGTCCGAACTGTCCTCGCTCATGAACGGTGAGAAGGTAATCTCAGTTGAATCTGGTGTAAATGCTTTGTTACTACCAAGTCGTATTAGTGTTTTGCTCGTGGATGGTGATTCGACATTTCTTGCAATTCTCTCAAAAATGCTCCATGGTTTTGGATATAAAGGTATACATTTGAATTTTCTTGTTTTTTATCATTTATACCTCATTTCTCATCGGAATCTTAATATATATAGAGGAGATATTTATTATCTTTTTCGCTGCTTCCCTGCTTCCTGCTTTGTGATGTACTATAATGATGTAACAAGAATGCTATATTCTAATGTAATGGTCACCACTTCTCTTTGTTGCTTTGGGGAATGGGAGACTACATGATTCTCCTTAATCTTAAAGATTTAGTTGTGATTGTGGCCAAAAATAAAATCAAAATCCTAATCTCAGATGCTGAGATTGGCAAAGAGTGATTGATATCTACTTCTCAGCCTATTGATTCAATTATTTATCGCTGTGTACATAGGTACATGGTCAATATACAAACGTTTCAATCCTATATTCCTTTTTATTCCCTCTTCCTCTAGAATAGGCTGACAAAAACCATTGGTTGAGATTTTGTAGTTGTGACATTTTTTCTCATCTTTACCATCCTGCAAAATGTTCTCATTTTGCTTTTGTCTGCAGTGATTACTGCGAAGCAAGCCACAGATGCATTGTACATTACACGGGAGAGAGAAGACGAACTTGACCTTATCTTGGCAGAGGCTCACTTACCTGATATGGATAAATATGAGCTGCTTGAGACAGTGGGAAAAATGTCTAAACTGCCTATTATGAAAGTAGCTACCAAAGTCCACTTTTGCTATCACTATTCTTTTTAAGCAAATGTTGCACAATTTGTTCTTTCTCTGACGATATTTGCTTCTAATGCGTTTTCATTCCTAACATAGTCATGTCGGCCGACTACAGCAAAAATGACATGTTAGGCGGTCTGTTTAAAGGGGCTGCATTTTATCTTGCGAAGCCAATAACCATGAACGATATAAAAAAACCTTTGGCAGTTTGCATTCGTGAAGATAACAGATACAATGCTAACTGCTGAAGAGGTGAGTAGCATTTCATCAGATGATACAGATAATCAGATACTTCCTAACGAAGGGAAGCAGAGTTATCAGGATGCCAAAAGGAAAGAGCCAATAGAGATGGACAAAAATGAAGAGGAAGATAATCATATGATTATTCGGTCTTAAAGAATCCAAAACTGATTTGGACGAATGAGTTTCATAACAGATTCTTACAAGCTATTGGAAAGCTAGACAATGATGGTAATTCTAGGTTTGAATTTTGCAGTTTCTCATCTATTTTGTACCGTTGGCAATAACAGTATCTGATCTATTTTCTTGTTTTATTTTTGAATTTAGGAGCACATCCAGCATATGAATGTCCCAGGACTAAAGAAAGAAAACATTTCTAGCCATTTACAGGTGTGTATTCTAGAGAGGGATAAGTGACTACTGCGATTATTTTAGTTAAAGTGTTTGCAAATATTTTCCTTGATTCTCCCTTCAACATGAATATAAAAGTCGTAGCAGCATTGTGGTTTGACCAAAATGAAGTTTCCATTAAGTATGTATTTGCAGAAATGTCATGTTGCGTTGAACAAGATGCAGTAGAAAAGACCTTGAATGGAGATTACAATGAATCTCATGTTGCGTTGTGCAATCTTTCATCGACAATCAATGTACAGGGAAGTTTATTTCAATTTCCAGAAATGCAATCCATGACAACATCTTGTCAGCCAGAATTTTGATGCGGGAGCAGAAATAGTTGCATGTCAATGCCTTCTCTTGGTTCTGCACATATCCTTAATCATGTAGAGCTAAGTTGTTATGATACATCAGATTGTAAACATGGGCAATTGGCTCCACACACCAACCAGCTAGATTTTGCTTGTCCCTGTTCTAGTTATGCTGGAATCAGGATCACTAACAATGGGAAGTTGGCAGGTTTTTACCAGATGGTAGATTTTAACAGGGAAGAATTTCTTAAGGGAAAAATGGCTTCCTCCAATAATGTAGATTCTGGCCTAGAAAGTGCTGTGCAATGGCCTTCATCATTAACACAACAGCAAGAAGAAAAAGGGCAGCAACAACTTTTTGTACTCGAGCAGTCAACACAAGATCATGAAGGCCATGATATCTTCGGTGTCGAAGAAGGAGAGATTGATGAGTTTTTTCATATGACAAGTATCAACTCAACTATTCACGGATGAGAATTTTGATGATCTCTGGTAGATCAACGAGTTTGCTTCTAGGTATTTAAATGCTCACTTTCTGAAGCTTCATCTAAGGTGTTTTTATTTCTGTAAATCTTAATCTGGTTTTTCACTGTTTGTAGCAACAAGGATATGAACTTTGACGCTGACATCAGTGTCTCTTGAAAATCGAATTCAGTCATAGAGAAGCTGCTGCAGGAAAGGATTTATAGATTACTGTTGTTTTCCAGGTTGACAAATGCAAGTTTAGGCTTGTCCATTTGCATTGCGCAGAGGATGAATAGGTTGTTTTGTTTTTCTTTGTATGGGTCATTTTTAGATTCTGTAGGTGTAAAGTTACACCGTTGCTTTGCATTAGAAATGCGGTGATTCTCAGATTGTTAATATAATCTGATGTTGAACTTAAAAGATCCATATAATGTCTTTGATTCTAGCGATGTATCCATTGCTGTTGGCTATTGCAATCGTGGGGATGTTACACACTTTCAGTTTCAGAATCCTAAAATAGCTGCTGCAATACTACAAATGCAGGAATTATATGGAGCTCCAGGATGATTTATTGGTTTCTCAGTAGGATTAAAAAAAAGAGAGATTTCTTGATGAGAAAGACATTCACTCTCAAGTCGGACAATGTTGGCAACACCGGCGTACGACGTCGGTTCTAAACTCTAAATAAACGGCAAGTCGTTTCCTTTTCAACATCATTGGCGTTGTGTCGTTAATCATGGCTTATGATTGTCACATGTACGGCTTGTCGTCTGTAATATTAACGAAAGAATTACAAGTCGTCGACTTGTCTTTCGTAGATAAGATTATCGAGTTTCCCGTCCCGCATTTTAAATAGTGTTCGGCTTAAATTTTGCAAAGAGTAGGCATTTCCGCCACAGACAGACGTCATCGCCATGACCACATCACTTCTCCTCACAAATCCTCTTCTAACAAATCCTGAAAGCAGACGTTAAAGAACACTAACACCCTTTTATTCTTAGATTCTAGTGCTTCTTCAGTTTTCAGTGGTGAAAAAACAGTAGCAGGAAAGTGCAAGCATTCTCTTTTATGATCATTTCGCTTATTTTTTTCGCAAGTACGATTCTTGGTTCTGATCGTCTTCTGTATGATAAAAGTGAGTTAGGGGCAGACAGAAGCTAACACATGTTCTCATTCTTACTGATAAAACACAGCCAGATGGCATTATGCAAACTTATGAGAAGTGCGCAAAATAGACTGACCTCTCTCTCTCTCTAATGCACAGACTGACATACTCTTGAAAATAAACAGTATTTCCTGCTTCATGGCTTGAGAAATGGGTTATAATTTTGATATAGTATTTGCAAAACTACCCTTTTCTCTGTTAGTTATGAAATTATTATTATTATTATTATTATTATTTTGAATATGTATGCTTTTCATTTTCATTTTATATCAACTTAATTTTGATGGATACGTGTGCTTTTCATTTTATATGAGCTACAGGATCCCCATATGGTTGATCTCGTGAGAGAAAGATTTGCAAATACAGACCGGATCAAGGTTACAGCACTAACTTTAAAAAGCCTGCGTTATTATCTCGCATTTTAACCATGTAATTTTTATTGATTACTTAATATTTGTTGAAGCATCTTTGCATAAATTTAACTTGTTAAGGGACATGGTCCCCTAAAAGCTACAATGCAAAACAATAATGGGACAAGGGCTCTTCGGCATAATTATCGACTATCTCTGGCGAAATCATTTATATTTATATTACTACGTTAATGCTAATTATAGTCTATTAATACTTAATAATTTTTCTAAACTAGTAACAATTAATTGCTCTATTAGGAAAAAGGCCTGGGGTATAAGATAAATCCAATTACTTGTTAAGGGGCATGGTCCCTCGAGTAAAGAATATCGAACTCAAACTAAAATCTTATAAAAGATAGAGGAATTCGAATTTGACTTAAGCTCAGGGAATACTAATCAAAAAGTAGTAAAGACTTTAAGTATAATACGGTCCGAGATATCTTAGTCTCATATAAAAGGTTTTAAATATGGGTATCAGTTCTAAATTTTAAGTTTAAAACATTATTTTTTGTCTTTTATTATCTTTCATATTATAAAGTAAAGCCACGATTTAAACATCAGAGGGTTTTCGCAGAACAACTGGATTTTACTCCTTAAATTTTTGTTGTGATCTCACATGAATATTATAAAGCAAAGTCATAAAACTATGACTTAAGTATCAAAAAATTTTCGCTAAACAACCGATTTTAACCCTTTAAATTTGTGTTGTAATCTCGTATTGAACAATCTATCAATCAAAAAAATAAAAATTGTTGTTAGTACACGAACTTCAAAAAATAATTTTTGTTGTATC
>JAXCLQ010000001.1:24988012-25007116 GCA_035584115.1 Cedrela odorata | reverse complement strand
GGATTGAAGCTATGCCATTAACTTGCCTGCAGTGGAAGAGCTATCCGCCATAGGGTCCTCAATAAGAAGTAACGAGATGACAAATAGAAGATATCAAAGGGGAATATAAGAAGAACAGCAATAGTGATATACAGAAGTACCTGAAATGAACACATAAAAACATAGTACATTAATTAGATGTGCAAATATATTAAGGCAAGGTTAGTGAACAATTTTTTTGGCTACAGAATATATTTTAGAGCAAGACGGCAGAGGCCAGAGAGTACGCAGAGAGCGACGTTCAAAGGTAGATATTGGAAGATTGTGATGCAGCCAAGTTGGCTGCCTTTTTTTGTAAAAAGTTTAGAGAGGACAAAAAGGCAATAAAGTAAAACAAGATCACATAGGTATTGTGGCATTAATAAAATATTCTCGTTAAAGCTAATAAATAACCAAAATCACCTGCAATATCATTCATCAAGCATTTAAGTGGTAGGTAAAGAAACCAGAAGCATATGATAACAAAATGGTGAAAAAGGAACCAAACTTCAAGGAGAGTGAAGGTATAAGCAATTAAGAAACAAGGCAGATAGTACACTGGTTGTGATGCTGCCAGTGAAACTTCTCCATGAGAGTAGAGATAAAGGTATGCTGTCATGCTGGTCGGCACAATAATTGTCATCCAAGTGCTACACTGCATATTACAAATCAGAAACTGTAAGTTGTAGAAGATATTCAGTATCATGCCTGAACATGCACTTGACATGCTATTGGAGTAATATAAGAGATTAAACTAGCTAATTTGATTTCTCTAATATTCTGATAAGTTGCAGCAATATGCACCATTATGGGAGGTGAGATGCCTAAATAATCAAATCACATATTTATTTATTCTGCAACAACGTTTTTTCTCTTTTGAGTTCCAGGTAAGTAGAGAAAGTTATGGAAGACACCTTGTTCTAAATGAAATTAAAGCACAACCAAGGACATTCAAAAGTTTCAACCTCACATGAGAATTTTAATATTATCTTTCTCTACATTCTATATCTGCTATAAATGCAACCAGTGGGAACAAAGTTGTCACTAGAAAATGTTAAGAAAGATGATACGGTTAGAAAAAAGTCCGGTTAAGCTGAAACATAAAATTTAGAACCTTCCATATTTCATGGTGAGTGAGGTAGTTTTGATTGAGATCAAATATTCTTGCATAATTAGCACTGCCCAGTGAGAAGACCCATAAGTTCACTCCCCAGAGCCAAACCATCATCGTCTGCAAGATAAAAAAAATGAACAGGTAAATTTGTAAAAAGATATGGTTCTAGAAGGAACCTGTTCTTAAAATAGATAAATGTCAACTCACCACCAAAAGGAGAGGGTTGTAATACAAAAATGCCTCGTACAAGAACAAATCCCGCAAATCTGCACCCATTCTCATAACAGAATCCCATCCAATCTGTCCAAAAAATTGAAAAAAAAAAAAATCTACGATCTACCATATAACAAATTAATCAAAAATTTCTGAAAACTTCAATTACATCAACCACCTCCTAAGCTGTTGTATACAAAAAAAAAGTGCGGACACTGACCTTGCAGCAACTAATGCCCCATATCAGAAACAATATTAGCTGGAAAAACAGTCTACATTAGATACTCGATATAAAATCTATAAAACCGGAGTTGTTAATGACAAATAATTGTGTTCTTCCTATGCTCTAAATTTGATTAAGATTTAGTGGTTCAACACATAAACTAACAAGGGTAGAAGACAACAATACCTTGAACCTCCATAAAAAGCTTGGAGATGGCAGCATTGCAGCTCTATACACCGGCGAACTTGTATTCTTCATTTCACTTGACACCAGAGGAATCGACGAAATTTCTCGAACACTTCACCGACTTAACTGTAACACAAGCGAAGCGTATAAATGCGGGGAAAACATGCAAAATAAAAAATATAAGAACGAAATCAGTGACAAACAGTGTGATAGATCGATGATTTGGTGGATTAGAGCGAGAAAGCTGAAATCCTGACGAAATTGGAAGTGTTTGATTACCGGAGAGGATAAAAACGGTGTCGTCGCAAATCGATTTCTCGGGTCGTCAGATCTAAGATTGAGACGATGTAGAGTCCAGACAATTGCGCTGACAAATATAAGAGGACAACGAAAATATGCACAATACATTTGGTACGACAATGCCGAAACATTTTGGTTTCTTTGATATGAGCTTGTGTTGTGTGTACTCCACCAGTTCAGTTACCGATTCATCGTGGATGGGCTCCTGGATCTTGCCACGTCATCGTTAACGGAAATCTTTTAACGAAAGATTCGTTGGATTTGAACTTTACATTAACTATTTGATAAATAGAGTGACATAATATACACAACAACTACCCTTAAAGTACACGATGACAGCCAAATCAGTACTGTATACGTCCAAATAATAAAGACGTTAATAATTAATAATTAAAATTTTAATAAATAAATAAGAATAAAAATATATTATAAAATTTTATTATTTTAAATGATAAAAATTAAGATAATACTTTTGAAGTGTTCATAATTTTTTTTTTAAATTAATATAATTTAATTGAGAAAAAAATTAATGATTCTTACCGCATAAAGAGACCGCCAAAATGGTATTGTCTTTGAAACGACAGCGTTTGCGAACCGTCCGTTTGGGTCAAGGACGTGATTGTTAACTCTTACTTCAAAATGCTTTTTTAGCCCACTTTTAAACACTTAAATCGAACCCCTCCAAAGGCGGCAGTCGAAGAGAATTTGTCTCATGTTTCTCCCAACATTCTAATACAAAAACTAAGTCATTTACACGCTTGCCACGTCAATAAATAGTCACGTGACCCGATGCTGATTTCAATCTTGCGCAACCAGTACGCATTATCTATGAGGTGGAAAATACCTATTGGTTATTTCTCGGTATTAAACATGCGCTCAGGTAGCGTGAATTCCAAGCTCTAACGACTCAGGTAGCGTGAATCCGAAGCTCCAACGACTATATATTTAGGTTTCAAACCCTTACCACTGTCCAGTTAGAGTAAGCAATGGAAAGTTCGACCGATGCAAGACTCCAACGGTTCCTTCTGTGGCTGCAGGTTAATTATTTCAAATTCATGTTTGGTTTCCAAGAAATCTTGGGAAAGAAAGATAAGCAAATTCGTGTTTGGTTTCCCAGAAACCTTAGGAAAGAAAGTTAAGCAAGGCGAATTAGTTTTGATATTTGGACAGTTATCTTTGGAAATGTAAGTTTAATTAGTTTTTCTTTCTTGGCCATGAGCGAGAATTCACGTCAATAAATTTGAATTACGCGGTTGCGAAATCAAGTACAGCGATGAAACTAAAGGATTTGGGATACTTTCATCGAATGAAGTTTCTAATGGTAATTGTTACTTGAAACCTTTTGTGCATAAATATTTGAAACTGTTTCAATACACAGTTTCCATATTCAATGCAATCGTTATTTTTCTTTTACCCTCATTGGATATAAACATTCGTTAGGTTTCATTTGATAAAACCCAAGCCTATTATGACCTCTGGTTAAATTAGGGTTAACTTCTGACTAGTAGTGCAAACTGGAATAAGGCACAAAATATTAGTGTTCAGAGAATTTTTTTTTTTTTTAACTTTTTTTGCTAATCTAATCAATACACATTTCATACAAGATATGTTTGGTTGCGGAGAATCGGCTGAAATAATAAGAACTCTAAATTAAAACCTAACAGGCCTTGAAATGTTACTTTGTTCCCATTGTTATTTTAAATTTTAATTGTTATTATTTTCCTGAAAGCTAGTTATTCCATTAGATTTGGCAATAGAGTTTTGCAAGACCCTCTTCTTGGACCAGAGTGTAGAGCAATGTTTGAAGAGGGAGAAGTAGATGGTAGGCTCTTGATGATTTTGTTCCTAACCCTAGAGCGTTCCGCAAGAATTATTCATGGAAGCCGTATGTACTTTTGTTGGGTTTTTCAGTTAATATTTTCTTTGTTTTTCAGTCATTGAGATTTAATTGGACTGAAAAGATTATACCAGGTACCTTGATATGCTTCCTACTACTTTTGGAAATCCACTATGGTTTACGGATGGTGATCTTTGCGAGCTGAAGGGGACAGCCTTATATCGGGCAACTGAATTGCAGGTAAGAGCTCCTAATCGGATTGCTAAATTTCTTATATGCAGCATTTAATGGCATGCCATCAGAAAGAGCGTGATTATTTAAGAATTTGGGAACAGTTTCTAAACATAAAGGACAATTTGTATGCTCCATTTCAATACGATAGATTTAGCAAATAACTATGCAAATCAGAGTTATACTTCTTGGGTTATCCAAATTAACATTTATTTTGTTGTTAATGCTTCTACCTAACTTTTGGTTTTACCTATAAAATTGGTGATGATAATGAAAGAGGCACTTATTGCCAACAATTTGAAATGTTACTTGTACTAAACACAAAACATATAACTAATTTAAATTTTGTGATGGAATTAAGATCTATGTGGCTTCTCTTTTAGCGCATTTTTTTTATTATAAGCCAGACTATCATTTTGCTCATATGTGGTCTAGAATAGTATCAATATCATTGATGGAAATATTGTGTATCAAGTGTGATTATATAGGATTCTCAAAATCATGGTTATGTTACAAAAGCAAAATTTGTCATCTTTGTATGATGACAAAGTGAAGGGTTTGGTGAAGAAACTTTTAATTCTAGATGGGGATTCAGAAAGTTATTTTTCATTGTTGTTTATTTTTTCTTATTTTTATTGTTAAATAGCATGAATCTGTTTCTTTGTTTATTCAGTCCTTAATGTAGGCACATGTGAGTATCTAAGCATATTCTTCCAGTTGGTTGGATAGTAAGTATTTGAATCACTTGTATAATTTTGCCGCATGTTACTATTATAAATTTGAAATAATGCACTCTTGATCAGTTAGCTCGAAGAACTTCTATCTGTTGGTGACTCACAATAAAAATATTCTGGCATGTGCACTTTACTTATCATCTTTATGTACCATGAATGTGGAAATGTCACCGTTGTTACTTGTGATGTCCGCCACACTTAGTCCTATGAATTTGTTATTAGTGTTGGCTATACAAAATGTTGCTTAAGTGAAATTGTTTGGAAATATTGATGGAAATAGGGCAACGAGTTGTTTAGCAGTCGACTGTGAAAATGGTGTAATGATGAAATCACATTCCTGACTGATAAGCCAGCTTTAATTTTTGATGGCTTGCCTTATTATGTGCCTTTGCTGCTTTGATTCCATCTGCACAATTGGTGGAATATGAAATTTTATCATCCTATCATTTGATGACTGGCATTTGGTAGACAAGATGGTGTTGTATGCTGGACCTACTAATATGAGAGATTTCAATACGTTGTCTTTGTTTTGCTAGCATTAGTTAATTCAAGTATGTTTGGGTTGAATTTTGTTGGTTTTCTGTTCAATGTTTTTCGACTTCTACTATTGTTCGATCAGGCTTAATTTATTTATGTTTGTGACAGCCCAAGTGAATCACAATTTATGAAAACTTGACAGATATAAATTTATGGGTTTTGTCTAAAGCGGCTTATCTAGCTGCTGTGACAGGAAGGTGATGGCGGATTTTGGTAAAATAAAATTCCAGCTGGGGACTTTCCCTTGGTCGCCCAAACCCTGGCCATTGTGACTTGCATATTTCAAGCCTTATTTTGTTGGGATTTTCAGAATAGTGATCAGAGTCAGGTTTACCAGTGTCTTGGTTTTGATCCAACTTTCGTTTGCATCTAATTATTTTGTCTAGCCATTATTTTCTGGCTGTAGGTTACATCAATCCTTGCTGTTTTATCATGATGAGAGACTTAGAGGACGTAGTATTTAATTGTATTAATATATAGCATCCTTTTTTGGGAATTTACTACATGATCTGTCTCTTAGTGGCTTATTTTTACAAAGATAATTTTTTGTAATTTTTCTTATTGACAAGAAAGATGTTGTTGGTAACTATAGGTGCACTATGTTGGTGCATTTGGGGTGGGAGGGTGGGGGACGGTTTAGATGGGATGGTTGGTTAATATATGACTGGGTCATAACTTAGGTGTGCTTCCCTATAAAGATGTACTCTTTCACTATGATTACTGGTTTTGAGATCTGCCATGCCATATGGAATTGGTAGATGTGGTCCATAGGTCTTCTTGGGTTTCCTCAAGTTTTGTGTGTATATAATTATTGATTCTTTAATCTGCATGTGATATGTTGCACTTGTTCACTATGTAAGTGGGTGATTATATAGTTTATAATTACTAGCAGGTATGATCTCTGTAACCTGTAGAAGAGTTCATACATTGAAAATTGGGCCAATTATTGTTTTTTTTTTCTTCTTTGTTGGAAAGCTTTATTGAATATCTTGTCCACAAATTAGTGTTGCAAAATATTATTTTCACCTCATGATGTTTTTTCTACGTTGATCCATATGATCCCTTGGACCCTTTGTCCAGCAAGATGGTCTTTGTTAGCTGCCTAGTGATGAAGTTGTGATTACTTATGTACTGATCTACGAGTTCATCCTATTGCCTAGTACTAAATGAATGTAATTGTTATTGCTTCTTTGCCAGTGAGGTCTCTTTTGAAAATTTCCTTTGGTACGTATATTCTTAATAAAACTATTGTATAATTATTTTATCTAATAAACTCCTTGAGAAATACCCATTCATAATGCTTCAAATTTTCTGATGGCTAGTATTTCACAACTGTCATCCTGCTTGGGCAAATTCTGTATTTTGGACTCGTGCACTGAATTTTCCTCTTCCAAGTTCCTTTGTTTTTCCGCAAAGTCAAGAAGATCAGGAGAACTGCAATTCAGTTAACAAAAGTACTGATGTTCATGTGAAGAGTTGGTTAATATACCCAATGGCATAATTTATGGTTCTCACTCACTGTTTTTTGGAGGCATAATTCTTTAACTCTGTATCAGATTACAGTTGAATTTTATGGAATCATGATATCGCATGTCTCTTACAAATAAAGATTATCCTTGTTATATTAGAAAGTAAGGCTCAAAGAGTCGATAGCCAAGTCAACGGAGTGGCTTCTACTCTCTCATCAATACAAGAAGAGACTCTCTGGGTAGATGGTCTTGTCCCTGGCATTGACGTTTGCAACCATGGTATGACTGTTGAACAGATTGTCCAATATTATTGTTGAATTTTCACTCTTTTATTCACTTTCAACCTCATACAAGAGAAGGGGTTTCTGTTTGTTATTCTCATAACTTTCTTGTAGTAGACATGCATTAATATGTACTTTGTAATGCACCTGTACTATGCAGCGCATATATCTCTGTGTTTTCTTGCTACAGCCTTAATTTTTCCATGTATTCCCGACCCTGAATTAAAAGTTAAAGATCTTTACTTTATGAATTTGTTTCTATTTAACCAATATCTTAAACCAATCTTGTGAATCATGTTGAAGCTTGGCAGTTGGATGGATGTTACGTTTTGTAGGGATATCTAAGAAGAAATTCCCCTAAAAGTATGTTCACAGTTGTGGCTAACCTTTATAAAATTGCTTAAGAGTCTTCTCAAAATAAAAGCAAATTCTCTCTTTCTCTGTCTTGCTTATTTTTTTGCTTAGACACTTGCTCGAATTGTTAAGGTTATACGTACTATCTATACATATACAGGTGAAAAGTATGTTCACGGTTGTGGCTAACCTTTATAAAATTGCTTAAGAGTCTTCTCAAAATAAAAGCAAATTCTCTCTTTCTCTGTCTTGCTTATTTTTTTGCTTAGACACTTGCTCGAATTGTTAAGGTTATATGTACTATCTATACATATACAGGTGCATCTTAAAAGAATCCATTTTATTTTAGCTTATTTTTGGAAAATTACTTGAGCTCCTCAATTAAAAATCCTTTTTTTTCCCCCCCAAACTCAGATACCCGTGAAATTTTTTGTATGTAGATTGGAATTGGATTGTAGATATTTATAAATATTAATGCTTAGAAACTTTGCTTGATTCTTTGTATTTAAGATCAGAACTGGATTCTAAAGGTTACACATTTTCTTTGCTGGCATGGCTGTTTAGATTTAAAGACATGGGAAGTTGATGGAACTGGATCAAGTTGGTTTGTACTTATATGTGTTAAGTTCAGATGCTAAATTTTTCTTGATAACTGCACTCTCTAGTCACAAGTTATATGATTATAACTGTGTCTAATGAAAGTCATCAAGGCTATTTTGCTTTATTGACCTTCTATTTAAGTATCTGGGACTCTGACTGGTCATGACACGTTGTTTTTTCTAATTTGAAAGTTGAACAAAGTCCCTTTCATGAAGAGAAAGAGATTTCCATTAGTTATGGTAACAAAGGAAATGAGGTACTTTCCTTTGACACATAACCGACTTCTCTTTCTCTTGATGCTTGTAACTTTTATGTGTTAAACCTCTGCTAGCTCACTATGCTTGTATGATGTGCATCAATCACCTCTCCCTGTAATTTTTCTTTGCGATTAGTTTCACATAGAATGTATCTTTCTTTCAAAATAACTGGATGTGGCCTTGGCTTGATTGTTATAAGTTGTCTGTGGAAACCTTTTTCTGTTTTCTCTATTGCACTTTTCTGATATTGGTGCATGTGTGAACACAACCTTTATCCAATGTTCTAAAGATAGCAATTGCCTTGTGTTGTTGCAGGAATTATTAGACGTTTATGGATTTGTCATTGACAATAATCCAGATGACTATCTGATAGTAATTTCATTTATTAGGATTGATTTTTTCCATCAAGTTGTATGCCTATAATTGATCGTGGGCTTTTGAAGGGTTTGCTACTTAATAGAGGAGTGATCCTTACCGGTCCATTATCCTGAGGAGGCAATTCAGAGTTCCATTTTCCGATTCCAAAGCACTGCTTCTTGAAGCACAGGTCAGCTGTTTATGAGCTCTTAATTGTTTGGCCTTTTCTGTATTCAGTGAGAGATGCACATTTCGGATACATTGAAAGTATGTTTGCGCATCAATGGAGATTAGTTTCCTACAAGTTTTTCTCTTCAAATTTGCTTCAATAATAAATGGTTAGAGTTTGCAGAAGGTTGAAATTCGGTGTCTACCGCCAAAATCTTTGCTGGAACATGAATTTTTTGCAACTGGCTCCCCAAAAGTTGAAGGCAATAACAAGGGTAAAGTTGATCGTATCTTCAATTTTAGTTGGAGTGGTTAGTGCAGGACGCCCTCTTATTTAAATAAGTTGGTTTTTCCTGAGAATTCTTAACTGCACTAAGGACCATTGCCATGCGGGAAGATGAGCATTCTAAGGTTTCTTCATTGCTTGAAGAGGTACAGCTTTGCAGTTGCTTCTTTTCTTCTTTAAAATTTTTGGTGTTCCTGTTGTTTTTCTTACTGAATGTGCAAGCCATTTTATTATGTTTTAGTCTTTATTTTGCATGCAAATAACTCTCATGCCTGCAACTAGAGTGTTCTTCTATGATATTTCCATTCTAGCAGCTTTAACATCATCTTAAAGCAATGAAGGCATTGAAATTTATATTCAGAAGCATGTATAATTTGTTTGGTTATTCTAGACAAAATGGTTGTTAGTTTTCAATGGTGATAGCTTTTCGGGCATGGGATTTTGGCATACTGGTATTAATGTAATTGCATCATTGCATAAGGCATGCGCGATGACTGGCAACAGTCAAAACATACATGCTAATTTTCCTTTTTCTCTAGTGATCAGTACCTTTGTTAAAACAGAAGGGGCAATGCATTCCTTTATGGAGAATTTTTAGTTTCGCATGAATGTCTGTATGTTTGAATCATTTATTGTCTTTTGGTTCCCTTCCCTGATTGGGATCCATCATTGTTTTGAAAGCTTGTTGGCTCTGGAGAGAGGCAACCATCTGATACGGAAGTTAGAGCAGCTGTATGGTAGGCTTGTGAGGATTCTGGAGCTTTGCAATTGCTTGTTATCTTCTTCATAGGAAGTAATCTCTGGAAACCTTTTGATTTACTTTTGGTTGGACTCTGTGTGGTAAACTAGTAGGTACTAAATTAAGAAATATACATGCTTTAATCCTTGTAATCAATTCCATTTTTTTATGGTTCCCTCTGCCTTGCTGGCCCTTTTAGCAGTATCAGTGTTGTATTGAGTGAAACTGGAGTTGAGGCAAAAAGGAAATCTAAAAACAAAAAGAAATAAAGAAAAGAGGTGTGGGGAACATGCATAGAGAGAGAAGACAGTTGGATCTTACAGAACCTTTAGGTAGTTCTGAAAATTATGAGATAGTGTTTGGTTTCAAGCAATTCTGAAAATTATGAGATTGGAGTGTTTGGTTTAAGGTTTTAAGCTGGATGCAAATCAAAAATACTTGTGAAAAGTGGTAAAGTAGGTGAAAATTGGTGAGCATTTCAAACTCTTTCTTGCTCTCGCCCTAGTGGACTTGATATTTCATTAGTTTTCCTCTTTAAGTTGTATTTATGACTTTTGCAAGCCTTATATTAGACTTTTATTGTCAAATCAAAAACACTAAGCCCATTGGAATGCAAATGGATCAATCTTTTTATGCAAGAATAGATTGTAGGCGAAAAGAAGGATGTTTAGACTTCTTCTATTTGTTTATTTAGCATTACCTTTCTAGTTTAGGTTTCTGTCCACCAACAGCCACTACATGAGTCATCTTGGTTTAAATTAATTGCTGAGGTTAGTGGGTGGAGTTTAAGTCCATGCCCTACAAACACAGAATTTTTGCACACTTGTTAGTCCATTGTCTCTGATATCCTACTCTACCTTGGACTCAGAATGCAAGGTTGAGTCATCTTGGTTTAAATTAATTGCCGAGGTTAGTGGGGGGAGTTTAAGTCAATGGCCAACAAACAAACAATTTTTGTATACTTGTTAGTCCATTGTCTCTGATATCTTACTCACCTTGAACTCTGAATGCAAGGTTGATGGATCTAGAAGAAAGTTCTGGAACGGAGGACTGTGATTCTGAACTGCTCACTAAGTCCTGCATTGCTGCGGGGGCACTATGCAAGTTGCAAGAATGATTCAAGGTAACAACTTCTACCCTGATGATTGTGTTCTTAATCTGAACTAAGTTATTTTGATTGAGGGAAAGTAATTTTTTGCTGGCTTATTACAAGAATTAAATGATCTATTTGCTTTTTGCCAAGTGTGGAATCAATTGAAATTTGGAAAAGCAATCAATTAATTCATTTGAATGCTGTGTGTGGTAACATGGAACATTGCGGCAAAATAACAAAATACTATTTCTTTGATTAACAAATATGGACAAAAGTTAATGGGCATTTACACATTTTTTTTTTCTGGACACTTCATAATTTTTTGCCAGTTTTCATATTGAATGGGCATACCTTCACGGGTCTCTCGCATCCGTTGTTCAACATATTTTATCAACATATTGGCACTTGGTGTACTGTCCTGCTTTTATTGCCTGTAATTATTAAAAAGTTATTAGTATTTTAGGCTTCGTTTGGTATTGTGGTGATTCTACTATACTTTGAAAGCAAAGCTAAAAAACACCAACTTTTAGTGGGATCTACTAATTTTTGCACTAATATATGACATTTAGTGCTTCCATCTCACAGCAGCTTGACTTACCATACCTCGTCAATATCAAAAGAAACCTTGATCTTATTAGTTAAAAAGGTTTATTACTTGGAGTCTGTCGTCTGAATGACAAAAACGTACATCATAATTCCTTTCATTTTAAGGTAAATGTTGGCCATCTTAACATCTCCATTGCTGCAGGGAAGGGACAAATGGCTTGGCCAAACACAAGCTGAGTAGAAAGAGGTGGTCGAGTATAGTATATTGATGAGGACAAAAGGAACTTACACGTTTGTTCTTGATGGGAGCAGTGGATGCCCTGCAGTTAGCTATAAGTGAAGAAAACTAACTTTTGATTGATTCTGCTGATATTCCACTTGCAAGTTTTATGGCCAACGATGCGCTGATGCAATGTAATTGCACTTTCACTCACCTCCTTTTTCTCTAAATATGTGATTTTCCTGATTGGAATTTTGTAGCATTGGCGAATAAAGACTTGGGACATGCCATTTCCATAATCTCATAATAAATGGCTGAACCCTAAGATGGCTCCCTTTCCTTTCATCTGCATCTGCATGTTCATGGTAGGAGATAGACTTGAGGATTTCTTTGAGTGCAATTGCAATGCAATTTTTGGTCAAACCGTACCTGTGCCGATATGACATGATTGATTCAAGAGAACCAATCATGTAAGGCATTTCTGCTAGAATTTGTCTTGAATGGTCATTGTTTTATGGATTGGCACTATGTTTGGATGACTTAAATGTCTGTAGCTATAAAATTCACAAGCCAACCTCGTTCATCAGTTTGGTTTATATCAATCACCTTCAAAGTGGGGAGAACGAGAACCCAGAAGTCTTCTTCGGTGAATTCAGGATAAGGAGCAGTCATTGCTCTGTAGACGTTGGCACCAGAGGCAGTGCCAATCTCGTAAATGATCATATAAGTGGAGTTTGTCTTTTGAAGGAAGTGGGGAGTTTTAAAGTACATACAATACAAATCATTATCAGGTGACAATCTTGAACCAAAATTCTTGGTAGGATATTTGAAAACTTTAAAGATTTACTTTGCTTAGTTGTCAATTTGTCAGTGACTGCAGCTTCTGATTCAACTTTCCGGGGAATCGTGCTATTTAGAATCACCTCTGAATAGTAATTAGCAGCCTTCGACTCGACATCACTTATTAAAGAAACTTGCATGCAGGAATAAATGCTCAAACCAGAGGAAAATTAAACTGAGTTAATAGCATCTCTTGTACTCTTGCTAAATTCCAAGTCTCCTTTCAAATGGGGTTTTGTGATATTTAATTATTACACAAAACCAGTCGAATATATCGAAATAATTAACAAGCTATAATAAGACTGCCAAAAAAAGAACTTCTCCCATAAACCAATTTTTTTTTTCCTCGACAAGCCAAATTTTGAAGCCTTTTATTTTTACTCATCGTCTCCACTAGAGGACGCCAGGAATATATGGCGACAACAGAACCTCGTAAAAATGGCTGACAGTACAGCCACATATTTTGAAGAACTTAGTGCTCCAAAAGCTGCTGTGCAGTTGGTCTCTCAGTGGGGTCTTGAGCTAATCACACACTATGACCATGTCCCAAAAATGTTTAGGTAAGTTGTTTTTTTTTTTAAACGAAACCATAATTTAGATCGTCTCATCAATATTGCGATCATCGAATCCAATTCTGCCCGATTAGTCACCCAGATTCCTACTGTCGAATGGGAAATTGCCCATTTGAGATTAAAATCCTTTGGAACCGAATAAGTATTTCGGAGCCATTTCTCCCCCTTCAACAAAATATCTCGTTGACAACCAAAAAGTGCTCACCTACGAATATGTGAACTTGTCTACATGTGTTCCCAATGAAGCTCGCGCACCAAGTAGGCGACCTCGTTCATTTATGGAACTCGCGTACCTATAAGGTAGTAGCCCACAAGCAGGCGACCTTGTACCCACGTAGACACCATATGCCCTAACAATAGGGCCATTCATAGGTATAGACAACCTTGTCCCTAAATAGAAATTTGGCATCCCGAAGAGTGCTCACCTACAAGTGGGGGGACGTACTTGTCCTCACAACCTGTCCCTAATAGGGCTCGTTTATGCTCTATCAATGAATATGTGTCCAGCATTCTAGCCATGGAAGGATTGGTTGTCATTTAGAAATTTAAGAGTCAACACAACATTTTTTTAAAATGGAAGGAACATAATGTTCCTCTATTCTATTTGGGAATTCATTATATATGATACATCTTAGCGAACACTGATAAGAACTCCCAATGAGTCCGCATGCATAAATGTCTACTAAAATAAACGAAGAATTGACCTATTTTCTCTCTTGCTAGTGTGAAATAAGTCTTAAAAATGTTTATTCCCATAGCAACTTGAATGTTTATGGCTCTATCAGTAAATATGTCATTAGTTCAGCTAGCCATGGAAGGCTTCCTTGTGACCAACACTGAATTATTTTACAACATGAAATCCCCATAACAAAAACAAACCCATCTTCTGCAAAATTGAAATAGTCAAGAATTCACTTGAGCTTAAGTCTCTTCTTCTAGACCAGCCACGTTTCTAAGTGTCCACCCTATAGCATAAGCAGCTGCAGCAGCAAGGACACCATTAAAAAGAGTGACAAAAACAGAAAATACATAGTTTTGACCAGCAATTTTGGCCTTCGCCATTCCGAGAAATGCAAGGGCAAGTGCAGACAGGATGCAAGCACCAATAAACTTAATCGTGTCGCTGTTTGTAAAAGGGATTAAGACGATGAAAGAGAGAAGTGGCGCACTGCCAAACAACAAGAAAGCCACAAATGTGACAAGTCCATTCTTCCATGGCTTCTCTGATTGGTCTGGTGGAAGCATTCCTTTTTGAGCTGTCATCTTCTCGTCCACCATGATGTCTTTGTACTTTGCAAATATGTTCACCACCTATCACATTCAGCAGCAATAAGATTGAAATCTAAGCCAAGTGTTTGATTATCCAATTCGTTTAAAGAGATAAAAGCTGTACCGTGGTAGCATCATTTAAATCCATGCCAAGCTCTTGGTATTGTTGTAGTAACTCAAGCTGCTGAGGCCTAGTATTGTTAGTGACATCCCACTCTGTTACAGCCCTTTCCTTGGCTGCAACATCTTTCTCAGTGCTGCTTGACACAAAATCTCCAAATCCCATTGATATCCCGTCTGCCACTAAGTTCGAAAATCCCAGCACCAACACGTCCACTGCGTACGGACACATTTTCATATAAATCACAATTGAGTTTTCTATTAAATTAAAATAAAGACAATCAGGCAAAGGCCCGTCTAGCTCAGTCGGTAGAGCGCAAGGCTCTTAACCTTGTGGTCGTGGGTTCGAGCCCCACGGTGGGCGATTTTCATTTTTTCTTATTTCTTGCCCATTTTTTGGAAAAAGAGAAAACAGAGCAAAGAACAGTGAAAACAGTGGCAATCAATGTCAATGAATTAATAATGGATAATGGCAAGATTACTAATTACCAGAGGAACGACGGGTGGCAGAGATGGAAGAAATGAGAGAAAAGCATGTGACAATGGCGTCAAGGCCAGCATACACTATACTTTTCACATACTCTCCTTTCCATGGCTCCTTTGGTCTCCTTCCTCCTACATTTTGCTTCTCTATATCTCCGTCTTCTGATCGTAGCAACTGGGTGGTGCCTTCATCGCCATTGATCTCAGCCATTCTTTTTTACAGCTCTCTCAGACTGGTGGATTTGATTTTACTGTTTGAGTTGCTTATCTTTTTAACCGCTTCATATAAAGAAAATGATGAAGTGAAAGTGGGGAGAGTACGTGTCACGATGCATGCTAATTAATTTACACGTGGTCTTAGAAAAGCCAAGGCAGTGTATTGTTCGTACGTTTAACTGAAGCACGTGGTTTTCGAGAGTGGAGCGTTCTCAAATCTAATCATTTAATGGGCTTTTGCTGTCAGTGTCACCTATTTATTTCTAATTTGATAGGCAATTGGAAGAAGGTTTCATCCATGAAGCAGAAAATAGTCCAAATCCCATTATATCTACAATTGATTTTTGTTCAAATCCCAAATCCTTTGTCCGAAAAAGTAAAAATTTAAAAACATTGCAAATAAAGAAATTGCACATCAGAAAATGTCTCGAATTTAGACTAGTGCTCTTCTTTCTTCATCTTCTACTTGATGTTCACTATAAGATGGTTTTCCAATCTTGAGTTTGGTAGATGAGGTTGGAACTCTCTTGGTGGGTTTGTTATCTGCAGGCAAGAGTTTTATTGCGATCCCCATGGATATGAGCAAAAGTCCAGTTCCATGCTGTTCAGTTAATGGCTTTGTGAATATCAAGTATGATAGCAGTAATGTTACTGCCTTTCTTGCCGTTGTCACCTGTGATTAAACCCAACGCAAATAACAATCAAATGAATATTCAGACTCTAGTGTACCATATCCTGTGATGGTGAGTTGATAACATTCAATATGCACAAGATATATGTGAGTTTTTGAACTCAATACATGTCTAAATTGACATAAATGGAGCCAGGAAAAAGCTTGTGTGAGGGTGTACCATGGCTGTAGTAGCAGCACCAAACAGAGCGATGAGAGACAGGACTGAAACTTGGCCGATAAATGTTGCCATGGCTTCGAAGACCAACACACCGTACACGTATAGGTGCTGGATTAAGGAAAAAAAAGAACAAGATGTCTTAGAAAGTGTGTACCATGTGAAGAGATAACTGAAGAAGAATTTTCAATTTTTACCTGAGAACATGAATTCCATGCTTCGAATAACTCCCCTGTCAAAAGCATGGGAGGAATCAGCATCGGCAAACCGACTACAGTTGAGCAAAACAGCATCTCCATCTGCATATAGAGACAACACTATGTATTAAATTAATGTGGAAACACAATTTTTCCATGAACACAACCTTTTCTCGACATTTAAAGCATAAATATAGAAAGATCGCACATGCAAGTCACCTGGGTGGTTTCAGGATTCACGGTAAAGATTGCTTCTTGCAAATTTCCAAGAAAAGAATCCATAATTAGAGCACCGGAAATCATGAAAACACCAATCATGCTGAAATTTGGGGAAGTTTGTGCGTCTGCTAAGGTAAAAAGAATCAATCCCACAACTAAAAGTAGTGCAGATACATATTCATGAGGGGGGTATTTTCGTCGAAGGCCCGGTATGAAGGCACCCATGATCATTACTGGCAAAACCTGAAATGACAAAATCATAGAAATATGGAGAAATATTAAAAGACCAAGTAATTTTCTTGGCTTAAATTGTTGATTTCAAATATCGATGCAAGTGATTGATCATTGTGAAGGTTCAGTAAAATGCGGATCTCGTTGGCATGTTTCTGATATTCCCCAAGCAAGCATGAATTAGCTCTTAGTCATTAACACGATTTTTAAGAAACTCAATTTGAATCTCAATCAGATATATAATTTAATGAAATTTCTTGACATTTGACCCAATAACCAAAACAAGTAAAGAAAATAGAATTTGCTAATTACCTTGGTGGATTTGAACATGAGCTGTGCCGGATAGTTAAGAAAAGCCAAAGAGCCTTTGGTAAGTCCATGAGAACCCATTAGAGCCACAGAGAGCTTCACATAAGTCTTCCATGGATTCACCATTTGCTTAGTGGTGAAGCCTTGAAGATAAATGAGAACAAGATAAACAAATCCTTGAACAAATGTGAAGTACCAACCATAGCTGGAAAAGTAAAAGCCATTCATTAATCATCATTATTCACAAGCCAAAATCATTGAAATTCCAGAGCAAATACAGAAAAAATATTGGAAATTCATTGAAAGATTACCAAATAAAACAGTAACAAACTGGAAATTATACCTGAACTGGAGCCTGTTGTATACATATTCCTGCAAATTAAGTAATAATTAAGTTACAGAACAGGGGATTGAATAACACTTAGAATAACCAAAATTTAATCCCACACTGTAAAATCATGAAGAAACCATTCAAGGGAGCAGAATTTTCAAACATCCGTCATTATCAAACTATTACTCAGAATTTTTGCGGTCAACTCAGTTTGTTGGTAGCTGATAAACTAGAGGAAAAACAACACAAAAAATTGAAACTGAGGATTTTCATATAAAAATGACGCAATCAACTCAAAATGATCAGGCTGTGGTTTTGTAAAAGAGAATGATTACATATCTTCCTTATTTCTCAGAAACCAAACAGCATAAAATTGAAAGACTCATTCTCAATTGAAATTCCTAAAATTTCTCGAAAACCAAACAAACAGATTTGTTAAACTGGAAAACATCAACAAACCGCCATTGGGGCAAAATTTTAAAATAAAAAGGAAAAAAATGAAAAATCCAAATTCCAGTCTGTTTCCTTCGAAAACAAACTTTCCGAGAGACTAAACAGAATCTGTAAAACATAACAAATACCTCGCAGATGCCATTGACGAGATAACCAAAGAAGAACCCAGAAGAGCAAATGAGGAACTGTTTCCATACGGGTCTATCAGTGAGCGAAATTCCAAACAGAGACCGACCTTGTTCTTCCTTCTTACTCATTTTGGGTTTTCTCTAGTGTGAAAATTCGGTACTCTTCTCAAGTTCTCGGCAAACAAATAAGGCTTGGAAACAAAAAAACTTTGAAAATGATGCTTGATCAACAAATGCAATAAGAATATCAACTTGCTTTGCTATACATTTACAAATTGCATGTTGACTTACAGAACATACAGAAAGAAATATATATCAAAATACGATCATCGGTTTCTTTACGTTAACACGCATAAAAAACTAGAGAGTTTAGGCTTAGCACAACCTCTACTGGCACTGGAAGTCCGCTATGTTTAAGTGGAGGGGGAGATTTTCTATGCATGTCGGTATTCTCGGAAAAATTCATTTTGGGAAAGAGAATTTTCAATGGGGTAAATGGTGGGTTATTATAAGATGTGGTCAAGAATACATTCTTCGCTTGTGTACGTCTGGCGGCACCGTTGGATAAATCTTTTTGAGCTGATGATGTGAATTGGCATCTTAACCACATTATAGAAGTAAACTAAAATAGGTTTTAAAATATTCAAGCTATTTGTAGTTCAATTTCAGCTGATGAAGTGAATTGCCATCTTAACCACATGATAAAAGTAAACTAAAATAGGTTTTAAAATATTCAAGCTATTTGTAGTTAGGTGCTCCAATTTAGATTAGGATAAATATTTTTAAACTCATCCGTTAAAAATATTTAATATTAATTTGTATTAAATTTATAGTAAATTTAATATTTTATATTAAATTTACTTAAATGTGTATTTAACATTTACTAAACTCGCAAGAGTATTAATAAATTTTACGTACAACAAAAAATAAAATTGATAACAATAGTTTTATAAAAAAAAATACATAATTATTATATAAATTTATATATAATTAATTTAAATATAATTTACTTAATTAAATTATTTTAATATTTTAACTCACTTTTTTATATTAAAAATAATTATATAAATTTAAAGATAAAATAAAAAATTATTATTATTATTATTATTATATCAAAATAATATT
>JAXCLQ010000001.1:24964575-24987912 GCA_035584115.1 Cedrela odorata | reverse complement strand
TATTAAAAATAATTATATAAATTTAAAGATAAAATAAAAAATTATTATTATTATTATTATTATATCAAAATAATATTGTTTTAAATATTTTTTTAATATTAACATTAAAATGACATTATTTTAACATTTTTTAAATTAAAAATTAAAAAAATTATATATTATGGATATTTATCTGTACTCATATTTTCTATTTTATACTTGTTACAAATTTTAATTTATTTTTTAAAATTTATCATAAACTATTTTTATTCATGAAAATCGGATGAATTTAAGGATAAAAATGATATACCTATTTATTGCGTTAATTAATTTAATTAATTAAGAAATAAATATTGAAAACTCTTCCCAATGTAGTAGCTGCCCTGTCCTGTCGAAAATAACAAGTCAATAACAACTCTTGATTACCATAATTTGCAACGAACACTCATAATTTATTGCTCTACTATACTATATGTTCCGAACACTCACTAAAGCTGCGATATACTGAAACAGAATTGCACAGAATTCAGCTTGAAGGCCTCACCTGCTCTGCCAGTCTCAATAGTTAATATCATGCATTTTGTAGTAGATGCGGCCAGTTGGCATGCTTTAAGGACTGGAAAGACTCAACTGCGAACTGCTTTTGATTTGTATTGACTACACTTGGAAACTTTGATCTTATACTAACTCTGGTTCGTGAGATCAAGGTTGATTGACCAAGATTAACGGTAATTGTTTTTCAGTTAAATATAAAGATTTCATCAGATGTCACTAGTGACTGGGCAATCTATAATCTATAATCTTAAGAATTGAGAATAGATTTCATAAATGCTGTGTTGACTACAAGTTGTTGGTTGAAAGATTACCATTCCAACTCGTCTGTATGTGTTTTTGGGTACGCTATATATTAAAATTGACTTTCCTGATTAGCAGCTTAATCACTTAATCAACTTTCTTGCCTCCCAAGTGAGGGTCTCGTGCGTTTCCGTGATGGGCTCTTGTATTTAAAGGGTAGGACAAATTTTGAAGTTTAAAATGGCACTTTTTTGAGGTTTAGGGGTGCATTATGCTAGTTTTGGACGAGTATAACTTTGAGTTTGATGCACAAAAACACATGTGCCTCACTTAATTTTAGGGCAAGATTAGACTTTCCCAAATGCATGCATGAGACTTGCATGACTTGGGATTTGGGGTGTATAATTAATTTTTGTTTCAGCCATGAAAATAGGCAACGGATTGAACAAGGAGACGCAAATCTAATTTAATGGCTGTGTTCTATTAAGCCCGTATGAAAATATTCGCTTGGCCCATGATGTGAAAATAATAAATGAGAGTTACTTTATTTTTCCTTCTACAAAACTTACAGCGTGGATTGTCCAAGGGCTAACTGCTAGCAAAATGAGTATAAGCTATGCGCCTGTGCCTTGATATTTGCCAAATATAAGTTTATGGGCCAAAAAGCGTGTCTGATTAGTGATCTCTGTGGCCACTTACAATTGTAATTTGTAAGTTTAGGGGCGGGGCACGAGTTGTGGCCCTAGACATTGGGCCTCAGTACTGTCTCGAGTTGAACTTAGGAGAGATCAGCCAATGCCTCATCCACCAGAACATTCAATAACACATTCTCAATTTGCAAAGCTATTACTTGTTGCTCATCCTCGAACTTGCTCCAACTTTCTTTACTGTCCATATCTCTAACGCAAGCTTCCCTGTCAGTTAACGTTGCACTGTGTTCTCCTTCGATCCATGCTATTGCTCGCTTCAGTATCTCGCCGTCAATATCATCAATTTTACTTTGATGATTTCTCTTTGAAGACAATTTATCTGCGAAGAAATCCAACAATAACTGTTCCACTAAAATACTGTCTTTACAACTCCACATTGGACTTGTTGCTTTGACATGATTCAGCAGCAGTTTTGCCCTTTCTTCAACTTCATTCATTTCTTCATCTTCCTCTTCCTCTTCTTCTTCTTCGTCCTTGTCTCCAAAACCATCGTCAGTACTCTCTTCCATTGACATCCATTTGTCTAGATTGATAGGATCTATTTTGGCCAGGCTTTCAAAACGTCCGATTTTGTGCATAAGCTTTCTGTTTGTTTCTGTTGCAACAACATCAAATGCTTTGTTAGCTAGCACGATAACATCATCACAAGCAACAATTTGAAAACAGAGAAAATGTAACAAAGGGAATGACTGAACATACTCTCCAGATTGCCGAGGGTTTGATCGAAAGATAAGGGCGAATCTTTGTCCTCTTCTTCTTCAAGTTTGAAACCAAGCACTGAAACTGGACTGCGTAGTTCTTTCTCCTCACATGCTAACTGCTGTTAATGTATCACAACATCAGTCAAATTCATACCAACGTGCCCACTTGAAGAACACATATAAACATCATACATTTTAAAACATTACATAAAGATAAACCAAATCTCTCTCTCTTTAATCTTATTTTTAAATTTTGACCTCTGTTTTTTTAAGAAACAAATTCAGTTAATTTCATGTGTTTAATTCATTAATACGATATGATTTCCACGTAGCTTCCCTTTTGTCTCATGGGATTAACTAAGTAGTTCTGTCACTAATCAGACAAAGCAGCTGCAATTAAACTAGTTAACTGTGTTACAGTACAGTCAGACAAAGTCAACCAAATCTCACTAGCAGACAACAACATTATATCAGCTAAACCATCCAACTATCCAAGGATCCTCACCAGCAGACACAAGATATATTTTATAATTTGTACACTAAATAATTGCTTACCTTGGGTTCCACCGCAGTGTTAACCGCTGCCTCTGTTGTCTCTTTCAAAGAACCCCTGCCGACACATGGTAAATACTTCTCACCCAATTCGGCGTCGTGTTCGGCGTATCCCTCAGACTTACTGCTCAACGACGGTAAGTATTCAGAGGTAAAATCACTATCGCACCAACTGGAGCCATTGCTACTGCATGGAGTACTGTTGGTGGAACCTGTTGTAGTTGTAGTCGTAGTGCAGTGGTGATCAGGAGAAGAAGCAAGATTCAATGGTTGAGGTTTCTCCTCAATCAAATCGCGGAATGATTTCCACCGTATGATATCTTTGACTCTGACTGTTATTTTGATATCACTTTGTTTGTTTTCACTCTTGTTAGTGCTCTTTCTTGACAGCTTTCGCGAAAGGCTTCTTGGTAAAATTGAAGGGGACTTAACCACGTTGAATTGGATGCGCTTGACGGTATTAATGATGGCTTGAAACGCAGAGATTGTTGTTGAGGCAGCTGCTTTTGATCGGCTTCTTAGTAATCTTTTTGTATTGCTTGAATATGACGATGCATTGTTGGCCATATTGAGATCATTTTGAATAAGATTTCGTATACTCGAATCCTCAATTCGCCTAGGAACTGATTTGAATCCACTTGAAGAGCATGAATTCGAATGATCTATGAGGAAATCTTTTAGCATTCGAGGTCTACGCTCGATTGAGAAATGCTTTCTTTGCTTTGTGTTTGTATTGGAACATGAAGAAGTTCTTGAAGATGACATGACTTTGCAAAAAGCAAGAGCTCTCTATACAAACAGAAAGAACAGAAACAGAAATGTTATGAAATTAAGCAGATAAGAGAAAGAGATTAAAAGAATGAAACAGTGTGATTGATCATGCAAAGGGTTTAGAGAGTGAAGTTGGAAGTTGGGAAGTGAGAGGAAAGATTTAAATTTAAAGGGAGAAGAAGGAGAAAGGAGAGAAAGAGAGAGGTAGCTTCTAGGTGGAGATCTCCAGGTAAGAAGCTCGCGCCAGTGAAGAATAAATATAACTATGGCTGTAGTAAAAAATAGGAAAATGACAAAGTGAAGTAGAAGCGTGGATGCTTCTATTTTTTGGGTTTTTTAAACAGAAGATTAATATAAGAGGTGATTAGCTGTCCATATATAAAAGAGATCTTCTTTCTTGTCCATTAATCAACCATGTGGTCTTTTAGACTTGGAAGTTGAAAGTATGTCGCTTAAGGGAGAGTTGTTTGTGTGTGGGTTTACTACTGTTTACCGAATTCGCCCAACTCACAACAAATATGCATGCTTTGTTCATGGGCTTTTGTTTCATGGAGCCATTGGAGCATACCAGAAAGAATGATCTTCTGATCTGTATCATATCATTCATTGAAATTTGAAAGATCTCACTTAACTTGGCCCTGTGGGGTGGCCTCCAATTGATAGCGAAGTATGAAGAGAAAATTTGGTAGTGCATGTAATCTCATCGTTCAAAGAGATATGCAAGTTTACAGTTGTCGTAAATTCCAGACGCTCAGGTCATTTACTACATCGGTTCAACCTTCTTAAAAGTCTATAACTATGTGGTATAAAACATTCAAGGAGAATGTTCGACGTCGTTTTCCCGATAATCATCTTTCTTCTACCCCATTGTACGTAAAAGAAAGAAAGAAAGAAAAAATCAGTCCTTTCCTTTGGTTTATTACAGCAGGACGAGGATCTCTGTTTTGATATTTGTGTAGGCGTGCAAGGACGCAAATAAGATTGACAACGGGCCGGGTACGGTCCACGGATCATCCCTGTCCTGTTTTGAGAGGACCGTTTCGGTCCCCACTCGTTTTGAGAGGGTTATTTCGTTCGTTTAATAATTTAAATTTTTTAAATATATTATTAAATTTTAAAATTTTATTTTATCAAAATATATTAAATTACTTTTTTATGTGTTTAATATGATAATAATAATAATATAATTTATTTTTTAATTTATTTTCAGCAAAAAATATATATATTTAGTTTAAATTTAAATTATTAATAATAATTGATATCCAAATAAAATGTGCACACGAAATTTTTAAATTACACATTGTTAATAATTAATTTTTAACCCACGTTAAAAAAAATTAAATTATACATTTATAATAATCTACATTCAATTACTAATAATATAAATTATTTTTTATAATTTATATATAAAAAAATAAATACATAATAAAAATATATTTAATTTATATTTTTTAATTTTAAAAAAATGATTTGCGCTTTCTAATTTTTGGAAGTATAAATTAACATTTTAACTTTTGATTTTGTCCTATTCCCCGTTTATATGTACATAATAAGACCAACTGCACTACACGGGGCATATCATTATAATACAAACCTTGTGTATATTGCCATGTTTGTTTCTTAGGAAAATAAAATTTAAAAAGGATAGTTTAATAAATAAAAATAGATAAATATACGATATATTATGAATTTATATTTATATTTTTTTTATTTATGTAATAATATAAAATATTTGATAATAATATAATATTAATTTATATAAATATATATAAAAAAAATTTATACTAATAATATGGTTGATTTTAAATTTAAATTTAATTTTTAATTAAAATAATTTATAAAAAGTAAATTTTTATTTTGAATTCATTAAATAAAGTTAAATCTGATAATTATTTTTAATTTAAGTCTTTTTTTATAAAATGAATATTAGAATAATTTATAAAAGTATTATTTATTATTTATTAATAAGAAGTTATTAAAAAAGTAAATCCAATTTAATTATTATTCTTAATCAGGGGCAATAACAGGAATTTTTCCTTTTTGTAAGGTCGGTGACGTTAGTAGCTTGAAAGCTACGCCTCGCGTGCTACAATATGAAGCTACCTTTCATGAGCTACCCGCGCAAATTCAATCGTCCCCAAATTTGATACCACAACGGTCACAAATCCAGTTACATAACGGCGTCATGTTCTCTGCCGCTTCCCCGATTGCCGCCCTCCCTCTTCGTTCTTTCTTGAAAAATACGAAACCTGGTTTGTCAATTTGAATTACTTTGTCTGAAATGCAATGGGGGCTGGGCGAAAATTCTGGGAATTGTTAAAACCCTACGCCCTACCATAAGGTTTCGATTTCTTGAGAGACAAAGGGTCGCAGTGGACCTATCCTACTGGATTGTTCAACACGAGACAGCAATCAAGAACCATGCCCGTAAACTCCATCTCAGGCTCACCTTCTTTCGTACAATCAACCTTTTCGTCAAGGTCTTTTAGTCTCTTCTCCCAAGAATTTTGTAAAAAAATAAAAATGCATTCTTTTTCCCCCCTAATTTCCTGTTTGTCTCTAATTTCAGTTTTAATTTTCTTTTAATAAAGATTTATTAGGGTTCTTTTCCTCACTTATTGTTTATCTCTAATTTCGGTTGTTGAGGGAATAAGAAAAAGAATATGGGTAACGTTGAACTTGAATCTCGACGTTTATGGCGGTGTTACGGTTTAAGAAGACGAAATGAAAGATTGACTAAGTTGACTGTTTGGGTTGATTTGAAGGTTTTTTGGAGACTGTTTCAGCCTTTCTTTCTGTTTTGGTTGTTTAGGAAAGAGAAGATTAAGACCAATAATTGTTCAATTGTTTCTTTCTCTCTGCCGAACAAAGTGTTAGATGGCGTTTATTATGGTGGAACGCTATTTCTAAGTAGATCAATAATTTGGATTAATGGTATGAATGTGAAATGTTGTTGGTAATTTTGCAGTTTGTTGCATTTCCAGTTTTTGTTGTTGATGGAACTCCTTCACCACTGAAATATCAGGAAAGGATAGCACCTTTTTTCCGTTCTAGCATTGATTCTTCAAGTTTGCCTGTAGCTGAAGAGGGCATATCCGTGGATAGGAACCGGACATTTTTTAAATTTGTTCTAGTGTGTGGTTGGTTGATTCTTTTTCCATGATTGCTGCTATCAACTTGTTGTCATTCAAATTATTATTTTGATACTCGTTTGGTTTATCTATATGTTTTCTGTTAGCTTCCCTTCTTTTGAAAAATCTGAAGTTAGTTTGTGAATTTGAATTATATTGTATATGCTAAATCCTCTTAACAAAAAAGAATTATGTTATATGTGACAATGTTGAAAAGAAGTTGTTCATGTTTTCTCCAAATAATTATTGGACATCTTCTCTTTTATCAAAATCCGGAAATTACATCATTGAAGATTCAACATTCTTGCTTTTCCTACATTTTTCTTAACTAAATGGAGCAAAAAGTTCCTTTTAAGTTTTCCTTTTAGTATGTCTACTTGTCATACTGAAGAGGAATAGTATAATGGTATGAAAACAAGAAAAAAGTTATTGTCAGTTGTACGTTTCCGCCATCAGAGTGAGGTCTGAATAGTTGAAATGAAGAAAAGATTACAAAACAAGCCAATCTATTTTGAGTTGCATTCACCTTTGCTATTTGTTTTCTGTTATGTGCTTCTTCCTGTATTCTTACTAAAATCACTTCATGGTTATTTGAATGGCAGAATCAAAAAGAAAAGGAACTGGAGAAACATGAAAATTGGTGGATTAAAGTTTGCAAGAAGATTACAATGAAGTCAAATTTCCCAAATGACTAAATTATCCAAATGTATTTGTGCCAGAATAATGGAAACTTTACTGGTATGTAAGTTGTTCTCAGTCTCCACCATCAAATTATTGATGATACTCATTAACATGAACATCTTTTATTTTGCGTATTCGGCATTATTTATAATTATCAAGTAAGTCAATAGTTGAAATGGTTTTAATCTTTGAAAACGTGTTGAAAAGTTTCTTTTTATTTCTTTTAATAGAAATTTTGCTCCTTGTTTTATATATCACTTTTGCTTGGCAGTCTGGATCCTACTTCCAGTATTTGTTTTCGCTTTTGTTGTTTGGATTATTATTTTTGTTTATCCTTCTTCAAAGGCAAGGAGACCATTGGTAGGGATACCGTTTGATGCATGGAATTTGAGTTGCATTCCTTGAGATTTTTGTATTGTACATAAGGCTTTGGTTTTCTTTCTTAAATTAGTTGTAAATGCATTATCGGCTTTTTTTTATCTTGATGCAGCTACTGATGTTCCTTCTATATCATGGGGGAGCCCAAAAACCAAAATGCTTGTTGATTTCTTGGTTTTCCATCAGCTTTGGGTGTCATCATATGTTCGCCAAAGGATGCTTCCTATGCTATCCACAATATATTTCAGAGAAATGGCCACAAAT
Organism: Cedrela odorata; assembly: GCA_035584115.1. Lineage (NCBI taxonomy): Eukaryota > Viridiplantae > Streptophyta > Magnoliopsida > Sapindales > Meliaceae > Cedrela > Cedrela odorata. The sequence continues at coordinate 24,979,950 of JAXCLQ010000001.1, read as the reverse complement.
CCAGTAAAAATTTTGTTGTATGGGCAATATGAATTTCATTCTATTCTTCGTGTGAAGATAAGGTATGGACACTAATCTTATGTGGTCAAGTGGAAGAAGGCTGCTTCTTCAACGGGCAGTGTTGTGTATACAGTCCCTGTTGAAGAGTCTGATTTGCATCAAGAAGAGGTCATAGAAGTCGACAAATCCATTGATCTGTTGGATTAGTCCAGTAGCCCCCAGATTCATGTGGTGACGGTTGCTGGTTTTTGGTGACGGATGAAAATATGAAGCTCATGCATTTTGTTTTTCCAGTAGAAGTTGACAGATTTTTGCAAGAGAAGGTATCTTTTGGTTTGTTTGTGTAATTTGTTCCTCTCTTTATTTGTTTAATTTGCAAGAGAAGGTATCTTCTGATTCTGTATTAGTTATGTTGTGAATTAGATCTTAGATATTGTAGAATGATGGCTTTGAACGCAAAATATCTTGTGTATCGTCATACTGGAAATTGAAGTTATATTAGGAATCCTACTCAGAGGTGGTGGAAATTGTTGCCTAGGTGGGTTGACCATCAAAGGAGGTTCCCCCCTCCCTTTTGGAAGTAAAGAGGGGTGTGATGGGGGACTTTGGGCAAGTCTGGGAGGCTGGAGCACAAAATGGAATGTCTTTATGGCCCCTTTTCTTTGTGAAAGAAAGATGAAGAGGAAAAGTGTTATCGATTCATTATATGAATATTTCAGTGAAATTGAATTAATGTTAATTTTAGAAGTCAGTATATGATCATAAATGCTTAACATCTAAATGCTAGGCAGTTACAAGTTGATATGTCCGTTGATGAATGTAGTTAATGGTAGGCTCGTTTTGCTTCACGGAAACGTGAAGCAAGAGTTGTTGAGATGAATAAGTTGCAAGACAATAATGAATAATAGAATTTAATTAGAGCACCTATTAAAGATGTCCAAAAGTCAAGTAAAATGGATTAATGAAAATTGATGGCTGCAACGAGGAGCAATGTTAGCTTTTATTGAAGTGTAACAACAGAAGGCGATATGGTGGCTTGACATAATGATGATAGATGCATCTTTTCCAGGTAGAAGTGTTTTGGTAATTGGGCATTTACTACTAATCCAGGTATCGACATAACATTTTCAGAATTCATTATGTCGTTATCAAGATCATCGTGGTTCTTGCTGCATTGAGGATATTCAGAAATCAATATCCTCTGGAGCTTCTATGTGATTATCCTTTTTGTTGTGGAATTCACAGGAACTGAAAGAGTTGAAAAGAAAAAGGACTTCAAGTTTAAGATCTGGAGGGTCCAATGGGAAGTTAGAATCACCAAAATCGAAGGGTGTCTGGCTTATTATTACTGAATTTTATTGTTTGGCCAAAGTACAATTCCAGGCAAAATCAGGTGAAGATTCGACCAAGACTTCCAATATTCAGGTTGACAGGACATCAAAGGGAAAGAGGAAAGTGTCAAGTCCCAATCTTTCCAAGTCTGCAAGGCTTCGCCTTTTGTTTAACTGAGAAAATTTAAGGTTATGGTTTTCCATGCCCCTTTTGATAAAGGGGAAGTATTTAATTGAAGTGTGAAGTTAATTTGCTTCTAGCCAATGATTATTTTGTAACTAAATTTAAGATTTATATCTTAGGGCGGACTCCTTTTTCTTCTGTCTATCTGTATTTAAGTTGCCATCTCATTTGTAAGTTGCTGTCACTCTCAATGATTTTTTCTTACCGAATCTGTGGTAATATAGATGACTCTACCTTGATGCAGGAGTGACACTTTCATTGAAATTCTTGCATTAATTATTCCAATGGGTATTATATTTAATTGAAATCCAAATACTTCGGACATTATGCTGCCATGGAATATCATAGAGATCCATTTGCTGTTCAGCTCAATAAAGAACCTAGATCTTCAGTGTGGGTATGCCATGCTATTCTTTTTTGTCTCTGCAGAGTAACACAGGCAAGACTTTCCCTTTTCGAGTAGAAGCAGTTCCTTGAATATTACCCTGGACTCCATTGACGGAATAGTGAACAACCAAAAAGCACAAGTGAATCATGCCAGAAGAATATTGTTTCAAGTCAGCAAACGCCACAGAGCTAAACAAGTCAGTGCATTGTCGTCTTACAAAATTGAGAAGGTGAAAAGTATTCTTGGAAGGTAACTTATTTAAGGTATCCATTATTTGTTGTGTGTTGAAGATTTTACAATCTTCTTGATATGGATACTCTTCATCATGTGACCTGGAATCATAATATTTGGTATAGCAGTTTTAATGGACATAAATGACTTGCCAGATATGTGTTTGACTTTAGTTCTATGACACGTTGGTTATTTAAGTATTATTGTCCTTATATAGTGGTCCCTGATCGTTTATGATATATTTTGATTAAATAAAGGTTGCCCAAAACACTCAACAACTCTTATTTTATCTCTCGTCATATACAAGTTCATTTCTCAAATTTCAAGTATAAGTTTCTGGTTTTACCTCTGTATTTAGTTATGAGCTCTTAGTACGTGAACTAGTGTGTTTTGTTTGTTATTCTTCACCAAATAATAGATAACCAAAAACACATAAGTGGAATAAAATGCTTTTCTTTGGTAATGTATAATAGCACTCTTAGGTTTACTCTGTTAAAACATTTCATAGATATGCAGGATATACTCAAGTCTTACAGAGTATCATAGTGTAAAGTGTCCTCACTCATGAACGGTGAGAAGGCAATCTCAGTTGAATCTGGTGGAAATGCTTTGTTACTACCAAGAAGTGTTAGTGTTTTGCTCGTGGATGGTGATTCGACATGTCTTGCAATTCTCTCAAAAATGCTCCTTGGGTTTGGATATAAAGGTATACATTTGAATTTATTGTTTTTTTTTTCCTCATTTTCTCATCGGAATCTTAATATATTAAGGAGATATCTATTATCTTTTTCGCTGATTCCCTGCTTCCTGCTTTGTGATGTACTGTATCAAGAATGTTGTATTCTAATGTAACGATCACCACTTCTCTTTGTTGCTTTGGGAATGGGAGACTATATGATTCTCCTTAATCTCAAAGATTTAGTTGTGATTGTCACTAAAAAACAAAAATGAAAATCCTAATCTCAGATACTGAGATTGGCAAAGAGTGATTGATATCTACTTCTCAGCCCATTGATTCAATTATATATCCTTGTATACATAGGCACATGGTCGATAATATACAAGCGTTTCAATTCTGTGTTCCTTTATTTTTTCTCTTTCTTCAGAATGGGCTGACAAAAACCATTGGTTGAGATTTGTGGTTGTGACATTTATTCTCATCTTTACCTTTCTGCATAAATTTCTCACTCTGCTTTTATCTGCAGTGATTACTTCTAAGCGAGCCTCAGATGCATTGTGCATTTCGCGAGAGAGAGAAGATGAACTCGACCTTATCCTGGTAGAGGCTCACTTACCTGATATGGATAAATATGAGCTGCTTGAGACAGTGGGAGATATGACTAAACTGCCCGTTATCAGTAAGTAGCTACCAAAGTTCACTTTTGCTATCACTATTCTTTTAAGCAAATGTTGCACAATTTGTTCTTTCTCTGACAATATTTGCTTCTAATGTGTTTTCATTCCTAACACAGTCATGTCAGCCGATGACAATGAAAATGACATGTTAGGTGGTCTGTTTAAAGGGGCTGCATTTTACCTTGTGAAGCCAATTACCATGAACGATATAAAAAACCTTTGGCAGTTTGCATTCATGAAGAAAACAGATACAATGCTAACTGCCGAAGGGGTGAGTAGCATTTCATCAGATGATACAGATAATCAGATACTTCCAAGCAAAGGGAAGCAGAGTCATCAGGATGCCAAAAGGAAAGAGCCAATAGAGATGGACAAAATTGAAGAGGAAGATAATGATGATTATTCGGTCCTAAAGAAGCCAAAACTGATTTGGACCAGGGAGTTACATAACAGATTCTTACAAGCTATCAGAGTTCTAGGAATTGATGGTATAAAGTTACTAGGTTTGAATTCTGCAGTTTCTCATTCTATTTTTTATTGTTGGAAATAACAGTAGCTGATCTATTTTCTTGTTTTATTTTTCAATTTAGGAGCACATCCAAAGAAAATACTTCAGCATATGAATGTCCTGGGACTAAAGAAAGAAAACATTTCTAGCCATTTACAGGTGTGTACCCTAGAGATAGATAACTGACTTCTGTGATTATTTTAATTCAAGTTTTGGCAAATATTTTCCTTGATTCTCCCTTCAATATGACTATAAAAGTCTTAAGGTTAAGTAGCAGCATCGTGGTTTGACCAAAATGAAGTTTCCATAAAAAATGATTTTGCAGAAATATCGCCTCTCCTTGAAACGAGAACAAGATGCAGTAGAAAAGACCTTGAACAGAGATTACAACGAATCTCATGTTGCATTGTGCAATCTTTCATCCTTGAAACGAGAACAAGATGCAGTAGAAAAAACCTTGAACAGAGATTACAACGAATCTCATGTTGCGTTGTGCAATCTTTCATCAACAGTCAATGGACAAGGAAGTATATTTCAATATCCAGAGATGCAATCCGTGACAACATCTTGTCAACCAGAATTTCAACGCCAGGAGCAGAAGAATGTCAATAGTTGCATGTCTATGCCCTCACTTGGTTCTGCTGGTGTCCTCAATCATGTAGAGCCAAGTTGTAATGATACAACAGATTGTAAATATGGGCAATTGTCTGCACACGCCAATCAGCTAGATTTTGCTTATCCCTGTTCTAGTTATGCTGGAATCAGGATCACTAACAATGGGAAGTTGGCAGGTTTTCACCAGAAGGAGGTAGATTTCAGTGGGGAAGAATTTCTCAAGGGAAAAATGGCTTCCGTCGATAATGTAGATTCTGGCTTAGAAAGAGCTGTGCAATGGCCTTCATCATCAAGACAACAGCAAGAAGAAAAAGGTCAGCAACAACTTTTTGTACCTGAGCCGTCAACACAAGATCATGATATCTTCGGCCCTGAAGGAGGAGTAGAGATTGATGAGTTTTTTGATATCACAAAAGTATCAACTCAACAATTTATTGATGAGAATTTTGATGATCTCTGGTAGATGAACGAGTTTGCTTCTAGGTACTTAAATGCTCACTTTCCGAAGCTTCATCTAATGTATTTTTATTTAAGTAAATCTCATTCTGGTTTTTCACTGTTTGTAGCAACAAGGATATGAACGTCAGTGCTGATATCATTGTCTCTTGAAAATCGAATTCAGCCACAGAGAAGCTGCAGGAAAGGATTTATAGATTAATGTTGATTCCAGGTTGATAAATGCAGGTTTAGGTTTCCATGTGCATTGCGCAGAGGATGAATAGGTTGTTTTCTTTTTCTTCGTATGGGTCATTTTTAGATTCTACAAATGTAAAATTACACCGTTGCTTCGCATTAGAAATGCTGTGATTCTCATATTGTTAAATAATATTTGATGTTGAACTGGAAAGATCCATATAATATCATTGATTCTAGTGATGTATCCATTGCTGTTGGATATTGCAATCCTGGGGATGTTTCAGAATCCAAAAATAGCCGCGGTTGCAGTACTACTACGTTTGCTGGAATTATATGGAGCCCCAGGATGTTTTATTGGTTTCTCTGTAGGACAAAAAATGAGAGATTTCTTGATGAGCAAGACGTTCACTTACAAGTCGGAAAATGTTGGCAACATGGTTTCTTTCAAAACTCTTAAATGAACGGCAAGTCGTTTCCTTTCAACAACATTAGTTATGTACGGCTTGTCGTCAGTAATATTAACATAAGAATTACAAGTCGTCTGTAAATTTTGTTTAGACTGATGTGTCGTTCGTTGATAAGATTATCACGTTACCCGTCTCGCATTATTGGTAAATTTAATACTCTTGGCTTAAATTTTGAGGCATTTACGCCAGACAGACATAGTTGCCATGACCCCATCACTTCTTTTCCCAAATCCTCCCCTAACAAATCCTGAAAGCAGACCAAAATCTACAGTCCCGGCATACGGTTGCATTACCGGAAAACAAAAAAGAGCAGCATGCATAGTTTGCGCGAGAAGCCAAGATGACTATCACGCCACTCTTAAAGCTCTCAACTCCAAAGGCCGTTTTCCCAGAAAATCCCTCGGACAGGTCTTGTGACTTTAGTTATTCGTTTGATTGGGGATATTTGTCGAGTACTTAGTAGGCCCTTTTTGGTGTGGTTCTGCAGCATTATATGCTGAATTCTGAAATAAACGAGCAGCTTGCGTTTGCTGCTGATGTTCAAGAAGGAGATGTGGTGTTAGAGATTGGGCCTGGAACCGGTTCTTTGACCAATGTTCTGTTAAATGCTGGTGCCACAGTCCTTGCCATTGAGAAGGTAACAACAGTTATGCAAATTGTTGTTTTTTACTCTCTCGAAAACAGCCGAACTAATAACCCTTTTCACTAAATTTGCACTCTTTTATTCTTAGATTCTTCTTGTAGTTCTATCCGAAAGACGTTAAAGAACTCAACCACTCTTTTATTCTTAGATTCTTAGGTTTGTTTAAGCCAGTGAATAGTGTTTCTTCTGTTTTCAGTGGTGAAAAAACAGTGGAGGGGAAGCGCTAGCATTCTCTTTTATGATCATTTCGCATTTTTTTGCAAGTATGATTCTTGCTTCTGGTCATCTTCCGTATCAAAATGAGTTAGGGACAGAAGCTAATTTTTAAGTATGATTCTTGCTTCTGGTCGTCTTCTGTATCAAAGTGAGTTAGGGACAGAAGCTAATTTTTGCTGTTAAAACACAGCCAGATAACATTATGCTAACTCTTGAAAAGAAATAGTATTTCCTGCTTCATAGCTTTTGAAATGGGTCATAATTTTGATCTATTTTTGCAAAAATACCCTTTTTTCTATTATGTATGAGTTAAAGTTTTATGAATATGCATGCTTTTCATTTTATAAGAATTTAATTTTTATGAACATGCATGCTTTTCATATTGTATGAACTTAATTTTTTATGAATATGCGTGCTTTTCATTTTATATGAGCTACAGGATCCCCATATGGTTGATCTTGTGAGAGAAAGATTTGCAAGTACAGACCGGCTCAAGGTGAATTATACTTGCTTATTAAATGGAGGTGTTTGTGTTTGTTGTAAGCATAACACAATAATTGCTTCATTTCAATTTAATGGGGCTATGAGATTTTCAGCTCATTAACAAAACACTGTAGGTTCTGCAAGAAGATTTCCTCAAATGTCACATCCGCTCCCATATGCTGTCATTGTTTGAAAGTAGAAAGTCAGTGAATGCAAGCTCAGGGTCTGCAAAGGTAAAAAAACACCTGACTCTTTGACAAAAATTTGACCAATTTGACCATATTATTTACATTGAATGCTATGTAGTGATATATAAGTAACATTGGAAGATTTTTGGAAGTATAGTATGTATTAATATGTGTTGATGCATGAAGTTCAAGCTTTAGATTATTTCTTTTAAACTATTCAACATAATTTCATCAGCAAATGAAACTCTCTTCTCTTTCTCAAGTTACTATTATATTATTTAGTCTGTATTACAAGTTTCTTGTTCTCAGGTAGTTGCCAATATACCCTTCAATATAAGTACAGATGTAGTCAAGCAGCTTCTTCCTATGGGTGACATTTTTTCTGAAGTTGTTCTCTTACTCCAGGTTAGTTTTGTCACCTAATACTTGAATAGTACTGTCCATTCGTCCAGCTCTTTGATCTACTAATGTTAAAGAATTTGGTAGCTTTGAGTTATTTTTTCCTGTTCTTATATCATTATAAAAAATGTACACAACTTTACTGGAGTAGGCAAAAGGAAAACCTGAAAGTAGAATGTTGGTCTTTCAAAATGCACTAAAGGTGACAGCGATAGAGTTCTGCCAAAAGGATGATAAATTAGAGATGGAGAGTTTCTTGTATTATTAGTGTTTTTTTTTTTCTATTAAATCATAGGAGAAATTTGCTCAGGTGGATGTAAGAATTTATTGAATTGAAAGAGATGATTATATCTGAAGTGAAATATTGTCTGAATTTAGAGAAGCTTTCAAAACAGAAAATATGAGAACAACTTTACTCAGTAATCACCATGTACATCTGAGTAATATGGTTTAGTCTAGTTGATTGAATTAATCAATAAGATAATCAAGTTTGAATTGATGTAGAAAAAACATTCATGTCTTAGTGAGTCTGGATCATGTTCATATTATAAACCTTCCTTTTTAATGACCCTATAATGATTGAATAATTTCAGGAGGAGGCAGCTGTGCGCTTGGTGGAACCTTCTTTGCGTACATCTGAGTACCGACCCATCAACATCTTTGTGAATTTCTATTCAGGTACCTTTGCATCATATTACTACTATAATGATCTACATTAATTGCTTTTGGTTGGCATTTATATGCCTGGTTTCAAACCAATTGCTGTTTAGCTTTCAGCTAAATTCACTGAGAACTATAGATGACAGGAGATATTCATTCTCCAGGAAAGATTGAGACCAGTGGAGTCCCTCTTTGTAAGACTCCCATCTGTCTGTTAAATTGATAATGATACTGTTCACTATTTAATTTGGTCAGTAATAAATTATCCGATTAATTTTATATAGAATCAAATTTAGCAAATTTGGTGTTGCAGGGGATTTTATTTACCTAACAATAATCAAAAGAAGTCACAAAAGTAGCGCTTATTAAATACTCAAATGGATTATCCTTTCTGACTTATGCATCAACTTTGTCTGTAAAAACTCTGTTTCCAGTATTCATGAATCTTCTCGTGTCTTAATAGCCCTTTTGTGACTTGGTTCTTCTAACTGAGCTTCTCTTTTTCAGAGCCTGAATACAAATTTAAAGTCACAAGGGCAAACTTTTTCCCTCAGCCAAATGTAAGTAGTTAACTTACCATTAGTGCAAGTATATGTTTTTTCTTACATGTCCATTTGCTTTTCATTCAAGAAGGCAGAAATTTTGCATAACTGGTTTTTCGGAAGTTCTTACTAACATTGCTTTGGCAACCCGTCATATAGTTTGATAACTGTTCTGTACATATTTGTATATTTTGACCATTCTATAGCTCTATAATTATCTTACATTCCCTGTATGCACGACATTACCCACAATATCTACTTTTTCTTTACTATGAGGCAAATCCTCAATACCGAAACTGGTATTTGGTTGAAGATAGTCATTATTGTTTCGAGTATTTGTTGGTTGAAGTCACTAGCTGGATATTTTTTATTATTATCTTTTGAAAGCTATCACCTAATGCTTTAAGGGCTCTTTATGCTTATGTAGGTTGATGCTGCAGTTGTTACATTCAAGCTGAAGCGACCTACAGAGTATCCTGCAGTTACCTCCACAAAGAGCTTCTTCTCAATGGTTGTTTTGCTCTTCGGTGTCCTTAAAATTATGCTTTTAACCATTAAATCTCTTATTATTAAGCATGATAACAAGTTCTGGTGATCTTATTGCTAGCTTTATCAACGATGTTGTTTTACCTTCGGCTTTTCTTGAATCTGGCACAGTGCATAAATATCAAAATGAATAAAAAGAAAGAAAATCAGGGTAGTCACTGTTGTAACTGTAACCAAAGCTTAAACTTGGCTTCCCACCTTTCCCTGCAGATTGCCACAATGCCCTTGCATTGATCTAATGATTTATTATTTTTTTCCACTTAGCAGATATTGTTGCCAGTTATAGGAATCGAAACACTGCATCCTAGTTCTTTGTTCAAATATTTATCAACTTTCTTCTAGTAACAAACTATCATTGTTTATGGATACAGGTCAATTCTGCATTTAATGGAAAACGTAAAATGTTGCGGAAAACACTCCAGCACTTTTGCACATCCCTTGAGATTGAGAAAGCTCTTGGAGATGCTGGACTTCCAGCTACCGTACGTATAATTAAACTCTGTAAATTGTTCATTTCTTTCACTCTTTTCACTTTTGCTGGTTCAATTATTTGTTAATTAATTTCTTTATAAAATGGATTCTTCTGCTTATATATATTCCTTGATCATTCATGCAGTCAAGACCAGAAGAGCTCACACTAGATGATTTTGTGAAGCTGCATAATTTAATTGTAGAAGTATAGTGTTCCTATTGCTAAGACGGATGAAACGATATTATACAATTAGCCTTGGGTTCTTCTACCTTGTTCAAGTTGCAGTGGATTCTAATAAACTCACCAGCGACAGAAAATACAGCAGAGGAGTATTTATGAAGTATAATCTTTACAGAGAAATAATGCAGGTTTTGCACCCCTTCCTTTAAATTCATCGGCTTTGTTAGAGTTCACTGTGGTATATGCATTTTAAGAATTGTACATGAACAACTGTACGGCAATCTATTATTTATAATGCATTTGAAATTTGTAATGAAAAACAAGAAATTTTACCAAATTGGTCAGAAAAACCAGAGTTACTAAATAGCTAGCTAAATGCTAATGGGTTTTGATGGTAAGAAAATTAATCTTGGTCGTTGAAGATGTTTACAGTACCCTGAATGTTCTTCAATCAATAAACACGACAAAAATTAACAAGCATCCCCATAAATGTGAAAAAACTGCAAAGCCATATAACCTGCCTCTATCTCCTCCGGCTCCTTCCCTTGATTCTGGTCTGGTCTTCTGTGCTCGTCAGCCATGAAACTGATACACAAGATCCAAAGCTCTCAACTTAGTCCCGTGCGGATCAAATCCATTAGCTCCCCCTACAAACCCATCTTCACACAACCGCTTTTCCTCGGCCACCGCCATGGAAGATGGCGAAAGCGGCCGTTTGGCCCTCTTATTCTTGATAAAGCAATCTCTCATCCTTTCTTCAACTTTATCAATAGTAGTCTTGGAATTATTCTCTTCATCGTCACCCACTTCCATCGGCTCGCCACCGTTTTCATCTGCCGCGGCCCCGGTGGCAGAGGAGAGTGAATTTTCAACGGGAGGTGTCTGCGGAGGAGGAGGTAATTGGGTATTAGAGAGAAATGAAGAGAGATGATGATTGGCTTGGTGGAGGAAGGAATAAATTCGGAGAAGATGGGTTGGATCAGTAGTGTCTGGTAATTGTTTGGCCACAAGTGTAGCTTGCTCCAGTGTTAGTATGAGTTCTGTTAATGGCGGCGATGCCGCAGTCTTGTTTTCGTCCATGTTAAACCTTTCCAGAATTTTCCTGTCTTTGCAGCTGGATTCTTCGTAGTCGTGCTGTTTTGGTAGCGCGGTAAAGTATAGCAGTTAGGGCATGAGTCCTAGGATTCTGAGGGACGAACAAACGTTAGTTTACGAAGTCCGAATGAGATTTGCATTTTTAATGTTGTTGAGATTTGAGGGTCCAAAGCGTCCTGAGAGCTCTGGCAGTCTGTAATTTTAATTTTATCTTTTCAATATTCCATTTCTTTTTTACATCCAAAATTATTATTACTCATTCTCAATCCCCACAAGAGCTTCCTTCTATTTCTTTCCTAAGATTCTAAACCATGAAGATATGAAGCTTATTATCATTTTTCGTTTAAGTTGTAATGCTGAACTTGGAACAACAATTCTTGATTTGTGTAACACGAGAAACAGTTGTTATTAACCATAAGACATGAATCAATGAATCAGCTCTGCTCTCGAAACTGTCTTCACTATAAAATCTAAATTGCAAAGTTGTTCAAAATCAACTGGGGCCAAACTAATTTTACAGAGCTCTGATCAAGTAAATATAACATATACAAATAAGCTTCAGCTAGTTGAAAGCATACAAATTTATAATCCAACATACTGCTTTTAAACCAATGCCTACACTTTCAACATTCGTAAATAGTCATCTATAATTGACAATGAAGATGAACGGTAACCAGAACCAAAGAGATTGTAGTGATTCAGGTAATGGTACAACATGTAAAGATCTCTCCTCTTTTCAAAGCCTGGTTGTTTGGGCATAACCTGATTGATAAAACAGGCACAATGAGGATAAAGGGAAAGATAAACCGAGAGACCCCAAAGTAAAATGCAAATGTTTATAGGCTATGGCTCAAGAATTCAGCGATAAATAGATAAATAAAATAATAGATCATGATTTTTCATATTTCTTGATGCTGGAGTGCAGAATCTTCTTAAAAATCGGATTTGTGCCAATCTAGCCTTAGAACCGATCATATTCAGGTCTAATAACTTGTATTTGTCAATCCATCAACTAATTTGTATGGAATCAATGATACCTCAAAATAGGAATTGTAGAATGATCCTCCAAAACCAGCACACCATGACATTCCAAATTCTGCCTCATTATGTCCATCTATTGAGGAAGACAATCAACAAGAGCATAGGGAATCAGTACTTTAATGAGTTGACACTTTTAATGATTCAATGAACAACACTAACTAATAAAGCCCACCCCATTCCTTTTAGACAATCAACGAGTACACGCGCATAGGAAGACACATACAGATGCATGCCTACCTTCATCCCTTTTATTTTTACCACCTGAGACAAGGCTAAGGGAAGATATACAGTTGTTTAAATAATATATTCCAAATTTTGTCAAAAATATAGCTGCTATGACCTCTTTTGTTATTCCAATAGACATTTAAAGTGTTCAGGTCACCCATTTAGTTCACCTAAAAAGCCAAATCAACAAGAAGTTTTCAAGATCATAAAGGTTACTGTTGTCAAGATTGCAAAGTATCAGTCTGAAAACAATCGCAAATTTTAGGGACAAAGTTTTAGATATATTATAATTTGATCCTTAAAGGAATATGAATTTGTTAGACATGATGTTTTTGAGGGAAAGGGAAAAGGGAGGACAGCAGGGATTTCAATTATCCTACCATAGATTTTGGGACTTACAATAACATGCTGGATCAAGTATAACAGGCTCGCCATTTTTGTCAGAGCTAATATTCCCACTCCACAAATCTCCATGGAGCAAGCATGGCTCTATAATGATGCCGTCAAAGAGAGGTGCCAAGTTCTTCATCAGTCTCTGTCCTGTTAACAATGTTTCAGATAAGCATCATCTTTATTAATGTTTAAGACAAGTTACTACATGGCAGAAAATGCCATGACAAAAAAAATTATGTCAAGAACAGAATTACCTCTTTGGTAAATAGTTGAATCGCCATACTGGTCTAATGCTAACTTAAGCTGGTAACCTAATCTATGTTTAGCATAAAACTCAATCCAATCTGAAGTCCATGTGTTTATCTGCGGAGTACTACACAGACCACTTAAATGAATTAGCTAGAAGTGAACCAGTTTTCAATTTTAGTTACTGGCTTAAATTCCGCACTGACACCATAATAAAATGGTGAACGCGGGGAGTGAAATTTCACTGAAGAGCTAAATGATGTGGATGAAAACATTAACAATTGCATAAGAAAGGTAATAAGAATGATCATGGCCAGAAGGATCGCACCTTCCAATAGTATTATCAACATCAAAACCAAAACCTTTACTGGATTTCCCAACTTTATGCATTTCAGCAAGCTTCCTCCCTAAAGCAAACTGAGTAACAAGAACAGTTACATTATCAAAAAGCAAACTGGTATTTGCTATTATAAAGTAAACATAAAACTTCCCAGCCTCACCTGATCGCCTCTAGAAAAACCAAACTCAACAAATTCCATAATGATATACGATCCACCAGTTGGAAGGGCTCCAACCTACAAGGCTTGACAAGAAGTTACACTGAGCTCTCATCCCCATGTAGAAGACTAAAACTAACACGCAGAATGCTTCATTTTGTCAAAAACAAATTGCTCCATATTAAAACAAGTTGAGACTCCCTGACCTTAAACGGCCTAGGTACTCTGATTGTTCTAGTTTCATACATAGCACCCAAACCAAGAGCTTCTCCCTCGAACATTGATGGTCCGATACTCCTGATCCAGCATTTCAACATCATTAGCTCCTTTGACAATAAGCAAAAAGTTAAATATCAAAAGAAAAAACCCACAAGCAATTCAGATGATGAGATAAGACATTCAATTCATAGGCATCGGGTTCCAGTACCTGTTTGTTTTAACAAAGAAGGAACCAGCATCAGTGTCAAAACGACTAGCAAGATTAATGCAACCACCACCAACAGGACTAATATTCGTAATTTGGGTTGCCTTTCCTTCAGAGAGAATCCATTCACGGACAGGGTCATCACTCAATGCCGCCACTGTCAGATACCCAAAACTTAAATCATGATTTCATTCCCGTTTAACAGAAATTCACAGCAAATGAGTGTGGCTTTAAAGTTAAAACCCATAAAATTGGTCCCACAACAGCTAACTTCAGTATCTAAAACAATGAAAATAAGCTAAAGCAACACTTTTTTATTTTACTAAGTACAAATTTGTTAAAATTACTTACTAGCAAATGGTCTGCGTTTATTGCAGGAGAGTCGAGAAAGCAGAGAAGGAAAACAAGAGCTGAAAGAGAGAAATCCCACGTGTGTCACCATTATCTCAGTTTCCCACAGACAAGACACTTGGTGGTGGCTTGCCTCGCCTGCGTGTGGTGTTCAGTTTTCATTGGCCTGCTTCAAGACAACGTTATGCTCAGTTCAGTCTTGGGACATGGGGTGCGTTTGGTTCCGGGGTTAGCGTGTCCTAACTGAAGATGAAGTTATCCTTTCATGCATCAGTTTTATTGCCAGCCAAGTTGCTTATTTCTTTAGGCAAATGACTCAATTCAATCCTATTTTTCACTTTTTTTTAGCATTAATCATCGCAGGAATCTCAAATTTAATTATTTAATACTTGAAATTAATGATAATTAAATTATTAATAATTAAGATTAACGGGAGATTTGACGCATACTCCTTTATCATACGTAGAGAAAAAATAAATGACTCGTCAATTTAAAGCAGTCAACGGATGCCCTTTTAAATTTGAGTTACTAGGATTTATGCGTAAATCATTAAAACTTAATTAATTAAATATATATTATTAGAAAGTATAAGGGTTTTTCTGAAATGTGCCATAATTCATTTCAAAAAAACGTTTGGACGGTATCCAGTTTTCAAACTTGAGGAGGCTCTAAACTTATGAGTATTTACGTTTCTCTCCCCACATGAAGAGAATCTGTCAATCTAGCCAAGTTTAAGTATGCAGTATCATTATAACTCAAACTTCAATCAGAATTACTAAACGAGAGGACGCCGGTTTACGTTTAAGCAGTGAAGGGTTGGTTCGCTTACAGTTTACTTCGTTTTCCAAAGCACTCGGCAGTCTCTCTTCTCTTGAAATGGCGGATCCAGCGCTCCACAGTATTCATCAAACTCAACCCATCAAAGAAATCGCCATAGATTACACTCCAGAAGCGTGCACTCACTGTGCAGACTCCAATTCAATCACACTCACTTTCGATCACCGCGGCGGAGCCAGGTGGCGCTCCACCACTCGCTTCCTTTATGGCACTTTCAGCTC
>JAXCLQ010000001.1:24940681-24964341 GCA_035584115.1 Cedrela odorata | reverse complement strand
ACTGGGAATAGAGAAGAGATTCATGATCTGGGATTTGATTGTTCTGATGGATTTCATGAGTATGTGATCAAGTGGGGTCCAGATTTGATCGAGCGGTTGATTGATGGGCAGGTGGTGAGGAGAGCAGAGAGGAAGGAAGGTGAAAGATTTCCAAATAAACCAATGTTTTTGTATGCTTCGGTTTGGGATGCTAGTTACATTGATGAGGCGAGGTGGACTGGCCCGTATTTGGGCTGTGATGCACCTTATGTTTGCCTATACAAAGACATTCATGTGCCTGTTGCCACTGCTGTGGATTGCTCTTGTGATTCTTGATTGATTTGGTGAGTTGAGTATCTGAATGTCTGTTGTTTGTTGACATTTTGTTGCCTAAATGGTTGCTCTTTGAATTGCAATGTGATTGGATTATTCGGATTTTCATGGACCCATGAAAATCGGTTTCTTTCTGTTCGTAGCCAACTGTATTCAGCAATTTCAATCTGTTGTACTAAGTTGTTAAATATCATAATCTGATTTGCTTTCATGTTTATTGATGTAGTTGTTTCAAGCATCTTTTCTGTGTATGTTCAGGCTTTTCATTATCCTGTAATAAAAGCAATAAGATGAAAAATTGTGATTCTGATTGGTAGAGAAGAATTATGTCTTCATATTAGTTTCTCAATGAATGTGGATGAGAAACTGCTTTTATAGTAGCACTGCCAGGAATAAATGGTCCTGGGCATGTTGATCCTGAGCGCAGGATTGATTATTTTACTAACATGCTTATGCTAAGAATTTTTGGTCTTATATGAGAGAAATAAAAATTGTAATTTAGTAATTCTTGGTAGTAGCTCAGAAACACAACTGATACATGGATTGTATCTATCTGCTTAAAATGGCATAACGTGAAAAATCATGGTCCCAATAAGTTGGGTATCTTCCTTTGTTCTCTAGTTCTTTAACAAATATTATCTAATTGTTGTTGCTTGACTGAAAATTTTGTTTTGGATTTGTTAGATTGTGAAAAGAGTTTGACATCTATCAACTCTTAAGAATTAGAGTCTTTGGGGAGGCAAAGAATGTCACACTTAATGACTCATGTGGTGTCTTGATATAAATTTGAAGACTTTAGTTAGGTAATTTGGGATGTGGATACTAGAGATGGTAGTCAGAGAACTCGCATTACTCATCTGAGTTATTGCATTATTTTGAGTTCTTTGAAACGTTAGCATACTATGGAACATTCGTATGATTTAAAGGGTTAGACAAAAAAGTGTTTGACACTTGTTTCAACCATTGACTTCCTTTAGATTAATGTCCTAGGTTTATGGATTTGCGTTGCCTGGTACACTAGGGGCAGTTTAATGTGTTTAAGCATTTTGTAGTGCAGGAGTTATTGTTGTCAGAAGCTAAAAAAGAAATGTTCAAGTTCTTTGCTTAGATCAGTACTCTTTCCGCCTTTATCCTAACGTATTACAGTCTAACCATGATTTTGGCTTTTGCTTTTTTTTTTTTAATCCTTTTTATCTTTTCATTATGAACAATCAGTTCCACCTACCTCAGTGATCTTTTGGTTCTGCGTCTGTCTCCTGGCGCTGGTGATCAAGCAGAGAAACATTCTAGTCCAGATAAATTCTTTTATCAATTGATAGGGATGCCTTGTTCAAAGTCTTCGGTTATAAGTATCCTGAATATTTTTCCTCGTTAAAAAAATCAGTGATAGTGATGGTCAGCGAACGCCTAAGAAACAATTCTGAAGGTTAATAGTATCATCAGAATAGTCCAGGTTCAGGAAAAAAGATTTGGAAATCTTTCAAGCATTGTTTATGCCCACATTCATAATTCGAACTCATGGTGATCATGCATACAAGGGAGTTCGGTCAAGAAATCTGTCTGATGAATTTAGGGAAACAGGACAATCTTGTACTTCTCTAAATAATTTAGTGTAGTAATCAAAGAATTTAATTAAAGTATCCCCATTTAATTTCATAGAACAAGTACCTTGTCAAAGTAGCAAGTTTACTTATTCTTAGGTGTTGAACTAAGAATATTAAAATAAAGAGAATCCATTTTGCCTAGACAACAATCTATTCAATCAATAAACAGGACTCGCGAGTTAAGGATACCAATTAATAGAAAATCAATGAATAATATATAGCAATTAAAGGACAATTATTGGACCAAAACCAGGGCTTATCCAAAAGCAGTAATATACTAATAGGAGAAAGTATGATAGATGCAAAGCCAACGCACCGGAGATTCACTGCCTCAGAAGTACAATAATCAGTATCTAACATCTGTGCTACTTTTATTTTCTTACCGTTGAAAGACTTGCCGCCAAAACTGACTGCCCACCTCAATCTCAACCGTCGGATATTCAGACTCTATTCACTCAGTGGGTCCTCGATAAATGTGGACCGCAAGTACGCAATTCCAAACAGCAAGAAAACGAACCGTCCTTTTCATTCGCTAACTCCCTTCTCGTCCCTAAGCATTAACTTTTGAGTCCACCCAAAGCGATTAGGATTCCGTATGTATAATTTTATCTCTTGATTTGCATTGAAATCTTGTTATTTCTTCAAGAATCTGATCTGGGTTTTTGTTACCCTTCTTGTTTGCTTTTTTTTTCGTCATCCCTATGTTTCTGCGTCCCCTTTTTTGTGATTTGGTTAAAGAAGAAAGCAGTTGAAGATGTGGGGTTCGGATATGAATTTGATCACAACAATTATTGGATTTGGGATGAGTGCAGCTTTTATTGTGTTCATTTGTACAAGGATAATTTGCAGAAGACTTCGAGCGGTCGAGTCAAGGCCAATGTTTGAGATTGAATCTGGAATTGATCTTGAACAGGTATATTATTTCTTTGTTGCTTGTTAACAGCAGCTCACCTTACATTTTTTTTTCCTATCATTGTGTTTTTTTTTTTACGTTTTTGTAATAATATGTGGGATTCGGTGAGTTGTCTTTCAGTTGGTTGAACTCAAAGATAATGATCGATATTACAGTAATTCACTTTTCATGAATTTATTGTGTCAGAAATTCAATTTCAGCAGTTTATTTTTCACAGGGGTTGTGATAGTTGTTAATCCTCGTGGAAGCACGAATTTATTCTGTTTCATTTGTTTTCTTCTTGCCCGCATATCAATTGTACCTTCCGTTAATACCTCTTCACAAAAATTGCAGCTGCGTGCCGCTACAGCTATTGATAATAGATTAATAGTACATATATACTTGGACTTTGAACCAATTGTCGTTTGTTGGCAGCCACAACAGCGGATTAATGGCCTTGAACCGGTGGTTGTCGCTGCAATCCCCACTATGAGATTCAACCATGAGGCATTCAAATCCGTAGAAGATGCACAGTAAGTTAATAGTACATATATACTTAGTATTTACTTTAATATTCCATATGCTTTTCCCCTGTAGATTGAGAGAGCCATAATTCTCTGCAGACTGTAACCTTATTGGTGTATACATCTTTCTAGAGTTGATAGCTATATGCTTAAATTGAGTTTTAAACTATAAACATGGCATGTAAATGGGGGTACAAAGTCCATTGCAAAAGCAATTTTGGGTGGAGTGTTGTGTCAATCAATGTCTCGTGTGAGATGTCCTTGTAACTTTTGTATAAGTTTGACGTGTTGCTTGATGCAAACAGATGAGATGACACTGTCTACTTTTTGTCCTACAGATGCTCAATATGTTTGGGAGAGTACCAGGATAAAGAAGTGCTGAGAATAATGCCCAAATGCGGTCACAACTTTCATCTCTCGTGCATTGATGTTTGGCTTAGAAAACAGTCTACCTGTCCTGTCTGTCGGTTACCTTTACAAGACTCTATTGAAAGAAAGCAAGCGAGGCTAGCTACAGTTAGCATGGCCCGATCGGTTGATAGTCCTGAGACTTCAATTGACCATTCTAGGCAGTGGCTTCTACCTGGCGCTGAGCGTTCAGAGGAAAATGGAAACAATCAAGGGGACCTTGACACCGTACCCAGAAATCCGGAACAAATTTCTGAAGAATCAGAAACAAGACATTGACGAAGTGAGGAGACTGGACTGGCCCCGACTCCTGAGAGCTGTGTGAACTTTTGCTTCTTTGAGCAATGCTTCACTAGTATATCTTGTGACTTGGCAAAGAATATGCCACTTGAGGTTTTGTATAGATCATTTGTAAATAGAACTACTATCCTTTGTAGCTGGCCTACTGATAGCAGTAGTTCACATTTGCTGCGAGGAAATTGTCTGACAATTTTATCAACACACTCCAAACCCTAGTCGAGTCACCATACCCCTGGGAGGACTTTGATCGAACAACCGAGCCGGGCATTCAAATTGAAGCCCGCATTTTGTTCCTCAAGCCCAAATCACTGAGCTCCTCCTTGGACCACTTTAGTCACCTGTTTCAAAAGGTGGGCCATTAAAACTCATTGATTTGATAGCAACTATTTCCAAATAAATGTCCGTAATAATGAGATCATACCCTTGTAGAATCATGGAATTATCGATCCCTTTTCCCAAAAATTTGTAGCATGTGTTTATGTTTCTTATGATTAGCCGTTCGGAAATAGCATGGTGTAAAAAAGCCAACAAATTATTGAATTATCAAGTTATATTATATGATCAAGAAAAGCCTTTTATTTATAATATGAGCTCTGACCACTTATGATTTATTCAACTCTCAATTTAGCTATCGTAATTATGGATGCAAGGACAATTAAATTTTGCTACCAAACATCAATTAGAGGACAAAATCAATTGAGTTAACCTAAAGGGAAACATGCTGCTGATAAATACATCGAATGCATTGGATTCTTTCAATAACCAACTTAAAAATTAATTCATGCAATTATTACATGATTAAATTGGGTATAATATATGCTTGTCACAATCTAGTGTCATTCCGCACTTGTCTTACGGGCAAAATCCACTCGCTAATCAACAAAATTCTTATTTCCCCCGGCAGGGAGTGAAAGTTTTGGGAATCTAGGGCCAGTATTACGTGACTGACTATAGTCCTAATCCAAGCAAGGACCACGAACTAATATCAAGACAAAAAAAAAATATGATCCTTAATTACCCACTAATCTTATGCTAAAACAAATTAACGATCTATAGGTAACGGGCATTTTGTTGAGGAAACTAACAACAAGAACAAAAGACAAAATCCACGAGTCATTCCATCAACATGTGCTAAATTCCAACGGTAACCTAAACGTCACTCTTAAATTAAACTAATCATTTTGGCGCCGGATTTTAAAATTGAGAATCCAACGTCCCAAATCCATTCTTCGTTAACAAGCCGACAAGATCGGACCGCCTTTGTTCTGTCGTCTTGTCTCTGTAATTTTTCCTGATTACGTTCTCTTGGCGCTCGTCTTTGATTGAGCCACGGTTCTTTGGAGATACGGTCTGTTGTGGGATAAATTTATTGCAAGAATTAGCAAGTGGGTTAGTGCCTATCTACCATTGAAGTGAAGTTAAATCATTCAGCATAGAAATTGAGAGGGATAAATGCATACAATGTTGCATGCTGCAAATGGGGTTCAACGGTAAACTACAACTTGGAAAACTTCATGGAAGTTGTTTTCTAACTGAGAATGAATAAATGTTTAATTATTAAGGTTTTGAATTTAATATTGAAGTAATGGGAATGAATGGCGGAGTTTTCATAAGCCGAGTGCAAGGATATCGAGCCAAGTCGAAGCACTTTGCAAAGTTAATAATGCAAACGATTTGAGAAATAAAATAATTTACAAGGAAAACGACATGTAAATAATGTAGCTGGTACTACTGTACGCTTACAATCATCAGTTATGCATGGCTAGTTCGTAAGCATTTTATTTCTTTTATATATATATATATATATAGTAGGAGACTAGTACCCTCTAGGCTTCACAAAATATTTTCATCCTTTCAAAAAACTTAGAAAAGCCTAATTATCACAGCTAAACTTGAAATTTTATTATAGTTTAGTGTTTTGATGGCAGGACCTGAAATAATAAAGAGCACCAGAACCACCAACACCAAAACTCAACAAACCAAACCAGCTGCGGTTCGTAGGTTTGTTGGAGTCCGCCAAAGGCCGTCAGGTAGATGGGTGGCAGAAATCAAGGACTCATCGCAGCGTGTAAGATTATGGTTAGGAACATACGATACCCCAGAAGAAGCTGCCAGAGCCTATGACGAAGCGGCTAGGGCCCTGCGTGGGGAAAATGCTAGAACCAACTTCGCATCGGTTAATCCTTCGAGTCAATCAGATTCATCCCATTCAAATGGAGGGTTCGTGTCTGAATCCGATGGCCGACTTGGACTTAGCTTCTCTTCCTTGAAGGCCAAATTGAGCAAGAACCTACAAAGTATCATGGCTCGAACATCAGAAAATAATAAGTCAACAAAGAGTAGAGTAAGCGATCATTTCACCTTTGCTAGTATATTCCACTTCAGGAGCTACCAATACCAAAGCCCAGTGGATATACAGAACATTGAAAAAGTGGTGCAACCAAGCATCATCGTGCCCCGTATAGCGGATAATGAACCTTTTTCTTGGGAAAGTTCTAGTGTTTCAGACTGTAGTAATGAATGGGGCGGGTTCCGGCAACATGGGGTGGATTCGGACGGGTCAGATATTGGGGAAGTTAGTGTTGGGGATCAAGGGTTTGTAGATCCAAGGATGGGGTGGATTGATAGTCCAGAGATCAGTGCGAGCAGTACTAATCAGGGTTCGAGGAGTAAGAGGTTCAAGGTTTCTTCCTCAGTTGTTGTTCCTCCAACATTTAGTGGGTCTCCATATAGGTTTGAAAATGAAAGAAACGCATGGGAGTGATTTAACTACGATGTCATGTTAGGTAAACGAAGCTTCTTTTCAAAAGGGTGAGAAGCTAGCTAGTCTTTCCATGTTGTTTCTGTTTCAAGTGATGACTATGATGATAAATTCTGTGAAAACATGTACAGAGAGAAACTTATGGCACTTGACAATAATAAGAGCACAAGACATATGTCGAAGATGTTCAATGATATACAAAGTTTAGTTGATGCAAAACTTTAATCACTGTGTTAAAAAAGGAAACAGCAAGTAAGCCCTAGTTATATATCTCTGTGCCTTTGGGACTCCATGTTACCTGTAATTAACTGTTCAAAATATGTTAAAGTTGAACCGTAGAAACCGAATTAATTGCAAACGCAATCTTTCCTTGACAAATCTTTTGATTGTTTCCAAACAAAAAGGCAATTATGGTTTACAGTGATATATCTCTCTCCCGATATTAATTAATAATCTAGGTGAAAATTATGTTGAGACACAAATACACTCGCCATCCAAAATTACTGCAAATGTAGATGCTGTAATTTACTCATAATTAGCCCCTTTATTTCTTCATCAAACATCTAGACGAGAGGTGGCATCTTTAAATGTTAATTGTGACCTTTGAAATGGCATATGCTAATTCGATACTATAATGAAACTTTGGAATTTTGAAATTTCAAATTTTGTCAAAAAATGGAGTCTTGCCCTATTCGATTGAGGCTAAACCAAGAAATATATATAATTAGCCACTCATGTCTTTTGTTAGTTTTGTTTGTATGGGTCAGCTTCAGTATATAATGCCCTTTATTCTCATCCTAACTCAAACCTTTTTTTTTTTTTTTTTAACTATAAGAGTGTCATTTATTCTGCCACGGTGTTTCATGTAAGATATGATATGCCATTGCCATAGTGTCAATTCTGCTGTAGGGTCCAAATTAATTTTCACAACCCAATATTTGTATTGATATTCTTCAGAATTGAACAAGAAGTGAAACCCTATTTGAATCTCACTTTTATAAGCAATTGTAACCTTATGCATGTAATCATCATATCAAAGATGCCTGTAGTTTACTTAATGACGCTGGGTTAAGAGTAGAAGGGGGAATTAGAGTAAGGTGGGGTTTGGGGGGATTCCAGTCTGCCAAACCCATTCTCTATGGGGTTAGGATTGCTAGTCCTAACCCCTTAACCGGATCTAGTAAAGGTGTGGTAGGTATTGTGTTCTGTCTGTCATTCAGATTAGGAATATGATAATTTTGTATTAAGATGGGGATGTAAAGAAATTAAGAGCAAAAAAACAACACAAAAGATAAAAATTGCATTTCTTTTCTTGAACGTGTCCACCACATGATTCACAACGCCATCAATCACTCTAAATCATGGTTAATTATTGGCCTTTAGGCAATTTGTACGTACTTCTCATGTAGTAGTTAAAATAATAAAATTATCAACGATTGAATTATCTCGACGGTAAGTGTAGTTTATCAATGATTGAATTATCTTGATGGGACGTGTAGTTGGTAATGATCTTACGATAGATATTTCCTTAATTACTTGTAATCTCAATATTAAAAGAAGTTATAATTTGATCCATTGGTGGGGAATCAAAAATTTCAACAAATTAAATGGTAATGGGACTTTATTGTAAAGTGTGTTTGTCGGCATGGCTTATAAAGTTAGATAACGTGGACTTCAATATGTAAGGTTTTTTTTTCGTAAGAACTGCCATGAGTTTTCAATTGTGATACATTTGGGAACTATTGAAGATTCTTGTGGTGGACTACGAGGCTTGCTTGCATGTTTGATTTCTTTGTCAATACCGTAAGGAATTTCTGTACCCAATCTCAAATTTCTGGCGACGGTGTCTTGGGAGACTGCAGCGTTGGGCATGCCACATTGGGCGGCTCACTGATAGCAAACCCAAATAGAAGTGCAACCGTCGAGGTTTCAATTGTTCTTTTCCTAGGAAAAAAAAAGGAACTCTTTTTGGAGTTGCGAGAGCTCGTCCCTTTTTACAGCTTTCAACACGAGTTTTTAAATACTTCTGCTTGGCAATCAAATTTGAGCTAGAGCGACTAGCCATTTGCATGATATGGCATTTATGCATGCATTTAAGGGAACCTCGCTCTTGTTAAAAAAACCGACATAGCAGTTGAACAAGCAATCAGCTCTTTACTTACTTTCTGATGCTGTTGGACCAAAGTCAACCTCGTCAAGAAGGGGAAAAATAAATTAAGTCAAACCTTGGCAACTTCGATTACCCGTTGAAGAATCTACTTCTCACATGAATTTATTGTAAGGTTTCTCTTCATCCTTCCAATATGCCTACCACACCTATTTACTTTATTAGTAGTAATTGAGTTGGTTAGTGGTCACCTTTCGATTTGAATGTGGGCATGGGATATATGACATTTAGTTGTTAAGATCTTAGAAGATTGGGTTGGTCACCTTTCAAATTGATTTTTATTTTAATTTTTGACATTTTCTCGCATGCTGTCCCAACATGACTACACTTAATTAATTACCGGGAAGGAGAAAGCCCGTTAAATTTGGTCACGGGCAAAAAGAAAAATGGAAAAGACTATACTATTACCATTGTCGTTATTGTATTTTCTGCATAAATGTATAAGTATAAGCATGCTGGGTGGCTAAATACAGCCAAAAACGGTGGGGGGTAAGTGGGGAGTACGCCTACACGATAAACAAACCAAAAATTTGTATGCAGTCGACACCCTACAGGCAGCGGTGTCACGTCCTGGCCACGCAAGCCAAGAAGGAACCCTACCTACAGGCGTCTTGGATTTCTTGCATATAATCTCTAGCTGTGTAGCTAAGCTACCTGAACTGGATCGTATATATTTCTTTAAAGTTTAAACAAACAACAGGTTATTTCATTTGGACATTTTGACTTCAAAAGCTTCAATTACAGCGACATGTTATGGATGTTTCTAGGTATTTGACTGTGTTTAATTGGTTTTTCTTATGTTTCTCTTCTCACATTCATAATGCATTTCTTGAAATGGCACATGACACATTATATAATAAGGCACCCTCATTAATCAAATGAACCTGGCATGCTTTTGTATATAAATGTAACATTGAAACATATATAAAATCTATGATTATGGTCCAAAACAATCATATGACATAATTTGCAACCATTATAACTATATACATTCATGATGAAACATAATTTCCAACATAGTTTTACTTGGTGTAATTGAAATATATAAGCAGGTCCCACGCCTTATTCTCCAGCTGTTCCAACCCAATTCAAGTAACTCATAACCACTTCGTTAGTGGCAGTTTTGAAGTTTTCAATCGATCCTAAGTGCATGTTTGTAAATTCAATCCTGCGTGGACTTTTCTTATTTCTATGACTTCTCTTCCACACACGTGCCCGTCTACACCAACCATGAACGCTAAACTTTTAAAGATTCATACCCGTCCCCACAACACTCGTGGCATTTACCTCCACGTCATCTATCTCGGAAAGTCAAAATTTCGAAATGCATATTCAAAATTTACCCAATCTCAACGATCGAATCCTTTGTCCTAAGATAATTAGAGCCGTACGATTCGTAATCATGGTCGACAGTTAAGCATATTTGTTTGAAACATAACCTCTATCTCTCTTAACAGCGTTCTCTCTCTCTCTCTCTCTTTCTCTCTAAAACTGAAACTCTATTATATATATAAAAAAAATGAAGGTTTTTTTATTTTATACCGAGGGAATCTCAGAGACAGACGAACCTGACACAGCTTCCGTTTGAGAAGAAAAGAAGAGAGAGACTTGAAGAAAATTTGATTTTTGAATGTGTCTGTGATAGTTATATTATTACTTGTGTGTCTTGTTCTGTTAAGGCTCGAATAGTTTAATTGGGGTTTTCAAATTTAAGCTTCTTCTTAGCTGAAGATTCTTGTGTTTTCTTTGGTTTTCTTCTGTGATATGGACCGCTTAGTGTCTCTTTCTCATCTAGGAAACATAAAAAAAATCTGGGTATTTGATCTGGTTCTTTGGAAGTCTTTCTGGCTTGCTATCTAGTCTACTGAGACTGAGAGAGAGGGTTTGATGATCTAGCTGTTGTTGATTGCTGAATTTGGAATTGGTGGGATTTCATTTTCGAGAGAGATGGATAGATTTGAAGGTAAAGCTGTTGTGGTTTACCAATTCTTGGAAGCATTTCCGGATTGCAACTGAGAGAGAGGCAGAAGTTTGAACATCAAGCTATAGTCGGTTTGCTTTCTGGAGAAAAAGGAACTAGTTTTCAGTTTCTGAGTCTTAAAGGTTGGTTCTTGAAGTTGTTTTTGCTTGCTTTCTTTGATTCTACTCTGAAACAACGGAAAAAAAGTGTTTTATTTTATTTTATTTTTGTTCTCTTTCCCCTTTTCTTCTGCAAATGGGTTCCCTTCTGTTTTCTTCCTATCTGGGCTCTTCGAAATTTATCAGATTTTTTGTTTTCATAGTTCTTGAGGTGTTTATTCGTGCTTATTCGGAAACAGAAGAGAGAGAGAGCCATTTTCTGGTGTCTTTATTCGTTCAAAGTGGTTTAAATTTGAAGGAAACTCCAAGGAATGTTTAGGTGTTTCTCGTACTTATTGCCTACATCGTTTTAATTTTTAGTGGGGTTGGTCCATCTGTGAGAATTTAACCACACTGCACATAATACGTATATACAACTGTAGATAGAGACTCCTGTCTTCTCTTCAAAGAAAAGTCTCTCTCTCTAACTCAAACCAGCTAGCTCTATTTATGGGTAAAATTGGCAATACACCTCGGACTCCTACTTTTCCTGTCTGTCCCCGGAATCTTGACCGTTGGATATAGATCAAAATCAACGCAAATCTAACTGATGATATCTGATACCATACTCTGATCTTCTCAGTCGTAAAGTTTTTAGCTTTGATTTTCTCTTACAGTTTGCCCTTCACAGTCACTGTAAATTCTGTAATACTCATTAATTTTGCTTGAGACCTAAAAGGGTATTTAGGTATTTCAAAGAAAAAACTTGCCGACGGCTTCTTAATTAGTCGGCACTCTTTGGCCGTTAAAAGGTAACTTCTTTCGTTGTCATAACAATATTTTAAAAAACTTTACTGTTGTCCATGAGTACTTGTTTTATAATTCAATTATAGTTGGCGTTTTAATGATCACTCGACTAAACAATTGAGAGGTCTAGTGGAGTTATCTTTAGGTACTTTGATTTTGTTGGTCGGGCCTTGTATTCAGCAAACAAGTTTTTTGTGATCATACAAGATTCTCGAAAGACTTGTGTTGGCCTCTCTGTTTTTTATTTTTGTCTTATTTTAATTGCAATCTTAGTTCATAATATTACAAGTTTGATTGTTGCAACTGCTCCACTGCCTTCGAACTTTCTATCCAGATATCATTTACAGTCTTCATCTGGTCATATTCTTAAGATTTGGTTTGTTCTCGAGTTCAGTTAAAACTACTCTGCTCACCTGTTTGATCCAAATCCAGATTGAAATCATGGTGGAAGACAGTGGCAGCTTAGCCGTGGCCGATATTCAATCGGATGATGAGTGGATGTTACATGCACAAGGGCTTGTTCCGGTGGCTCTTGATAAGGCAAGAGAGGTTAAGGGGTTTCCTGGCAGATGGAAGGTGATAATTTCAAGATTGGAGCAGATCCCATCGCATTTATCAGACTTGGCAAGCCATCCTTGCTTCTCCAAAAATGCGCTATGTAAGGAGCAATTGCAGGTGGTGTCAAAGACATTGAAGGAAGCAATTGAATTGGCAGACTTATGTGTGAAGGAGAAGTATGAAGGAAAGCTTCGGATGCAGAGTGATCTTGATGCCTTATCAGGTAAATTGGATTTGAATTTGCGAGATTGTGGGCTTTTAATCAAGACAGGAGTGCTTGGTGAGGCCACGTTGCCTTTGTCCATGGCTGGTACTTCAACAGATGCCGAGGCTGCAACACATGGCAATTTAAGGGAATTGCTTGCACGGCTTCAGATCGGGCACATGGAGGCAAAGCACAAAGCTCTTGACAGCCTTGTTGAGGTCATGAAAGAGGATGAAAAAAATGTTTTGGCTGTTTTGGGGCGGAACAATATTGCTGCTCTAGTCCAATTGTTAACAGCAACATCTCCTCATATACGTGAAAAGGCTGTTACTGTAATTTGCTTGCTTGCAGAATCAGGTAGTTGTGAGAATTGGCTTGTTTCAGAAGGTGTTTTGCCGCCTCTCATAAGGCTTGTTGAGTCTGGTAGCACAGTGGGCAAAGAGAAGGCTACAATTTCACTCCAGAGATTGTCAATGTCGGCAGAAATGGCACGAGCAATTGTTGGGCATGGTGGGGTTCGACCCCTTGTTGAGATCTGTCAAACTGGCAACTCTGTTTCTCAGGCAGCAGCTGCTTGTACCTTTAAGAATATATCTGCTGTCCCTGAGGTTCGCCAAACACTAGCCGAAGAAGGTATTGTTAAGATCATGATCCAACTCCTGGATTGTGGAATTTTGTTGGGATCCAAAGAATATGCCACAGAGTGCTTGCATAATCTCACTGCCAGCAATGAGAATCTAAGAAGGTCCGTTGTTTCAGAAGGTGGAATACGAAGCTTATTGGTTTACCTTGATGGACCTTTGCCCCAAGAATCTGCAGTTGGGGCGTTGAGGAATTTGGTTGGCTCAGTTTCAATAGAGGTTTTGATTTCTCTTAATTTCCTCCCTCGTTTGGTTCATGTGCTTGAAGCTGGATCACTGGGCGCACAACAAGCTGCAGCTTCGGCTATTTGTAAGGTTTGCACCTCAACTGAGATGAAGAAATTGGTGGGTGAAGGAGGGTGTATACCTCTGCTTGTGAAGTTGCTTGAAGCTAAATCAAACAGTGTTAGAGAAGTGGCAGCCCAAGCAATTTCAAGCTTGATGACTCTTTCTCAGAATTGCAGGGAAATCAAAAGGGATGATAAAAGTGTGCCAAGTTTTGTCCAATTGCTTGACCCAAGCCCACACAACACTGCAAAGAAGTATGCAGTTACCTGCCTTGCAATACTCTCTTCAAGTAAGAAATGTAAGAAGCTGATGATTTCTTATGGAGCAATAGGATATCTCAAAAAGCTTACAGAGATGGAAATCCCTGGTGCAAAGAAACTACTCGAGCGATTGGAAAGAGGGAAGTTGAGAAGTTTGTTTATCAGGAAATAGAGAAACACAAGAAAATCACCTTTTGTATAATGAAGCCTTTTTCTCTCCTCTTGTATGGTTGATGTTTCATTATCTGTATGAAATAAAGCAGTCAATGATTTGCATTGGATGTCCGACCATACTAATCCATGTAACCGATGTTATAATATTTATAAAATGTACAAGGTTTCTTTTTACTTCGGGTCACTTAAACATGCTGCAATGATGATCTAGGGTAATGAAAGCTAATCCTTTGTTATTCTTTTATTCTTTTCCGTACGGTTTCCCGATTATCATGGTTCTCTAATTACTGCACATATCATAATTATGGATGGAATAGCTTTCTTTGCATATTTATTCTCTCATGAATCAATGAGGCTTCAGTCATTTATTTGAATATTATTTCTGGTCAACAGCTTTCATTGAAGGGTTGCTCTGGCAGTCTAGTTTGTAATTCAGGTAAGCTTTCCACAGAATTTTGTACCATGTTGTGTTTCATTAATCGTTACTTTATTACTTTAATGATTGTCTCTATTGTTTAGAAATCATGTACCACAAATGGGATGAATGTTTCTAACTTTTTAAGGACTGCTGAATTAATAGTGCAGCTAAATGCTTGACAGGCTGCTTACCAGCCACCAATCTGGTATTAATACTACAGTTGTAGTTGCTTCTACTTTCTCTTCATTTGTAAGACAAAACTTGATATTGTCTAATCTAAGTTTTTACTCACAGGTGAGGGAGTATGATTCCTGTTTTGAACACTTTAAACTTTCCGAGTGAACTTGACCAAAAATTGCTGCTAGATGTCCTGCCTCCTATGATGTTGCTTGTACAATTCAAATCATTTAAAATTGCCAAACAATAATTATTAGCACAGTAGTACAAGTTCTGCCTTGCTGGCCATTGCTGCCCAAAGGAGTGTGAAATCTGGGTGGACATCATTTTATTTTCACAGCTGCAAGAAAAGAATTTAAAAAAAAAAAAAAAAAAAGAGTTGCTCCTAACCATTTTCATATGTGGGAATTAATTGTCAAACTCTTCACTCAAAAGGGATATCTGGATTCTGGGTATACTAATCTCAAACCTTAGAAACTGCTGCTGCTAGGGATGTTTTCAGTTATCTGCTGAAGCCTTTTGGAATAGTGTTGGTGACACTTTTTATTTTTATTGACTTATGCTTGCTTTATTGGGCTAAAATTAGATAGTTGGAACCTTTATTGGGCTGATAGACATCGCACGGAAAAGTAATCCAGTCCACGCCTCCAAACAGTCCCTAATCTTGTCACGGCAATTAAGTTCAACGATCCAGATAAGGAAAAATTGTGTTAGACGAAACTTTTCCAGTTAAAACATTGACCATCCGTTTACTGGAGCATGGGATCAGTGTAAGCCAGCCAGATGTTAGTATGCCAAACACTTTCAATGCATCGTGATCAGCCCTTGTCATTAAGTAATCAACGGTTAAGATTACAAGTCGTGGGAGGGGAGCATGATACTAACTCTAAAGCCCACCATATAGAAACAATAAATAAATAAAACGCCGTCGTCGTTTGATCATGTTTTTGTCTGATTGCAGCGGAAAAGAGAGGACCAAACAAACAAACAAACCCTTATCAGAGTTTATCATTTACACAGAGAAGCAAAGCAATTTCTAATCTGTAACTTTTCTTTCGCGTGTTATTAAAAGATTAATAAAAACGGCGAAATTTGCGCTTTTCGAGGCCAAATCGTTGAGCACTATTTTCGGTAGCGTACTTTCTCTATCCATGCATACATATGATTATATGTGTTAGCAAGAAAATGGTAAATAGGAAAAACGGAATCTGTTCATTCTTGTAAATGACGAACCCTATTTTTTCTTTTTCTTGTTCTTTTAATTTCTCTTTGCTTTGACGTTTTTGATCTGTACTTTCAGGTATGCAAAGAATGTTTTTTTGTTTGTTACTAATATGTTTATGTGAAGTTGGAGTTCGTTATCATGCTTGTTTTAATGGTCTGCTTTGCTTTGCTTTGACTATGCTGTTGAGAGTTTTGATTTCTGATTGGGTATCATGATTTGATTGGATTCTGTAATATGATTGATGGAATTTTGCTTGTATTATTGTACTCTATTTGGTTATTCGGTTAATTATGATAATTAACTGTTAACCCAAGCTAAAGAATATTTTACTTTTTGAAATGAAAAAGCTGAAGAATATATTAGGATTTATACAAAAATCTGAAAACGAAACATGTTTTCTCTTTTTTTTTTTTTTTTGATAATTGGTGCTGTGCTTTCCGTACAAAGATTTATTGTCAAATTTATTTTAGTATCTAGTTAGCCTTTTATTTCTTTCTTTGGTTTGATGGTTTATTGTTTTCCCAGTTTCCCAGTTTTTTTTTTTTTTTTGGAGAAGTACGGATTGATTATTTGAACTCTGCTAAAAAGGGTTTCTTGCAGTTAATTGTGTGGCGAGGGTCATGGTGATCATTAGAGAACTTCAAGGTCTAATGGAATTAACACATTGATTTTGGTTACTCGTGTCTTAAAGTCAGCTATACTCTGTTCTTATTGACAAGCTGATGAAAATCTTTTCACCAATAGTATCTGCATTCTTTTATCTTCTAATTGGAGCATTTTCTGTCAATTTTTTATTTTAGTCTAATTTGTTGATAAATATTGATATCTTTCACATGACACCTTTTCTTTGGATAAATATTTTATTTCATAGTTCATTTTTTTTGCCTGACTTCGTGATGTTTGAGCATGGGTTCTCTGCTGTTATGTCCTGTTGATCTGAGTTATGCATGAATCAGCTGAACTGAAGTACCTTGAATTTGCAGGTGTATACAAGATAAAAAATGAGTACACTGGATGCAACTAGAGCGGAACTTGCTCTTGTAGTTTTGTATTTGAATAAGGCTGAAGCCAGGGATAAGATATGCAGAGCTATACAATATGGTTCGAAATTCTTGAGTAATGGGCAGCCTGGAACGGCCCAAAATGTTGATAAATCAACCAGCTTAGCCCGTAAAGTTTTCCGTCTTTTTAAGGTTTGGCTATATTATACTCTTTTATGAAGTAACCATAGAATATTTTATTGATTAATTTGGTGGTGTTGTGTGATATCTCATTTATTAACAATTCTTTTTAGGGTTGTATTTTTTCCTGCATGTTCAATATTTCTTATAGATGGTAGTCAAGTGTGCTGTATGCTTTTGTTCTATTATGAAAAACAAAATAGATTTCTTAAGAAAGAAGCCTTTTTTCATTGTTTAATTATTTTCTTTCGAACTTGAATTGAACTCTCAGAATCTTCCAGAAGGAATCTGATATTTAACTTACCTTTCTATTTATCTCATCCTGACATCATTTGTCAATTTGCAGTTTGTCAATGATTTGCATGGTCTTATTAGCCCAGTTCCCCAAGGAACTCCCCTTCCACTTGTTTTGCTGGGAAAGGTATAAATGGCGGCCAAATTACTTCATTATTACTATTTGTTTTTTCTTCATCTATGGCTTAGTGACTTCTTAATTCTATGCATGTTTCAGTCCAAAAATGCATTGTTGTCAACTTTCTTGTTTCTTGATCAAATTGTTTGGCTTGGCAGATCAGGCATCTATAAGGTAAATACAGTTCTGTATGTTCTTTAATGGTTTCTGTCAGAAATGTCGGTAGATTAACAAAGCTATGTATTTTTTTTTGGCAACAGAACAAAGAACGTGCTGAATTAATCGGCAGAATATCTCTTTTTTGTTGGATGGGTTCCTCAGTTTGTGCCACCTTGGTTGAGGTAAGTTGTTTTCTGTTTTCTTTTAACCATTGGCTTTTGTTTCCTGTTTGATAGTTTTGTCTGATCCATTTTTCATCTTAAATATGTCAGCTTGGGGAGCTTGGGAGGCTTTCTGCATCAATGAAAAAGTTAGAGAAGGAACTTAAGGACAGTGACAAGTATAAAGTATGCCAATCTAACATTTTTACAATCAGTAACAATCACATTTTTGCGCTTACACATTATCAAACTAACTTCCCTCCTTTCCTTTTCATCTGCATTTGTTAATGCAGAATGAGCAATACCGTGCTAAACTTAAAAAATCAAATGAGAGGTCTCTAGCTCTGATTAAAGCAGGCTTGGACATTGTGGTAGCAGTTGGGCTACTCCAATTGGCCCCCAAGAAAGTTAGTCCTCGTGTAACCGGGGCCTTTGGATTTGTTACCTCTCTCATCTCTTGTTATCAGGTATAAAAATTCTGCAATGTTATTCTCGGTAGATATCTTGATTACTGTGTTGAGCTATGAATTGGCAACTAAACTCTTTGAAACATATGCTTACGAGCATAAACATCAATTTGTGGGAACCAGATTGACAATTGGTGATGTGACCAAATTCGAATGAGAAAGATCAAGCATCTTTAGTCAATCATGACTTTGTACGGAAAATTTAGCTACTTCGCAAATTATCTTGCTGGTACTTGTCATATCGACAAAATTGGTTTTGACTGCTTATTTAAAAAGTCAAATATTCAAGAATGGCACCATGGGATGGGGACCTGATTAAGTCTTCGGGTCAATTTATCCTTAGAAATCCCACTGTTAATTTCCTGATAAGTTTTATGGTGTGTGATGCAGTTACTTCCAGCTCCGGTAAAAGACAAGGCAACCTGAAAAGAGAAGACTGTTGAGGCTCAACAAGCTTCAATTGTCATTTAAATAATAATAATAATATTTGTACTTGTTAGATAAATCAAATGTTGGTGTAAGCGTTTGAACAATTTGCCACCTTGTACGTTGGTGAGGTTAAAGTTCTCCATTTGAGCACATTTGCTGTCTCGTTCACTGGCTCTGCTGTTTTAAAATAGTAATAATGTGTTGTTTTTATTTTTTTGTTGGTTTGCGGTTCATATTATCAGTATCTCTTCCAAAAATAAATTTTATTTATGATCGAGGATATTGAGATTTGATATAATTAATAATGAATAATTTAAATTATATTTTAATAAAATTTATAAAATAATTTTATATTTTATAATATAAATTAAAAATATTAAAATGTAATCTAAATTATCTTTTATTAATTTAAAAAAATCTGTGTTAATGATTGTTAAAGCTAATAGAATAAAAAAACCTATTAGAGAATTCTAATGCTGTATTGCTCTTTTGTGGTTCATATAATTATCCTCTATGGATTAGTTATTGGAGTTGTTGCTACATTGAGTTTGATTATTTAAACACGGTCCGTAGACCCCTTAATTGTAACAGAAGTCAGCAACTATTACGTTTCTTTCAGGAATTTTCATTCAACAATTTCAGCCGTTCGAAGATTGGTAAATATCTGAGAATTTTCTTTAAGCAATTTGCATACACTCATAATAGATGTTTCAACATTTTCCTGCAAAGACAAAGCCGGAGTGAGTTTCCACATGAATTCTCTCTCACTTACCAAAATATAAGCATGTACTTTGAAAACTAAACCCAAAATCGGAAGGAATGCGAAGCAACCGAGAAATGATGTACTGGAGATTGAAAGGAGACTGCAGAATATGGGACTTAAATTTCCGATTCAAGAACTCCTTTAGAGAGGTTTTAGCAATCAAATCACCAAATGCCACTCCATGTAGGACTTTTTATTTAGTTCAAAAGCTGGGAACAAAGCGGGGAAAAGAAGATACAATTTATCTTAAATATAAAGCACTAGATAACAAACTCATCATCTGATTCCTCGTCTTCTTCAGCCCATTCGAATTCTGCAACATCTGCTACATTCCCCCGCAATATATTTATGATATGCCCCAAATCTCTTACACGCCTCTGTAAAAGCATGCTAGAGATTGCAGAGGGATCTTCAGGCACAGTGGGTTCAGTGTAACTCAGAACCTTCAAAGCAAATTTCCCAGAGGGTTCAGGAATTTGAACACCAAATGCTGGTGATAATGATCGTCCAACAACCTGAACGTGAGACACACTGCAATTTGCCAATAAGAAGCACAAAACAATTTAGGAAACACACATAATGGTATAGCATATTTCTGTCCTACGCAGCCAATAGCCATACAAGGAAATAGTAATACAGGTTATAACAGATTCTAACCAAAGAAAAGTACCTATATCGAAAACAAAAGATTTCAAAACTGTTCAGATGAATTAAAATATTCAAAAAGATTGTTTCTCACGTACCTATACATATACATATATATATATATATTTCCTTTTTTGATAAGGAAAAGTTTTTTATTTCATTATAAAGGACTTAAAAAAGAAAAATTGATGCCCAAAAAATGAATCACAAAAGCCACCAAAACAGTCAACTAAAACTCATAAACCGACACCCCTTATTTTATTAGTAATGCTTATGTCAAGACCTTTTTTTTTTTTTTTTAACCAATGGTTATGGGAAGATCATGTAGCATAGGCTTGGTACTGAAAGCTGGTTAGTGACACAAACATTATGACTAAAATAAGCAAGGATTCAACTAAGCTAACTAGCACATTAATGCAGAAAAAGTCCACAACAATTTACCATGAGTATCAAAAGAGACCAATTAAAAAGAGAGCAAGACACAAACCATATATAGAATAAGCCATCCATCTCTTGTCTCTGAACCCTACCCAGCAGTTCAATCTGCAAACATCCACCAATGCACAGAACAGGTTCCGGAAGCTTGAACTTCTGCAGGCTATTCTCCTGTTCATGGTGAAGTCAGTGGGGTGATTAAATCTTTTTGGATAAGTATTACAATGTGGGTGGGCGAAAGAGAACAATTGAGGAATCACTTTGGGATAGCAGCTCAGACATGCAATTTATGATGAAAAATAATAGCAAGAAAAACTGTCATGAGTCATAAGAATACCCAGAGCTTTTTGTTCTACAGACTTGAGTTTGTAAACCTGA
The DNA here is from genome assembly GCA_035584115.1 of Cedrela odorata. Classification (NCBI taxonomy): domain Eukaryota; kingdom Viridiplantae; phylum Streptophyta; class Magnoliopsida; order Sapindales; family Meliaceae; genus Cedrela; species Cedrela odorata. The sequence continues at coordinate 24,943,532 of JAXCLQ010000001.1, read as the reverse complement.
AAGTGTGTTTCAGTTGCATTCAACCAGCATCTAAGACTTTACATGGCAAGCCATTGTCCTCAAAGTTTGTAAGTTCACAATTGGAAGATAATTTGAATGGTTTATTACCCTATGATGTTTATGAAAACTGTTTTTGATGATAAATGGACTTTTAGATGCCTGTTATCACAATCGTCAAAGGCAATCCACCTCTAAACCCATATTTGGTCAATTGAAATACATTAATCACTGTTTTTACTCAAAACTCTGCACATGGAGTTATGACTTTCTGCTAGAGAATGTGCCATAAAATGCACCCCCAGCAATTATATAATTCTCCGGGTCCTTCTGTGTGCACACAATCTCAAATAGGAAGTTACCAGGCCTAAATTTTATTTAACTGGCATGTGACACCCATTTGGATACTAGATTCTGAAACTTGTATCTGAGAGAGTCCAACATCAATCTTTTATAGGAAGCTCCATTCAATGTTCTTGGTGCAGAAACTACAATCGTATATTATTACAAACCATAATAATGTAACAGTAGATTATACGGGATGAGATTATATCAAAGGCTAAAATTTTGGTGCAAGAGAAGGCCTTTTGAAGGTTTATTCTTAATATGCTATTACTTCAGCTTCTCTCAGATGGTTGCAGCAAAAAAGGTAAATCACTGCTTGAAATGCAGCTTACCTGAGCCATTGGGAACTCCTGTGAAGTGTAAGTCCAAACGAATTTACCATCAACAGAATCCTTGCATGTCTCACCCATGGGATCATCCATCGGACGCTTTAGATGACCCATGCGGAATCGCACAGCTTTGGCTGAATATATAGGCGACCCCCCCTGAAAATAAGCTGGATCCAGAAACAAAACTAATCATCAGTGATAAGAATTAAAATTCAAGATATCAATTATAAATATTAAAAGTCAGAACAGAGAACTCGAGAATATCTATTTACTAAAAGATTAACCTTGAAAAGGTTGTATGCTGACTTCAGTAATAACACACAGATCACCATCCAACTTATACAACAGTGTCTCAGGCACTGCAGGATTGCTTTGTCCTTCGCTTGACCAGTACGAAGCTCTCCGTGCAACTCTATCTCTAGGTTCCAGAGTATTGTGAATACTTTCCTCAGGATAATTATCAGTGCTGGAAGCACAGATTGGCTCTGAAATCAGCCCCCTAATAGGAAATGTTGTACAACCTCGTGCTAGAAAGGCATAAGCTCTGTGCTCCCTCTCTAGGCTTTGCCATTCCATAAAATTACTAGATCCCACTTCTGCAGGCTCTTTTATACCACAGCTTGATTCAACTACATGATCAACTTCAGATAGTTGAGGAAACATTTTCAAGCACAACTGCTTAGTGAGACCATTTGCAATCACTGCAAAACATAGAAAATTACATGTATCTATCAACGATGAGACCAAAATCTCAAAATACATAAGAATTTTCCTAGAGCCTAGCTTTGTTATTCATGTACATCGTGAAAAATTCAATCAGAACGATGAGACCAAAATCTCAAAATACATAAGAATTTTCCTAGAGCCTAGCTTTGCTATTCATGTACATCGTGAAAAATTCAATCAGATAGGGACTAAACAAGTTATTAACACGATGTTTTTAAAAATATTAACACCATGAAGTTGGTAGTAAAACAGAAGCAACTACAGCAAAAGAATAAAATGAACAGATGATATAATAAAGACACAATGAGCAAGGTATTCCAACATCAGTTACATAGGCTCCTGTTTCTTTCAAGCAGAAGGGCTGGAGCAAGAACTAAGAATTAAGAATGCATAAACATTACTGAAAACTTTCCCTCACCATACTGTCGCCAAGAACGCGAGACACAGCTAACACGAATAATATCAGATAGATCTTCCAAACATGTGAGGATCTTAATGGACATATCATGATCAAGCCAGCTCAAAAAGTCAATATGATACTCCATTTTAAGTAACCAACTGAAATGATGAGCAATCCGGGATTCTCTCAGGACCTCGCAAAGAGACTGTGAATTCCAAAACACAATATATTAGAACCTACCTATGTAAACAAAATAAAACTTAAAAGAAATCCAAACAGTGCCCAAACAATCCCCTAGAAAAGAGATATCTCAACATCCCTTTAAGACGTTTGGATCAAAATGAAAGAAATTAAGCATTCTTAATTTTACGAAAATAACTAGGTTTAACCACACTCTGGGTGTAATTGAAATTATCAAATGTTACCAGAGATTAACCCAAAAAAAAAAAAAAAAAATGTACTAGACCAAATTCATCTGAAAACAGTAGCAGAGAAATTAAAATTTACAGAATTATATTTCACAATAAAGCCCGTAATACATCAATATAAAACGCCTGGAAAAGTTCTAACCCCAAGATTACGAGGACAAGTAATTCGATAGCACGAATTGGAGCTTTCCAAAGCGAAAACGCCATGAACTACCAAATCCCAATTTCAAAATTAAAAATCAAAACTTTTATAATAAAAGCTCAAAATTGATTAAGACGAAAAATTGAAAAAAAAAATATTTAAAGAGATGGATTGACAGTACAGAGAAAAGTAAGAATTTTAATACCTTTGTCGAGGAAGAAAAAGCAGAAATCTCCAAAAGTTGGAAACCCTACCCCTAGAGAGAGAGAGAGAGAGAGAGAGAGAGAGAGAGAGACTTGTTGGTGATTATGGATACAGATAGAGGTTGCGTGAAAATGGAAGGTACAACAAAGCAAGCTCACTGAAGGGGTAATTAATTTCGAAAATAAAATAAAATAAAATAAAATAAATAATATTATAGTTTTAAGTTATTAAAATTATTTATTTTAAAATATTAAAATCTTATCTTAAATAATCGACGTAA
>JAXCLQ010000001.1:24908929-24919083 GCA_035584115.1 Cedrela odorata | reverse complement strand
TAGCACCCTTCTCCAACAAAAAGTCATTTCCCGCAAAGCAGCAAAAGTATCCACCTACAAAACAACAAGGTCTAGTTGACCTTTTTAAGTGCTGATGCTTTTGTACATTTGCTTTGCTAACCTGCTCATGGGCATGGCTTCACAGCCGACTGCCCCAATGCGGCTAACATCCTCTTCGAGCTTCAACTTGAGACGTTTTATTTTTAAAGTAAAATGACGTTATAAGTGACCTTAATGTCTATTATAACACTTTCCATATAATGGCCTCGGCCCTACACGCGGTCACAACTCATTACTACGTGGTTTGCCTTGACTTAATGAGTCACAACTGTTGCAGTCTAGGGTACCTCACAACCACTAGACAAGAATCTACCCCTCTAGCCTACCTTTGAGGTCCCTAAAAGTTATCATTCCACTGGTTCAACCTAAATCTGACACATTTCCATGGAGTTTGTCTCCTCTACTACTTGGACCTAAGATCTCCCTTTTAAAAGCATCCGCAGGTGAGTGTGAGTCTTGACTCTACAAAAAGTCCTTTTCTTGTGACCTTCTTGTCTTTTTGGACAGCTCTTTCAGAGCATTCCATCTTCACAATGCCACCATGTGGCCCATCTCTTTTGTCTCTCTATCATAACACTTCGTCTTACCCCTTCGAGGCATTCAATGGCTCTATGCAGTCATTATATTACAAACGTGATAACGTTTCTTCCCGACTTCTCCTACACCATTAACGATAGTGACTTCCTTGAAAAGTTCGATTCTACTCACTTGAGTCACTCCCCCACCTTTGTTAGAGCCTCAATCTTTGGATTTCTCGATCCCATTTTCCTTTTCTCTTGATATGGGTAACGACCTTTTTAGTAAGGAGTCATCACATGAGTAATCTAATAACCATTTAATGGCTGCTTGTGAAGATAAGAAATCTCGCATTTCTTTGTCATTGTAACTCATTTCATGTCCAAGATTTAAGGCTTTCCATCAAGTAAAATAATCAGTCTTGCTCGATCACATCTCAGATATCTAACATCAAATCTGAGAATTTATTTACATGCTCACAAATTATCTCAGTTTTGAGTCAACTTACGTAATTGCTTTCGAACAAGTACATGGATGCTAGGGTCACTTTGGCACATAAGCATTACATATAAATATAACACACATATATTTTTTTATTCATGTATGTATAAATTTATTCACAGTAAGGGAAGAGTAATCACTCCCACTAATAATTCTCGCGCCTACTCAGTATTTTTCTCGAATCTTCATAGCCTAATACCACATATGCATAACTTATGAATTCTTCTATTCAAATCATTAATATAATTGCACTAAATGCAATTTTCGTGAAAAACGTTACTAAATTCTTTAGTTTAACACACATTACTTTATGAGGCTTAATTAACGAGGTCATTTATCTGATTCCTAACAACGAAATTTCATGACCGTAAATATTTCAAATTTACATACATTTTCATTACAGTACTTCAATTAATACCATTTACAATTATATAATATTTCATACACGAAATCATTGAAATCCCCAAATTCTCATTTTTGTCTACACAGATATATGCATTCCAAGTAATATTTAACATATATACTATCTTCATACATCTCTAATTTACCCAATTTAGCTCAAATTTTAGATTTCATATGCGAATATAAGCAAAAATTATGGATGAACAGTAAAACTCATAATCTAAATATTGAAAAATCTTAAAATCAAGTTTTTAATAAGTTAATAGGTTTACTGCTAACTTGTATAACCCTTTAAAGACCTTGATTAGTAGTTTAATTGAAAAAATCTCAATTTGATTTGAAACTCATATTTGCTCCTAGTCGTTTCTTAACTTTTTTAACTCAAAATTAGTACCAATGCGAAGAGGAGAGGACATGGAGGTCATTGGAAATTTGACGACAAATTGAATGAATTTGAGAAATTAAAGAGATAGAGAGAGAAGATAGAAAGACGGTTTGTTTAGAGAGAGAAAGAGGAAAATTTTATGTTTTTAGAGAGAGGAATAAATGAGAAACTGTTGGGAGGCTTAGATATATATAGAAAATGGGTAAAAAGAATAAAATGCCCTTAAAATCTTTGAAAATTCTGAAAAAAAAAATTCAAAATTTGCAGCGAACTGGTTAACTGGATTGCTACAGTGTGCTATAGTGTGCTACAGTGCCGTCCAACACTCACACTGTCGGTGGACTAGTTCCTCCATTTGGTCGACCGAATTGCTATAGCACCCCAACACATATGCTACCGGTTGCTACAATGCCTTGCTACAATATTCAATTTTTACTGTTTGAAAATCTTGCGATTTAGTCATTGAAAACTTTATAGTTTTGTCAATTTTTTTTTTAGTTTTAAAAAAATATGAATAAATCCATATTAATTATTTCATTAAGCCAACTTAAACTCTCTTAAACCTTACTAATGTGTCAAATAAATCTTAAATCATGCACGTATGATGATGAATGTTATTAAATTATTATTTTACCCTTATATTCGAAGAACAAGGTCTCATAGGTAGGTGGTCATAGTGCATCAAAATCTTCTTGTAGTCGAGTTCACCTTAATAACTTAACATCTCTCTCTAGATACATGCTTGTAATGATAACTTGTTCAACTACCGGTATACAAGCTCCCCTAAAGTACTACTTTATATCACAAAAGAAATTTTCTAACTCGTTTGCTTTGCAAGACCTAGTGAAGCTCTTAGGTTCCGGCACTTTAATCTTAGAAGGACTCATCTATGATGGTGTAGGAATGTCTTTAATTACACGCATTAACATTCCGACCTCGCTTTCAAGATCCACAAGCCGCAACTTCATTGTTCTTGCCAATGATGTCACGTCTTCTATGGTCAATCTGAGTTTCTCCATAAACTTAACTGCAAAATCTCCTAACTGTTGTCGAAGATTGATAATCTCAACGGTATTGAGTTTAGCCCGAACCGTCAATGGTATTGCATGTACTAGCATGGATCCCACGATGTGTTCTAACTACACCACTTTATCTCTCAATGTCTTCCCAGACATTCTTATGCTAAAGAAAGGTAGAAAAAAACATATGAGTTTAATCGTGCTCTGATACTAGTTGTCCCATGAGACTTTTTATAGACGACAACCCTACGATGTGTTAAACTTCGTTTAACTAACAACCTCAAATTTTCAGCGAAGTGAAGGAATACATTTTTTCTTTCTTTGCACAATTATAAGCACACGATAATTTACAAAGGTAAAATCCTTCAATATTTTCTTATTTCTCTTCAAAAAAATGATTAAACCTTTAGTGCTCTTAAAGACTAACCTTACTGAATTCCTCTGAATTCCCTTGTGTGTCTTATGAGACTCTTATTACTCTATTTATAGTTACAAGACATAACCAACACCCCTGGTTGTTAGGGTAACTTGTTCCACTCATATGTCGCCACCTCGTAATTTGACCATATTCAACTACTTGATGAAGAAGTATTTGAAGACTTCTACTTCAATTACTTTTATTGATTTCAGGATCATCCATTTCTCATTATGGAGATTGATCTTATCTTAACACCTCATTAAGATAAAAGTCATCATTCTAAAAAGTAGACCTCACGTAAGGCATTTCTAAATACACCCGTCATTATCTTAAATTCTCTAACTCTTAGCCTGCGACTATTCTTATTGACATTTTCTTCTTTAGCCATCTATTGTACAACCTAGCTTCACTCTTTAATTGTTTGCACATTTTTCACTATATGTCATGATACGATCTTATTGGGTAATATCTGTAGGCTGTCTGCCGACATTATGGTCACATGACACCATTGTGTCACTGGAGCTCATGCACAGTCTATCATGCTTTTGCTCCATGCCCTAGTTTCAATTCCAAGAGTATTACTTCTTACTCTTTTCTGCAACCTACCATTTAAGAGTTGAAGGTAAAACTTATTAGTTGTGCGCGCCTTAATGGTATGGATCTAATACTTAGGTTGCATTCCCGTCTCTATTTGAAATTTCTTACTGATCACACCTTAATGGTATGGATCTAATACTTAGGTTGCATTCCCGTCTCTATTTGAAATTTCTTACTGAATTTGCAGTAGAAGTCTTTGAATGGCTCGTGGGTGAACAATTATTGTAATCGAAATTTTTAACAATTATTACTTGATGTTTGTTAAAAGTCCAATATTGGAATTATATCAAGGGGAAGCCGTCGGCCTCTTGCTTCTATTTCTTTTTTAATTATTTTCCCTCTATAATTGAAAGCATCAGTCATCCAGTCCAGTGTATCCGCCACTGGTAATATTTTCAAAGTCATCCAGTCCCGTGGATCCGCCTCTGGTAATATTTTCAATCTTCCATATAAGTTTATGACGATTTAAATAAGCGGCTAATTGACGAAAAGCGGTTGATAGTCTATAGGAAAAAAAAAAAAACAAAAGCAGCCAATTAGGAGAAGTAAGAGAGATAAAGTGCTTACATCTGCCTTTATATAAACAACAGCAGCTACCATTGAAGTATTGAGTAACAAAATAGAGTCACCGTGTTATTATATTAAGAGAGTGAAACTGTGCAATTAGTGAATAAAAAAAAATTATAAATTAATAATAAACACAAAAAATAATAATAATAAATAAAATCTTATAAAAATAATTAAATAATTAAATTTTCTTAATTTTTTATATTTATTAATAATACATAATTTGTTTATTAATTAAAAAATTTTACCACGTTATAATTATCACTACCCAACTGTACTATGTAAGAATGAAACTGTACGTGTTGTGTTTGGAAAAGTCTCGGGGACGGCTCGTAAGTAATCAATACTATTAATCTATTAATGTAAATCCAATTTACGTCACATTAACTCTATTTCATGTAATTGATATTGTCATCAAATGAAATTTCTGCTAGCCGTCCTTGAATCTTTTGGTTTCTTTCACTATCATCACTGGCGGCATAAGCCATCGAGCGTATCCGCTACAGGGTCTGTATTTCCCCTCTTCCGTTCGTCTTGACTTAAACAAGTATACTAATTTTAGCATATATATTTTATAACTTTTGAACCAGAATTATTATAGAATAAAATCTTTAAAATATGTGTGGTACTGATTGATCACCCCACCTTCAACTTTGACGGCGGGCGTTCAAGCAGCCAATTAGGAGAAGTAAGAGAGACAAAGAGATTCCATCAGCCTTTATATAAACACATTCATCGTTTCCATATATTCATCAAAAGTTCCTAACCTACCCTACTCCCCTTCTACTATTTAGAGTTTGCAAGGATGTGGGGTGTAGCTCTTGTGGTTGTTGCCCTCCTTATTGTTAAAATTAGTCACTGGTTTTATACTTGGGCAAACCCCAAGTGTGATGGAGAATTACCTCCTGGTTCAATGGGTTTGCCCATTATCGGAGAGACTATCGAGTTTTTCTCTCCCCATAAATTATATGATATCCCACCATTCATCAGAAAGAGAATCACTCGGTTAGATTTCATCCATACTCTGTTTTCAAAAGTTTATTTTTTTTGTTCATTATAATTCAATCACGAAGTTGATGTAAAGCTTATTCTTATCGTTTGAAAGTATTATGCCACCTGCCATTCAACGATTTTTATCTTCTTTAGTACTTAGTCTAAAAAACATACACTTAATTCCCCTATATATTCTTTCTTTTTTTTTTTATGAATTTCAGATATGGAGATTTGTTTAAGACAAGTCTAGTTGGGCAGAAGGTGATAGTATCAACTGATCCTGAGATAAACTACAACATATTCCAGCAAGAAAACAAGTCTTTCTTAATTTGGTACACTGAGAGTTTTATTGAAATTTTGGGACAAGAAAGCTTGCTCTCCTACCATGGAAAGGTTCATAAATACCTCAAGAACTTGATCCTTCATCTTGTTAGCCCTGAAAGCCTGAGGGGAAAACTTCTTCCCGAAATGAACGAGGCAACTCGCAGACATCTACAGTCGTGGGCTGACATAGGCTCTGTTGATGTAAAGGAAGTCACTTCAGATGTAATTTCACTCCCACTACAAAATCAACATTCAAAATTATAGATCATGTAATGAATCTGATATTGACAATTGCAAGTTTCTATGCAGATGATATTCGAATATTTCTCCAGGAAGTTAATCAGTTACGATGAAACCAAGAACAGAAGGAACCTCAGACAAAACTACACAGCTTTCATCGAGGGTCTCATCTCGTTTCCTTTGAATATTCCAGGAACCAAATTCCATGCATGTGTACAGGTATTAATATATTCATTTTCCTCTGTTTTCCTTTACATCTCTCTTTGTGTTAACAGGAATATTTTTTCTTGTTGAACTTGGTCATCAGGGTCGTAACAACGCAATTAAAGTGATCAGAGAGATCTATGAAGGGAGGAAAGCATCGAAAATGCCTGGCAATGATTTCTTGGATCACTTACTCGAAGAAGTGGCGAGAGAAGACACGATTCTGAATGATGCTATTGCTATTGACTTGATCTTTGTGCTTCTTTTTGCTACTTACGAAACTACTTCTGCTGCCATCACATTACTAACAAAGTACATTTTCGATCATCCGGAAGTGATAGCAGAATTAACGGTTTGTATATATATTTATATATAATAACACGTTTCCTTGATTCTTGTCCTGTTTGGTGCCCCTTAAAAAAAATTAATAAAAGATATAAGTGTGAGTAATTGGACAAATTTGTATTTTTGTTTCAGAAAGAGCATGAAGCCGTCCTAAGAAACCGAACGGACGAGAACTCCGACATGACATGGGAAGAGTACAAATCGATGACTTTCACCCATATGGTGAGGCGGATTAGTCTGATGACCTTGTAGTTATTTCTTCTAGTTATTTTTAACTGCTCCTCGATTGATTGATATATCGTTACCATTATTAATATATTGCAGGTCATTAACGAAACTGTCCGTTTGGCAAATATAGTGCCTGGAATTTTCAGAAAAGTTGTGAAAGACGTAAAGATAAAGGGTATGTTGTAATCTCACTTGACCAGGCTTTATCCGAAATCAAGGTCTGATATATGTGGGGGGATATTTTAATCTCTTCATGTTCTTGCAGGATATACAATTCCAGAAGGCTGGGTGATGATGGTCGTTCCATCTGTTCTTCATTTGAATCCTGAAAAATATGATGACCCTCTTGCATTTAATCCTTGGCGTTGGAAGGTATAAATTAATTTAAATATAATTCATTTATCCATAACATTTATTTATAAACGTATACATGAGCTCTGGAGTTTAAATCTTATCGGACTATGTTATGTACAGGGACAAGAGCTGCACGCTGGATCTAAGACTTTCATGGCTTTCGGTGGTGGCGTGAGACTCTGCGTTGGAGCTGACTTTGCTAAGCTTCAAATGGCTGTTTTCCTCCACTATTTTGTGACTAAATACAGGTAATAAAATAAAAACAGTAATTATTGTAATATATCTAGTACTACCGAAACATTAATTAAATAAACCTGTAATTATATCTATATATGAGGAAGACAAATAAGTACTGCTGATTTTACGTGGATTGATAATGTGTAGGTGGTCAGTGACCAAAGGTGGGGACGTCATTAGAAAGCCTGGCCTTGTATTTCCGAATGGACTCCACATCCAAATTGCTGAAAAGCAAGCAGCAGAAGTGAAGTGAGTATCCGAGATGAAGAAAAAAGAGACTCAGAGGAATGTTAAAGCAAGCAGCAGCAGTTGGGTATTCTGATTTGCGAAATGTATTGTGAGAATAATTTGTATCTTGGAGATTTAACGTTGCAATAAAAGTCCGTGAATATTATTATTTTTAAACATATATATGTAAAGTTGTAGTTGTAATCAATAAATTTAAGAAAAATCTAAAATGCAGGAGCAGTAGCTCTCCACAAAATTTCTTCCAACAAATAATTTCCTTCTCATCTTCTCTTATTATTGTTATTTTTTTTCATAAACAAGTAAACTCTGGCCAGCACATCCCTCTTTTGAAGGGGCTTGTAAAATGTGAATGCAATCTCATTTTGTTAAAAAAGGACTACATATATGGGCTTTATTAGGAGGTTTGTTTAGATTAACACTGGACTATGCTGAACCTAAACGTTATATCAAGATATTGACAACTCATGTTAGGCCCCTTCTTGTTTATTGTTTCAATTACCTTCTTGTCTACACTGTAATGTAAAGGTTGTTTTCATTCTTCAATTTATTGTTGTTGATGTACATAATTTCTTAATTTAAAATCTCAAATTTAGATATGTGTGTGTATTATATATCAAGCACGTACCAAAATTAACAACGGTAGTAAACTGAAATAAATGATTTGCTTTCTCAAGATTTTGACATGTGAAATGCATGCATAGGAGTGGAGTCAAAACAAACATTCAACAACGATTAGGTAGCATAAGATTTTAGTCAATACAACGTGCCTGAGAAAATAACACCAAAATGAGGAACGTACGTGGCCTGATAAACTACCATTTCAAATTATTTTGACGGTCGCATTTGGCGGCGGATGATTTTTGCTGCCAGCAGCCGGAGCCACTACTTATAACTTACGTCAACATAAATAAATAACAAACCCCAAGCAAGCAAACTTAAAACAGTAAAGCAAAACATATACTCTTCTTGGATGGTGCATTCTTATTTTATAAGATATCATTCTTGGATATTTAGTTCTTGTAGTTTAATATGTCATTCTTGGACGGTGCATTCTTATTTTATAAGATGGGCAATATATTCTTCATATAAATTAATGTATTATATTGCAAATACTGAAAGACTATTTGAAGGTGGGCAATATTTTAACACAAACTTCTAAATCCTGTTTACGATATTTTAATATGTTTAGCAAAAAAGTTCAATGGAAGTTGGAATATTTGCTAGCTTCAGTCAAGCCCATTCCTTTCCAATGCTGCCATGAGCAGAAGAGGATATTAATAATTTCTTACCTTCTTCTATGTATTTATATTTCAAATGCCGCCAACCTTTTTTTGTGGAAAATTTCGGCTACAAGTTTTCTTTACAAATTCTTGGAACGTTGCCTTTTAAATGTATGAATAATTGAGGTACAACGTGCTAAACACAATGATTCGACATAAGTCATTTAGGTGGTAGGCAGTACATCATTATATATATATATATATATAGATGAATATTTTATCATCAATCTTTCATAATTTTCTTTACGTTGTCTTTGTATGGTTTCACGTGGGAATTAAACATATCAGAGGAGACAAGTGGATACTATTAGATTATTTGTTTTCTTACATTAATCTTGTTTTCAAAATCATGGTCTATTTTCTATTAAACTATCTTTATAAGTACGCGTAACCATCTGCCTCTATATAAGCAGTTGGTGTTAAGCCAGTTTTGCAGACACAGGAGCGTCCGTTCTTGGAAATCAATGAACTCCGAATTATTTTGTGCAAATATGTGGGGAGTTGCAGTTTGCTTGGTGGGTATAATTGTTGTTATGATTAGCCATTGGGTTTATACTTGGGTCAACCCGAAGTCCAACGGCAAACGACCGCCTGGTTCATTGGGCTTGCCAATTATTGGGGTGACAAATCTCAATACTTATGCAATTAATTAATAATAGTAAATTATTTTAAAATATGGGGTACAATAGTTTTGTTTTCGAACATCTTTAAATAGGACTAATATGCACTATTTTCAAACGTTTAGTAATTATTCATTAATGTCAAAAGTATGAGGGTCAATTAGATAGTTTTATTATTGGGTGATCAAAACTTAGATTTAAAAATTTCAAATGGCCCTAAATTATATAAATATCTACTAGATCATTGTATTTTTTTAATTAACACATAATTTCAAAATCGTTCAATATCTTGCATATTAGTACTCAAACAAACCAAACTGAATATGCAAGTTTTTGATATCATTTTGTTATTATTCATTAATTATAAAAAAATTGGGGCCTTATTCAAAATATATATTTTTTATAAGTTTAGAATATTTTCGTATTTTTTTTCATTTGTTTGATAAAAAGATTAGGGAGATGTTTATTTTGATAAATAATCTGAAATTTTTCCCGAAAGAATTTGTTTTTTTTAAATTTGTGAGTAAGGCAGAAACCTAGAGAGAGAGAGAGAGAGAGAGAGAGAGAGAGAGAGAGAGAGAGAGAGGGGGGGGGGGGGGGGGGGGGGGGGGGGGG
>JAXCLQ010000001.1:24876339-24897183 GCA_035584115.1 Cedrela odorata | reverse complement strand
GAGAACTGTTGCACAGTTATATTCAAAAGACTGTTCTGGACTCTTTTGCTGTTGGATTAAGCTAAAACCTTATTAGTCTACTCCGGATTCATAAGGTTACATTTAGAATGGTAAAGATCGGGGTTTAGAACTCTCTATATTAAGTTCTTGTTTTATTATTCGATCATTATTTTGGCAAGATTTCTCTATTTTTTCTCTTATCTTGTAGAAATTATCTATATGCCAAAATTAGTTAGCTTTCAAATTATTATAAATATTTATCTCTAATTTTAGTTAAAGAAAACTTATGTATTCTCGTTATATATTATAGCGGAATATTTTGAAAAATTATTTATTTTTCATGTTATTGCAATTGTGGTGGAATTTGTTGCTTGGCAATGAATTGTTATATCATACATAAATTTATTTTATTTAAATATCTTCTATTAAATTCACAGCAAAAAAAAAAAAAAATCGGAAATCGGTAGTAATTTTCTTTATAACTGTAACTATCAACTTGTTTGAGTATGGTATACAGTATTAATTAACAATGATATTAACATAAATTAACGAGGTCGTAGATAGACATCATTTTCATTAAAAGCACGATCACTTCCACTATAGATTTGACCAGCCAAAATTGTTTCTTTAATATGTATATTTAATTAATATACAGTCTAATTTTTTATTTGTTCAATGGAAATTAAAAACAGATTGCCTAAAGTCTAAACGTATCGGGAGAGAAAACCTTAATACTACAAAATTATTTCCTTACAATAATCTTGATTTGAAAATCATGCCTTGCAACTGTTTGCACTATATATTGTGTGTTTGAAAAGATTGTTGACAGGAAGATATCTCTTGTGTGTAACCATGTTCATATAGCAGAGCTATTAATTTTTTTTTATTTACTAGATTCCCTGATAACTCGATAGAGCACTTAATTAATTTTTCTTTTCGATAAATCATAACTGCAAAATCCTTTTCTATTTCTTTTATAGAATACCCATAATTAATTAGCATATACTTTTCTTAAAATGATGCTCATTCGAATATCACCACAAACAAAGCACTAAAAATGACACTTAATGAGGTTTGAAAAACCCAATTCAAGTAATAATTTTCTTTATAAAAAAGATTCTCAGCAACTTATTGAGGAGACAGCCTATGAAAATATATATTTAAATAGTGAATATTCCATCGTTTTATGCCGGTGAGTTTACCCATTCTTCTCTTAGTATTGTATTAATATTAATTTAACATCAGTATTCATTACATTATTGTTTTAAAAATCAATCATGAGCATGAGCATTGACTCATTAATATAGTTGCCAGTTGTAAGCATGATTGCACAAAACTGTAATTTTAACTTGCATCGATAAAATTTTGTAATGACCTAACATTTGCAAGTATGCATGTATATATTCTCGAATGGAATGTCATTTGAAAGCCTGGCCTCGTATTCTCGAATGAACGGCACATCCAAATTGCAGAAATGTCCATTTGGTTTACAGTGTTCATATCCATTTAGGTTACAGTGTTCATGTTATGATAGAATCGTCTGTTGCAATAATAATTGGTTTGTTATGAATAGATTTAATCATTATAGTGATTTGTTTAAAGTTGAACTGCTGTTCTATGTATTGTTTTGCATTATATTATATATATATATATATATATATGTGTGTGTGTGTGTGTGTGTGCCTATGGAATTAAAAGAGCTACAAGTCTTCACACCGATTAATTACTATCTTAAATTAAAAAGAAGAGTTGGTGGAGATCAGTTATGGCATAACTTTTGCTAATTGAATTATTAAATAAATTAAGACTTTGTTGAACCTGCAGGGTAGATGCATGCTTCGAGAGAAAATACTGTCATTTCTTAGATGCACTGTTCGTGAAATGGCTATTCGCTAGCTTGTTTGAGTATGGTACCGAGTACTAACTAACAATTAATGACAGTAATACAAGTTAATGAGGTTTTAGATAGCACATCATTTTGATTAAAATCTCCATCATTAATCATTAAACTTGCAGCTGTTCTGTTGCAATATATAATCTGAGTAAGTGTTTACATAAAACTAATATCAGATTTATATGTAATTGTCTACCAGGTATTCTTCAATCTTCACATGAATAATATTGGATTTCGAAAGCAGTAGCGGATTTGCGTATCTCTCCGTTGCTATATATCATCATCAACGTACGTGTTTCTTGAATATTATTTGTATTCAACCTAATGCGCGTATGATTTACACTTATCCTTTAAACCAGTAGCAGCCCAAGGACAATTAGTGGATGTATTAATTTAGAACTCAATTCGTACACAAAAAATAATTGGAAGTATTTAAGTCAAAAGATCATCCTCGTACTGTTGGATTTGGACTGATTAATTTTTAAATGTTCTATGTCATGATTTATTTACAATATCTAGAGCATACGTTGAAGTAGCCAAGGGATCCAAAATAAAAAATAAAAAT
The DNA here is from genome assembly GCA_035584115.1 of Cedrela odorata. NCBI lineage: Eukaryota > Viridiplantae > Streptophyta > Magnoliopsida > Sapindales > Meliaceae > Cedrela > Cedrela odorata. Next base: position 24,894,724 of record JAXCLQ010000001.1, on the reverse strand, counting down.
AAATTGAATTGAAGTTGATAGAAGGTATATATAATTTAGTTTTATGATCTGATATTTATATTGACACACATTTTGTATCAGTAGGGGTGGCAGTTCGATTTATCTTGTCTATCAAAAGAGATCACTCCGAACTAGACTTATTTAATAATTGTATTTAGTGAAATTTTTTTAAACTTGACCTATTTAATATCTATGTTAAGAAAAAAAAATTTTAACTCAACACAATTAATAAAATGTTACTCGTTTAATATTTTTTATTTATATTTTAATATTTTTTATAATATTTATGGTAATATTTTCTTAAAATTCTAATTTATTTTATTTTAAATACAATTAAATGTCTTTTTAAAATATATAAATACTAAAAATATTAAAATATAAATAAATATAAAACAAAATTATTAAATTATCAATGAATTAGCATTATATAATTACTCGAATAATTAAGTATATCATAAATAAGTTCACGCGTCCAAAACTTTAAATTTAAACTCGATACAATTATTAATCGTATCGTGTGATATCACTCATTTAATAACTATATCATGTTTATATCGTGTTGACAGATCATGTCAAAAATTGTCAACTCTACATATGAGATCATTTAATTTCTATAAAACTAAATTAAGTATATTGTTGTGCAATGAAATTTAATATAATCGTAGTGATATTCATGATTATCGTTAGGCTAGCAGCTTGACCCCGTACTATATATATAAAAATTCACGTATGGCCTACAATCCAAATTGCAGGTAAGAGAAATGAAGGGAAGGTTTGAAGAAAAAATAAAATCTGTGGTAAAAAAATTGTTGAGAATAAAAAATCTCTTGTTGGCATGTTCATATAGCATAGCCAGTGTTATGGTGCAATTAGTTTTTCATTGAAATATGCAAGTAAAAGCCCCTTAATAAATACTCACTTGAAAGTTAGCGCAAATAAAACACTAAAAACGGCTATTAATAAAGAAGAATATAAATCAATGACCACGTTTACTCATTTGATTGTCTTGTATTTTTTAATTGAAGGTCATAATGAAACTGTTTGATTTCAGAACAATTAGGGTCACAAAGAGTTGTCTCTCGTGTTACATTTGACACTTAACCAAAGTTATCCTAAATTATATATACAATAGTATGTTCAGCAAATATAAAAATTAAAATAAATTTTGCCAAAATACTCTCAATTTGAATAACTATGTATCCCGCCTGCCGCATATCAAACAGGCTCATGGAGTAATGATTTAGAATCAATCATTTAATAATGACTAGTTCTTAGCTCTAAACCATTTTAATGTCGAGAGGAAGGGAGGATTATTGATACATGAAAATTTGAAAATATGTTTATTCTAAGATAAATGTTAAAATATATGTCACAAATTCCAGAAGGAATTTTCATAAAAACGAGATGACGGTGTTGGCGGTAATTTTGTTTGGACTTGAGCACTGTAACTTTTGCTTGACTTGAGTTGAGGTCATCCAGCAATGTCTGATTTAATTAATCAATTTTCTCCGAACTCACTATCCCCGAAACTTCACGACGTTTAATTTGTTACAAAGTTGAAGCTTGCTACTTGGGTGTTTCCTTCCGCAGCCTCTATTGAATATTATCTCTAAATCATTTATTCAGTGGATACCTACCCTGCTGAAATTTAAGACCATCTTGAATAATTCTTCCATATAATAGAACAATCTGTTTTAATTTATAAAATGTATTAATAGAATATAATCAAAAATAATATTAGATTGTCATTTTCCCTCTGTTTGTATTCCAATTCAATCAATATTTTATCTCCGTTGCTATTCCGATTCAATCTTTAAAGTATTAGTGCTAATATCGTTCTTGTCTTATATCATACATTAAGCAACGACTTCATATATTAACATAGACCAAAATTAATATTCAAAAGGGCTCGTCTATGCGCATTTTTCTATATAAAGCAGCTATCCCTTTACTCATTTCTTTCAAATCATTACACTCAAAAACTTTATTTTAGTGTTCAAAGATGCATGTAGTTGCTATTTTCCTTGTAACTATACTTCTTGTTAAGATTAGCCATTGGGTTTATACTTGGGCAAACCCCAAGTGCAATGGCAAACTTCCTCCTGGTTCAATGGGTTTACCAATCATCGGAGAAACAATCGAATTCTTCTTTCCCCATGCCTTGTATGAAGTCCCACCATTTATCAAAAAGAGAATGGCACGGTAAGATTAGTTTTAGAATATATTTGTAATCACTTGGTCAATTTATTACAGAATACTACGTTTATAACTTTTAATCGGCATGGATATGCTTTAATTAATATTTGAGGGAAATGTTTCTTGTATAAAAGTCGTGTTTGTTTTTATATTTTTCAGATATGGATGTCTGTTTCGAACAAACCTAGTTGGGCAGAAGGTAGTTGTATCGACTGATCCTGAGATAAATTACAGCATTATGAACCAAGAAAATAAGTCTCTGTTGTTCTGGTGTACCGATAGTTTAAATGAAATTATGGGAGAACAACACTTGCTCTCACACCATGGAAGCGTCCATAAATACCTGAGAAACCTGGTTCTACATCTTGTTGGCCGTGAAAACTTGAGGGCAAAATTACTGCTCGAAGTTGATGAAGCAACTCGCAGACATTTACATTCATGGGCTACCCGAGGCACTGTCAATGTCCATGAAAGATCTTCTGAAGTAAGCTCAATTATGAAAACACAAAATTTATTTAATATGCATTAAAAGTTTTCAAGTCTAATGAATTGGACTCATTGGTGTATTGGCAGATGACTTTTGAGTATTCGTCGAAGAAGATGATAAGTTATGATGAAAGGAAATATTCAAAGAAACTCAGAGAGAATTACATAGCTTTCAGGGAGGGTATCGTCTCATTTCCTTTATACCTTCCAGGAACAGCTTTCCATGCTTGTTTACAGGTACAACTAATTTGACTAATTTATATTTAATTACATGCAACTATCTGGATACGATTACTACAAAATTAATATATTTAATCTAGATATTTATGTTTAATAATTACATGCCACTATCTGGACTCTTGTTTTAAATTTTAATCAGGGACGTAAGAATGCACTTAAGGTAATTAAGGATATTTACCAAGAGAGGAAAGCATCAAAAATTCCTGGACATGATTTTTTGGATCGTATACTTGAAGAAGTGGAGAAAGAAAACGCAGTATTGAATGATTCTGTTGCTATAGACTTGTTGTTTTTGCTTCTCTTTGCTGCATTCGAAACTATTTCTCAATCCATCACGTTAATTACAAAATATATTAACGATCGTCCTGACGTGCTAGCAGAATTAACGGTTCGTACTTCCTTATGTTTATTTACAGCTTATGCAATCACACATTAAATTACCAAAACATTCAGATAACACAGTTAAATTTATTTCAGAAAGAGCACGAGGCAATTCTTAGCCGTCGCGAAGATAAGAATTCTGAAATTACGTGGGAAGAATACAAATCAATGACTTTCACACATATGGTGAGTTAGATTAATCTGCTCATACGTTGATGCATGCATGTATTAATTTGTAATTTGCCTTTCCTTTTATTCAGGTCATTAATGAAACTGTTCGACTGGCAAATATAGCACCGGTGACTTTCAGGAAAGTTGTTAAAGATATAGAGATAAAGGGCAAGTTCATATAGACACATAATTAATTAACGATAATTCATATTCATTACATAATATGTTTCGTAATGAACTACTGCATGCAGGATATACAATTCCAGCAGACTGGGTTATAATGATCGCTTCTCCAGTTGTTCATTTTGATCCTGATAAATATGAGGATCCTTTTGCATTCAATCCATGGCGTTGGCAGGTAAGTTTCATAACTTTTTCCAAATATAATAATGTATATATATGTGTGTGCGTGTGTGTTCTTATAAATTAAGTATAGGGAAAAGAATTGCATACTGGATCAAAGACTTTCATGGCTTTTGGTGGTGGTGTGAGACTTTGCACTGGAGCTGAATTTGCGAAGCTTAATCTGTCAGTTTTTATCCATTACTTGGTTACCAAGTACAGGTAACTAAAACACAAGTGTACTCTGTAATTTACACAGCAAATTAAACATGCCATCACCATCCTTTTATGTTGCTTCGTATTTGTCAGGTGGTCAGTGATCAAAGGAGGGGAAGTCTTTAAACAGCCTGGTCTGAAATTTCCGAATGGACTGCACATTGAAATTGCAGAGAAGCACAAGTGATTAAACGACAGATTGTGGAGAGTAAAGTTATAAATCTACCGTTTATAGTATTATCGATCATCTCGATGTTATGATCTACCCTTTCTTCTCTAGCCATTCCATGTACGGATAAATGACATGAATAAATTATTTGTTTGTTACGATGTTATTTACGACTCTTTGTATATATAAAAGAGTGGCAAATTAAATAAAATAATGCATGCTGAGCAAAATAATTAAATATATATATATATATAAATGAATGGACCTATGTAGTATATAAACACCTAGCCATATGCAATGTTCATAGCGAATCCAAGTCACTGAATTCAGAGTTGGGGAAGATGTGGGTGGTTATACTTATTGCTCTTTGCCTGGCAGCTTTACTCGTCAGGATTTGCCACTGGGTTTATACTTGGAACAATAATTGCTTGCTTAATTGCTATATGTAATGGGGCTCGGGGGCCTGATGTTACTCCAATGTTAGTTCGGGGCTTGGACTTGTTACTATCTGGGCCTAGCATGAGATCCATTCACGAAACTGGCCATAAGAAGCCATCTTCCTCTTCAGAGACTGCAACAAAATAACCCAGTGCCGTCATTGTAGTAGAGAGAGTATTAGAAACAAGAAAGTCCTAAACCAACAAAACCCTAACCCTAGATATTTGATACTAAGGTAATGGATGCCGAAGACGAGCATTCGAATTCAATGATGGAGGAGATCTACTCCAACGGTGGTGAGGAATCGACACGTAGCAGACCAATCATAAGTGGGGAGCAGCTTGACGTCGAAGCATACGCGAGCCTGTACCAAGGGAGGACGAAGATCACGCGGCTGATGTTTATCGCGGACCACTGCGACAATGTTTCGATGCAGCTGGAGGCGCTGCGAATGGCCTACGATGAAATTAAGAAAGGCGAGAACACACAGCTGTTCAGAGAGGTTGTGAAGAAAATTGATGGGAGACTGGGCCCCAATTATGCCATGGATGAGGCGTGGTGCGATTCCGTGGATCGCAGAGCCGAACAGCGCAAGGAGAAACTGGAGAACGAACTCAATGCTTACAGGGTATGGGCGCCTTTAATGTCGTATGAATCTGTATATTATGTTGTATTTTAGTTTTATTGTTGCTTTTTGCATTGTTTCTTTTTCGTTCTGATTTTTCTTTCCTACTGAAAATGTGAATATTATGATGTGTGCGTATTTTGAGAAGGATATTTGAATGCAATTGCATCTCATGATATAGTTTGTGATTAGGGTTCTGTTTTTATTTTATTTTTTATTTTTAATGTTTGTTTTTTGAAGTTCAACCTGTGTGATACAGATTCTTTTGCAATTTTCCTGTCCATTTTAAAAGTAAAAGGACTTTGCTGAAGTAATTTTATCATTAATCTAGTAGTAAAATATACTATAGAACCCAAGGAAAATAGGTCCTGTGGTAAACATAAATCTCTTTTAGGATACCGAATAAGAAACCTTTTAAGAGAAACTCACTAAAATGGTGATTGTGCTAACCTTACTTCTTGTTACTTTGGACATGATGGAGCTGGATACATATCAGCTTGATCCGATGTGCAGATAGTTTTAGGTACATCTGACTCTGTTGCCCACTTGACTATGTTTTCATACTGGATCTACTCCCCTGACTAATATTTTGGATGTTAGCATGTGTGCTGATAGTTACTTTTGGTGGCACTTATTTGTGGAAAAAGTAGGTTACATTATCTTGGAGGTTGACATTGTGGATTTGTTAAGACTGAAAAGTTGTTCAAGTTACTAAATTCTTTTTCTGTTCATAGTATATCTCTCCTCGGTCTCTCATTTATCATTATGCAGACAAATTTGATCAAAGAAAGCATAAGGATGGGATACAATGATTTTGGAGATTTTTACTATGCTCATGGTGCCCTGGGGGATGCTTTTAAAAGTTATGTTCGTACTCGTGATTACTGCACCACTTCAAAGCATATCATTCATATGTGCATGAGTGCAATTCTGGTCAGCATTGAGATGGGACAATTTACTCATGTGACGAGCTATGTCAGCAAAGCAGAACAAACACCCGAAGCCCTTGAACCTGTTACGATAGCAAAACTACGTTGTGCTGCTGGATTGGCTCACTTGGAGGCTAAAAAGTACAAGCTTGCTGCTCGTAAGGTTTGTCAATTCATATACTAATGTTCTTTTTCAACTTGAATGTTACTGGTCTTTTCACTAATCTAGTAAATGGTAATATAAATGAAATAAGTTTGTGCCCTTGTGTTTTTGTTTGTTATTGTTTTATGTAGGAAAATTGTAGCAGGGGGAGCCGCATTGTTATCTTTACTAGACTTACCTTTTCATTTTGTCATTCTTCATCTTTTATTTGCATGCAGTTCTTGGAAGTGGGCCCTGATCTGGGAAGTTCCTATAATGAGGTCATTGCTGCTCAAGATGTTGCAACATATGGGGGTCTTTGTGCACTTGCAAGTTTTGATAGGGCCGAGCTGAAGGCATTCACTCTCACTCTATCATCGATAATTGTTTTTCTCTATGATTTATTAGCATGTGGTCAAGATATCGCTTAGGAATTATTGTTCTTGTTTGGCAGAGCAAAGTTATTGACAATGTCAGCTTCCGGAATTTCTTAGAGCTGGTTCCTGAAGTTAGGGAGCTTATTAATGATTTTTACTCAAGGTAAAGTGCACTTTGTTGATTTTATATGAGGATCTATTGCTGCAATGGGGGTTTATCTATGGTTAAGAATGAAGCAAATACCTGTCCAACAAATATATAGAAATCACAATTTTTCTATATGTAGAATATTAATGCATTCCAGAAGAGCTTACATTTTATGTTATGCTTTATCCCTTTCTAAATTTTTTACCGAAGCTCAAAGTTAGCTTGTATGCATATTATGGCCACCTTGAAAATTTTGATTTATGTTTTTTAATCAATCAAAGCACAAATATTTGTTCCCTGCATTGCTCTATGTCCTCTCTTCTCTGTTGTTTGTCTTGTGAATTTGCGTTTTTCAGTTCAATTGATGCTTGGTGTATTTTTCAACTTTTTTAACTACTGATACCTGAGTACTTATGTCCTCATGTCTTGGTTTGTAGTGAGCCTGTTGTCTGAATGATTTTTATTTTGGGTAGTTTAGTTCTTTTCTGTCTTCTCCCTGTTTTAATTTGTAGTTTTCTTCTTGTTGCAGCCGTTATGCATCTTGTATGGATTACCTTGGAAATCTCAAAGCAAACCTATTACTTGATATTCATTTGCATGACCACGTTGAGACATTGTATGATCAAATACGTAACAAGGCTCTCATTCAGTATACACACCCATTTGTGTCTGTTGATTTGCACATGATGGCTAATGCTTTCAAAACAAGTGTTTCTGGTTTAGAGAAAGAACTTGAAGCCTTGATTACTGACAACCAAATACAGGTATGGTTCCCGCTGCTAATTTTTCTTTTTCTTTTTTCCTCAGATTTTTTAACCTAAAATAAACAGATTATGACTATAGGCAAAGATTCAGAAAACTCAGTTCTTCTCTTCCCTCAATTTGTCTACATTTCTTGTGGTGTCAATGAAAAGTTTTTAGTACCCAGTGGTACAGGATTTCTGCAGTTGTCATTGTACTACTTGTCATGGCTTAAACACGAAATAAACAGATCCTGCAACACATCAGAAAAGTTGCCAGTGCAGGGGGATGCGGAATGTTTTTTTCAATACGAATGGGTCTCCCTGTAAAAGAAGTGGGTTAGCTTATTTTTGGTGTTCTCGCTTACATGCATTTGTAGGGACCTTGATAATTTAAATGGACTTGTTCGACTACCAACCTAGGATCAATTGTTGTGACAGGATTTGTGATTTTAGATGTTTGGTATACTTTTTTTTGTCTCTTTTTCCATTTTTTGTTTGATCACCTGTCATGTTTCTGCAGGCTCGGATTGACTCACACAATAAGATTTTATATGCACGACATGCGGATCAAAGAAATGCAACCTTCCAACGGGTTTTACAAACTGGCGAGGAATTTGATCAGGATGTAAGGGCAATGCTACTGAGGGCAAATCTTCTGAAGCATGAGTTCAATCTTAGGGTTACTAGGAAACTTTGAATTTTCTAATTTCGCTGGGATTGACCAAGGTTTTCTTGAGTAGAATCATTTTCCTGGCTTGATCCACTGGTTCTAAGATATTCTAAAAGAATATTGGTAATGGAAGGTGGATTGAATTTCTAGCATTTCAGGGTACATGTCGCCCCAGTTACAAATGTCTGATGGTTTCTTTGTTGTATATACTGAGATTTATTTGAAAAGTTGCAATTATTTGTTTTCTTTACATTGTTATTTTTCCCCCCGCAAATTATTGCATCCGTTGTGCTGGTCATGGCAATTATGCTTAATCAGGTACGAGACCGGAGAAAGGGTGTCGAACTACGTTATGCTGTGTTGATCTGTCTCCTGTTTATATTGTCGCAGGCCAAGTTATGGCTTTACGATATAAAATTGATTGAAGAGACTAGGCAATAAATAATGTTTTAACATATATTCCTCGCTAATGGGTTGTAAGATTTACTTGACTGAATATTTCTTAACAATTGATTGCTAATAAATAGTCATCGGAATTCCTAATTGGCGAGTTAAACGATATAGTAGTAGTACACCATAAGTAAGAATCTTTTTCTTTCTAAATTTTAGATACACAATCATAAACTTGTAGTTTCACAATTCACATCCAAAGTATCCAAGTAACATGGTAGATTTTTCCAAATCTTTGCCGTCAATTATGTTGACCCTGGACAGCTACAGTACTCACATCATGTTTTTCTAGCTCTTCACTCACAGTTGCTCGCGCTCATGCCCATCTGAATCTCCTCTATTGCCACTTTAGTTGGCCTTTACCCAGATCACCGTCTCAAAGCCCCGCGACACTTATCTGTACGCATCAAATTCAAATGTGCATTTAATCATTCAGATTCAAATGGGTCACCTCAATTTACCTACATCGAAACGAAACGCTCGACAATGGAAACTTTTAGACCTTGTTTCCGCCACATTTTTCGGTTTAGTTCTGCTATTTTTTATCCTAGTCTTCACTCCACTCGGCGATTCTCTTGCCGCCTCGGGTCGCCAAGAGCTGCTGATGTCTACGTCAGATCCACGTCAGCGGCATCGTCTTGTGGCTCTAATTGAGGCGGGTCATCACCAGAAGCCCATCGAGGCCTGCCCTGCCGATTCGGTGGACCACATGCCTTGTGAAGATCCGAGGCGCAACAGCCAGCTGAGCAGAGAAATGAATTTTTACAGAGAAAGACATTGCCCACTGCCCGACGAGACTCCACTTTGTTTGATTCCGCCACCTGGTGGCTATAAGATTCCTGTTCATTGGCCTGAGAGCTTAGGCAAGGTATCACTTGTCATTTAAGGGGTTTCTTTAAGTAGAGATTGAGCTAGTTTTTGAATTTCTTTTTATGTCGATTATTCAATAATAGGGTTTTAGAACTATTCGTGATGATATTTGCTGGATCAAGTTTTAGTATAGTGTTAACTGACACGAGGCAAACTGGAGCTGACTGCAAATTATGTCGTCTTCTTGGAGAACAAAATGGCATACTAGAAAAAAGAATTGCATCTAATTATGGATCCCTTCAGTTTTGTCATTTAACATTTGTTTGATAACAAAAGCTTATTTAGAGGTGTGAAAGTCTATTATGCAATACATAATTGATTTTACTATTACTAATTAATTGGTAGTATTTCTTATTAGAGTTTAATTTTGTAACCTACAGATATGGCATGCGAATATGCCATACAACAAAATCGCAGACAGGAAAGGTCACCAGGGATGGATGAAAGAGAGTGGCCCATACTTCATTTTCCCTGGCGGTGGCACAATGTTCGCTGATGGAGCAGACAAATACATCGACAAATTAAAGCAGTATATACCTATAAGTGGAGGAACTTTGAGGACTGCCCTTGATATGGGATGTGGGGTAGGAATTGTGTTCCTTTGTCTTTCGGTCCTTGTTGGCTGTTGTATAATTCGAAGATCCTGAAGTTTTCACTTCTTGCAGGTTGCTAGTTTTGGAGGGTCTATGCTGGCTGAAAAGATTTTAACCCTCTCTTTTGCTCCTAGAGATTCACATAAAGCGCAGATACAATTTGCACTGGAAAGAGGGATACCTGCATTTGTTGCCATGCTCGGCACTCGCAGACTCCCATTTCCTGCATCCTCATTTGATTTTATGCATTGCTCTCGATGTTTGATCCCTTTTACAGCCTATAGTGAGTTCTTTGTGCCTTGTGGCTTGCATTTCATCTCTTCTATTTCCTGGTTCATGATCTAATTTCACAAAGAAATCTGGCTTTGCAGATGCAACCTATTTTATTGAAGTGGATCGATTGCTTCGGCCTGGAGGGTACCTAGTTATTTCTGGTCCCCCTGTGCAGTGGCCTAAACAAGACAAGGAGTGGGCAGACCTCCAGGCTGTGGCAAGAGCCTTGTGCTATGAATTGATTGCTGTTGATGGAAACACAGTCATCTGGAAGAAGCCTGTTGGAGAATCATGTCTCCCCAATCAAAATGAATTTGGTCTTGAATTGTGTGATGAATCAGATGACCCAAATTATGCTTGGTAATTCTCCTCAGAATGCAGTCTTAGTTTCTGGAATTTTATGAGTTTGCGTGGATTAAACTTCAATAGAAATGTTCTTATCTTTAGTTTTTCATTTGATTTTATAATGCAAGTGTTTGAGCTGCATGGTAGATATTTATGAATGTAATTAGCTACCTCATTATTGCTGTAGTCTGTGCTGTTACCAAAAGGGCTCAACACTATAAGCCTGAGCTTGTTGAATTTGCAGGTATTTCAAGTTAAAGAAATGTGTGAGTGGGACATCATCTGTGAATGGAGAATATGCTGTTGGGACTATCCCCAAGTGGCCGGAGCGGCTAACAAAAGCTCCTTTCAGAGCCTTGGTCATGAAAAATGGGTATGATGTGTTTGAGGCTGACTCAAGACGATGGAGAAGAAGGGTTGCTTACTACAAGAATTCTTTGAACCTGAAGCTAGGAACTCCAGCTGTACGCAATGTCATGGACATGAATGCACTTTTCGGTGGTTTTGCAGCAGCACTTGCATCTGATCCTGTGTGGGTGATGAATGTTGTACCTGCTCGCAAACCATCTACTCTGAGTGTAATATATGACAGAGGCCTTATTGGAGTCTATCATGATTGGTAAGTCATTGTGACACGCCTTTGTGTTTTCTTGGATATAATACTGCAAGCTGGGATAACGGAAATTGTTTACAAATAGGTTATTACCAAATCTGCTCCCCAAATCACGTTTGTATTTTTTTTTTTTTTTTCTGTTGTTGATTGTCTTTTAGTTAGATAAACTAGAGTTTTTCGCTATTATTCAATTACTGGCCATGTGAATTTATCTAGAGCAAACTTTTTCTCCAATTAGTAATTCCACTTGCATGTCCTTTTAGCTACCTGGAAACCTGCTTTGGTTTATGGATCTCTTATGCTCAAGTTATAACTTCAGGATAAAGGATTGATATCACTTGGATAAAATCATCTCTTAGAAGATTTAAATTTCTCGTGGAGTTAAACTGTATTTGTGTTTTATTCATTATTGTGCTAAAATTTTGTTCCTAGTTGTTTGTGTTCTGGTTCACTGCCATTTTCTTTTAGTCATGGCAGGGATTTGCTGCTCAATTTTTTATGGAACTATTTTGTCTTATGGGAACTATTACTAATTGGTTAATGTTTTTGATTGATGTTGATAGGTGTGAGGCTTTCTCAACATATCCACGTACTTATGATCTGATCCATGTGACTGGTATTGAATCACTATTGAAAAATCCGGGTTCAACCAAGAACAGGTATATATGATCTTTATCCTTATTTTTCAAAACTATGAGTACAATTTTTATAGTTTATGTGGAGAAGCTTGTTTATTGCTTGTGAAGTAACTGCTTTAATATGACTTTTTTACCAGTTGAGCTTATAAATTTTTCCATTTTGCTCTCCTTTTTTATTCTCTATTTAATTGACTGTTGAAGGTTAACTTATGCTGAGATATACTGGTTATGAATCATGCCTGATAAATATTGTTACCGCCGACTGCATTGCTTCAATATGGTGTTAACACTTGGATTGTTAATTTAAATTCTTCTGATGAAAGCATACTGGTTTGATATCGAATTAACTTTGTTTCTCTTTAATCCAAACTTGATGTCTAATTTGCGTTTTCTTCTGGCAGTAGATAAAGTGCTTAGTCAGCTCTTGATATTAAGTACCTAGGATAATCACTTTTGATACTACTGCAGGTGTTACTTGGTAGATTTAATGGTGGAGATGGATCGAATGTTGCGTCCAGAAGGAACGGTTGTGATTCGAGATTCTCCAGAAGTCATTGACAAAGTAAGCCGCATAGCTAATGCTGTAAGGTGGACAGCTGCCATACATGACAAAGAACCCGGATCAAATGGAAGAGAGAAAATTCTTGTTGCAACAAAAAACTTTTGGAAGCTACCTTAAACATCTCACTGAGTCAACTTTTGTTCTTTGTAATGTAGGTATTTTTCTTTTCTTGTCTTTTTAATTCTTACTTGAATGCAAGATGTCATCTCAATTGCATCAAATGATGCATTTTCCTTTCTTGGTTCTTATTTTATTTTATTTATATTTAAGAAACAGTAGGATTAGAATTGGGTAAAAGTAAAAAAAAAAAAAAAAATGGAAAGACTGTGCAGTTATATGTTAGCATACACATATAAGTGGTGATGATAATGTCTGGTAGTTTCAAGGATTGATTGTAATTTGATGCTATTTATCTTATTTGATATTCTGCTCTGTTGCAGTATCTTCAGCATATTGTTGCCCTCTTGCATGTGTATTTATTAGACCCTTGCTTCTCTTCGAGCAAGTGCTAAACAACCTAATTGCATGTTGTTAAAACTTATGATTACTGGTGGTGGTACTCCAGATTGAAATTTGTATAAATCTTTGTAAAATCATAAGAGTCAATCAGAATGATAATATATACAAGAGTGATAATCAGTCAAGCTCACCAGAACTGATTGCTGATCATGCTGAAAATGCCTTTTCTAGGGGTACTTGGTAAAACTTGGATACTTGCTAGGTAATAAATGCACCCCTAAATTTCTTTATCCCCGTACATATTTTAATTTATACTATAAAAACCAAATATTAGCTATGGCAGGATTGTGTACAGGGTGATAAGGATCAAAGAAGATGTGTTATGAGGTAAAATTTGTGTGTGGCAAGTGTGAATGTGGATATTGGGTAGACAAATAAGAATGGACATGTAATATGTTTAGACTTTTGAGTGATTCTTGTTTTGTTAAGGGGAAGAAGATAATTAAGAAGATAATTAGTTAGTTACAAGTCTCTTTTGATTTTACTGTGGGGAGCTGGGGAGTCTCCATCAGTCAGTCATTTCATTTGCATTGATTGATGAAGTCGTAATGCCAATACCGATGCTAATGCTAATGCCTGTCTTTATGAGTTTGATATGCTCTGACCTTCTAAATGTAAATATAAATTTTGTTGCCTGACCCTGACCTGACGTGAACTCCGACTTTGAGTTTGATATTCAGAGCCCGTCGTTCTCGGGCACTAAATCCCGTGTTGCATTCACCTCACCTTTTGGGACGCTTGTACTGTTTAGTTTTCACGTGCAAATCATTTCTTTATATTATTTATAATTGATTCATAATTAAGTTTTGACATAAAAACAATACAGGGAGTATTGGAATTCTTGTTATTGCCTTACATTTCAAGTGGATAACACTTTTGTTTTGTTCAAGTTTTGCATTGATGCTTGTGAAGTTGTGGAAGGGGAAGACCCAATTTAAGGTGTAATTAATGAATTTGTCGATGAGAAGGCTGGCTGCTAAACAAACTCTAAGATTCTTCTAATTATCTTTTCATTTTATAATATAGATATAGAATTAATTGCTGAGAATGTGAAACATTTGATGGAGTACAAAGTGCATGTCACCAGCACAAAATTAATTGAGTTTTGGTGTTAGACAAACTTAAGTTATTTAATGTACGCGTGTCGACATATATAGCTTAGCTTAGCTTAGCTTATATTTTCAAAGGTTAGGTGTATATGACACTACATATATTAATAATACAAGACAAGTCAATAATTTCAACTCCTTTTACACTGACATTCTCATCTACTTTTCTTTCTATCTTGAAAATGAGAACGGGAATAGCATTAATGCAACGGCAAAAGCAAAGTTGTTAATCAACACAATAGTAATTGTAATAGAAATACTATGATCTAATCTTCCCCTTTACACTTTTAAATAGAAGTTTTAAGATATAATTAATAATAATTAATTTTAATTATATTTTAATAAAATTTATAAATTACCTTCACTTTTTAAGATATAAATTTAAAAAATCAAAATACAATTTAAAATATTTATTATTAATTATGTCACATGTATAAACTTACAATAATTATAAAAAAAAAAAATGATGATAATAATAGTAACAATAATTCGCTCTTCTCTTTTTCTCTCCACGTGAACTCGTTTAATTTATTTCATCGCACCAATATTAATAATAATAAAAGATGTTACGATGTCCCCTTCTTCAAATTACTACCCAAATGAAATGAGAGTGAAAGGTCATGTGAGGTGTGGGTCGATGGCAACTTTTTTACCCACCTCTCTTTCTCACTCACTCACATATTCTCATTCAATCATTTATTCATATATAGTTACTCATTCTATGGTTTTTGGTTGGATTTGCTTTTATTTATTTATTTACGTGTCTTTTTCAAACCTTAAGTTTAGTTCCTTATTTATTCACTTGGAAATACTTCGATTATTTCGCCATCTTCATCTCCTTTACATTATCGCTTCATTATATATAATGCTTATAACTAACTAGCTTGTCAAAATTCTTTTGTGATTCTACTATCAAACTATATACACACACACACACACACACACTTGCTTTATTGGGGTAGGGTGGAAAGTTACACTTTCTTTTGACATTTTGAGAGAAAACAATGCAGAATATATTATTTAACCACGACCATGCTTTATATTAATGTTTCGAATATCATTTCAACTAATTGAGCATGATAAGTTATAGGTAAAATTGTATATAATATCATGTTTCGAATATTACATATTAGGGTAATTAAGAGTAACTTAATTGGTAAAGCCCTTTGATTTTCATGCTCATCTATATTTTGGCTGTCGGCAAACATAGCATGTTCAATTATTTTACACTGGCTGTAATGTTGTATATAAAGTCATCAAGTATATATGCATATATAGGTGCAACAACAAAGTGAGAACTCTATAACTCTTCCTTCAACTCCTCTCCTGCCGCTATTGATGATGATATCAATTATCAATCTCAACAATAAGTATTACTTGCTTTATCATGTTACGTATAATCTATAATCACATTTATTATACATTAATTCAAATTCAAGACGGGGAAGAAAAAAGAAAAAGGGTTGCTGAGGAGTTGGATCTCTGATTCTGACTGATTTAAAATACATTTAAAGTTGGTAAAATATAGTTTTAGTGGTGGGGTATTTCAATTTGCATGTTGAGTTGGATCATTCATAGCATTCAAGTTTTCAGAAATGAGAAGTTGGGTCTCAGGATAAAATCATTTTTACAGGTGTGTTTCCGGGACAAAGCTAAAGACAAACCAAACCTGGAGAACGTTTTATTTACTTGTTTTGTTTATCTTTAAGAAAAATAATAATAATAAAGGACAGAAATTAACAACGGTAGCTTCTTTTTGTTTTCTTTTATATAATATCTGAGAAATTACTAAAATCCCAAATGGTAAATTTCAAATAACAAAATACTAATCAGTGAAAGGTGAAGCTCTCTGTCCGACCGAAAATTATTTTCTGAGATTACTGCTTTAAGATGGTAATTAATTAAGATTATTAATTACAATTTTTTTTTGTCTGTTTAATAAACACAATTTATGTAATACTATTTATTCACTATAAAAATTTAATTATCATCAGTACATATAATAATTACCAATATTATGCAACACCGTTATTAGAAACTTGAAAGTTAGGGTTGTGTAGTGTTGTGCACAACCAAGATCATTGTCACTAGTTTTTATTGCAAATCAAGAATGTTGTAATTCAATTAACATTAATATTAATGCTTAATTTCAATTTGTTGGATTTAAAACAAGGTCATTGGATATATGACTTTAATTGCTTTCTTAATTAGACATGGTTCATTATAAACTTAATTATTTATACATTTAAAAACAAATGATGTTTTCATAATTATTAGTAGTTAAGAAACGTATACAAAGAGGATGTGATCAAGGCTAGCTATTTCACTTCATAAATGATGGTACATCACACAACATTTTTAGACATATTACTTATAATAAGATGAGAGGTATTCAATCTTGAGATTACATGTGGGCAAGGGACAAATTTTTGTTTTCGGATAATTATCATACAACTTATAATTAATGCTACGCTTATAATAATACATAACATTAAGTTAACGATATTCATCGAAAATATTATGTAACTAATTAATACTATACACCTCACAAGAATAATCCAACATTGTTATATTATACTAGTAATGAAACAAAATCGTAGTATTATACTTGTTTCCTTTATTAAACCAAGAGTGCCATAATATGAAGCTTGTTTCCATTATTAAACCTTAAATTAGCTGTGATATTTTTTTGGACAGATTCTCCTTAATTGGTTAATTGTTTGTTCAAATCAGTGAAGGAAAATCAATTTATTCCCTTATTTAATAAACACTTGAATCAATTTTGCAGTTTATTCACTAAAAGTCTTCTGCTCAACCGTGGCCTCATTCATCATCACCTGCTTGACAACTACAGGTCAGTTGGTGAAAACCCTAATATTATTTTATTATGGTTTGATTATTACAGATCCCAACGTGTTAGAAAAAGTTGCGGAGAAAAGAAATATTTATAAATTTGAAGACAGGAAAAGGGCAATGGGTCTTAAGAACAGAAACTGAACACTTTTGACTAAGTAACTTGTTTAGAGTTACAGCATCGTAAAAGAGGGTAAAAAGGTGTAAAGTAAGTTTTCACCTGATTGTCAATCACAGACAGGACTTTTTTTTTCTGAGAGGAAAGGGAGTCAACCGACCATTTTTGGTGGTATGTGGTTGTAAGGCTTCGAAGACTCCACATGTTGCGTTTTATCTTCACCCTTTTTGTTTTGTTTTCCTCGGTCTTTCTTTCTCTCTCTCTCTCTCTCTCTCTGGTTTCATTGCCTTTTTTTTTTTTTTCTTTTTTCTTTTCTCTTTCTCTGTCTATGCAAATTTTCTTTCATTTATATTTTATTTTTCAATTCTTTGAACTTTTTAAGTCAAGCAGCATGAAAAGAACGAGATAGAACTTGCCCAACTAGGGTTCCCATTTCATTCAATGAAATACCGGTGGATTTAAGGCCTAGTTGTGTTGTTTGGCAGACCTAGTTAGAGGCATCGGGAAGTTTTAGAGGGAGAAAAAAAGAAAGAGAGGGATAGAGAACGAAGAGCTAAGCAGTTACAAAAAGGCTTTTGCTTGCCTTCTTTCTCTTTCTTTCTCTCCAGAAAGAACACTTCTTCGTAGAGAGGGAGTTGGAGACATTTGGGTTTAATCCTTTTTGTCTCCTCTGCCTCTCTCTCAGATTTTCTTTTTTTCGTCTTCGTATTTTTGCTTTTCAGTTATTGTTTTGAGAAACCCAGCTCATATATTTTTATATAAAAATTGATTTTTGAGAGGTATTTTTCATGGTTAAAGCCTATATATATATATATATATATATATATTTGGGAAATGAAGAAAAATAGTCAATGAAAGTGTTTGTACATTGGTAGAGAAAAAGAAGCGAATCTAGTCTAAAGAGAAGGAGAGATAAGTGTTAACGTGTAAAGCAAAGCAAATAAAGTAACTTTTTTTGATGAGTTTTGGAGGTTTTCTTGACAATAGCTCTGGTGGTGGCGGTGCAAGAATCGTCGCTGATATTTCATATAGTAACAATATGTCCACCACTACACTTTCTCAGCCCCGCCTTGTCACTCCTTCCCTCACCAAATCCATGTTCAACTCTCCAGGCCTTTCTCTTGCCCTTGTATATACTCTCTCTCTCTCTCTCTCTCTCTCTCTCTCTC
>JAXCLQ010000001.1:24838494-24852265 GCA_035584115.1 Cedrela odorata | reverse complement strand
GGCCTAAAAATAATGGACAGCATTGAAGCTTGTATACGCAAGTACAATACTATTAGACAGTTGCATCATACGTGGGCTCTCCGATTATCTTATATTCATTTCGCAGGTGCCCCAGATTCTAGTACTTTATTTATATTCTTTGTACTTCAACTTCACGTGCATGCTGTCTGTAGCATTGGACCTTCGATGGATCTATTTAACCCGTTGCTTCAAATTAGAGGCCCAAGTTTAAGGGGGAACTCAATAAAATAAAATAAAATAAAATAAAAAGTAACTATATTATTTTAAAAAATAATAATACGTCAAATGGTTAAATCAAACTAGTTTATATCATTTATTTAAAAATAAATAAATATATATTAACTATAATTCAAGTATATTCTCATATATTCCAATTATATAAAGAAATTAATTAAATAATAGATTTTAAAACACAATTCGTTGAGAAATGTCCATAAATGAATTTATAATCCCATTAATAATTAGGATAATTAGCGGGTAAAGGGATGTGTTTTTCTTCGTTGTCTTTCTATAGGCATACTTAAATCAAAGAGAATATTCCGTTCGCATAAATCTATGTCTGAAATCCCATTTTTGTTAATACTAACAAAGCCGAGGTTAGTTTAGGAATACCGCTTAAACGGACTACCCAAAACATACTACTCAAAAATCTGAAACACACACCGTCCGATCACTCATAATTACCAATAAACGGTCGAAAATCTCTGTTTGACTGAAGTACAAAAAATGAGGCTGGAATGATTGGCTTTGATCGAGCTTTGACCATGGAAAATCAAAACAAAATGACACCTGGAGGCTTCAGAGAGAGAGAGAAGAAAATTAAGAGGGAGGGAGAGAGAGGTGAGGGATTTCTGATTGTGTGTTTCCCTTTATTTTCTGTTTATTATTTTTATACTTGTTTTTGAACGCGGAGAAAGAGGGAGAGAAACAACCGATTTCTCTCTCTTCTTGTGAAGCGATTGCCTTCTTTACGTTTGAATTGTTTTTTTTCCTTTTGAGGTGAAGATAGGTAGGGTTTGGATTAAGAAACCATGAATGTGATGCGTCGGCTCAAGAGCATTGCTTCTGGTCGCACTTCCATTTCTTCTGATCCGGTAAGTTTTTTCTTCTTCTTCTTCTTTGTTATTGATTTTTCTTCTGTCTGTGTTGCTTATATTTGAAGTTTTATTTATTCATTTTAAAGATGTATGTAGAAAATTATAGATTTTGAGATCGTTGTTGGCTGGGACAAGTTTGACGTTTTATTTATTTATTTTGCTTGTTTATAATGGCTTTTGGATTTTGTGTTACATCTTACATGTTTGTTTAGATTTTGAATTGGATTTATATTTCTTAGCTGATGATGAATGTTGATGATCACCTTGTCCGAGTTTCTTAATGATGTTGAATTAATTTTTGCCAGGATTCTAATGATGTATTGTGGAATATGGATTTAAATTCTTTTGATAATTTTTGTTTTGTTAGGATGTGATTTAATTTAATAAGCAATGATATGCTATATGACTTAGTATTAAATTATTAGTATATGAGGGTAGTTGATGGTGAGCTGTAATTTAGCGGTTGGCTTTTCTGAATAGCATTGTTGTTGGGGTTGGTATTTGGTCAAAATCAGCATTATTGGTTCTTTCCTAAGAATGGCTAATATTTTCTTCTCAACCTTTATTCCTCTTTTAAACAAAGATGGATGCATCAACAGGTTCTAGTAGCTCAAGGGTAGAGAATTGTGAAAAAGAATAAGGAAACAAGTTATTCACCTAAGTTGCCGTGTCCTTTTTGTGACGTTGACTGTGGTATCTTATCATTCATTTGGTTTCAAGAAACAAATTAATTTAACATCAGAAATTACGTTTTAACCTGGCAAACTGTTTTTTTTATCTTTATTTTACTCCATTATGTTTATTAAAGGAATTATCAATCAAGGTACAACCTCAAAACTATGTAGATTGTGCTTATATGGGATGCAAAATTTTATCTCTTTTTCCCTTTTATTTAATTCTGTCCCACAGGCAACTTTCTGTGCATCCGTCTCAATAGATCTCTCTAAATTAGTAGAAATTTGCATTGTTTGGTTGATTTAAGTTGGGATCCTTGTTATTTCTAAGTAGTAATGATGCTATTTTGCTTAGATAAGAAGGTTTTGATTGCAAACAGGCTTGCAACTTGCAAACTTTGTAATGGGCTTGGTCCAAAGTCATGCATTGGTTTTGGTTTCTTTATTTTTGTTTCTTATTGCTTTGATGTCTGCATTCAGTATGCTAAATATTTGTGATATAGAAGAGGCTATGTGCTGGTATGGAAGTACGGTTGCTTTTTAACTTTCCATAAGTTAATTTTTCCTTACTGAAAATCCAATTTTGTACAGGGTGGGGATCCTGGCATAAAAAGGGCAAAGGTTGATAAAGAATTAGAGGTGATTGGCGATGCAAATCGAGTTGAGAGAAGTGCCATCAGTCTAGAACAGCATATGGCTTCTACATCTGTGGAGCCTGTTGCGAGCACATCTGATACATCCACAATTGCTAAAACTGAAAGATCAGGTTATGATCAACTGCCTAAGGAAATGAATGAGATGAGAATAAGAGATGACAAAACTGTTAACCATTCTGATAAGGTATTGGGACTATCATAACTTGAGGGTCCTTTTGGAAAGTCTCTTCATGAATTAGCTATTGATGGAATGAATGAACCTTGGTCTACTGTTTCTCTTGGTACTTCACGGTTACTAAGTACTAGATGTGGGTTTGCATCATGCAGGATTTGGAACCCTTTGTTGTGAATGGTAATGGGGCAGAAGCAGGTCAGATAATTGCAACTACTGTAGGTGGTCGAAATGGACAACCAAAGCAGGTGATTTGAATTCTTCTGTTGGTTTCTTGTTGGTTTTCATTGGCTGTCTTTTAATATCTTAGTGTATATTGTTGCATGTTTGTCTTCGTTTGGGTTATTTTTAATGACAATTGGTCCAAGTGCTGAAGTGTCAATGATTTTTTTAACAATCTATTGATACTTGACTCCCAGACAATCTCTTATATGGCAGAACGTGTGGTTGGCACTGGTTCCTTTGGTGTTGTCTTCCAGGTACGTGGAACCTTTTGGCATGGATTTATATATCCAGTTGTAGATTTTGGCCCAATGTTTTTGTCAGCTTATTCCATCTCATATTTCATCGTTGTGCTGCAGGCTAAGTGCCTTGAAACAGGGGATTCCGTAGCAATAAAGAAGGTGCTACAGGATAAGAGATACAAGAATAGGGAACTCCAAATTATGCGTTTACTTGACCATCCAAATGTTGTTATGCTAAAGCATTGTTTCTTTTCAACTACTGAGAAAGATGAGCTTTACCTTAACCTTGTCTTGGAGTTTGTATCTGAAACTGTCTACCGAGTGTCGAAGCATTATACCAGAATGAACCAACATGTGCCCATTCTTTATGTGCAGCTGTATGCATACCAGGTAAAAATTTGAAATTGTACTTTGTTTTTTTTTTTTTTTTTTTTTTGGTGGTTTTGAGATTCTTTTGACAAATATACAGGATTGTCACTCAACACTTTGGGTGTACCTGCACCTTCTGCAAGTTATTACAATTTATATGCTTTCTTCTTGTAGATTTGTCGTGCACTCAATTACTTGCATCATGTTGTTGGGGTGTGTCATCGTGACATTAAGCCGCAAAACTTACTGGTAAGTTCTCTTTCAATTTCTTTTTATTTGCACATAGAGATATTTAAAAGTAAATGAACAGTTAAATATGCACATGACTAGGGGATTGTGATTTCTATGACCTACCATGGAAGCACTTTTGTTGATTTTGTTTATTTGCTGTTTTTGGATTCTTAATGGTCCGAGACCTGTCACATACTAATTATTCTCCGTTTAGTAAGAAAACACTGAACGGTCATGAAATTAATTTCCATGAATAAAAGACTTTCATATTAAGCACCTTAGCAATTATGCTAGTGATTTGAACGTTTGTGGCCCTTTTTTTCTATAAAAATGGTACGTGGCAATAAAATTCTCGAGGATTACCTGAAATTCAATTGTGATGTTAGAGGTTTTTGTATGTAAATTTTTTGAGATTATGTTCCAAATATTCTACAGTACATATGTTTCTTTCTTCAAAAGTTTTATTTGTCACTTGAATATATTATCAAAAGATATTTGGGTTGAGGTTGTAATGTGATTTGCAGGTCAATCCCCACACGCACCAGTTAAAGATATGTGATTTTGGAAGTGCAAAGATGTTGGTATGTTTCTTTTTTAGGAAATTTAAAATTTCTGCTTATAATGCATGGAAACTTATGATATTCATTCTCTAATCTTTAGGTGCCAGGTGAACCCAATATATCGTATATATGCTCTAGATATTACAGGGCACCAGAACTTATATTTGGGGCTACAGAATACACAACTGCAATTGATATGTGGTCTGTTGGCTGTGTCTTGGCTGAGCTGCTTCTTGGACAGGTGGGTGTATCTTTATAATTTAACCTGTTTGAACCTTGATGTGAAATCTCAACCACGTTAAGAAATTTTTTGGATTTTACCTCACCAATGCTTGCAGGCTGGCACATCTTTTTGCAGAATGCATGATATTAATTCTTTTTGTTTGTGACTGATTCTAATTTCACAGTTCTTTTGGGACCTATTGATCTTTATTACTTGTATTTATATTCTATGTAATGATTTATAAATTTTATATCTGCCTGCTTCTGGGTTCCTGTTTTCAATCATTAGCTAATTTGTCATGTATTTTAGGTCCATAAAGTATTGTTTTTAATATGTTCACTTTTTAAAATTGACGCATACATGGCCACTTCTAATGTCTACTTTTTGTCATGTGCAGCCACTATTTCCCGGGGAGAGTGGAGTTGACCAGCTGGTGGAAATCATTAAGGTATAACATCAAGGGACTTTTTGTTTCTATTGTTCTATTTTTCCATTTTTCAACTTTTGCTCACCAATTTCCCCCCGCTGTTCTGTATTCTATCAGATTCTGGGAACACCAACAAGAGAAGAAATTAAGTGCATGAATCCAAATTACACCGAATTTAAATTTCCTCAAATTAAAGCTCATCCATGGCACAAGGTGTGTCTACATGTCAGGAGACACGAGAAAAAATCTTCTGTTTTCCTCTTCTATATTGTATTGCTCCTTTAGCAACTGTGGACGTCTTATTGAATTTATGCTTTTCAGATATTTAACAAAAGAATGCCCCATGAAGCAGTGGATCTTGTCTCAAGGTTGCTTCAATATTCACCAAACCTACGCTGTGCTGCTGTAAGAACATTTCTTCTTCAATGGATTCCATAAAATTCCTCATTAGAGACATCACACACAGACACCATTTGCTTTGGAGCTGTTGAGATAGAAAATTTTCCTTGACTGGGAAGCTGTTGTGTTCAAGTTTTATTTATTTATGCTGATATGTTTCGTGTGAGATCTTTATGCTTATTTTGAAAAGTTTACTAAACCATATTTGTTCCTTGGCTCAGCTGGAGGCATGTGCGCACCCCTTCTTTGACGAATTGAGAGACCCAAATGCTTGTTTGCCTAATGGGCGACCTCTACCTCCTCTTTTCAATTTCACAGCTCAAGGTAATTTGATCTGCTAGTTTACACTATTTTTGGCTTAGGAGTTTCTTATGTTATTGCTCATGCCAATTTGCCTTGCAGAATTGGCTGGTGCAACTAATGAACTGCGTCAGCGTCTTATCCCAGAGCATGCAAGGAAATGAATTGATGACTGAGATGGTCACAATGATAGGCAAATATAAATCAGTTTTTGGATGCTTAGTTGCCCCCAAAGCAATCATGCCCCATGGGGTGACCATATTTTTTACTTCACCGATTAGTTGCTTTGTGGCCACGAGGCTGCTAAGTTAAGTTCTCACAGATTCTTATGATGAATGTGCTGATGGGATTGTTAGGTGGATGAAATGGGATTTCTTGGCAAGAAGGTTTGACATTTTATTTATTAACAATGTGATGTGTTATGTGTCAATTATAGAATCCTAGCTGTTACAGATGTGTTTTCATTTAATCATATATATAGTTTATTGGCGTTCGTTGTGGAAACTAACTGAAGTATATCAAGTAGATGAAATTAGGATATGGTTTTCTCAGTGTATAATTTTCTCTCTCCTATTTGCTCTTACCAATAATTCGAATGTCGAGAAATTCATTATTTGTTTTCGCAGCTTTCTGCTCCTTTAAGATCGGCACTTTATGCTTTCTGGGACTGGCTTAGTTTGAGACCCTTTTAAATAAAAGACAAAATGTTTCGACTTGGGTTCAATTCAACTATACAACCATTTTATATTATTTTAAATGACTGTTAGGAATAGTAACGAATAGAGATTGAGATGGATATATTTAAATTTTTATTTACATCTACCAAATAAATTTAATATTATATATGTGTTAAATTTATAGTAAATTTGATAATTTATTATTAAATTTGTTTAAATGAATATTTAATATTTATTAAATTTGTGTGAGTATATGTGAATTTTTAGTAGAATTTTAATAAGATTTTTGTAATTAATTCAAAATAAAATATATTACTTCCATAAATTTAGAGAAATTTATAAATTAATAATGATAAATAAATAAAAAATTAGAGATATTAATTTTAGAATATTAATTTATACAAATTTAAAATTAATAAATAATATTTAATGTTATTAATTTATTATTTTTTATATATCTTTGAATAATATGTATCAATAATTTAAAATTATATATATATAATTTAATAATTAGAGAAAATAAATAAATATATATTGTATAGAATGATTGTTATATAATAAAAATATTTAAAAAATAATTGACAATGAAATAGTATAATGGATAAATATATATAAATAAAAAAATAGATATATTAATATCAAAACGACTTCATTTCAATAATTTTTTAAAAAATATATTTACACATATATTTATAAATTTATTTACGAATATCTATCCGTATTTATATCTGTCTTAAGCTTATTACGAATTTAAAATTTATTACGAAAGCAATTTCTGTAATGTACTTTTAAAATGCATACGTGCAAAGTTGCACGTGATTGGAATGCTCAGATTGTATGGCTTCGGCAATAACCGGAGTCAACACTTCTTTTACATAAGAATGGGGTTGAGTTAGAGCCTTATTGTTCCTCACATAGCCAGGATCAAACTCCCAAGGAGACCTCTTTTCTGACGGAAGTGAATCTTTCAATAAATAAAAAATAAAAACTTGAGAATAAACACTGCCCAATAAAAATAAAAATAAGACAAATGAGACTCGCACAATATTCAGAAGAGATATTTAATTTATTTTCATTAAAAAAATAAATTAAAAGCAGCGGCAAGAGGGAAAATTTGTAAAAGCAAAGCAATGGCATCTCGAGCGCCAGTCAGTAGATTTCATGTCTCTTGAGGAAAACTATACAAGAAAACTGGAAAAGTGATCAGATTCAGAAGATGGACTCTCTACCAATAGTCTCCACAAGAATATTTTTCTTCTCTGAAGTGATGAAAACGCTTTGAATCCCTCAAGATGATGTGCCGAAGATAAACTCTTGATATGTATTTCATACCAGTATGGCAATCACCACAAACTCGGAGATTCTTAAAAATCCGAATGGGTGCTCCTTGTGATAAACTGACAAGTCCAAAAGCAACGGCCAACTTTTCACTAGGATAAGCCAGACCAAGTTCCTTACTCTCTTCATCCATGTCATGGAGTGCAAAATTCATGTCTGCCAATAACCAGCTTCCCTGATCAACAGCATGATCTCATCAATCTTGAAATAAATGTCAGCCGTCATTGGATGGCCTCTACCTTCAGACATAAAGGTGTGAATTTGGTTGTTCATCTCAATCCAACTAAGGAGTCTTTTCCTTTACCATTTTGTGCATAACCAACTATTAGAGCTGTCCAAGTAATAACATCCCGGGTTTGTATAGAGTCAAATACTTGGTTAGCATCTTCTATACATCCACACTTTAGCATACATCATTAAAAGGGAATTACCTACTGGTAAGGATGATCCAAGGCCAGATTTAAGGAAGGTTGCATGAACTTGACGCCCAAATTCCAAAACTGTTAGTTCTGCACAGGCACTCAGAACACTGGCAACAACAATTTGGTCAGGAGAAATGTCTGTGGTTCTCATGTCACAAAAATATTTGAGAGCTTCTTCATAAGAGGTATTGTGCGCACATCCTGTGACCAAAGATGTCCAGGAGATCACATCCTTGTCTTGCATATAGTTAAACACCACAAGTGCACAACCTAAGCTCCCCTGTTTAGCATGGATGTCAACGAGAGCATTGTTTGCAGACTTGTAACCTCAAATCCAGTTTTAACAATCAAACAATGGACAGACTTGGCATTAGTTATATCCATATTGGAGGCAAAACAATTTAAAACAGATGGGTATGTGAAATCGTCAATCTTCATGTATCTGGCATGCATTTTCTTGAACAAAGACAAAACTTCCTCCTGGAATTCCTGCCTTTTACACCCAATTATCATGGAGTTCCAAGAAAACACATCATCAATCTCCATATTCTGTAACAACCTCCTTGCACTGTTCAAATCCCTGCATTTTGCATACATATCAACCAATGCACTTTGGACAAAAACATTAGCTTCAAAACCAGTCCTAACTACACAACCATGCACTTGAGCCCCCAAATCACGCACTGAGACAGCTGCAAAAGCTGTCAATATACTAGGGAAAGTATATTAATTAGACTCAACTCCTTCATCTCTCATGTCTCTGAAACACTCCATTGCTTTAAACCCATAGCCATTTGTGAATAGCCAGTTATCATTGTTGTCCAGGACAAGTGAGTTTTCCCATCAGGCATCATTTTTAAGAGAGAGACAGCTTTGAAAAGGCACTTGCATTTTGCATAAATATCAACAAGTCCAGTCGCAACAAAAACATTCGAGTCAAAACAAGTCTTTATGGAATACCAATGAATCTGCTCTCCTCTTTGAAGCAAACTCATTGAAGAACACAACCTACGAACACTAACCCAGTGTGTATTGGATAGGCCTATGTCCTTCAAGCTGCATTTGCGAAAACAACTCAAATGCTTCAATATCACGTTTTTACAGTACCCAGAAATAAGTGAAGACCAAGTTATGAATCTCTTCAATAGGGTCTCATTAAAGAGCTTTCTAGCTTCACTTAATCTTCCTGAATTGGCATAATCGGCTATCATATTGTTCCGTGTAAATTCGTCTGTATCAGACATTTTGTCAGGCAAATGGTGCGCTCCATCGATTTCACCTGATTTGGGCAAAACATTCGGAACCCGATCCAAATCAATATTGAGAGAAAGATCAAGAAATTTGAAATTCAACTTGAACATAACCGCTCCTCTTTTTCGCGGTTAATGCAAAAACTCACGGATAATATTAGCCAAAGTAGTGGGTCCCATTAGTTCACCACCTCGGTGTCAGTTAACTGAACTCACGTGAAGTTTTAAAGCTTGGCGGGAACTTTTCTTTATGACAGAAGCTGCAGTTGGTCCCATATAAAGACACGTGTTGATTACACACACATGCTTGTTCCAGCATTTTATCCATTATTACCCGGTACCGTACGCATCTTGTTGGGTTGGGTCGATGCTTCCGTTTTAAAAAATTAAAAATATATATATATATATATATTTTTTAAATTTTCTCCTTGTATTTTCACCAGACATCTAACTTCTAACTCCCTCAAGTAGCTTAAAACATATACTCGCTCAAACGTTGGCACTCAAACGACGTCGGTTATAAAACCCTTCGGTAATAACATCTGAGTCACTCCTTTCGTATATTTTCTCAAATTAGATACAATTTCTGAATTTATATCCAACAGGTCCCTAATTTCTATTAAAATAACTCAAGTAATCTTTACTGTTAACTTTTTAGGTATACATATCCATGTACCGTAAAGGTTAAAATTTAATATTATAAAGATAATTAAATAATTTAAAATAAATGTTGAAAAGGACTTATTTAATATTAATAAATAATTTTTATTTATTATTGATTTTTGTAGCAAAGGAAATTAAAAAAAAAAACTCAAAAATTGAATAGTAACAGCCTGCTAATCGCGAGTACAAGTAAATTACAAACAGCAGGTGGTGGGTGAAATCCCTTCCCCGGGAATCATGGTGAATACCCGGAACGGAACCTACCCGCTTTATTTTGTTGCTTTCTGCTTTCAGAATTCAAAGTTTCAAACTATTAAACCCCACCAAAATTCAGACCCCAATTCACAGGAATCAATTCACTTTTACACCAAACCCTAATAACCTGTAATCCAATTCTTGAAATTTCTCTTACAAAACCCATTTCAATTCAGTTTTGATTATTAAATTACAAATGAACTCGCCACCAGATGCCGTGGACAGGTCACCACTCTTAACCCACTCCATCCCCGGCCACCTCATCCGAAGCCGCCGTCTCCTCCGACGCCCGCCACCTCCTATACGGGGTGCCGCGGCGCGCCTGCTAAGACGCGCTAGCGGGAGGCGTATGATGCTTCGAGAGCCGTCGGTGCGCGTGAGAGAAACGGCGGCGGAACAGCTTGAAGAGCGTCAAAGCGACTGGGCATACTCTCGGCCCATTATAGTGCTCGACGTTCTGTGGAATTTGGCGTTTGTAATTATTGCGGCAGTAGTGTTGGGTTTGAGTATAAAAGAAAAGCCTGAGGTACCTCTGAGGCTTTGGATTGTTGGGTATGCTTTGCAGTGTTTGTTTCACGTTTTCTGTGTGTTTTTGGAGTGTAAAAACAGAAGCGAAGGGGAAGAGGTTGTTTTTGGTGATTCCTTTTCTGGTTCTGGTAGTGATGCTGGTGATTCTGAAGATTATGGGCAAGAGCAGCTTCAAACCGAAAATGAAACTAGGTAGAGCTCACAAGTTATTTTTTTTCTTTCATTTATGTTTGCCCTTTCAAGGCTTAATTTGTTTATTTGTATGGATGCAGTGTAGCAAAGAACTTGGAGTCAGCAAATACGATGTTTTCATTTTTATGGTGGATCGTTGGGTTCTACTGGATAAATGCTGGTGATGAAACTTTGACACGTTATTCACCGCAACTTTATTGGTTCGTTTCAATAATATGTATATTATTGTAACGCTTTACCGTTTGAGCCTCGATCGTTTTGGCACATCGAAGTTCGTTTTTGTTTCGTTCTTCTTTGCTTATATATCAGATGGGTTTGTTTTTGCAGGCTTTGTGTTACATTCCTTGCTTTTGATGTGATCTTTGTCATTATCTGTGTTGCCGTGGCTTGTCTCATTGGCATTGCTGTTTGCTGCTGTCTTCCTTGTATACTTGGTATACTATATGCATTGACTGAGCGGGTAATTCACTTTGAGGATCCATGACTTTCTTGTTCATATTTTTTTTTCTTCTCCAGTTCCCCCTTTTATTGGATTGGTTTTTGACTCTGTCTCTTTAATATAGGGTGTTTGATTGCCTGTAATCAGGGCAAGAGCAAACAGTTGAATGTCCAAAGTGACCCGTACTGTCACTTTAGTTGTTGTAATGTCTTGAAATAGATGCCATATGCAAAAATAGGGCCAAACTTCGTGGCTATTAAATTCCTGAATCACTAACCGTTCCTTAAGTTAAAAGTTTCCTTTCAAAGAATGGCTGCGCTTGTGTTTGTTGGCAATAATCAAGTGTTTGATGAACTAATGTACTGTATTGCCCTGAAACTCTCCTGTTGTGCATGTCATATTGTCTTGAGTGTGAGTTTGAGTTTACTATAAAATATTTGAGGGCAGGAGGTGTTTGTTCCCAGGATATAGAAGAGAGTTTTTTCAATATGACATCATCACTGCAGTGCATTGAAGTGTAGCGACTTTTTGTTGTTATATGTGCTCTGTTTGAAGTACTAAGCACCTTACTCATTCAAAGCCTCATTATAATTTTGGTTGGAAAGAGTACATTTGGCATGGCTGATTAGAATTTATATTCAATTTTGCTAATGTTTTCTTTGATTTTACTTATATGGGCTATATGTAATGGTTTAGGATTCTATCTATGTGTTTTTGGATCTGTCTATTTTACTGAGAGAAAGAAATAATTCAAAACAGGATTGGTGTTTAAAATTTCTATTGTCTTGTACATATATTTAAATATATTGAAAATATTGATGACACAAATGTTTGAAACAAGGACATATATTGAAATATTGCTATTGTCTTGGAGCAGTTTATGCTCTATGTTTGAATCAGGCCATTTGGTAGTAAGAATGTTGAGTGTGGCATGTAAGCAAAATATAATCCTGTGTAGGAATTGCTACTACATTGATTAACTGTTTGGATTCATCTCATTTGTTTTTTCTTTTGAACTTTCATTGTTCCCATCTGCTTTCCATTCTATCCATCTGATTTTCCTTCAATTTCACTCTAAAATATGATGGAGCCGCAGAAGAAGAGATTGATCGATTACCGAAATACAAATTTTGCAGTATAGGTGATTTTGAGAAAGTTAATGGTGAGATTCAAGAATCTTTTGGAGGAATAATGATTGAATGTGACAGTGATACACCCATGGAACATGTTCTTTCCCAGGAGGATGCTGTAAGTTTCTTGGTACAGTTATATGTTGTTTGGTAGATTTTTGAATGTTCTATAATGTTCTTGGACATATCTTAGTATAGTGATTGTAGGAAAGCCTAGGATTTATTCCCATTGCTCTACACAAAAGCTTGGCACCTTAAACACCATAAGTGAACCCAGCATGTTGTTCCTTTCTGACAGTTCCAAATTCAACTGCAAATGATGACCATTTGTTTGATTATTGATACAAGAAACTGTCATTGTTGGACCATTTTTTGGCAGCCTTCTTTCCCTTCCCCTGCAAAATCTACCTTCACTTCGTACTTGTCAGTGTGGTGCACTTTCATTGTTTTCTCATTAATGTACGATGTTCAAGCCATTTAAGGAAAAATATAGTAAATTTTGACTCAGATATTTCATGTAAATTTCAGGAATGTTGCGTCTGCCTTTCTCCTTATGATGATGGAAGTGAACTGCGTGAACTTCCTTGCCGACACCATTTCCACTGTGCATGCATAGACAAGTGGTTATACATCAATGCTACCTGTCCTCTTTGCAAGTTCAACATTCTGAAATTCGGTAATCAAAGGGACAATGAGGAAGAGGTATAGGAAATCAAGTTTTTCATTTGAGAGCTGAATAGAACTTGTTTCTTGGTTGTCTATCACTTGTGCACTGCATGCTGGCCACCCCAAGATCTTTCATCTTGGAAGCAGCAGCTTCAGGAGAAGTTGGCTTAACAAGAGTTGTCTCACTGTGTTAGCACGTTCCTCTATGTGGTTTGTGTTTTCTTGTGCAAGTTATGTATTAGATGTAAATATTGTGGTTTTTTGCATGTATTTACTTGGGATCAAAATCCTCCCGTGCTCTTATCTATTTTTTGCTTTTAACTGACACTTATTATAATTAATAATGAATAATTCATATTATATTTTGATATTTTTAATTTATGTAAAATTAATTTAAAAATCAAGAATAGAAGGAAGAGATCTTGATTTATTTATGTGCTTATATTCCTCAAACGTTAACCTATAATATAACACATAAACTTTTTGTAATTTACAGCATTAGGGGTGTTATCCTCTTCCCTTCTTGATCTTAGTCTAAGTTACGTTAACCTATAATATAACACATAAACTTTTTGTAATTTACAGCATTAGGGGTGTTATCCTCTTCCCTTCTTGATC
>JAXCLQ010000001.1:24724364-24794577 GCA_035584115.1 Cedrela odorata | reverse complement strand
GGAAGAAACACTGTAACGGCTAAAAACAATGAGGAAACAAGTAGGGTTTATAGGTTGTGTTAGATGATTTGGTATTTATTTAGGGAAAAAGAATAAGATTCCAAAAAGGGCGTTAGTTAAATAGATAAGAATTTGGGAAGACGAGAATTGCGAATTGAACTGAGAAGATTAGTTTTTTAAGAGAGAGGAAAATTCGCGGGAAAACGAAGCTGATTTGGCCGGAGAAGAAAGAGTCCAAACGGCATTATGATTTAAAACTTTGGAACGGTTAAGGACTCTGTTATGGTGCGTACGTGTCAAACCCTTATAGGCCTAGAAAAAAAATTGTAAAGGCTCAAGTTAATGTATATATTAATATAAATAAAATAATTAATTAATGAATTGACCGTTTTAGAATGGACAGCAAAGGTAAGTGTCTGTATTATATACCAAAGCATCGGATAGCGAAATGGTTGTTGCCTGATTGTCTCCTGGAAACCGAAAAAGATGCCAAAAGGAACGGTTGAAGTTCTTCTCGTCGGCTGTAAAGGTCTTGAAGACTCTGATTTCCTGAGTAAGATCTCTCTATCATTCTCATAAACACACGTATCGCGTTCGCTATATTCTTGCAGCGTGCAATAGTTTATTAATTTTGTTGGTTCGTTTGGGTGGGTTTTCTCATTCAGTTTTCAGGATTTCCTTTTAAGATCTATTTTGCGTTTATATTTATTGATTTGTATGAGAATTTTTGAGATCTGATGGTTGTGATTTTGGGTATCTCCAACAATACAAGCGTTGGATTCAACTGATTAACATCATATTGATCTTGATCTCAATTCTCTGTGAAAAAAACAGTACTATAAGATGAACGCTGTGATCTACGATGATTTTATACCCGAGATGGGAATTTTCTTAAATGTCTTTTTACAGATTTGTTCTGTTAATGCACTTCGATCTTATTGTTGAATTTTTTTTTAAGCAGGTAGCGTAGATCCATATGTTGTTCTTACTTGCCGGACCCAGGAGAAGACGAGCAGTGTTTCATCATCGGGTTAGTTTCTGCCAACTTCACAAATTATGATTAAGGTTTAGCCATAATTTCTGTACATGTATTTGGAAGATTGAATGGACAATATTTTCATATGCAGACACAGGATCTGGACCTGAATGGAATGAGACCTTTGTTTTTACAATTACTGGTGATGTTTCAGAACTCACTTTGAAAATAATGGATAAAGATACTTTTACCAGCGATGATTTTCTCGGAGAGGCAACGTCAGTTAAATGTTCCTTTGATTTACTATTATTGTTGATTTTCTTTGTATATCGGACTTGGCACTCATGGTAAATATGATATTTTGCAGCATTCCTTTAGAGCCTTTGTTTGTGGAGGGAAGACTTCCTCCAACTGCATACAATGTGGTCAAGGACCAGGAGTATCGCGGGGAGATTAGACTTGGCCTTACATTCACGCCCGAGGTATTTGTTTTTAATTTAGTCCAGAATCTGCATTTTTAGTGTTCATAAACATTTCAGCAATCTTTATTTGTATTATTCAGTAACCCAATGCCTTCCTTTGCTGCAGAGAGACGGCGATGGGGAATACTGAGCTGAGGAGGAGACTTATGGTGGATGGGAAGAATCGTGTGTTTTAGTGTGCTAAGAACTGGTTGTTTGGAAAGAACTTGGAAATTCATTCGTCTTATGATATTGTGATAGCATATTTTGGGAATTCATTCGTCTTGTTGACATTGTGAGTTTGTTAAAATCGTACCTGGTCTAATCTTACTGAAACTATCGGCCAACTTATGGGTGTGTCGATCTTTTTCTCTGCATAACTATACATCGTTTTTCTCCAAGAGAGTTCTCTTCGGCAATGGCTTATGGGCGTACCTAGAATGTGTGTACATAAGTTGCTTAGCCCAAAAATTGGAGAGCCTAAACTATTTGGGAGCTTTGCCTAGCTCCTTTGAAAACTATCTAACCAGCATTTACGAGTTCATGATTGAAATCAGAGGCCAAACAATGAGCAATATAAACTTAAGAGCTTACATCTCAAAATAAAATTCTCTAACAATACTTCTCGTCTTTAGATTCTAGAACATCGTTTTCACTGGGGGACAGGTCGCCAGAGACTACTTGCTCGGATTAAAGAAACTGGTTAAACCCACTACCTTTAATCGTCAGGAAAGGAGACAGCACTAGTTCTCCAGTGCTTCAGGGGATACCACGCAAGCATAAAACCAGTCAGCAAACAAAAATAACCATCACAATAGAAAAAAGCCTCCAAGATAGATTATTATAAAGCCTAGAGTTCAACAACAAAGTTTGAACTTAAAAAACAGCAACAAAGCATAACCAAGTTTTTAACACAACACAAGCAGCAGCAGTCATAAACAGAAACAAAGCATAATCAAGTTTTTGACACAAAAGATAACAGTCATGGGTGGGTTTACCACCAGTCAACGACACTTTCACTTTATTTCAATACTGTAGGCTGATAATTAAATCATCCTTGGCCTTGGCTTCCTAATGCCCCCACCCCACCCTAGGGAAGGCCCTATAGAGCATTGGCAGCCTGAGGTTTCTCACAGCAGGACCTCAGTTCACAGCGTTGCAAGTTTCTACTGCAGGAGGATTAACCATGATAGTTTGCATGGGTGCTTGCTCCACAATAACCGGACCCTCAGAAGGCAGGTTCACAGGATTGGGATTTTCAACTGCAGGAGGATTGACCATGATAGGTTGCGCAGGTGCCTGCTCCACAATAAACTGATCCTCAGAAGGAATGGTGTCTGCTTCAGAAACTGAGATTTCACTTGGATCATCCTTCAGGAAATCTGACTCTCCTGCATCAGCAGTTTTCTCTGAGTCAAACCTCTCAGTATCAGTGCCTTCCTCGAGCCCGAACTTTTCTCAACACCAATGCCCTTCTTTGAGTCCAAACTTTCTTCAATATCTGAGCCTTTCTCAGAGTCCAAACTTTTCTCAACTGCAACAAAAAGAGAATTTCCTATCAGAAATAGGGAACATCACATAACAAATCACTGGCCACACAAATCTAGACTCAAATGTTGAGTATGTGTCTTCAGCAGTAACAATTAGCAACATTTTCAAGTGAGATATGATTACAACTGATTAGAAACTCATTTACATGCATACCATGATGCTCAACTCGAAAGTATCTTCAAGGTTTATTGTGAGGCAGTTTTGGTGATGCATGGGGAGCTGCTTAAGTCGGTGCCAGCTAGCCTGGGTGGTAAATCTCTTGGTGATATACCATAGGATAATGGAATTCCATCTTTACATGGGATTTGGGAGTTTTTAAGAGATGAAGGTGAGCAATCACCCATTCTGCATCCAGTCATTGCACCCCTAAATAGGGGGAAAAGGAAGTGTTTTATTAAAGTCATGAAGGTCAGAAATTTTACTCTGATTGTCAGCAGACTCTGAGCTCTAACCAGTGATTCTCTTCTTCCTGGAAAGAAAGTCCTAGAGAGAAGAAAAAGAGAAAGCAACATTTATTATAATAGCTTAATTTATCCAAACATGTAGATGAGATGATACAACGAGAATAGCAATTAGCAGGGAAACCATTAATAAGAAAATGATTGTAAGAAAATCTTAAAAGGGATACATGGTGCAAAGGTTGAAACCACAATAGAGCATGACTGTAACATCTGAAACTTAAATCCACAATATCATGTTAAAAAAGACAAAAGCCAAAAGCAAAAAGATCTAAAATCTATAGCAAAACCTGTGCAATAGAATCCTGAAAGGTCCTAAAAAGAAATATGATCATCATGCTATAGAGTTGCTTTTATTGCTCTGGCTTCCTTCAAATATCTAACCTCTAACCAAGAGAATCCTGAAAGGTCCTTCAAATATCTATCTTGGCTACTTTCACACCTAACATCTTTGATGTAATAAAAAATTTCAGGTTCCACAATAATACACCCAGCTACTGCCACAGCAAATTTTAATTGAAATTACCCAAAGAACAACTTAGGAATTTAATTACCACAAGTAACAAGGAGCAGAGTCTTTGAAATAAGAAATGGCATTTCATCAGGCAAAGATGCAGAGAACTTTTATTGAATTGAGAAACAAAAAGTTCTGACATAAAGGCTGTATGGATGCACAATGGTTTACACCATATTGATTCCAACATATCATGCTTGTAGAAAAAGAAGCTCACTTCTTTCTTCCCTTTTGGATCATTTTTTGTGCAAATCAGTAGTTTCTGCAACCACCAACCTTGGAAGCCCTAAACACAGAGAGAAGAAATTTCTCTAGGAGGAGCCGGACTAGTACCAGCCAAACAGAGAATTTATAGATTAAGTCAAGAACATTACATGCATAAAAGAAGAAAAAACCATGATAAATAATAATTAGTGAAAGAAAGAAAGTTCTGTTTGCCTAACTGAGGCAAGCTTCCAAGATAAGGCTGTTTAAAGCCAATCTATAGCTAGGAAATAATGTTAGAGGAGCTACAGATGACCAAGTCATCCTAGGAGAAGCAAAGGAAGTTATGGAGTCCAGCTAAGATAAGATAAGAATAAACAAGACAAGTTATATGTACTGATTTTACAAATATTAGAATGAAAACAAATAATCAGATAAAATCATGTTGTTAAAACATTTCATTCCGTAAATGATCAAAAAGTAAAAGATTGTCTTGCTCCCACACACAACTGGATCATTAAAAGACTACGAAACAGTGCCCATAACTTAACATTGGATCAAAAATTGGGCAAAAGGCAATTACACCTTCTCTGACATATGATACAGCAACAGTACACTCCCAATAAAAAGAAACAAACATGTGATTAAGGGCATTCAGTCAAAGCTAAAAAGCTCCCAATTACATATATGTTACCTCGACATTATTGTGGGTTTCAAAAGTCATGAAATTAGAAACTCATAATTCACAATCAAATAATTTTTCTTAAATAATTGTTTAAATCATCAAAAATTCTATTCAACATTCAGCACTTCGGTAAAATTGGTGACTTAACAGAACAATTTGATTTGGTATAATTGGTGACTCAACAGAACTATTTGATGTGGCTTAATAAGTAGATCACCCTCATAGACAA
Organism: Cedrela odorata; assembly: GCA_035584115.1. Lineage (NCBI taxonomy): Eukaryota > Viridiplantae > Streptophyta > Magnoliopsida > Sapindales > Meliaceae > Cedrela > Cedrela odorata. Next base: position 24,789,499 of record JAXCLQ010000001.1, on the reverse strand, counting down.
CAAGCTGTCCGCCCATAACTCTTACACTATAAAAAAGAGATTGTGCTCATAAATATTAAAAAAAACACTGTAGACGCTGCTCTGCTCTGATCCTGCCAACCACTAGGCTTCCAAATTCATAGACTTAATTGAGACTACTAATGCCATCAGTCTTAAAGAATAGAGAAGCAGCAATCTTCCACCTCAGGTAGGTAGGCCGCTCCTGATCATTGTTGTTAAAATTGAAAAAAAAAAAATACTGTAGATGCTGCTCTGCTCTGATCCTGCCAACCACTAGGCTTCCAAATTCATAGACTTAATTGAGAGTACTAACGCCAACAGTCTTAAAGAATAGAGAAGCAGCAATCTTCAACCTCAGGTAGGTGGGCCGCTCCCGATCATCATTGTTAAAATTGAAAATCAACAGTACTTGTAAAATAGTCATCTGACATCTTACTATCAGATACAAAGGTAGTCATGTTAACTCACTAGTCCGTGTAATATGGCTTGTAAACTTTATCAACAACAATACCACAAGTGGGAGCTAAAATATTCAGTATCACAGGTCACTTTTCTCTTTAGATCTGTCACATATAAGGTTCACATTCATTTAAAACGCAACCACATTCAGTAACTCTATCATTCAACAAGATTCAAAGTAGTTTCGGACTCAGATAAAGTATAAAATCTAACAAGTTAAGCAACAAAATCTAAACAAGAATAATGAAATTGGCCGAATCGATCAATCAAAATGAAAACAATAAAATTTATGGAGCAGTTATTGTATTACTGCAGGCGAACAATTGATTCAAGAAAACTGAGATATGCATAAAGTAGTCAGAAACATATTGATTAGGTGTTCAATTACCGAAACTTGAGACCCATTCTTCTTCTGTTTGGTCTCAAACCTCCAGCCCTTCGGAATCGGTTGTGATGAACTTTTATCTGCCATACTGGGAAATCTCTCCTTCAACTCTCATTGTGAGATAAACAGCTTAGCCTAGGTTTTCCAAAGAGAACGAAGCATTAAAAAGGCAATACATAAGACACAGAAGACGTCTCTAATGCCACATGTTCCCATTATTTCTGCGAGTTACAACTGGAGACCTAAAACGTGCCCAATGATAAATCAGGAAACTAAATGGCTGTTTGGTAGCATTTTTAAAAATGGTTCTGTTATCATAAATGAGAAACACCTGAAAACATGTTTGGTGGGCATTTTAAAAAACCTGGTTTTGGAAACAAAAAACAATGTTTTCAAATTTATAACTAAAAGGTGAAAAACAACTTTTTGTTTTCAACTGTTTTTGGAAGCATGCTTTTAAAATAAACTACAACTTTTTCCTCAAAATAATTACTTTATGAATTTTCAAAAATAATACCAAATATACTTTTACTATTTGCAGTTTTAGAACACTACTTTTAACAAATACTACCAAACATGTTTTTCATTCTTAAAACACCATTTTTAAAACATCATCTTCGTTGTAAAAAATAGTTTTCAAAAACACCATTTTCAATACATTACCAAACACCTTATAGTTCTTATTATTTTCAATCCTCCCTTTTCTTTAATAAATACTTTGTTTTACCTTTTTGGGGTGCACAGTGACAAACAAACAAACAAAAAATATGAGAATAAAATGGCTAAAAGAAATCACTGTGTTTTCTTTGATGATAAAGGCACAAAGAAAAAAAAGTAATACCAACTGCAAAGTAAAGACAAGAAAAAAAAAGGGTCACCTTAGCAAAGTTATGCATAGCTATATCAGCTTCTTGACAAGCACAGCATGGCTGAAAGAAGCAATTGCATCTGTAATCCCTTATAAGGTAATCATCATCAATAACAAACTTTCAGTTATCGATATGAAGTGGAGAACCCTTAATAGTCAGATTATACAAATCTGCAATCAAGAGTGTGAAGGCAGCCATTATTACCCAAAGTTGATCCCTCCAAACAAGGTAGCACATCAAGTGGCAGCTCTAAAAACTTGACTCTCTCTTGTAGTCTAAGGGTAATAAAATTTAATAGAGAAATTTAGGACCCTGAAGAAAAAAGCAAGGGAACCTTCCAAGTTTATTCTAGTTTCAAGAAGTGACCATCTCACTTTATGTAATACGACTAGTAGAAAGTCTTACTTTCTGAACTAAAGTGTTTCACGAGTTCAGTTTTTAGGGTGTACAAAGCTTCATTTCCAGATAAATCCAGCCCCCACCCGTAATCCAACAAGACATGGGAATAAATTTGGGCATACTACCTTTAAAACATAAAATCAAAGAACAAATGCAAGAAGAACATGATTAATGCCTCCCCCACTGAGAAGCCATGGTCCAGACTTCTTAAGCTTCATTATAGATCTTGAAAAGAAAACTAATAAAAAGCACTAAAGAAAGCTTCCCATGGTTTAAGCACTTTCCTTTTCTACCATCATTGTTTCCAACAGTTAACCACGCAACAAACCCATTCATTCCCACTCGAATTAAAGCATCTCAGATACGAAGAAGGGAAGGGCCATTGCTTGATTTCTTTTAAACTTGAATAAAAAAGATCAGAAGGGAGATCAAAGCCCCGGCGAACTCATGCCATTCTGACGTGCCTAGAGGCCAGAGATGAAATCCGTTCACGGTCTGTAGGACCATCGTGGAGCTTGCAAGTTCGCTAAGCGCTTTATGCCAATTAAACTGAACCCCTGGGACTGCAGGAAAGAAAGACATTGACATTAGACTTTTTTATGCGTCCGCTCATAGATCTGCCCCAGCCTTTTAGATTATTTTGCTGGATCATCCTTCGAAGCCTATAAATGTTCAATATTTAGTTCCATCAGGAATGAATGGAAATGGTTGTCATTCTGATATTAATAAAGAAGGCTAGTTCTTTCCAGGTACAATTATTATTGTATTTATTTTTGAGAAAAAAAAAAAATTAAGCCCTACATTCATGAAATCGACATAAAACATTACTTAATTCACCGGGTATTCAACTTAGTAATACAAAGCAAGCAATATATTGCACTTCCTCTCAAATAAACAGTACCTCTAAAAATTATTTCAGCGCAAATATATTTGAAAAGCTTTTCTAATAATTTGATTAATCGATAGCATTCCAATTAGAAACCACTTAAACTAAACCATAGAAATAGATGGTGCAAGGAAGCGAATACTGAAAGTAATAATAACTCCTTGATGAGCTAATACAAGAGACGAGAAAATCACGCTTTAAAATTAAGTTGTTATGTAAAATAATACTGAAAATAAACAAGAAACTAGAGAACATGATATTTTATTATGTTAAGGTTATTCTATGAACTACTTTGAAACAACAGGAGCAATCGGGGAAACCTTTTCTTTTCCACCATTTTCTCGGCAGCCAAACATAAACCGAGGACGCATTAGGGAGCTTGAACAAGATTGAACCAAAAGCGTTGCACCGTTTCTTCACAGTCACCATCACCTCTGCCATAGCTTCCCTCGATGAAACGGTGCCGTGGGTTTGTTGCCTCCGAGAGGCGCAAACCGCAAACTTTCCACCGTCTATACGTCTATATTTTTTACTTTTCTCGCTCCATTTCTTTCTCGTGATTTGTTTTTTTTTTTTAATGCAAAAATAGCACTTCTTGGTGCCGGTAACCATCCAGAAGTTAATATAATATGACAAAAATACCCTCATGTAGTTTTGGCCCGTTATCGGCGACATTGTTGCGCAGGCACACAACTTCTTAACCGCAATATTAAACGACAAGAACACTGCTTTGACAATTACAGAACTCAAAAAAGTCTTTTCACAGAAACAACTCGAGTTCAAAGCACTAACACAAACAAAAGCATCCGAATGTTTAGACTTCAGAAACTCAAAGCTAACAAAAGCATCCAAAGGTTCAGACTTCAGAAACTCAAAGCAGGGAAACAAACAAACAGGTAACAGAAAGTTCAGAATTTAACGATAGGGCCATGGCAAGTTCGGATGTTATGCCCATAACGACCACAACGGCTGCACTGGTAGCTAGTGTTTTGGTTTGATTCACCTCTCTTAAATGGAGGTGGCTCATACAATGATTTGATCCCCTGAAAGTTTAAAAAATGAGAAGTGAGCGATCGAAAGATAATGGAAAATGGTGTACCCTTACAAGGCATATTAGGAGAAGAGAGTGAATGTAAGGCATATAAAACGTACCCTTAGTAATTCTTCAGAGAAATTACACTCCGAGGTAATGTGTTCGGTGCATTTGCATCGAGCACAGCGTGCTTGGTCTGGTCGGTCAGGGCCTACCTATAAATTTAGAACGGGAAAAGAAAATGAGAAACATTAATGGGACATGAAAGAACTGAGTGAAGAAAAGGGAAGTAAAGCAAGGAAAAGAAAGTTTTAGAAAGGAGTTCAAGCAAATCTGCAGGGAATCATGCAGTACAACAACACTGCATAGTTAAAACAAAGCCAATGCTAGATTCTGCAGTACTTTTTAAGAAGTTCAGAACAATTCCTCTGTTCTTCAAATTTTTGTAGTTCAATCTAGTTAATCTGTATTGGTTATCTTTTCCGTTACATGATGATCAGTAATAGCTAAAGTAAAATAATTCCTACAGACCAAGAACATAAGTATAAGGAGTAAAAACTGACCACTTGAGGAAGGTTTGCCTGCCTTGCATATGCAGCATAATGAAACAGATCCTCTTTTGTGTAAAACTTCTGCTTTGTCACAGTATTGGTGTAATACTACAGCAGTCACATTAAAAAGAGTATCTTGCAATCAGTTAAAATATAAATAAAGGTCCCAACTTCCCGAAAGTTTCTAGGTTCATGTACTATCACAGCTAGTGAAGTGAATAAGAAATTGAAAGAGAAGATTACCAATTAGTGCTGAACACTTGACAAAACAAAAAAGAATATTGGCAGCGCACAAGGATTAAAAAACTTGTAAAGCACGGAATATTGTTCTCATTTGAACATTTATAATTCAATTTAAGGAATTGTGAAAATTATTTCAGAAACAATACAAGACCATTCTACTACTAGACACATTTAGGTTCTCATGATAGAAAGACTATTTCCTTAAAGAAGAATACTTAGCAGGATCTCATATAAAATTTGTCCGAAAGACTTAGTAGGATCAACTTCACAGTTGAGTGTCTACTTGTTCAGCATTTTTGTGAATTGAAAGAGAAGCTTGCTTAGTCTACATATGATAGTATTGACAACAGACCAAATGTAAAAGTGAGAAGTTCCTCTAGGTGTTCTTCACCAAAAGATGATAAACATTATATATGCATAGAAATGAAAGAAAGTTTTATTTTAAGCTTTCATTATATTAAAGTTTAAGAAAGAATTAGGTCAAAATGTAAATGCCATACAATATAAATGAATCACAATTAATATGATGTTCAACATGAACATGAGCTGGATGCCACCACAAGTCATGCTATGCATTTCAAAATCATTTTTATAATAACAAGAATTTGTTCGGATTAGTTTGAGAATCAAGATGCCACCACTAGTCATGCTAAGCATTTCAAAATCATTTTATGATAACAAAAATATGTTTGGGTTAGTTTGAGAATCAAGCTTTTGTTAGTATTTGCAATATATCAATACTACATTTTAGCTACTGATTAGCAGAATGAGAGTCTGGCAAAACAACAAAGTCAAGCTTTTAAGTACTAAGTATAAAGATAGAGCATTATACTCATATAAAGAATCTTAAGCTTTGGTCCTTGCAAGTACTCAGTATCAAGATGCAGACCCTTATTTAACGATGCTGCTAGAGTGAAAACACTTTAATAAGATGGTGAAACCTTTATTCTGCCTTCAGCCCCCTAACCCCATAGTGCATGATTAAGGAAAACATGACGCAAATATATAACACACATTTGTTTGCAAAAAGAGTGTGCGGAGATGCCACATTGGTTTAGACTGTAAACTCTTGATAGCTAGTCATGGTAAATACTCAATTATGGTTGTCGTAAAGAATAAATCTTAACTAGGTATGCTAAAAGCTGAATTCATATAGCAATTCAATAGTTCAGATAGCAACACAACTGAACTCGAAGGAACCTTAATGCTAATGCCAACAATTCCAATGCTAAACTATTAAGGAAAGGTATATGCTCGGATACTTCCAACAAGTATCCCCAATGTAGTAACTCAAACTTGTTTTTACTAAATGAGCTACACTTACTGGAAGTTCTCTTAAATCAAATTATAGCGGAAGCCACCAAAGTTCTGTCACATACTGCATGCATCTGACATTAATCAACGTCAATAAGAGCTCTTTTCGGAAAATTTAACACGTGCTACTTTTAATTTAAATAATACCACCAGCAGAATCTCCTTTAGTAAAACAAATCTTGACATTCAACAAGCGGGCCAAAATTTTTGTCAACTATTGCCGAATTCAAGTATCTAAAATTGGCAAATCTAGTAAGATGCTCATGATAAAGCAACCTAATATTAACTAACCTCCCAAAAAGACAATTTTCAGAGCATTTTAACTTATGTTACCGTCAAACTGAATAACAACTTCAACGACAGATCTCCTGATCCAAGATGATACCCATCTCATGTCTACCAACATTTTATAGGAGCAACTAATTTAACTAACTAGTCCGCTTAATGTTTTATGGATTTGATAATGTAAACTTCAGCTTATATGCTGTCATTTTTTGTTCCCCTTCGATGATATAACATTTTCATCATTTAATCAGTTACATGCAGCAAGAAAACAGTGATTTAACAAAATTGAGCAACAAGATGTAAACAAACCTTGGAAAAAAGAGTTCAAACTACTCTATCAGCAGCATGTAAAAATGATAACTGCAGTAACTTGTATATTACTCAACCGAATGTGAAGGTAAAAGGGGAAACAAAATTTTCGACGAAAGGATGACACAGAAACTGATTGAAGCAATGCATTAAACAAGTTGATATATTAAAAATAAAATAAAATAAAATAAAATAACTATGAATTAGAACCCTTATACCATGATCAACTAACTGTATCAATAAACAACAATAACATCTGTTCTGAAAGGAGTAATCATTGAAAAGAAAAACACACATGCATAGATTAAGTTACCTCCACTACACCATCTTCATTCACTTCGTTTACAGCAATCCAACCTTCAGGTAAAGCATCAGAAGTCCTCTGTTCACTAGCCATTGTCACAAGAAAAGAAATTGCGTCTGTAAGACTTAAGTTGTATGTGAGTGAACTTGAGATAAGAACAAGGGTCAAAAAGAGAATGAATTGAAGGTGAAATGAATCCTTTAGAACCACGTGTAAGCATTTTTTCTGAGTTTGCAAAACGTGGAAGATCGCAACAAAAAGAGGAAGAAGAAATTGATTCATTTTAAGTTCAGTTACGTTTTGCTGTATTGTTCTTGAGTTACCATTCGAAATCAGACAAAAGAGAGTAATGACTCGTGAGTTGTATTGCCAAAAGAGGAAACCGCTCTTGGTTTTGTCTATGTGGTGTTCTGGTTTTGGGTTATGTTGGTATGTTGAAAAACCGGCCGTTAAGGAATTTGAAAAGGGTCGGTGGAGTCTTAAAAACGACATTGTTTTACCGCCATAAGGTACCAATTTCTTACAAAAACGACGTGTTTTACCCGAGCGCAAACATGGTTTTCCCCAAAACGACGTTGTTCTGTTGATTTGTTCACAACATAATATAGGCCTACCCCTTGAAACGAATTTAAATATTTACGTAATTACTCATAAATGAGAAAGGAAATAAAAATTTTGGCACACTAAAAAATGTATTAATAAGGCATTTTTAGATATTTATGTAATTACTCTCTTTATTTTATAAATAATACTAGGTATCAAACTGCATATATAAACTGGTGACTGGGTTTCTCTCTTTTGGTACACGAAGGATTAATGGCAGTTTAAAATGAATTAGATATTCCTACCTTTTCATGACTCAGACCGCAATCAAACCAGCCATTAATTGCGTTTTAATTACAGATTGCCGGGCTATCAAGCTGTCGCTCGCAGAAGCTGTCAAATTGTGACCCATGATTGTGTCCCGATTGCACTCACTAGACCAATTGCTACGAAGCAAAGAGCAGCCTGAATCTTCATAGCCAATGCCCCAAATTCCCTGACCGAGCAACGTGCACGGGTGTTTTAACTTAATTGCTGTGTCCGATTTCACTTCATTTCTTTTCATATTGAATGACATTGAAACAACGTAATTTAGAATAGTAAATCGGCAAGTACATGGAACACTTTTAAGTTTTGAAGTGAACAGCCTATACACAGCTTATTCGACCCCTCCCTTTCTGCTCTCTGTTTTGGGTTCAAGAGGAAGACCATCACCGTCACCTCATTATATGCATCCCCGGTGAAACAGAAAGATTGTTCAATTGCAATTTTTAATATCAATTACAACTGAAGGATTACAAAAAGTCATTGAACCATACACTTTCTTGGCCATTAAACTGATCACAGTTCCCAGAAATTTACTGGTATTTTTCACTGCAGAAAAATCTATTTTTCAGAATCAACTTTTTTTGAGCCTTGCTTGCCCACAGGAGTTAGCAACCCAAGTTCCTTACATTGACCTTCATCCGGTTGCAAGCTCCCAGGAATTGCACCGAATACTTTTCTTGATGTTTCAAACCCGGATGCTACATTATGCAAATATGCCGAAGCATCCTCCATGTTTCTCCTCAAATTTAATGATGTGGAAGCAAAGTGCTTTGGAGGAGTTTTTGACGGTTTATTCCCAAAAGCCTGGTCCAGCTCAGCAACTCTCAGAAACCGTTCTGTCGCAGCCTCCCATGACAGTTCATGCTTCTGTGCATCAGTCAGTTGATCAGGTTCTTCAGTGAGTGCCTTGCGCGTGGCTTCAACGAACCCATTGCAGTCATCATAAGTTCGGCAATTTGGGAATTGCTTGAAGAAGTCATTTGAGGGGTGGTTGGCACAGACAACAATTTTTCCCATGGCCAATGCTTCAGCTGTGGTTGTGCAAACCACATCGGTAGTGCTTGGATTCAGGAACACTTTATAACTAGAAGAGGAAAAAGGGCAAAAAAAAGAGTCAATTTTGGTTACCAATCCCAACCTATTTGATAACCTCAAATATAAAACAATTGCACTAGATAAAGAAAAGAAGAACAACAATAGGGAATAAAGGTTCCATGATTTGTAGGGCTATTAACTATTGAAATGCTGTCAAAGTAGACATATGCAATGAGGCTTACTCGTGGAATATGGGGTCTGCATGATAACGTCCAGGGCAAAGTCTAACTACTAGTTTTAACTTTTTAGCAGCTTCTTGAATTTGATTAAAGTTCTCGCCATTGCCATATAAATCCACCTCAAGCCCAGTTAGCTCCTTTTGGTGATCATGAAGAAGTTCAAGCAGCTCCTTGTAGCCTTTACTCCACACCATCTTCCCAATGTAGTAGGCCCCCTTTGTGAAAGTCCGATTCCCCTTTTGTTGTTGCTCCATCTTTTTCTTGCCAATCTCAAGGAATTTGGGATTGACTCCATGAACATTGCAGATGATGGAATTAGGATAATCCTGTGTGGCAGCAGATAACCTAATCACCTACAATTACATAATGCTATCTGGTGAGAAGCAATTTTTCCTAGTCTACAACTAATGAGAACAAGAAAATCCATCAATTTCTTTCATATAACAATATTTTTTTCTCTAAACATGTAGAGTGTTGGACCATATAGAAATTTCATGAATTAAAAACTTCTAGAATCAACATGACTAGCTAATTTATGCCCGCAGAACCATAGTCACATTTAGATAGGCTTCAACAATGTAAAAAAAAAAAAGCTACAAATTTTGGATTAAATCCATTGATCTACCATTCTAGATCATTTGAACAAGGTTTTGTATACTCCCATACCATTTTTCATTCTACCTGTAAGTTTGAGAAATACCTGATTACTTAAGATTACCAGACTCTTCTGTAATTACACATATACCATTTAGACCATGTGGGCAGGATAAAATTAGAGTAAAAATACCATTTGAGCTAATTATACAAAGGCACAAAAGTGCTAAGTTGTAGAAGAAAAGGAAATAGTACACATTAAACAAGATACAAAGTTAACATAAGTGTAAATCAAACAATAACTTAGAAAGCATACCTTGTGGCAATAGATACTAACAACCCAGTTATTTAAAAATTTAAGAATAAATGCTTGCAATCGTCCATTCTTTTCTCTCTTCACATATTCCAGATAATTGGTGTGTACAATTCCTACAACAAGGCGGAATTTAATTTTCCATCTCTTCCCATGATGAAACCACGTAAGATGCTCAGGCTCCTCGAGGACAGCAACATCTGCCTCTTCATCAGGGATGATTTCTGATATGTCTCCGACAGCGAAAATGCTTCCTTTATCTATGGCAAACTGCACCAGAAGTGATGCCATGAACAAACAGCAAATTCTTGTTATTGTAAATTAGTGCCCTTTTATCTATGGCTAAATTTTACAGGTAGAATTACCTTTCCAGGATAGAAACGTATATCAAAGGCAGAAGTAAACCCAATCCTCTCCTCAAGCCACCGGCGAACATATGTCTCTTGCTCTTTAGGTGAAGCGAACGTGATATCGCTGGGATACACTAGTTTTTGATCTTTCAAAGATAACCAAGGAATCACCAAAGTCACTCGTCTTTCCCCATCTTTCGCAAGATATGCGGCACGGAATAGAGGGTTCACAGCGGTCCCAGTCAACCAGGGAAGGCTTGCAGTCGTAAATATAGCAATATGCTGTTTTCTATCCATTCAATCATCAGCCTAAGCCCAACAATATCTGTAGAAAGCTTATGTCGCGATTTCTAAACAACTGTAGTACCAAATCTTTGTAAACTCAAAGATTGATGACTTCAACAAAAAGTCCAGTGCAGGTATAAGTCAGAACTCGGAACCAGAAGTATTACAGTAGATACTGCATTTCAAGCTAAAATTGAGGTATTCTTTACAAGTTTTAGAATCTTACAAGAAAATGATTGGCCTTTTTCAACAAAACAATTCAAAACACAAGCATAAGAACATAATTAGAGTAATTGAGAGTTTTGATTAAGTGTACCTTCCTACTTTTCCTAAATAATCCTCTCAAGTAAGAACACTTGACGGTGACGAGAACGGAACAGAAGCCTCAAAGCGACGGCCCGAGAAATTGGAAGAATATGTGCAGAATGGTTGTTCGTTTTGTTAAGTTATAGTCGAGCAGACAAGAATATACCTCCTTCCTCCCAGCCTTTTCAACGGTCTATACGGTGTCATTAGCTGTTAGAATTGGGTCCACTCCAGATCATTTGTCGAGGCAGTCGCAGTTCCATGCGGGCCACGCTTCCACGAATTGGGCTTTTGTTTAGTTAATGGTTCAGATTAATTTACTCGGAACAGCGTTTCCTATGGTAACACGTATTGGTGCAAATACATCATTTACCGTTCGATCATTAGCAACCTAATGATTATCATGAAACAGAAAGCACTAGAACACAGACTGGTAGTTCAGTTTCGAAGCTCAAGGAAACGACGTACCCCTTGATTTCACGGGAAAACCCTAGAAATGAATCTATAATTGTAAACCAATTCGATCATTTAAAGCATCTAAAAGGATTACCAGGTATGTGTGGAAAATATAAGTCTGTGCTTCTTGTTCATCAGATTGCCTTTCTGTTTCGAGTTTCTTGAATCTCTACCTTCCATTTGGTTTTTTCCTATATTCTGTTTGGTTCCGGAAATTGAAAAAGCCCACGCCATTGGCAATGAATATTTATCAGAAGTAGGAAAATAAGAGAACATTTTAGTGTTCATTAGGTTGCTTTTGTTACTTCTGGAAAATTGATGCCCGTCTTGGATTGTTTTGTTGTATTTCTGAATACTTGTTTCTATTCTCGAAGAAATGTTGATGGGCCACACAGACGGTTTATCAGAACGTCAATCATCGAAGGATCAGGTGCTTGCTGATCCCGAGTTGGAGGTAGAAGAAGATGATGAAGAAAATGGAGCAGCTGATAATTCGGAAGAGATACTGTATGCAGCCTCCTTTGAGGAACTTGCCAGTAATACCATCAAGTATGACACCATTATTTGGGTTTCCATATCCCTTCTGCTGGTTTTAGCTTGGGGGGTTGGCATTTTTATGTTGCTTTATCTGCCAATTCGAAGATATGTGCTCCGAAAGGATATTTTATCACGCAAACTGTATATCACACCTAGCGAAATAGTTTACAAGGTATTCAAACTGTATATGCTGTTATTATCTGCCAATAGTAAATATCATTGGTTATTTGTTTGTTTTATTTCTTTGTGAAGGTTTCAAGGCCATCATTCATACCCTTTTGTGGCAAAACAACAATTGAGAAGCACGTCCCTCTTTCTCTTGTGATTGATGTCATCATTGAACAAGGTACTGATGCAAGTTCAAAAATTGCATTATGATTGGATTAGGGTATGCAAATGTATATTTTTCCACATTTATTACTGGTAAATCACATGAAACTGTTATGCAGCAATATTACACACGAACTAGATTGGTATATGGTCAAAAGCAGAAGACATGCTTGTATTGTTAGCTTTTTGTTGATGTTGAAAAGGAGAGCAAAGGGTTCTGTTATAAATTTGCTACCAGCTTACATTGTTTGTTTATATATGCACCACTAAAACAGGAGAATAGCTGTTGCACTGTTACACCCTGAACTTATAGGACAAACTGACTTTTGAGCTGTTCTTTGATGAATTGTACTCATTTTAGTCATTTGGCTTTATGGCATGGATTGATGAATTACCTTCTTCACCAATTGACTAATATGAGTTGGTTCCAACATCTTTAGGGGATGAAAAAGTCCATTGTTGCACAGATGCTACATTTAGAAAGACTAATTGTTTTTTTTTCTTTTTTTAAAATTTTCTGGTGTTTATAAGTTGCTTACAATCAGTGCATGGTATTCATACCGTTAGAGTTGAAAGTATAGCACATGGAAAAGCTGCAGCTGTTGATGAACTGCAGGTACAAGGGGTTGCTAACCCTGGTCTTCTGAGGAAGGTAAATTATGACTCTTTCCTTGTAGTCTCTCTTTTTAAACATTATGGAAACCAATGGAATTCTTCACACATGCAATTACAGTTTTCGCATCTTAAAAAGATATCCAATTTCCTGCAGGTCGTTGTAACAGAAGCTGCAAAGGCCATACAGGATGCTGGTAGAAACTGGAAACTTAATGCTCTTGCCAGTGAAGGGGAAAGTATGCCTCGAATGGCATCAATGACAAAGGGGCCAGCTGTTTTGAGATCACCGTCCAAAAGTTGGAAGGTAAGGAGGTTTTTCAAATTCTTAGGTTCTCCTTCATTCTCAGTCAAAAGCTTTTTTAAACCTGTCAGCAGTCGAACATCAAACCCATCTCTCCACCACGTGCAAAGGGCAAAAACGCAAGATTAAGAGCTTAAGATGTTATTTTATTTCCATTGCGTTGACTGGATATCACTAGTGCCAGCAGAGTGATGTTTAACAGAAGCAGCCCTGGATATAAACCTAGTTATGCTGTTGTAGTTACTTCATATTTGTCCTTTCAATGATCCATGGGAAACACTGGATGGTTCATCCTGTTCCATCTGTTGAATCTCCGGTACTAGAAATAACAACTTTCTCAAGAGCCGTTGGAGTTGAGCAAAACATACCATCACCTTTTTGCAGTTAGCTTCCCTCTTTGTTCAACTAGTTATTAACATTTATTGTCATTTGCTGGGTGCTTTCATTCAAGTAGATGATTACTCTTATTGTTGCTCATTTTATGCAGATGGTGGGTTCACCACACCAAGCTTCAATGGAGCAAAGAGGAATTGTACCTGGGGAATTGATCCTACAAAAACTTGATGAAGTTAATAAATCGGTAAAGGTATGACATGTGGATGTCATCACTTCTTCCTTGTAAAACTGTCCTGGTTCAACTAACATAATGCTTTCTTTCAAGTCCCTCATCCTCCACTAACAGAAGTATGCTGAAAATTGTTAAAATTCAGTATTTGACCGGATGCATTTAAATTTCTTCAGCCAACATTGTGCCATCTTTCTATGTGATAAACAGAGAATTGGTTTTTTATTTGATAATTGTATTCTTATGTCTGTTGATTTCCAGAAAATCAAATTGCTTGTTGAGAAGTCCCAAGAGCCACGAGATTCCGCCAGAAGGAAGCTAGTACTCTGAGTTAAGGCAAAGAAGAACGATCAGAAAATGATACAGCCCGTTTCAACACCTTACAAGTTTTTGGCTGCGCACTTATTCTTGCATAGGAACAAGGTTGAACCTTTTTTGGTGCATGATCTTAGATTGTTACTACTACTCTCTCCGGTAGGAAGATTCCAATTTTTTCCCCAAATTTCACACTTAAATTTCGAATGAATTTTATCGTTAGCTCATATTATCTCTCATTTGTTCCCTTATAATTAAAGGAGTTTCTGAAGAGGGTAAGTATTTCAGGAACAAAACTTCATTGATTAGTTGCCTGAATGCTCGTAATCCATGTTTGACGGGTACATACAGATTCAAATCTGATATTTAAGTCTGCATTCTTTTCTTTCTCCCTCTCATAGAGCCTGGAACACATATTAGAGGATTGAAATTGATAAAATTTCCCGTTGGTATGTATGGGGATGACGGTACCGGGGAAAAACAGAGAACAAAAGGTACTGCTCAGAATCATGAATATTCATTCTCATAGATCTTTTGAAAAAACCTCTGAAGTCTGACATGTGAATTTATTCATAGCTCATCACAACAGCAGACAAATAGATTAAGGTATAGCAAGAACACAGAAATTAAGATTTTAGTCTAAAAGATAACAAACACGCATTTGATACAACGAAAATCTGGGTTTCGCCATAGAAATTCGACACATTCTATCAATAAACAAAAATTACAGTAGGGAGATCAGACATTGGTAAAATGTTGTCGGTCACTGTTAAATCAGAAACACGGACCAAAATATTCATCATCACGTCTCCCGAACAGATTTATCGACGAGGAGAAACAACATCAATTAATTTAAAAAAATAATGCGCAAAACAAAATATTGCATATCAAGAAATTGAATAAAAGTAGATGATTCTGGGTTTCATAATGGAGACGAAATGAAATCATCAGAGACTTAAATACAAGAAATCACGATCATAATCGATCATTTTGTTGCAGTTTTAATCCTCATCATATGATCTCATTTGCCCCTGCGTCATCGAAATATATACTAATGGGAAAACGATATTGAAAACTATCCTTGATTGAAAAAGAACGAAACCCTAACAACAGATTGAAACGAACGAAATCCCAATATGAAATAGAGATTTCCTACGAATTATTAAACCCTGAATCCCTAAACCTTGAAGTGATTGAGGCAATAGAAGAGTTGTTCTGATGACGTTTATATAGAAAGCAATACGAAGTTAAAGAAACCCTAGTTCTCTCTTGTTATGCTCAGCCGATGTACTCCTTCATTTTCCACCGTCCGATGGACACAGACGGTTTCTCATCAAACCACCACACGTTGGTTTAATATAATTTATTTTTCGGGTAATAACATACGAGTCCCTAAACGTTTACATTTTCACATATAAGGACATAGTTTTTTCATTTATGATAAATAAATCCACAATCTCTGTGTATAACAAATTTACCTGATAGTATTTCTTAAAAAAATTTCGCGTGACAGAATCTTGTACTTCTCCTCGATACAAGGATAAAGCTCGCCCTTGGTTGTTTTACGTAGGATACCGACGCCGACGGTGATGTGTTGGCGAATGAAGTGACAACGGAAATTTCCGAAATCATTCGGTATTAATAATGAAGTAGAAATTACCGTATCAACTATGTAGACTTGAAA
The DNA here is from genome assembly GCA_035584115.1 of Cedrela odorata. Lineage (NCBI taxonomy): Eukaryota > Viridiplantae > Streptophyta > Magnoliopsida > Sapindales > Meliaceae > Cedrela > Cedrela odorata. The sequence continues at coordinate 24,773,667 of JAXCLQ010000001.1, read as the reverse complement.
TTGCAGAGGAAGGAAGCTCTTCTTTCCAACCAAACTGAAGCTTTGCTTTTATTTTTTGATATCAGAAATGAGTAAAAGGAGAGTGTTGATCGTCGGAGGCACTGGCTACTTAGGCCAGCATCTACTGCAAGGCTTATCAGAGATCCAGATCCAACCAACTCCTTATGACGTGGCAGCTACTCACCACTCCACATCGCCGCCTCTGCCCTTGCTGGATGCACTTCCTCACTCTTTCGCCTTTTTCCAAGTCGATTTGAAAACCGGATCAGGATTCGACGCCGTTTCACTCACATTTGGCCAGGTATAGACCATATGTTCTATTTCCATTCCGAAATCCCGCTAATTAACAAGAAATCGTAAAATTACATGTGCGTTCTTGAAATGGCAGCCCGACGTGGTCGTGAACTGTGCTGCTCTCTCCGTGCCACGTGTTTGTGAAAAGGATCCTGATTCTGCTATGTCCATTAATGTTCCTTCTTCTCTTGTAAATTGGTTATCGAGCTTCACTGAGAAGAAAGAAACTCTTTTGATTCATCTATCAACAGATCAAGGTATGATTTCGATTCATCTTCGATCACACGTGTTTTGGGATTTATGTTGCGATCAATGCAAAATTTTTTCTTTCAGTTTATGAAGGGGTGAAGTCGTTCTACAAAGAAGAAGACGAAACTAATCCGGTGAATGTTTATGGCAAATCAAAAGTTGCAGCCGAGAAGTTCATCTCTGAGAATTGCTCAAATTTTGCAATACTGAGAAGCAGTATCATCTTCGGGCCACAAACTATCTCGCCCGTGCCAAAGTCTCTTCCAATTCAGGTGTGCCGAAGAATGGAATTCTTATTTTGTGCTTTTGTAATTTGTGAACGACCCCTGCTGATTTTGCTCTTTCGTTTGCAAACCGAGAAGTTAACACATGTTTATGACTCATATCAAACTGAGCATTAGCGAAGCATGTTATGGATGGGTGGTGTTACTGCTGCTTTTTGTTAAGGAATGCACTTTAATTTTAATATCAACGCAAATTACAATCTGCTTGTTTTGACCTTTTAGAACTAGGAAAGGATTTTAAACATAGTCATTTGGCATCTAACCAATAATTTACTCCCAAATGATGCAGTGGATTGACGGTGTTCTTTCTAAAGGGGATAAAGTGGAATTTTTTCATGATGAGTACCGCTGCCCAGTTTATGTCAAGGATGTTGTGACGATCGTACTGGCTTTGACAAATAGATGGTTATCAGGTATTAATCTAGCATCCATGCTTGTATATTTTTACTAAGATAAGAGGTAAATTACCTTTTCTTTGTTATGGTCTTGTAGGAAAATTTTTTGGTCAAGAGGTTTGCTAACATAGGGGATATAGACGATGTTATGTAGGGGTTTGCGTCCAAATGAATAAAAGGGAGTGGTGGCAAATATAAAAGGATACGACACCTTCTATTGTGTAGTAGTATTCTGAAAATTACCTTTTATTGCTTTATTTTTGAGTGTGGTGTCCAATTGAAAGAAGGGGGTTTAAAAAAACAGAAGAAAAAAAAAAAAAGAAAAGGAAGTGGTGACTGCTGACAAAAAGTACTTTTTGAATGATAAATCCTGGATTCCAGTAGCAGAGGTGCGACTCACGGAATCAGTTTATAGACGCGCACTCACGGAATCAATTTATAGAAGCGCACCGCTGCGGGAGCCATGCCCGTTTTAAACATACGGAAAAGGCTCCAAAGATTTAGACATGTCCACGTGCATGTTTTGGAATTTAAAAATTTTTTAAATTTAAACACAAAGTTAAAAAGCCTTACTTCTTTGATTTGTAATCTGAAATAGTAAGTCAATTTCCGCACTTGCCTCTAAGTGTATCCACACTTCAAATTGGTGACGGTGATTCCGACATCGTTATAAGATCTTTAAACTTAGGTTCTAGTTTCTCTAAGGCAAACCAAAGTTTTCTTTCTCTAGCTTCTCTTCTTCCCTTTTCTTGTTGTTCTGGTTCAAAACCAAAACACACACACAAGCTCTTGCAAGAAGGAAGCTCATGGGAATGCAAAGAAAAGGAAGAAGAAGTGCTCTCAGTTTCTTAAACTTGGAGATGCAGCATTCAATGCTTTGCTTAAGGCTTAACACTTAAGTCTTGTTGTTTTTAAATCAATTCCATTTGATTTCTTTTTCCATCGACGTAAACAATACCCACTTGCCTTCTCAATTCATTAATTGAATTAAAGCAAATCCATGTGTTATACTTATAATTAGTGGGAACTTTAATATTAATCTAATTAATGTTTTAATAATATATATATTAAGAGAGAGAGTTAGATATATATATATATATATATTATTACTCTAATAATATATACATGTATTATTATATATAAATATCTTATATATTATTACTTTGATAATATATATAATTAATAATGATTATATACTTAAGATATTTATATATTTATACACACACACATTACTTTAATATATATATATATATAATCATTACCTTTTAATATTTTTAATATTATTACTTTAATTAATATTAAAGTATTATATCTATATATATCAATATTAAAATATCCGTTAATTATATTTACATTATCCCATAATAATCGAAATATTTTTCACGTATTTGAGTGGTAGTGCATTCTAGCTGAGAAATTTATTCGTTACAATAAAAAATTAAATTGCTATTCGATCAAAGTATCGGTATAATATCATTAACTAATTAATTATTATTGTATAATATTAATTATTATCATTATCAAGTAATCGACTAATGTGTGCGACTCCTTGGGTTCATTGTGAGTTGAACATGGGTAAATACGAACTCTTTCGTATTTCTTCGGTACAATTCTTTATAACCAAAGTTTTCAATGATCATGAATGGCCTATAGTAAGATGTCATGACCTTTAGACACAGATAAATGAATATCAAATTAACCAATATAGTCATACGTGTATATAGTAAATTCTCTCTGCTGTCGACTCCTAATCGAGTACAGATCATGGTATCGTCAAACCCTTATCTCAATAATAGGAATATAACCTCAATCATATACAGGATTCATATATTCGCGAAACATCTTTCCGGATATACATGCTTTGGCCAAAGACTTTATTCCCGCGTATGATAGTTCCATCTAGGATCTCAAACTCCAATATCTAAGTCAGCAGATTTCATATTGGTCATCACCTGTCCTAATACACTTAAACACATTGCCAGTAAGCGTGGCTAACCCAATGTAGTATACACAAGTGAACGATGTGTTTCAATATGAAGAATAGCCGTAACACCTCAGGTCATAAGACTAGTGGTACATTAGTACGGCTGTGTGACGTATCATTAATTGCTGATAATCACCCATATGATTTGTCACGTTTTGTTACATTTAGCAACATGTTTTCCAACGTATTAGTATCAAATACTAATCCTTGGTAGTATCAAACATATTAGTCATGCAATGTCATACTTCCATATAATATTACCTTAACCAGAAGTAGATTCAGATGTATTTAAATCATAGACTCTGTACTCATATTCACAACTCTTTGCAGATAAAGTCCTGACATCATAATACATCACGAGATTTCATTATGTATTTTATATACAATATATATTCGCAATCGAATATGCAAAATGATATAAAAATTATTTTATTAATCGTAAACTAATTTACAATTAATTATAAAATTATATACACAATGAAATGATATCTCATGACACGATTGGTTTTAGAACATATTTTTGACATTTTTATATGTTCCAAAGTAAATTAACCTTACGGTGTAATCAATGAAAAAGCTAAAGAGAAATCTAAAAAAACAATACAAAAAATAAGGCTACTTGTACAAAGTTGATCCATTGTCGTAGTATCTTTGGGCAGTAGTCTAATTTTTCTTTCTCAACTTTTTTTTTCTTTTTCCTTGTCATTTCTGGGCTCTGCATTTTCATTTGTATTACAAGAATATTGGGCTTTTGTTTGGCATTTACATTTGCAAAATTTCCTATGTCTGGCTTTTGTTTTCTTCAATGGTTTCGCATCTGAATACTGAAGTATTAACGGTGATATAATGTTGCTTGTCCAGAGGGCAAGCAAATGCAGTTACTGCTTAATGTTGGTGGACCAGACAGGGTTTCCCGAGTTCAAATGGCTGAGGTGGTGGCAGATATAAGAGGATACAGCACCTCCTTAATTAAACCAGTGTCTGCATCATCTGTATGTAGATCTTATCTCAGTCATTCGAAATTTTAGTCATTCTTCAAATATGGGTTTAGTAATGTGTTCTTTCTGTTATTGAAGTTCTTTTGTCGTTTCCAAGCTTGATCATTGTTAACCGTGAATTATTTTTCAGATTGATCGCGGTGTCATGTCCCCAGCTGACATATCTATGGATATCACCGAACTGGTTCAGTCACTTGATATCCATCCGGTTACATACAAAGATGGTGTCAAACTGACACTCGCAGCTTAAGCTCCTAATGCTATAGTACACTATCTATGGTTCTCCATTCTTTTGCCGAAAATATGGATGACTGGATAAAATTTGCATTCTTTTATTTGAGTCAAGTGCATTTGGTGTCAAAGTAGGAGATTTGTATTATTGCAGGGAGGACTAGTGCTTGTGATTCGAGTCTGGGGATATTTAAATGATTGTGATTGTGTATTGAGTGTTTGAAATTATTGGAAAACAAGATCTACAGGAAAGTTCATCTGCTGCAATTGCCGGCTCTGTATATTGTTTTGTTCTTTTTTTTTTTTTTCTTGTTCTTTCCAGTTATGTAGACCATGTAACAATCTGTATTTTGTACTCGAGTATTGTTAAATACAATTATGCAACTTAGTTTAGTAGACCTAGTCCAGTTCTAAAATGTTAAGCTACGTTACCAGCATAAACTGCCAGTTTCAAGGGTTGAGCCTAGAATTTGTGATTGGAATGTGAAAATAGTAAGTTGGGAGGGTTAAAGTAGGAAATATATATATATATATATATTTATATATATACAAAGAATGTAAATTATATGAATATCTTCTTTTCTCTGTATCGTCTGTTGCTATCATCTTCAGGATTGATATTCCATACCCATCCTTTTATTCTTCTCTATTAATTCGTTTATCATAATTATGTAAAGGAATACATATATATATATATATATATATATGAAGACTGAATGGTGTTTCATATTTGTTTTATATATGCAACTCAATAATTAAATAAAAATACAAAAGGAAAACTTCTATTGACCATGATAGAACTCAAGGTTTCTAGAGGAGATCTAAGAAGAGCCGTTGCAGCGCTCATAGAGATAGACGATGAGGCCACCGTCAACTACAGCCAAATGGAATATCGCTGACTGCTTTGGACAAACTATAGTACCTTCGCGCAGTGCTAAGAATCAAATGGGGCGAGTAGGTCAGTGCAATCACTATCCACTCTGATGATGAGGAACAAGGATTTTATTTTCCCTTTTGGAGAGTAGGTCAGTGCAATCTTGCCCATTTTCTTAAAGTTACGTAGTATTTCAAGAATCTTTCATTTTGTTTGATTTGGTTCCTCGTGTATAATGCGCGCGGCTTAACTAGTACTTGTGAATCGCACGTCTCAGGAGGTAATAAATTCACCAGAGACGTGGCAATGGAATTGATCAAAGAAAGTTAACAAGCTGCGTGTAGATGCTGAGATTAAGTTGCAATGCGAATACAAAGTGTTTCTTGGGATATTTTCTGAAGACTTCGTCCGAATTTTCAGGTATCTGAGCAGCGATTCAGATAGAGGAATCATTTCTTTTGCAGAAACGATCAATTGTTGATAATGTTTCTTTTTCTTGATTTCATTCTCATCATTCTACGCTGCTAAAGTAAAACATGTATCATCTCAGATGAAATTACCGTATCGAATGGGCAAGTGGAGCTTTCCACCAAAAGAGAGAAGTATGTCATCCTCAATAAAGACGTATATTTCCCATGTGTAAAAGATTCTTTTCGACTGACCCAGAAAATTAATTGAGTTTGAAACCAGTTTGTTTTTATAATATTTCTTGGTTGTTGTTGATTTTGTATTTTAATTGCATGCAGCATAATGAATGTTTCATTGGAGGTGTTGGAGAAGAAGATGAAGTGAAATTCAATATCAATCTCCATAACTTGCCTGCGTTCCGTAAAGCATCTCATGTTTCAGGAATGTTGAGGATACTCCAGTCCGAAGATGCACCTGTTACGTTGAATTGCCCAGTTGGAGCAGTTGGCCATATCGTGTTTTACTTACAGCTAGATGAGTAAGAATGTCAAAATTTGTTTCCCAAGTTGAACTTTTATAACCGGGATTCTCACACATTCATTGTTTTGTTCCGTTGTCAGTATACAGCTAGCCAAGCGTAAATGAACTTGCTTCAAAGTTTAATTCAGATACAGAGAAATAGAATTGACAGAAATTTCATACTGTGAGCAATGAAACTTGTAGATATACATGGTTCCTGCATGCGTCAGTTCATGCTAAAAATGAAACGGTCCCGTTTCGTAGCATTATGGGCCCTTCGTGGTTTTTCATACATGTTTAAAAACGGGCTTTTTAAGCCAACCTTTAAAGTCCAAAGACGTGTCAAACATGTTATTCGTTACACCTCTCTGCGTTAATCCTATGCTTGAGTAGCGTGAATGTTAAGCCCAACGTATGGCTACATATTCGCCCTCAAACCTTTTTAATCTGAAAATTTATTTTCCCGCCAATAAAATCATCAAGCTCTCTTAAGTCGAATCGGTTTCTGACTGTCGGTGAGAATAACCGTGGCAGTGGATTGTGGGTTGCATGTGATAGTGAAGTCTACCATCAACTGCTCTCTAAATGAGATATTGCTGTTATTGGCGTTTAGACCCAGACGGGACAGTCAATACAATCTTGCCCATTTCTTGAAGTTGTAATTCGAGAGTGAAGGTTTTTTGAGCGATTTCATGCTTTCTTTCTGTATTTAAAATCTATATTCGAAATTGAATTTCATGACCCTTTGCGCAATCTTGACTAGAATTGAACACCTGATCTATGTCTAGGGTTTCTAAGAAAATTCAATTAAGTTTGCAAGTATAATCCAATTCCGCTAGAATTAGCAAGATCTAAAGGAAGAAGTGTTGTTTAACGCATTTGAATTTTTAAGGACAATGCTAATTAGCCCTGTTTTATTGTTAATTTCTTGAATCATGTAAATTGCCGGCAAATATATACTTTCTTTGATTCGTCTTTTTTTTTTTTTTTTTCTGTTCCATTAGGTGAAAAATTCTGTTGTCTTAACCCACCAATGATGTATTTATGTATGACATATTGACCAATCCATATAAGACTGAGCGTTTAGCAAGTGCTGGGGATGCTACCTGTTTTAAAGTATTTGAGTATGGTTTAACTAGTTATAATTAATGTTGATTGCTAATTGCATCCGCTGCTATGGCATTGATTGATGTAAATAATGAGTATGTAGATGAGGATATAGTTATGATTTGCAATGTGAATATGAAGTGGTACTCGGGATACTTTCATAAGAATTTAGACATGTTTTTACTTTGGTCACACAAGTTCTATTTGTTTTGCATTTTCTGATTTTAAAGTTTGATTTACCCTGGAAAATGCTGTACAGTTGCTCAATGAATGTAGATTTTGACTGTGAACAGCTGAGAAACCTTCTAGCGTTTCTTTATTAATCATAAAGAATTAGGACTTGTGGGAAAACATTTATATATTTGGCATTTGATTCTTTATTAATCATAAAGAATTAGGACTTGTGGGAAAACATTTATATATCTGACGTTTGATCCTGCTGTATTATGATGTTGTACTTGTAATATGTTGACTCTTTCATGAAAAGAGGGGCAGTGAACTTCATGTGTAGTACTGAACATGTGCTAGCACCTGTCGATTATCTCAGTTTTCATGACTGTAACAGACAGTCAAGTGAACTTTCTGCATTAAATGAAGAGGTTGTCCTTAAAAATGAGGTATATTTTGGCATGGCTCCCCAGAGTCTCTAAGTCCGGCCTTTCTCTATGAGTGAAGAATTCTAGAATGACCGAAAATCCAGTTTAAACTTGTTTTTCCATTTGTAATTATTTAAAGGCGTTATGGCGTAGATGGCTTTCAATATATATATCATTCTGCTTAGTTGACTGCAATAAGCGAAATGCTTCCTAGTCTATTCTTAGTGAATTTCTAGGCTTAACAAAAGAGAAGACAATTGAACTATCAGTCTTGTTAGCAGCATGGGTTTGACTCTGAAAAGGGTGAGATGAAGAAGGTTGCACAATGTTTAATGCTGATCAATTTGAAGTTACCAGAAATCACACTGGCACCATCTATTATTTTCCTCTTCCTTTTCCCTTTGTTCTTTTCCATTATCTTGTTCTTGAATTTTCCCTCTTTCTTTACCCTCATCCTTTTGAATTTCTTCTAGTCAATGAGGATTATTGAACGCCTTGCTATCAGCAGTTAGTAGTCAAACACTGAAATTAAACTTTTCCGGAATCATGTTATTGAATATGTTAGAACTTAGAACCAGAATATTAAACAATTGGCTTAGCTTCTCCTGTTGATGAATATGTGTAATTGGCATTGCTAGAGAATAAGTTCCGGATTCACTTAGTTTTTGGTCTCTGTTACATGGGTTCATTACCGAATGTATTACTTCAGCTATTGGCTCTGTTGCTGCAACTGATAAGCAACATCTTGTTTCACTTTGTGGAAAATGACAAACAATTTGATGTAAGAACTAAGAACTCCAAACTTGGTCCCTGAATGTTGTTAAAATGAATTGTAGCATATTTATTGTTCCATTACAGAACAGAGTGATTATACATCAAACTGCACATGACCTTCACATAGAAGATGAAATTGATGGGGGTGCTTGCTATACCTTGCAGGACATGGATATTTCAGCATATAGTTGGAGGTCATAGTATGTAAAATCTATGCTTCTTTTGTTGTTTTCACTTCAAATGTTTCTCTGCAAAGTATTCGTTTTAAAATTTGTTGGCACAGGTTATGCAATTCTTAAATCTTTATAAACTTTGTGCAGGTATTGGTAGTGCACTCTTGGTGTATGATCGCTAAGATTTATATGATGCAGATACTATCCATTATACTTTTTGGAGCATGATATGCCATCAGTGCCTGGAACTCAAGCTCTATAGACCCCTTATGAGGAAAAGCCGTGTAACTGCTTGTAAAAGTAGCCGCAGAGGAGACTGTCAGCTACTCACTGATAGCTTTATGCCCAGAAGAGATTGTTAACTTGGTGCTAAGAATCAAAGTGTATGGCTCCGATTTGTTTCACTGCAATCAGCGTGAGATTTGCTGGTGTTGATCTTGAAGAGTCTTACAATGTATGAAACTTTCTAATGATGAGTCTTGTCATTATTCATGCTGATGAAGTGGAGGATCACATGATCAGCTTTTGGTTTGACGACGATCTTATGTAGTCAGTTTTCTGCTATATATGCAAAGTTCCTCCCGTACAAATGAGATTAATATCAAACCCATGCATCATCATGTCTGTCCTTTATATATAAGCAAAGAGTTCTAGACTATTTCAAATTTGTTTCTTGCATTAATGAGTAGTAACATTATGGTGCTATTTCATTTCTTTTAATCATTTAGCTGGATTTGACTGCTGTAAGCAAAATGCTTCTAATTATATTCTTCGTGAATTTCTAATCGTCCCTTTGTCCCATTATCTAGTATGCCGCAATAAGCACTGTTTGCCGATGTTTTATTTGTTTTTGATTTACAGGATACTTGAATCTTTTCTCTCTTTCTATTCCCTTTTTCTTTCTGATTTGTTCCGTTCCCTTTTGTTCAGAATTTAGCTGTCAAACAGTGAAATGATGCAGCAGAGTAAAGTTCTTCATAATCATGTTAATGGTGAATATGTACAAAAATCCAAATATTAAAAGATTGCCATACTTTTTCTGTATCCTGCAGCGTGTTGAATGTATCATTGGCTTGGTGGTGTTGGAGAATAAGATGTTCAAGATCTTTTAGTTATTAGTCTCTGCCACATTGTTTTATTCCTGCAGGCATTGCTTCTTCCATGTTGCTGCAATAGGTAATCTCTTTAGAAGATGAGTGAGTAGTTCTGTTGTAACACCTCCAACTTTGTTCCCATATAAACTGTTACATAATTCTCCCTTGCGCAGTCAAATACTGTCATTTTACAGCAAAGTTTAAATAACCAAACTAGAAAGTGCATGTTAAATATGGAAGTGCTCGTTGAAGAAAGATTCAATTTTGAGTCCGAATTCAGCATAACTAACAGGGCCTGGTATTGATGCTGGCACATTCTCGTCTGAATTGAACAATTTCAGCTGACAGTTGCCGATGATCCCATCACTAAGATAAACCTATTAACTTCTAAAGAAAGCCCACATATATATTTTACATGGGCTAAAAGAATTCCGGCTAGCACACACAAGAAGAAGAATGTGAGATCTTAAGGCCCAAACGTAACCCGGCCCATTCTAACAGGCTTCTCTCTTTCGGCACCTGCCGGGCATGGAAAGACGAAACAGTCCTCCGTTCGACAACACAACTACAGACAGTGACTAGCTACTGCCGAACTGTGTCTCTAAAGCTCGTTAACGTCTACCTCTCGAATCCTACACTTTTTATCTCAGGTAATTTCCAACAATCCTAACTCTTATTCATCTCAATTACTAACATTGAATTACAAGACATCCAACATCCATTATCTCTTACATTTATGAATGTGAGATTATGTTAATTAGGGTTTTTGATTTTCTGAAACATAATCGGATTGATTTCTTTGCAGTTCAATCAATTGGTACATAATGGGAGGAGCAGATCATGGACATGCGGGGGAAGGGGCTCACGGCGATTTCAGAGGGAAGGTGTGGAGTATGACTGGTGGGCCATACTGCAGGCCTAAGCACTGGAAGCGCAACACCGCCATTGCTATGGCTGGAATCTTCCTTATTTGCATCCCTATTGCTATGAAATCTGCGGAGCTTGAGGTCTCTGAAAACTTATCCCTTTTCATTTGTTTCTTTTTTACTTTCTGCCGCAGATGTGTAGGATACGGTTTGGTGATTAAATGCGTTGTAGTTTGCGATCTAAATCTATGAGGCGTCATACGCTTGTTGTATTTGGGTGAAAATTCTAGATTTGGTTTTGGTCTTTAATCAGAGTAAATGAAAAGGTTTTAGTTGGATTAACGGAAACAAGTTGCAGAAGTGATTAGGAATTTCGGCTACCATGAATTTAGCTGGAATAAGTACATACATGGTCTGGAAATGGTTAAGTGCAATCTTAGTACATAAATGGATAATTCGCTAGGAATCTATGTAATATCTCATGCTACTTTTGTTGTTAAATATTATTGTTTATTCTGTAAAGAAAGTAAATATTTTGTGAGATATGATAACATTATCGTCTAAAATGGTCAAGTAATATGGTTTTCTTTCATAATTATATTCAGTTTTCCCCTCTTATACAGAATTATATTTCATAGATCCTAAAAACAGAGCCTCTTTCCTTTTTTCCTCTTCATAGAACCAATACAATGAAGCAGTATACTACTAATGGCCTTCTGTTAATTATTCAATGGTGTATGGAAATTGCTTTTGAGCATTGGTACTTACTTTTATACTATATGCCACGCACAAAAAAAAAGGACATGTTGTTTGGCCCTGAGGTATATCACTAGTGCATTATTTAGAAATGACTTGATTGCTATTGATTTTCAATTGTTGCTGTTGGTTGTAAGGTTTTTCATTTTTAAGCAACATGTCTATTATAAGTAGATACTTACTTAACCTAAATCCGGCAGTCACTTGCTGTGGTGATAACATAACTTGGGTGCATTCTATGGGCTACAATCTTATACTTTATTCTGAATTAGTACATGTGAGTCAGCCACTTATGTTTTTCCATTTGAAGAAACTAGTTTGGAACTGAAGGTAAAATGCTATTGGAGAGCTAAGCTTCTCTGTATATTCCTTTACAAGTAATCATGTAAAAGATTAAAAACCAATCTGGTTAAACATTTATAATTTAGATGCTCTCTACATTTTCAGTTCCAAAGGGGTACATCTGAAAATTTGAAATTAGATGTATTTATGGATTGAGTTGTTTTAAGAAATACCTTACTTTTTTATTCTTTTCTTAGAAAAACTTTGTCTGAATTTAGTATTATTGATGGATGAATTTGTACCTCTCTTACTTGCCATCAACACAATGGGCGGCTAAAAGATTTATTTTCTTGCAGCAACGGCCTCATCATCCTGTTAGGCCCATTCCTTCTCAGCTCTGGTGCAAGAATTTTGGAAACAAAGACTACTAAAGATCTCCAGGACCAGCAAGTGGAAAAGTACTTGTAGAGGTCAAATCCATCCTATAGCTTGCAACTTCACAAACCATTGTTTGTATCTTGGATTGCCAATGGTTTCAGTAGCCTTTTAAGACTTGCTCTGATAGTGCGTTCTAAAATTTGAATCCACTTCTTGTAAAGTGGGTTAATATTACAATTATATCATCAATAAGTTGCCATTTGTTGTGTTATCTTGTCATGATAAAAACATGGAAATTGTTTTTTGGAATTCTGATATGGATTTGTTTTCATTCATCTATTATTCTCGTTGATGCTCAGCATTTAACAATTTTTAAAATGTTAATATTGACTAGGATGTTAATTAGCCTGAAAATGGAAAGTGTGACGGTGTAGGACAACTATTATTATAATGTGGGCATCTGAATTGATCACAATAAGACAAGAATCAAGAGGCTTTCTGAGTGCTTGATTGAAGTTAGTGGTGGTGAGCTGAAGCCAAGGAACTTGAGAAGAAAAAGGAGATTACAGAGAAACAACGCAGCTTGCAGCAGCTGTTGGCAAGTAAAAGGTATTATTCCTCGCTGTAGCAAGAAAAGGTTCCGTTCGTTGAATTTCAATAACATCAGTTCAGTTTGATCGTATGGTATTATTTATGGTGTGAAATGTTCAAAAATTAAAGAAAAGTAACGATGAGAATGACGGCAACATTTAATTCTTGCTGCGTCCCCCAAGAATAGTGGCTGATTCTGAATAATCGTTGCGCTGGGTCACCTCAAATTTAATAGAGGTTGTTGAGCCGTCGTTACTTCGAAAGGGCAATTAGTCTCAGCCAAAAGCTTGAAAAAGAAAAGCAGGAATTAAGTAGCTTAGCTGAGATCGTATTCTTGACTTCCTCAGCATTAAACTAAATTGGTGATGTACACGTGCTTAAACTGCTGCATAATTCGAAGGAATAGAATAAAATATGTAACTCGTTTATAAATATATTTTGGGTTTTTTTTTAACCAAAATGATTAAGTTTTTGGGCACATTCATACTATTAACCTGAGTTTTAAATTTATTATATTTAAAGTAAAAAAATTTAATATTTGAATAAAATTATTTTTTAATTGGTGAGTTGATTGACGAAAATGAGTTAATAAATAATTTTTTTTGATAAATTTGTAAAAAAAAAAAAAGTGTATAAACAGTATTTTTAATGAATTTCGTTTAAAAATATTTTACTTAAATATAAACAAAATTTTTAATTAGATTATAAGTATAAATAAATCTAAAAATTTGAGTATTTTTATAAAAACCCCGTATATTTTCTACATAACATTAAGCAAGAATTAGATAACGAATTTGAACGCATTTCGGACTTCTCCCTCCGCCAGCAGATTAATACGTTAAATTTTGAAAGATCAAAGATCATATTTGGCAAAATCTGGAAATTTTGGTTTGTGATTGGCTGATTTCAGCACACGTGGCAGAAATCAAAAGGGTAAGGGGATCCCTAACCTAACCTACAAGTATGTCAACCCTTCAAGTGAAAACAGTCCACGTGCTGGTCCACCACCCCTGTCGTATGATTTACCCCGACTCAGTATATTCCCATATATACCCTCACTGCCCGTTACTTTCCCTGGGCAGCCTACGCTACTCTACTATATGCATCAAAGTAGGGAGATTGGCAAATTCTCCCGCTGCCCGCAAGTCCCTAGCAGCCGTATTACAGAGTCTTTTTCAAGCTCAACAGCAACTGTTTCTACTTTCACATAGCCGGGCCAAGCAGACGAAGAAGCTCGTAAAAAAAATAAAGAAAAAGAATAATCAAAATGGAGTGCAAATATCAATAATATTATCCCTATATAAATTGACCAACACACACTTAAGACAACTCACTCCCTTGTCACACCAAATGTTTTCTGAAATGAGGAGAAACAGCCATTGAAGATTTCTTTTAGAAAGTCTTTGTTTCTTGTTTTGGATCTCGAATTCTAGGCCGCGAAAATGTGGAATCTTGCGCGAGTTGCAGCGTCTAGAGTAATCCGATCGAGGCGGTTCTCGACGGCGATTCCTGGTCCCTGTATTGTTCACAAACGTGGCACTGATATTCTTCACGATCCCTGGTTCAACAAGGTTATGTTTTTCTTTTCGATTATTATCAGTTGCTGTTTTAGTAGTTACTTTCAACTGATCTCAAATTAATTATATGACGTTACCTTTTGTCATAACTCACACATCTTGGTTGCCATTTTAAAGCTGACGGATTTAAGTTCTGCAAATGGAGTGGATTATGCAGTTATTCTAACTATTTTAGATACTATTACTGTTTTTGCTTAGTACAATTGATTGTTTAAGCTAATTAGAGGATGTAATTTTTTTTAAAAAATGTATTTGGAGATTTTTGCTGTTGATGATCCATGACCGATGAGGAATACTGGCGATATTCTTTTTTGTTTATTGGTTCTCTTGGATTTTCTTGAAAACAGGATACTGGCTTTCCTTTGACTGAAAGAGATCGATTAGGGCTCCGTGGTCTGCTCCCACCTCGTGTAATATCATTTGAGCAGCAACATGCTCGTTTCAGTAAGTCGAAATAAAATACTATCTTAAAGTTGATGTTTGCCTCTACTTTGAGGTTGTCATTTTATTATTTGAAGGCTAATTTGGTTAACTTTGCTCTTTACCACGTAGTTGCATAGGAATCTATTTTGACTCGGACTAAAAACATCTAAGGGCCTGCACTTAGAACCTTTATTGGTACTTCAGGAATATGGAGAAATTAAATATATTACATTAATTATTAGAAACATTTTCTCCTGCTGTATAGGCTGACTCGAATTTTTAAGTGTTGACTTGGTACAAAATCTGACCGAGCTTGTTATTGTAAAAGTACCAACATATTGTTTGAGAATGATTTGGGCTGAGGGGGAATGGATTAGAAGAGAAAACCTTTTTGTGTAAGCAAAGAGAGAATTTTTTGATGAGAATAAGAAAACTCTTTTTTTTAGAGGATGGAAATTATGTATAGATAGAGTCGTCATGGTGCCTCACTGGTGGCTGTTCAGTTATACCATTTACATTAGTAAGATGATTAATTGTCTATTGTAAGGAGAAACAGTTATGCAACAACAAGCTGAAAGGTTTCAGAAGTTGCTGATTTTTCTTTTGCTTTTTATGTTTCTTATGACATATTTGTGTTATTTATAAGTATCTATTATTACATTTGAATAATTGATTTTGTTGCAAATTGAATTGAAAACAAAATTAATTTTGCATGGTAAATTTATGTCTCTAATCTGTTGTTTGGGATGTTAGTGGAATCCTATCGATCCCTAGTGAAAAATACCCAGGGTCTGCCAAATGATATCGTGTCATTAGCAAAATGGAGGATCTTGAACAGACTGCATGACAGGAATGAAACGTTATATTACCGAGTAAGTTTGGTACCTCATTCCAGCTTGTTGGTGTTAAAGCATGTACAAGATTCAAAAAAGTGATTATGTTGCTTTTCTCTCAGGTCCTGATTGATAACATCAAAGATTTTGCTCCCATAATATACACTCCTACTGTTGGGTTGGTTTGTCAGAATTATTCAGGTTTGTTTAGACGTCCGCGTGGAATGTATTTCAGTGCAAAGGATAAAGGGGAGATGATGTCTATGATCTACAATTGGCCAGCTCAGCAGGTAATATGCAAATCCCATAAAAGTGCAGATATGTTTGCAAATTGCTGTATGTAACGTCATTATTGCACATCTTGCTAGATCTTTTTGTTGTCTTGCATATAGCTAGACTTTGCTGCATTTTAAATAACATGATGGCAGTTTCTGGTTTCTTGTCTGAGTGAGTTTCTTTGCTCACAGAATGATGGAAATGTTTTGACACTTTTGCAGCTCATTGTCTTCTTCTTTTATACCATGTTTCGCTCTTCTTGATGTTGCAGGTAGACATGATAGTCCTGACAGATGGAAGTCGTATTCTTGGCTTAGGTGACCTTGGAGTTCAAGGAATTGGAATAGCTATTGGAAAACTTGATATGTATGTGGCTGCAGCGGGTATCAATCCACAGAGAGTACGAGCTTCTCCCTCTATCTGTGTGGCTGTGGGTGGGTGTGTGGCACGTGCTTGTGCGCTTGTGTATTGATTCATTTGTGCATGTCCGCATATAATACATGCTTGGATATGGAAATTTACCATGCTTGATACGGAACATGCATTGCATGGGAATATCTTACATGGTGCATGCTTATGCTTTCTTCTGCTGGCTTATTAGTTGTCTCTGATCATATTTAAATGGTACACTCATTTTTAGCTAGTGTCTGTGCTTCTACATCATTTACACGCACATATATGTTTTGTGAAAAAGCTGATAAGACAATATGTGAAAACAGTGAATTGAATTATGATCTATTTAGGAAGTTGCATTTAGGATGGATTTTTCTTTTCATTTTTGTAATTCCACCCCTTTGAATCCCAAAACCCTCTAAGGCCCAACTCTAGTTTGAGTGGGATTCAATCTCAAGATCTCTTATGCATCAACAAATTCCTAATAGTCGAAGTTGGCAGCAACCATGAACATTTGGGAATGTTTTCTTTATTACTTATCATAGTTTATTCTATTGTAATTAATCAAACCTTTGTTCATCTTTGATAGATTCTCCCAGTTATGCTGGATGTTGGTACTAACAATCAAAAGCTACTTGAAGACCATCTATGTGAGTAAAATCGTATACTCCACTATCTTGTTCTTGAGTTCTCTTGTCTCCATGACTACAAAATGTTTTCAACTTCTCTTTCTTGGAAACATCATGAGGATATCGTCACATCTTTTAGTCGGACAGATTTAGGACTTCGACAGCCTCGGTTAGAAGGGGAAGAATATCTATCAGTTGTTGATGAATTCATGGAAGCTGTTCATGCACGTTGGCCGAAAGCTATTGTACAGGTCTGTTTCTTTCAAAATATGTTTTTCCATTTTATGTTTGTTCCGACCATGTTTATAACTTGATGGTTTGGCCAATTGCATCAGTTTGAGGACTTTCAAATGAAGTGGGCATTTGAAACTTTGGAACGATATCGGAAAAGATTTTGCATGTTTAATGATGACATACAGGTGACTATTTGGTGTGACATCTTCTTGTTCTATGTAAACAGAAAAGAGCGTATAATACAATGTAAACTGCATTGTAATACCCTCGTTGCCTCTGATTTGCACCAATGTGCTTACTTCATGTCTCATAGGGAACTGCTGGTGTTGCACTTGCGGGGTTATTGGGAACTGTAAGAGCACAAGGTCAACCATTGACTGACTTTGCCAACCAAAAGATAGTTGTGGTGGGGGCTGGGAGGTACTTGGAAATTTAATTTCTGTTGCGCTACATAGGCTTAAAAATATCTTTTTTGTTGGTTGAATGCTTGGCATTTTCTGTTCTGTATCCAACTTGTTTTGCTGGCTTTCAGTGCAGGGCTTGGCGTTCTTAAGATGGCTGTAGAGGCCGTGGCAAGAATGGCAGGGAACAGTGCAACGATTACGAAAAATCAATTTTTCCTACTCGACAAAGACGTGTGGTTCTGCACTTTTTCACTCTTACCAGTCTTGTATTAATGCTGGCGTGTCTCTTTTCGTTATAAGATGATAACATGTCTTTGCCCTTGAATGATAATAAGGCTGTAATGATTATGCAACTTAAATTTACTAAAGTGCTCTACTATTTTATGGATGGCTACTTTGGTCATTGGTTTCATTAATTTGTGATGTAACATTAATTATTTATTTTTTAGTAATGTTAAATGGAAAAAGAAAATAAAGCTATCTTATGCTGTAATTTCATCTAAAATGAAATCATCCATTAAAATTTGGTTCACTGGTGTTTGAAATGAATTGTTTGGGTTCAGGGTCTCGTCACAAAAGAGAGGAAGAATCTTGATCCAGCAGCAGCGCCTTTTGCTAAAGATCCAAGAGAGATTATTGGCCTCAAGGAGGGAGCTAGTCTACTTGAAGTGGTAAGTCACAGGAGCTAATATAGGCAGTTTCTTTAACTATGAGGCTGATCTTTTAGAAAAAGGAAGACCATTTAGTATACTGCTTTTATTATCTTGTTTCAGGAATGTTGAACCTGTTTGTTATAGTATCATAACTATCATCTTCTAAACCCTTTTCGTACTTAATTTTTCATATAAGAATTCTAATTGCTGAGAGCCAAATTTGTTCAGGTTAAAAAGGTCAAACCCCATGTGCTTCTTGGTTTGTCTGGAGTTGGTGGTGTCTTCAATGAGGAGGTAAATACTATTTTATTTATTTTTCATCCCTTTCCATAATTTCTTACCACTAGCTGAAGCAGAGCAAATTAGTGAATGTAATTTGATCCTGTTTGAAATTGTGTTATTCCAGCTACTTCTGGTTATGCTATTGGGTAAGTTGGCTATAAATAATATGATTTTCAGTGACTGTAATGCACTTTGATGCTTTAAATTATGTGTTTAAAGATATGATTTAAGAATGTTTTGTCTAAGAATGCAATTAGTTATATTCTATGAGGTTTCCTTTGCTTTAGCTTTACATATTCATTCTTAGTTAGACCTTTCTGGAGTACAGTATAAGTTTTATCGTTTATCAGTGGGGATACTCATATATACATCACTGATGCTTTGACATTATTTAGTTATTGCCTATTGATATGATGAAAAGAAGACATTGGCCATTTTTGGTTCTTGGTAGTTATATAATTACAAATTTATCATTATCATCTATTTATTATCAAGAGAATGCTGTGCTGCATATTGATTCTGTAAGTTGTTGCATTGTTTAACCATTCAGTTCTCTAAAAGTATCTGTATTCTGTTGGCATGCAAAATAGGTGCTTAAGGCCATGCGGGAATCTGTTTCAGCAAAACCTGCTATTTTTGCTATGTCAAATCCCACCATGAATGGTGAGTTTTTTATTCCCTCTCAAGTGGACTTATTTTCCTTATGGCCACCCGATCTTCTTCTTAATGCTCTTTTTGTGTTTTCATCAACAGCTGAATGCACTGCTGATGATGCTTTTAAGCATGCTGGGGAAAATATAGTGTTTGCTAGTGGAAGTCCTTTCGAGAATGTCGATTTTGGTATCTTCCCTTATTAATGTACTTTTTGTTTAAAAGTCTTTTACCACAGTTAGTAGGTACTAAATCCAAAAATTAGTTAGCAGGTAAGGACCAATAATAATAATTAAGCTTTTCTAGCCTCCCTCATATATAATGTGCAATCATAAACAGATCAAATAGATACAAATACACATAAAATTACAGATATAGACTTAACACGGGAGGCATTCAAACAAGGCCTCTACTCTGTTGCTGCCATAATAAGTAATCATTAAACTCAAAAGCCCAACAATAACATTTCAGCACTACTAGGCACCATCCAATTAAAAATAATTGGTGCTGGGTTCTGCTTCTTCTCTTAATAAGGGAGCTATTGTGACTAATTAAGTGGTGCTGATTCTAACTTTTTTTTGTCTGATCATCTGATTATTGCAAACCTCAACAACCATATTCTTTCTCGCAGGCAATGGAAAAATCGGCCATGTAAATCAAGCAAATAACATGTACCTATTCCCTGGGTTGGTATTCTTTTCTTATTTCTTTCGTTATTATTTGCTCTGGTTGATCATGCTTAAATGTTGATGTTACATATCTAAAACTTGTTGCTTTCATTCAGGATTGGTTTGGGATCTCTCCTTTCAGGTGCTCATTTTATAACGGATGGAATGTTGCAATCAGCTGCAGAATGGTATGGATGCAACAATTGTATTGAACTCATGTCAACTTTTGGGTTAAAATTAATATGATACATGCTGCTAACTATTAACATAGTGCTCTTGGTACAGCCTTGCATCTTATATGACAGACGAGGAAATCCGAAAAGGCATCTTGTATCCATCTATTAATAGGTAATATTTCCTCCTGTCTCTGGATTGTCATGGCGTTTAGCTCTTTTTTCTTGTTGGCATGGCCACAGACATGATTTATTCTGTCGTGCGTGATGCAGTATTCGACACATTACGGCTGAGGTCGGAGCTGCTGTTATACGAGCAGCCGTTGCAGAAGACGTGGCTGAAGGACATGGTGAAGTTGGGCCCAGAGAGCTCCAGCACATGTCAAAAGTACGACCGCACCAACTTCACTTTTTTACAATCTATATATCCTCTTCACAAAGAAAACTCTAGTAACATTTTCAGATTTTAGAAAGAAGCTGATATTAGTTAATATAAAACTAATATTTGGTTAATAATGTTGGGTGCAGGAGGAAACAGTGGAATATGTAACTCGCAGCATGTGGTTCCCTGTTTACAGCCCTCTGGTTCACGAGAAATAAAGCCCCCACTACACGACATCATCTCTGTTTTTCTTGGCTATTTTTCTGAATACAATGTTCTGCACCCAAGCTTAACATTCTTGGTTTACTTTCGTAATTGATAACGTGTAAGCTCGTAAATCTAGAAGAGTTAAGTGAACACCAGATTAAGGTCTCTCTCAATTCTACTGCAAACCTCGTAGCTTGACTCTGTCTTATTCATTAATAGTACGCACAATATTTGCATTTATGTTCTCTTGTTTATTTTGCGTGTTTCTCTCCCTGTAGAGAACTTCAAATAAAGGGATTCTCAAATTCAACTGAAAAAAATACTCTCCACGGATACGGTGTATAATATTCGCATGCTAGCGAAAGAGGACTTTGGAGTTGGAGGTGTTGTGAATTATGTGGATTTACTACCTCTTACCTTAAATTTCTGTCTCATCTATTGGTTAAAAGAAAGTTAACATAAGATTGTTAGAATATATCTAATAGCACATGGAAAGGTTATATTATGTTTCATTACTTCTTCATACTGTAACAATTGATCATTGTAGTAACGAGTTCCATTCACATCATTTAGAAAGTTAACGAAAATCATACTTGTAAATTGCTTCGTGGATGAGCTAAGTTCAATAGCCATTGGTCCAGACTAGTCTCCAAAAAAGAGGTTAAAGTTTGGGTATTTGTTAGATCGTAAGATAGTTAATTTCATCTTCTTTTTAATGCTAATTTTTGTTTTCATTTAAGTTTCAGTAGTTGGTAAACATTTAAGAACGAGATGCCAACCAATTTCAACCAAACGTGTATGAAGCACAAGTGTACGAATGACGACTGCACAAACTTGACTAGTTTACAAGTGTACGCACATATCTCATAAAGAAAACCGAAACTCAATTTACGTCCGATTGCATGCATTGCAACTCCAAAATCATCGCTATTATCACCTGACTTATTGCTCTGCTACTTTTTGAACTTCACATTCCTAGTTGTTTTATGTTACATATACTTGTACAGACTTTGAAGAATCTGCGGAGCCCATTTCATTTCTTTACTCTGAAATTGGCGCAAGCATCCACCTTTCTTGCAGAGAAGAGGTATGTGTATTCTTCTTTCCTCTTGTTTAAGAATATATTTTTTTCTGAGCTAACTTGGTGGAAAAATGGTTGATGCAATTAGTCTAGTTAGTTGAATCAGCGAGGTGAGTGTAAGCCATGTTAAAATGGGACAGTAATCAAATCTCTGTTTCTCAGGTACGCAGTTGTTACAGGTGCAAACAAGGGAATTGGGTTTGAAATATGTATGCCGTTGGCTTCTCATGGGGTTGTGGTAAATATTAACTGCCAGAAATGAGAAGAGGGGCCCTGAAGCTGTTGAAAAACTCAAAGAGTCTGGTCTGTCTGATTATGTAATCTTTCATCAGCTTGATGTGACAAACCCTGTTAGAGTTGCTTATCTTGCAGATTTCATCACAAGTAAATGTGGAAAACTCGATATCTTGGTATGTATGCTCAATTAATTAGCACTCAACTGATTTCTCAAAATTCAACTTCCTCTTATTTTCCTTCATTTTGAGCAATTATAAGAGCAAAACTTGTCAATACGGAGCTTGTGTTGTTTCTGTTACATTGTACGTTTTCTTGCATGTTGTCGTTTCAGTTATACTTGCGTAGACCAGCACGTCCCTCCCATTCAAAGCATTCTTGCTTTAGTTATTCACTGCCCAACCAATACTGTTTTCTCCCATGGAATTCTCTCACAGTCCAGATTATTCTCAACTGGTATAGAAAGCTCAACCAGTCGAGATTATCGTCTGTTATTGAGAATTTTTGATCGTTTTGGATATGCAAGAACTCTCTCAATTCACAAAAAGATAGAGGAAGCCCGAAAAGCTTTGTTATTTTATCTTGTTTCCAAATGAACTTTGCAAATAATGGTCATCCAAACTGCTTCTATGTTCTCTTGGCTAAATTATTATATAAGTCATATAAAGAACGAGTAAAGTTGAAATTTTGTCCAGGTGAACAATGCGGGGATTGGTGGAGCTATACTCCAATCTGATGCATTTGTAAGAGCCAGTGAACTTTCTGGTGGTTGGGTAAGTGTCTGCATACAGTATGTTTCTTTTCTGTGTACTTAACTAAGATTGCCATAATTAGTTCTTCCCACCTATATTTTCTTATTATTTTTCTTTAATATCAATTTTCTAGTCATGAAGCATAACTGATCTTGTGGAAATTCAATGTCCTGACTATTTATATGCCATGATAAATGCCTATTTTCGATTTGGTATGTCATTTTGGATTTGAAGGTTTTTCCAATGCCTATCAAAGGGATTACGTTTCTTTTTCAGTGATACAGCCACGGGGAGAGCATGTCAACTGGAATGAAATTGCAACTCAAACTTTTGAAATGGTAGAAGAATGTCTGAATACAAACCACTATGGTGCAAAACGAATGGTTGAAGCTCTAGCTCCCCTCATCCAATTATCCAATTCAGCAAGGATCGTCAATGTTTCTTCTTGTCTGGGATTGCTGATGGTAAAACATCTGTCTTCCAAGTGATTTTCTTTTAAATATATATTAGATCCTTATTGAAATAAATAATTGAACAAAATCCAACTAAAGTTTTTCCTGTCGTATGTTGGTTTAGAACGTCCCAAGTGAATGGGCTAAAAGAGTGTTAAGTGATACGGAAAGCCTTGCAGAAGAGAGAGTGGATGAGTTATTGAACAAGTTTCTGAAGGATTTCAAGGAGGGATTGATGGAAAAAGAAGGTTGGCCTGCGCATCTTTCTGCCTACATCGTCTCGAAAGCAGCTTTGAATGCCTGCAGAAGGATTCTTGCCAAAAAGTACCCAAATTTCTTGGCGAATTGTGTTTGCCCAGGCTTTGTCAAAACTGATATAACTTGCAATACTGACCTCTTAACTTCTGTTGAAGGAGCCCAAAGTCCAGTGAATTTGGTTCTACCACCTCCTGGCGGGCATTCTTGCCTTTTCTTTTATCGGAATCAAATCTCATGTTTTTAAATGAAATTCTCTGTAACAATCTCATTGTCAAATTTTACGTTTACATTTACTAGACAAATCAAGGATCATATCGTGGGATCCATTAGATGTAGATGCAACTAGTTACTAGTAGTGTTTATTGTATACAGCTTCTATAATAATCTTACCTTTTATCTTTTATTTGTTACCGAAAGCATGAAAGCATTTGTTGGTTGATGATTGAAGGGCAGACAGTGGGTCCATGTCTTTGATTTTTTTTTTTTAAAGAAACAAAAAAATGTCGTGCCATAAACTAATAATCCAACTGGGTTTTTGTCCCAATCTTACAAATTATTAGTGGTGTTTATTGCGTACAATTTCTACTATCTTATCTTCATCTTTTGTTTGTTACTAAAAATATGAAAGCATCTGTTGATAGGATTGAACACACTTTTAAAATGAATAGATACGAATTGAATACCCAGTTTAAATCGGTTTAAAATATTATTAATTTAATTTCGATTTGGATTAGATTTTTTATTTGAGCTCATTCAAACTGAATAAACTGAACTAATTTAATTATTTTAAATTTTAAATTTTAAATTTATATTTTATTATTTTAATATAAAATTTCATAAAATAAATTTTATTTTTAAGTTTATAATCTATAAAATTAAAAAATAAATTTTATTTTTTAGTGTAATTCAAATCAATAAACCGAAATAAAGCAAATTGAAATTTATCTTAATACTTACAATGTAAAATATAAGATGAAAATTTTTAAATTTGTAATTAAATTAATATTTTGGGTTTAGGCTTTAACCAACAAATCAAACAGATGCAAACTGAAATTCAAACCAATAAACTAAATTTATCGGTTGGATTTATCTCCTATTATTAGTTTAGATTAACTTGATCTAAATTAAAACCAATAGTTTTTATTCATTTAAATTTTGGATGAAAATCGATTCAAACTGAATGGCAGGCTATTAGTTTGTTGATGATTGAAGAGCAAGTGGTCCGTCCATGTCTTTGATTTTTTTTTTTTCCTTAAAAGAAACAAAAAAATGCAGTGCCATAAACTAATAATCCAAATGGGTTTTTGTGGCAATCTTACAAATTACGTCCTTGACTTCATTTCTTAGGATAGACAGCTTAGCATAAAAGTATAGGACGAGCATTACACGTCACACTCGCTTTCAGCATAGCCAGAAAAAAAAAATTTCTCATTTTCTCTCAGCTTATTACAATCTGTTAAGTCTACAAGAATGGCAGAAGCATCCAGCACTTTTCTTGCATCAAAGAGGTAAAATTCTAGGCTGTCTATGGTGTTGATGTACATAATATAATTAATTAACCAACCATAACTGAGCCATGATGTGATAACAGATATGCTGTTGTTACTGGAGGAAACAAGGGGATCGGATTTGAAGTATGTAAGCAGTTAGCTTCGAAGGGAGTAATGGTTGTGGTGACAGCCAGAGATGAAAAAAGGGGTCTTGAAGCTGTTCAACAACTCAAACAATTTTGCCCATCTTCTGATCTTCTGGTTTTTCATCAACTTGATGTCACAGATCCTGCCAGTGTTGCTTCTTTAACTAATTTCGTCAGAAACGAAATCGGGAAGCTTGACATCTTGGTATGCTCTAAACAGTGTCTCATCCTAATGTAATGTAAATTTTCCAAATTAAATACGGACAAATTTGTTGTTTTTAAATAATATATACCATTCTCATCAAATTCAAACCATTTAATTATTCTTTCTCTATTATATAACAATTGCATAAGTATCTCAAAATTCATGCACCGACTGTATATTTCGGAGAAAACAGTGATATGTCTCCATCACTCCTGCTGATGAAAGGGACTTGGACTGGTTTCTGGATTCACAGCCTTTCTTGATTCCCCTGTATTCAATCCATAAAGATAAAGAAACCACTTCAAGCTAGTAGTCTTGATCCTGGATTCATATGAGAAAGAGAAAGCCCTATTCCTACCAGGAAGGTAGACTACTGGAAGGCCAGGAAGCTTATAGCTCTGTCATTCGATTGGTTCATATCCATTATTCAACCTATTTATAGTTTCTCATGTCCAGTTTTTATATGTATATACACAGAGAAATTATTTGGTACGGATCGTTCACACTTTATAAAATACAAATTTTGTGCGAAACAGCAATATTTATGGTAATATTCTGTGGATGATGAGAAATAAGTTTGGAATGTTGAGCAGGTGAACAATGCGGGGATTCTCGGAGCTGTTATAGACCCTGATGCCTTTCTAAGAGCTGTTAAACTTTCTGGTGATGATTGGGTAATAAGACTTCTACCCGTAAAAATGTTGTTCAACGTACAGATACCCGTATATTTATATTGTTCTTAAACAGCCAACATGTCGTTCAAGATCTTATTATAAGTAGACCACGTGTGGAAGCATAACTCATCTATTTATCTACGTATCATTTAGTGATAAAGTATTATGACTTGATAAAACTAAACCATCTACTAAGCATAAAACATGTACGATCCATCTTGATCTAAATGCCAATTTTTCCTTTGATTAGTATGGGGTTTCAGATCTTAAGCTATCGTCTCACGTTTTACAAGGGGGTTACGTTGTTTAACAAATGATTTTTATTTATTTCTCTTCTCTTTTTCTCTAATGGCAGCCTTGTGGAGAGCATGCCAATTGGAACGAAATAGTTACAGCACAGCCTTCTGAGATGGCAGAAGAATGCCTGAATACAAACTACTATGGTGCAAAAAGAATGGTTGAAGCACTTGTTCCCCTCCTCCAATTATCTGATTCACCAAGGATCGTTAACGTTTCCTCTTATCTTGGAAAATTGGAGGTACCTGTTTTCTGTATTTGATTAATTCATGCAAACGTTTCATTTATCTTGTTTAGTAATTAAGATAATGAATCAACTCAAGCTAGTTTTCCTGTCATCTTGGAACAGAATATTCAAGGTGAATGGATTAAAGGAGTCTTAAGCGATGATGAAAACCTTACAGAACAGAAATTGGATGAGTTATTGAACAAATTTCTGAAGGATTTGAAACAAGGATCGTTAGAGAAAGAAGGTTGGCCAACGCATTTATCTGCATACATCCTCTCGAAAGCAGCTATGAATGCTTACACAAGGCTTCAGGCCAGTAAATACCCAGATATCTTGGTCAATTGTGTCGCCCCCGGCTTCGTCAAAACTGACATTAATTGCAATACCGGGCCCTCTACTGTTGTCGAAGGAGCCGAGAGGCTTGTGAGGTTGGCTCTACTGCCAGATGTGCATGGCGGCTCTTCTGGCCTTTTCTTTGCTAAAAATGAAGTTTCCTGTATTTGATATTTTAATCATGTCTAATAAAATAAATGGAAGACAAGACATTATGTTTGCCATGACAACTAAATGGACTGTGAATTTCCTCTTTGGATATATAATGGATTGTGAATTTCCGCACAATAATACATGCTTTTTGCTTCTTTCCTCTAGTTTAATATGAGTTGCAGAAAGTCGAAATTGGAGGGCAATGCGCGGAGAAAGTCTTATATATTTATTTAATAAAATTTATATATTTAATTTAAAAAGTAATTAGAATAATAATTAAGATACCTAACTTTATTTAATTGGATGATCTTTCTTTCCACTGCATATTTAATGTGAATGAGACAGGTTTGCTTGAATTTAAAGGTTAAAATCCAGGCCACGTCATTGTGTCTGCCGTATTATGATTAGTTGAGTTTTACACGGCACTCTATACCATATTCTTATTCTTATTATTATTATTATTATTTAATGAGAATAATTTAAGTAGTACAATCCATCACACCACTACATTATCGTAACGATAGGTGTGATTATTTAATTAATAAATATATATAAATTATTAATAATAATAATAAATTAAGAAAATAAAATAAATAAAAAATGTTTAAATAGTCAAATATTTTAAATATTTTATTTATTTGTTATAATTAATTTTTTTTGTTAATGAGATAATTCTATCACGTTGTTATAATAAGGTAATAAAATTATTTTTTATTTAATAATAAATAATATCTTATATTATATTATTATTATTATTTAATAAAATTTTTACTATTGATATATTTAATCATTGTTTACACTTAAGTCCTTAATTTTTCAATTAATGTCTAACATAGTCTTTTGTTTATTTAACAAAAGGGTAACATATTCTTTTACCGTTCAATGACACCTTGAAAGTGAAGTAACTCCTAAATATTATTACAAATATACAAACTCTTTATATAAATTATTGTATACAAATTGAAGCTGTTTGATAATATTGGTCGAAAAAAATACAAATTTTATGTAGAGAATTTGTATTTTAGTACTATTTAGAAATACATTTCACCACAAATTTTAAGAATTAATGCTAATGCAAAAGTTATTAGCATTAATGTTGATTTCAACTAAAAATATAGGGACCTAATAGAGTAATATGTAAAAACAATTGATTTAAATGAAATTATTTCAAAGAGTAGGTACTTATTTATACTTTTCCCATTTTGCGCAGCCTTCAACTTAATTGGAAGAAGGGACAGAGCTCTGTTGACTGCAATCTTATTTTGTCCTTTTTAATTAAGAAAGCTCCGTTGACTTTTCTTAAACAATACAAATTGGATATCTCTTCCCCATCCTATTTCTATTAAGGAAAAACTCTAGAGAATGATCTTATTTTCAATCTCATTTACTGATAATCTTTAATTTAATATTATTAAAATAATTATTTTTCATGTGATTATTTATATAATATATATATATATATTAAATAATTAATAAATATTATTTAGTTTGACAAAAATTACATTTGTTATGTTAATGATTTGGATTCACTCTTCAATAATTGTATTATTTTTTTTAAATAAATAATGTTAATTTTTATTTTATTTCATTCATTTATTTGTAATATATATATATATAATAAAAAATAATGAAATCACATTTATTTATATAAAATTATAAATAAAAAAATTAAATAATTTTAAAAAAAAAATTTGAGAGTAGACTTGCCCACAAGAATCGTTTATTATTTTTTTAAATTTACAGTACAATATATTATTATCATTAAATTATAATAATTTTATTATATAAAATAATATTTATTAGTATTAATTTATTATTTAATATTATTTTAAATATAAATAAATAAAAATTATGTGAAGTAAAATTGTCGAGTTAACCGGAGTTAATAAGATTTAATTAAAAGTTGTCATTTAGTCCAAAATAAGATCATTTTGGTAATTTTCCCTTCTATTTATATCGTCTTCTCTGTTCTTGTTCGTACATTTTAACAAATTATAGACCTCATCATCAATCATTCCAATGGAAGATGTAACAAAGAGGTTATAACATTTTTTCCCTTTTTTTCTCATATTGTCATTACACTTTGAAAGCTCTTCGTTTCGTTGAGAAATAGAAGGAAAACTACTTTTTATCCACCATGTTTCCGATCTTGACATGCTAATAAATTTGTGTATTCAGGTATGCAGTTGTTACAGGAGCAAATAAGGGAATTGGGTTTGAAATCTGTAGGCAATTAGCTACAAATGGGATCACTGTGGTTTTAGCAGCCAGAAATGAGAAAATGGGTCTTGAAGCCGTTGAAAAGCTCAAACAGTCTGGCTATGTTAATGTTGTCTTTCATCAGCTTGATGTGGCGGACGTTGCTAGTATTCACTCTCTAGCTGAATTCATCAAATGTCAATTTGGAAAGCTTGATATTTTGGTATGATGGAAACTTTCACGGTTTTCTTTGTTCCCTCAAGTAAAGCAGAGCTATCTATCTTGTCAGAGCAAGCTTGAGTTTTTATCCATAAGTAGAGCCGTATGCTCACTTTTATTTAGTTCACATTGGACCTAACACACACTTACTATAGGAAAGAGATTTTTCCAAAATACCACAAGAATCAATTAGTTTTCTCGGTCATCTAACTGTTTTTGGTCGATTATAAAACTGATTGATGAGAAATGTTCTACTTATTGGCAGGTGAACAATGCAGGAATTAGTGGACTCGGTGTGGATGATGATGCTTTATCAGGTTTTATCAAGGTACTTTTCTACATTTAATTCGTTTAATTGCCAGGATGAGTAAGGAAATGGACGTAAATTTCAAGGAAATTAAATAACATGGGTGATCCCCTTTACATTTTACCCTTTAAAATTGAAGGCGAATATTAGGAAAAGGATAATGAATCAAAGAAATGTGGCTTGGCTTTGGTGGAAACTTGAGCAAGGAGTAGTTATTTTTCTGGTGGGGTTTAAAATTTGAAAGCGAGAACACCTTTCTTTATCCTTGTGAGCTGGATGACAGGAAATGTTCATATCCGACAGTGAAATCCGAACAAATTGGTCACAATAGGGTTTATAAGTCGTTTTCAGATTTAAATGAAGTGAAGAACATTGCTAAGATCATAAGAATTAACTTATTGTATAGTTTACCTCTTGTGTTGACTACATCAAACTTTATCATATGTAATACCCTTTCCTTGTATCTAATCTACCATAGGGTTTGGGAGTATTGTATGAACAGTGCGCCAAAGATCAAGTTTTTTTTTTCGTCAATGATGTAGGATGGTGTACCGATCAAATGGAATGAAATACTTACCCAACCTTACGAGTTAGCTGAAACATGCCTTCAGACAAATTACTATGGGGCCAAAAGAATGTGTGAAGCACTTGTTCCCCTCCTCCAATTATCAGATTCACCAAGAATTGTTAATGTTTCCTCTGCCAAGGGACAATTAAAGGTATTACTTTAACAGCTCTTTTGCACTAGCTAGTCCATGTTGGGTATTAAATATTACTTTGATTTAGTTCAGCTGAGCTGAACTAGAAGTGAGTTTAAGCACAAACAACTTTTGATAAAGTTACATACAATTTAACTATGTTACAACCCTAATAATAAATTAACTATATGTTGAGTCATTTATGCTAAATCTTTGAAGCAAATTTGTGGAGTTTTGGAATAGAAGCAATAAAGCTGCAGAATTACCTCACACTGGCTAATTTTGTCCGGGTGGTTATTAAACATTTGAAACTAGGAAGATTATAAACCATTTCCCTTGTAATTGGTTGTAGATCTAGAGTACTTTTTGTCTCAAATTTTAATAGTGATTATAATGATTGTATTTGTCATCAATATTTTGTTTCAGAATCTAACAAATGAATGGGCAAAAGGAGTGTTAAGTGATGCTGAGAATCTTACAGAAGAAAGAGTGGATGAGGTATCCAGACAGTATCTAAATGATTTTAAAGATGGCTGTCTGGAAACCAAAAACTGGCCTGCTTTTATGTCTGCTTACATAGTATCAAAAACAGCAATGAATGCCTACACAAGAATCCTGGCCAAGAAGTACACAAATATTTGTGTCAATTGCATTTGCCCAGGCTTTGTCAAAACAGAAATGAACTACAGCACTGGCACGCTAACTGTTGAAGAAGGTGCGGAAAGTCCTGTCTGGTTAGCTCTGCTCCCCAATGACGGTCCTTCTGGTCTATTCTTCATACAAAAAGAAATGACATCTTTTTGATTGAAGATGATCCTTCTCTACAAATATAATTTCTATCAAAGGCAAACTTATACAGCTTGTAAAAATGAATGCGCTTTTTTCTTTTTTCCCTTGAGTACTGTATGAATGCTTCTTTGAAAATGGTCGGCTTGTTTTTCCTTTAAAATTGAAATACTATGTTGCTTTCTTACATTGATTTGCAACTTAGCCTATAAATCAGTCAAGACAGTTTTTTTTCTTTGGTTATTGACTCTGCTCAATTAATCCAACTCACTGTATTTACGAATAATCTTCTGTGATTATCTGGTAGGCCTGACCCGGCCCCGAAGGGAGAGTAATGAAGTTAAAGTTTGAAATAAAGGGAGACTCAAATACAACAGTAAATGTCATATTAAATAATAATAACAATAATAAATAAATAAATCTATATTTACACCGCACGGCAAATTATTTTATTTTCTGATTCAAGAGAAGTACCAAACTCCACAGAGGAGAGAGGCAATCCTCTACCTAGGAAGAAAAGTAAAAGCTCCACTTTGTTGGTTTGCTGCTGCTTTCTTTTAATCTGCAATTATATTAAGGAGGTGATTAGCAGCTTTACATAAATTTCTTAGTCACACTTTTTACACAAGTTGTAGATTTGATCATCAGATCAATGGAAGAAGTAGCAAAGAGGTAATCTATTCTGTTTTTTCTTTTTTCTTTTTCTTTCTTTTAATTTCCACTTGTTTTCTAAATTGACTTGCTAATGGATTTCTGCATTCAGGTATGCCGTTGTTACAGGATCAAATAAGGGAATTGGGTTTGAAATCTGTAGGCAATTAGCTTCAAAAGGAATTACTGTGGTTTTAACAGCTAGAGATGAGAAGCGAGATCTTGAAGCTGTGGAAAAAATCAAACAGTTTGGCTGTGATAACTTGGTCTTTCATCAACTTGATGTGGCGAATCCTTCCAGTATTCACTGTCTTGCAGATTTGATTAAAACTCATTTTGGCAAGCTTGATATTTTGGTATGATTTAATTAATATCTCTGTTTCTTGAACTTCTGCTGCCTTTTTCCTCTGTTAATATTTGTCTGCAAACTGATAACTTAAATTGGTATTCTCCTTGGTAATCTTCATCTATTTGTTTATTTAACCTGCTAATTAATAACATGATACTGACATTTATCGATTAAATTTTACATAATCAGATTGTAATCGATTGGATAATTATGAACTGATTGATGAGGAATTTGGACTTCTTGGCAGGTGAATAGTACAGCGATTAATGGAGTCATTATGGATGGTGATGCTTTATCAGGTTTTGTCAAGGTACTTCTCTCTGAGTGTTCTTTTAAATTGAGGATGATGAGTTTGGAATTAGATCAAATTTTGTCTTATTGTAATTACTAAATCAAATTTTACCATGTTCACAAGACCCTTAATCTCCTTATTTATATATACGAATTACAGTAGCTGAAGACTGATCGATCTAATTATGAAGTTATTTCTGGATGATGATGATGCAGGATGGTGTGCCAATCAAATGGAATGAAATAACAACTGAAACTTGCGGGTTGGTTGAATAATGCATTGAAACAAATTACAACGGTGCCAAGAGAATGTGTGAAGCACTAATTCCCCTCCTCCAGTTATCCGATGCACCAAGAATTGTTAATGTTTCCTCTTCCATTGGAAAATTATAGGTAAAATAGTTTTACAGCCCCTTTGCACTTTGGTTGAGCATCATTATAATGAAGTTTGCATACAAATTAAGTTCTAAAAAAATTAATTTTGAAGCAAACTTGTTTCTCATATAGTCGTCTTTGTTTCAGCATGTAAGAAATGAATGTGCAATATGAGTGTTATGCGATGTCGAAAACCTTATAGAAGAGAGAGTGGACGGGATACCGAGGGAGTATGTAAATGATTTTAAACAAGATTCAATAGAGACCAAAGGATGGCCTACTTCTGGGTCTGCTTGCATAATGTCGAAAGCATCTTTGAATGCTTATACAAGGATCCTAGCCAAGAGGTACCCCAATTTCCTCATCAATTGTGTTTGCCCTGGTATTGTCAAAACGGATATGACCTACAACACCGGCGAATTAACCCCCGAAGAAGGTGCTGAAACTCCTCTGTGGTTAGCACTGTTGCCCAATGGCGGTCCTTCTGCTCTATTCTTCTCGCGGAAACAAGAGACCTCTTTTTAGATTCAAAATCATGCATACAATCTTTCTCGAAATGTAATATCAAAGTCAAATATAAATGGCACTAAAGGGAGATTATAGATGTTTGCGGCCAAAAGCACCAAGTGACAAGAATTTAACATGGAGGGACTATTATTATTCGGATGCTATATTATTTCTATTAATAAGACACTAGTATTACAAGCAACAAGGGGGTATGCATACACCCATCTCCATTTTTATTTAATGGGTCATTTTCAATTATATGAATGGAATTTTATAAATAAATTTTTTTTTCCAATTTTATAATCAATCCTTTTATTTGATATATGGCCGGTTTCTAGTGGTGTCCATCCTTAAAATGCTCCAAACCGGACGGCCTATTTCATTTCTAAATTAAAACTCTTAAATAATCTCCAGCTCTATGCCAGATATGATTATCTTGTAATGGTTATTAAATACTCAGAACTAAACATTGTTTGTTGTTGAAGAGTAGTCCTCCTCCCAGCAGAGTTTCGAGTATCTAGACATCATCAAGGAACAAGGTTTTCATTTTTATTTTATCTAATTACTTGCTAGTAATTTTGATTATATTCCTTTGAATATTCTTCTTTATTTGTTCTTGGGTTTCTTTCTTGTTTAATCTATGACAAATGAATGGTCTAGAGGAATAATAAGCGATGCCGAGAACCTTACACAAGAGAGAGTGAACGAGGTTCTATTAATTTGTATGTATAATCTCTGATGATTTTTTCCGCGTCACTGATATCATGTGTATGACAATTCAATAAAATTTTATTATACGAATTACAGTAGCTGAAGACTGATCGATCTGATTATGAAGTTATTTCTGGATGATGATGAGGCAGGATGGTGTGCCAATCAAATGGAATGAAATAACAACTGAAACTTGCGAGTAAGTTGAAAAATGCATTGAAACTAATTGCTACGGTGCCAAGAGAATGTATGAAGCACTAATTCCCCTCCTCCAGTTATCCGATGCGCCAAGAATTGTTAATGTTTCCTCTTCCGTTGGAAAATTGGAGGTAAAATATATATAGTTTTACAGCCCAACCCTTTGTCGCAAATAACAAGTATATATTGTTAACATTTATATATGTATGTATGTTTCTCATATAATTAATTTGGGTTGTTTCAGTATGTAAGAAATGAATGGGCAATAGGAGTTTTAAGCAATGTGGAGAACCTTACAGGAGAAAATAGATGAGGTACTGAGGGAATATCTAAATGATTTTAGGTGGTTCACCGTCACTAGAGAACAAAGGATGGCCTACTTCTACGTCAGCTTACATAATCTTGTTGATTGGTATGATTCATAAAGTTGATGACGTGGGCTGTTAAAAATGTCTTACACATGCTGAAATAAAGTAGTCAAATTATTTGATTGGATTATGACTATTTCTTTAGGCATTAATTGATATGCTCAATATGTAGCTGATTTTTCTACAATTCAATTATCATTTTGTTGTATAAATAAATGCTTAGTTACTCAATAAAATATATATCTTTGATAAAAACCTATAGTTGGGGGTATGTGAGTTTGAGTAAGGCAAAACACAATCTCTTAAACAATTATCACTTGTCTTACACAAACACAAAAACCTACAAACGATTTTGAATGAATTCAAAAGCTTCATCTACTACAATTGCACCTTCAGTGTTTGATAGAATAAATTATCAAGTCTGGCCTATTAAAATGGAAGCCTATTTCGATGCTAGTGATATGTGGGA
Organism: Cedrela odorata; assembly: GCA_035584115.1. Lineage (NCBI taxonomy): Eukaryota > Viridiplantae > Streptophyta > Magnoliopsida > Sapindales > Meliaceae > Cedrela > Cedrela odorata. Next base: position 24,738,597 of record JAXCLQ010000001.1, on the reverse strand, counting down.
AGCTGTTGAACAAGAATATGAAGTTCCTCATTTGCCAGACAATCTAACTTTTGCACAAATAAAAAATCATAAAGAAAAGAAACAAAGAAAATCAAAAGTAAAAGTAAGCTTATTTGTAGCTGTCTCACCCACAATTTTCACCAGAATAATGACACTTAAAACAACCAAGGAAATTTGAGACTTCTTAAAGCAAGAGTATGAAGGAAATAAAAGGGTCAAAGGAATGTAAGTGTTGAATCTGATCCGAGAATTTGAGATGCAAATGATGTAGGAATCGGAAAAAATTAAGGACTACTTTGACAGACTTCTAGGCATCGTTAACAAAGTAAGACTTCTTGGTACTGATTTTTCTGATTTTGGATTAATTCAGAAAATTGTTGTTACAATTCTTGAAAAGTTGAAGGCTACATATTTATCTCTAGAAAACTCAAAGGATTTGTCAAGTATCACCTTGGCAAAATTATTGAATGCATTACAGACACAGGAACAAAGGAGACTTATGAGGAAAAAATGATTTGTGGAGGGTGCTTTTCAAGCTAAATGACAAAATAACAATAGTTTTAAAAACAAGAAAAATAAGCATAATAACAACAACCCTAAAGGTTCTAGCAACAACAATAACAATAACAAGAGCAACAACACTCAAGTCTTTCTACCTTGCCCCTACTGTAAAAAAGCCAATCATTCGCAGAAAAAGTGTTGGTGAAGGCCAGATGCAAGATGTCACAAATGTGGTTAGTTAGGGCACACAAAGAGAATATGCAAATCTTAACATCAACAAGAAGAAGCCAAGGTTATTGAGAATCAACCTCAAGAGAAGTAGTTGTTTGTAGTATCATACTTTGCCACCAGTAACTTTATATAAAGTTGGCTTATAGACAGCAGTTGTATAAATCACATGACTCATGATCAAGAGCTCTTCAGAGAGTTTGACAAAACTGATATTTCTAAAGTTAGAATTGGAAGTGGAGCATACATTGCAGCAAAAGATAAAGGAATAGTGGCAATTGAAGGCCACACATGTTTGAAATTAATTTATGATGTTTTGTATGTTTCTGAAATTAATCAATACTTTTTGAGTGTTGGTTAATTGCTTGAAAAAGGTTATAAGTTGATATTTGAAGACAAAAATTGCATGATTAAAGATGCAAAAAGTTGGGAGGTGTTCATAGTTTAAATGAGGGATAAAAGCTTTGCCTTTAATTTGATGGAAGAGGAGCAAGCTGCAGTACACAAAGAATATAGTAATGCAATACTTTGGCACAATAGATTAGGGCATTTTCATCATGTTGCTTTACTTTTTATGAAGAAGAACAATCTTGTGGAAGGCATGCTTGAATTAGAGGAGGAACTTCCTACATGTGTTGCTTGTCAATATGGGAAGTAGATAATACTTTCGTTTTCACATAATAAAGCCTAGAGGGCTACATAGAAACTACAATTAGTACACACTGACGTGGGAGAACCTCAAAAAACACCACCAGTGAATGTCATTAAGTATTATATTGCTTTCATTGATGATCACACAAGAATGTGTTAGATTTATTTTATGAAACTAAAATATAAAGTCCCTAACATCTTTTAGAAGTTTAAAGCCTGGGTAAAAACTCAAAGCGGATGCAGAATGCAAGTGATAAGGTCTGATAATGGAATTAAATATACCTTATAAAGATTTAACAAGTTTTGTGAAAATGCAAGCATTGAACACTAGTTGACTGCACCTTTTACTCCTCAGTAGAATGGCATTTTGGAGAGAAAAAATAGAACTATTATGGAGATAACTCGATGCTTGCTTCATAACAAAGGGTTGCCAAAAAAGTTTTGGGACGAGGCTTCAAATATAACAGTTTTTCTACTAAACAGATTGCCAACAAAAGCCTTGCAGAAAATGCTTAATCTGAGAACATTTGGTTGTCCATGTTTCTTTTACGTTTCTCAGATTAAGAGAGATAAATTGGATAAGAAAGTAAAACCTGGGATTTTTGTAGGCTATAGCTCAGTTTCAAAGGTTTACAGGATTTATTTACTAGAAAGCAACAAAGTAATTGTTAGTAGGAATGTCTAATTACTTGATTCAGATAGTTGGAGCTAGGAAAATGGCAAAAAGCTTGAGTTTCAGAAGGAGAATAACGATATGGATGAAGAACCTGTTAGGGGAACCATATCACTTTCTAATATTTATCAGTGGTGCAATGTTACTGTAATGAAACCTGTAGAATATGAAGAAGTTGCAACTGATCAGAAATAGATAGCTGCAATGAAGAAGGAGTTTAAGATGATTAAAAAGAACCAAACATGGGAGGTTGTGGACAGACTTAAACACAAGAAAGCTATAAGAGTCAAGTGGGTTTACAGGACCAAGCTCAATCCTAATGGTTCTGTGAACAAGTATAAGGTAAGACTTGTTGTCAAGGGATATGCCCAAATGTTTATGGTAGATTTCTCTGAAAGTTTTGCCCTAGTTGTCATATTGGATACCATAAGGATGTTGTTGACTCTTTATGCTCAAAAGAACTGGATTATACATCAAATGGATGTCAAGTCAGCCTTTCTGAATGGATATTTGGATGAAGAAATTTTTGTGGAGCAACCTGAAGGATTTGTTGTTCAAGGACATGATGAGAAGGTATATTTGTTAAAAAAAAGGCTCTATATGTGTTTGAAATGACAAACCTTAGGAGGATGACATTCTTCATTGGTATGTAAGTACAATAAAAGTAAAATGAAATATTTGTATGCCAGTAAAAATATGCAAAAGAAGTCTTCAAGAAGTTCAACATGGAAGAGTGCAAACTAATTACAACTCCAATAAATCAAAAAGAGAAAATTTGCAGAGAATATGGAGCTAAAAAGGTTGATGAAAGGTTGTACAAGGGCTTAATAGGTTGCTTGATGTATTTAACTGCAACCAGGCCTGATATCATGCATGCAGTAAGTTTGCTATCAAGGTACATGAATTGAGATAGGGAAATTCATTTATAAGCAGCAAAAAGAATTATTCGATATGTTAAGAGCACAGTTGATTATGGAATAAGGTTTAGTCAAGTTAAAAATTTTAGTCTCCATGGTTATTATAATAGTGATTGAGCTAGATGTATTGATGATATAAGGAGTACCTCTAGTTATTGTTTTAGCTTTGATTCTAGAAATTTTTAATGGTATTCTAAGAAACAAAAAGTCATAGGTCAATCCACAGCAAAAGCAGAATATGTAGTTGCTGCTGCTACTATGAATCAAGCTCTTTGGATCAAAAAACTCATGATAGATTTACAGACGAAGCAAGAAGAAAGCACACAGATATTTATGGACAACCAAGCTGCAATTTCTAGTGCTAATAATCCAGTGTTTCATGGCAAAACAAAACACTTCAAGATAAAGCTTTATTTTTTGAGAGAAGTACAAAAGGAAGGAGCAGTAAAGTTAATCTATTGCAAAACAAAAAATTAAAGTGTTGACATCCTAACAAAGGCACTTACTAAGGTTAGATTTAAATTTTTAAGGGAAAAACTTGGAGTATGCAGCTTTAGATCTAAGGAAGAGTGTTGATTGATATGACTCATAAAGCCGATGATGTGAGCTATTGAAAATGTCTTATACATGTTAAAATAAAGTAGTCAAAATTATTTGTTAGAATTATGATCATTTCTTTAAGTATTAATTGATAAGCTCAATATGTAGCTGATTTTTCTACAATTCAATTGTCATTTTGTTGTATAAATAAATGCTTAGTTGCTCAATAAAATATATATTTTTGATAAAAACCTACAAATCTCAAAAGCAGCTTTGAATGCTTACACAAGGTTCCTGGCCAAGAGAAGGCACCCTAACCCTAATTTTCTCATCAATTACGTTTGCCCTGGCTTTGTCAAAACAGATTTGACCAACAACATCGGCGTATTAACCCTTGAAGAAGGTGCTCAAAGTCCTGTGTGGTTAGCACTATTGCCCAATGTCGGTCCTTGTGGTCTATTCTTCTCACAGAAACAAGAGACCTCTTTTTAGATTCAAACATCGTCTATCAATAAATTTTGAATACATCCGTTGTTTGAAGTCCTTTAATAATTTAATAAATACCTAGTAGTTCAACTTATCAAAATTATAGGTGTTACAGGATCAAATTTTTATTATGTGCAAGAGCAAGAAGACCCTTTCCTTGCTTGTAATTACTATATATAGGATTTGAAGTATTACATGAACGACACCAGTATCAAGGATTTTGTCAATGATGCGATGCAGGATGGTGTACCCATCCATCAAGTCCTAATTGAACCTTACGAGTTATCTGAAAAATGCCTTCAAACAAACTACCATGCGAATTAGAATGTGTGAAACATTTATTCCCCTCCTTGGGTTATTTATCAGATTCACCAATAATTGTTAATATTTCCTCTTCTGAGGTGCAATGAAGGTCCTTCTCTTGTTCTTCTCACTGGAAAAAAATATCTCTTTATATTTCTTGTTGTCCGGAATAACTAGAGAGTAATTTTCAAATTCATCTTTGAAAAAATTCTTGTAACTCTTAATAACTATAGTAATATCCAAAGTAATCTTTCCAAAGTTAAAATGCCACATAAAATAAATACAGTTGTGTTACTCTAAATTAAAATTCACTTTGATAAATTATACTACAAACTAATAAAATTCAAGAATTTGTTACCAATTTTCGTTTCATTAATTATGGTTCACATGGATGATGGATCTAAAGGCTAGCAATATTTTGTTGGAAAACGAGATGAACCCCAAGATGTCAGATTTTGGAATGGCTAGAGCTTTTAAAAAAGATGAATGTGAAGGCAACACTGGGTGGATAGTTGGAACATAGTAAGTAACATTGCATGCATTGATATTTGATATGACAAATACGTCCGAAAAGGCATACTTCATGACATATGATACTTACAGTAACGAGAGTGCTAGGTGGCAAGAAAATTTCATGCTATTATGGCTATAATAATATAATATGCCAATTTTGTTGCCCTTTTCTGACTTGTGATACTTTATTATGAACGGAAATCTCAAGAAGGGTGATCAGCAGCTTAACAGTAATTGCTTACCTTGACCATCAGTTCAATGGAAGAAGTAACAAAGAGGTAATCTGTTCTTCTTTCTTTTAATTTCATATCTAAATTGAGATGCTAATAAATTTGTGCATTCAGGTATGCAGTTGTTACAGGAGCAAATAAGGGAATTGGGTTTGAAATCTGTAGGCGATTGGCTTCAAAAGGAATCATTGCGGTTTTAACAGCAAGAGATGAGAAGAGGGGTTTCGAAGCTGTAGAGAAACTCAAACACTTTGGCTTTGATAACGTCGTCTTTCATCTGCTTGATGTGTCGGATCCATCCAGTATTCACTCTCTTGCACATTTTATCAAAACTCATTTTGGCAAGCTCGATATTTTGGTATGATTTAATATCAGAAAATTAAATCATAACAAGTGTTATTAGGGCAATTAATGTCCCCCAAAAATGAAAATTTAAAAAATCAATTAATTAATTTTCTCAGTCATCTGACTGGTTTTGATCGATAATTATAAACAAATTGATGAGGACTTTTGACTTCTTGACAGGTGAATAACGCAGGAATTAATGGAATCATAATAGATGGTGATGCTTTATCATGTTTTATCAAGGTACTCCTATATATACATGTGATTTTAGATTGAAGATAATGAGTTTGGAATTAGAAATTTTTTTGCCTTAATGTGTTTACTAAATTAAATTTTACTTTGTGCAAGACCATTAATTTCCTTGTTTAAAATCTACTATAATTTTGGAAGTACTATATGAATTATAATATCTGAAGGCTCATCTGATTATTAAGTTATTTGTGGATGATGATGATGCAGGATGGTGTGCCAATCAAATGGAATGAAATAACAAGTGAAACTTACGAGTTAGTTGAAAAATGCATTGAAACAAATTACTATGGTGCCAAGAGAATGTGTGAAGCACTAATTCCCCTCCTCCTGTTATCCGATGCGCCAAGAATTGTTAATGTTTCCTCTTCCTTAGGAAAATTACAGGTAAAATAGTTTTGCAGCCCCTTTGCACTTGGTTGAGCATCATTATAATGAAGTTTGCATAAAATTAAGTTCTAAAAAAATTAATTTTGAAGCAAACTTTGTTTCTCATATAGTTGTCTTTGTTTCAGTATGTAAGAAATGAATGGGCAGTAGGAGTGTTAAGCGATGTCGAAAACCTTACAGAAGAGAGAGTGGATGAGATACTGAGGGAGTATGTAAACGATTTTAAACAAGATTCACTAGAGACCAAAGGATGGCCTACTTCTGGGTCTGCTTACATAATGTCGAAAGCATCTTTGAATGCTTATACAAGGATCCTAGCCAAGAGGTACCCCAATTTCCTCATCAATTGTGTTTGCCCTGGTATTGTCAAAACGGATATGACCTACAACACCGGCGAATTAACCCCCGAAGAAGGTGCTGAAACTCCTCTGTGGTTAGCACTGTTGCCCAATGGCGGTCCTTCTGCTCTATTCTTCTCGCGGAAACAAGAGACCTCTTTTTAGATTCAAAATCATGCATACAATCTTTCTCGAAATGTAATATCAAAGTCAAATATAAATGGCACTAAAGGGAGATTATAGATGTTTGCGGCCAAAAGCACCAAGTGACAAGAATTTAACATGGAGGGACTATTATTATTCGGATGCTATATTATTTCTATTAATAAGACACTAGTATTACAAGCAACAAGGGGGTATGCATACACCCATCTCCATTTTTATTTAATGGGTCATTTTCAATTATATGAATGGAATTTTATAAATAAATTTTTTTTTCCAATTTTATAATCAATCCTTTTATTTGATATATGGCCGGTTTCTAGTGGTGTCCATCCTTAAAATGCTCCAAACCGGACGGCCTATTTCATTTCTAAATTAAAACTCTTAAATAATCTCCAGCTCTATGCCAGATATGATTATCTTGTAATGGTTATTAAATACTCAGAACTAAACATTGTTTGTTGTTGAAGAGTAGTCCTCCTCCCAGCAGAGTTTCGAGTATCTAGACATCATCAAGGAACAAGGTTTTCATTTTTATTTTATTTAAATAATTACTTGCTAGTAATTTTGATTATATTCCTTTGAATATTCTTCTTTATTTGTTCTTGGGTTTCTCTCTTGTTTAATCTATGACAAATGAAAGGGCTAAGAGGAATAATAAGCGATGCCGTGAACCTTACACAAGAGAGAGTGAACGAGGTTCTATTAATTTGTATATATAACCTCTGATGATTTTTTCCACGTCACTGATATCATATGTATGATAATTCAATAAAATTTTATTATAATCTCTTAACCGTTAGACAAGTCGGTAATTACACGAAAGAAATAATCTAATTGTGTTGTTTTATTATAGCACGCAAGTATAGTTGCATCAGAGGTGAAATTGAATGCCGCCTTCTTGTTAGCATATATGAATGCTACTTCTGACTGACTGTTACTACTATCAAATAAAATGTCTGATGATTATTGATGAAGTAATGTGATGTTCGAGGGCTATATATGCTTAACGTGGGAGCTGTTTGTCGGGTGAAATTTGTGGATTATTTATCTGAATGAAATATGCTTTGCTTATTAAAACCCACACAACACCATGTCTTTTTCAGAAGGATGATTTTGTCCCTCTTATGATAAAAGTGGCTAAGGTACCTAAACTATAGTTTAGTATTTAAACTGTCTTTATGAATTGATATAAAGATTCGTTATTATCTCTTTAGTAGTCTCTATAAAAAAAAGACATATCCTCCTCTGCTCTGTAACAATATATAACGCTTTATTTTTTATTTTTTATTATATTTTTTGAAATCACAAAATTGCTGGTTTGTGATTTCTTGACTTTATTGTATCTATATTGTCTCGACCTAACCTAACAGTAAATTATGGACAACAATTACGTGTAATACACGCCTCAAAGCTCTGTTCTTTTACTTCTATATATGGATATTTTTATAACAAGGGGTCCATTTATTTCTTTTATTCTTGTCCACGTCTATGTCGATATCTAATATTCTAGTTTCTCACAGTTCTTACACAAGTTCTACACTACATCATTAGTTCAATGGAAGAAGGGGTCCCATTTATTCCTTTTAATCTTGTCCACATCTATGTTGATATCTAATATCCTAGTTTCTCACGGTTCTTACACAAGTTCTACACTTCAGCATTAGATCAATGGAAGAAGGGGTCCCGTATATTTCTTTTAATCTTGTCCACATCTATGTTGATATCTAACATTCTGGTTTCTCACAGTTCTTACACAAGCTCTACGCTTCGTCATTAGTTCAATGGAAGAAGTAACAAAGAGGTAATCTTTTTTTGTTATCTTTTAATTTCATGTTATCATTAAGCTTTCGTTTCCATTTTGTTTTCAATCTGGAGATGCAAATAAGTTTGTGTGTTCAGGTATGCAGTTGTTACAGGAGCAAATAAGGGAGTTGGGTTTGAAACATGCAGGCAATTAGCTTCAAATGGGACAACTGTGGTGTTAACAGCCAGAGATGAGAAGAGAGGTCTGGAGGCTGTTGAAAAACTCAAACAGTCTGGATATGATAATGTGATTTTTCATCAGCTAGATGTGGTAGACCCTGCTAGTGTTTACTCTCTAGCAGATTTCATCAATTCTCAATTTGGGAAGCTTGATATTTTGGTATGATTATTCAACATCGGTTCTTGAAATTTTCACTGACTTTAATTTCTTCGGTAAAACATAGCTGTGTGTGCTTTGCAATTATTGATAATAATTAGATAAATACTTATATAAATACCACAAGAATCTATTAGCTTTCTAGGTTATGTAACTGCGTTTGGTCCAGATATAAACTGGTTTATGTAAATGGTGGACTTCTTGGTAGGTGAACAATGCAGGGATTGGTGGATTCAGTTTGGATGCTGATGTTGTCAAGGTACTTTCTGATCACTTTCATACATGGGAGTATTTGATGCCTTAAAACTGAGGGATGAGTTTGGAATTAGGTGGTAATATCAAGAAAAAATGAACAGCATGTCATTCATGGGTGATGTCATCTAAATTCATCGTTTTCAGTGGAACCGACCTACTTATATAGTTTGCCTATTGTACATGTTAACAAGAAGATCCTTTGGAAGAATTATGCGAACAGCCACTCTGAAGATATTAAGATTTTATTTTATTTTTCTCAATGATGCGCAGGATGGTGTGCCGACCAATTGGCATGATATAGCAACTCAAACTTACGAGTTAGTTGAAAAATGCATTGAAACAAACTACTATGGCGCCAAGAGAATGTGTGAAGCACTAATAGCCCTCCTTCAGTCATCCGATGCACCAAGAATTGTTAATGTTTCCTCTTCCGGGGGAAAGTTACAGGTCAAACAGTTTTACAACCCTTTGCCAAATAAAACTATCTGTCATTTGGTTAAGAATTAAGCCAGTTGATGTTGACTAAATGTTTCTTTCTCCTTGATTAAGTTATATTTCAACCAAACTAATAAATTAATAATGTTCAATCTTTTCTGCTAAAGTTTGAAGCAAATTTGAGAAGTTCTGTGCATTAAAGCCTGATGCTGATAATTATTTCACACATGCTAATTTTTTTTCCCTATGGTTGTTCAATATTTGGAACTAGAATGGTGGTTCTCCTCCCAGCAGACGTTGAATATTTCCAGTCTCTGGAATCTTGAAAGTTAAAAGTTAAGATTTCTCATCATTTTTGTTTCAGCATGTAGCATACGAATGGGCCAAAGCAGTGTTCAGTGATGCGGAGAACCTTACAGAAGAAAGAGTGGACGAGGTATTGAGGCAGTATCTAAACAAATATAAAGAAGGTTCACTAGAAACTAAAGGATGGCCTCTTTCTAGCTCAGCTTACATACTATCAAAAGCAGCTATGAATGGCTACACAAGGATCCTGGCTAAGAAGTATCCAAATATCTGCATCAATTGCGTTTGCCCTGGCTTTGTCAAAACAGATATTAACTACAACACCGGCGTATTAACCCTTGAAGAAGGTGCCGAAGGTCCTGTGTGGTTAGCACTGCTGCCAAATGGCGGTCCCTCTGGTCAATTCTTTTCGCGTAAAGAAGTGGCCTCTTTTGATTGAAAACTATCCATCTCTCTCATCTGCGTATGAACATACCTCATTTTTAAAATGCGAATTTATGGAATTCAATGCTAATTTGTTACAAATATGCACCAAGAACTTCCAATATATATGTACATATATGCTTGTGAAAATGAATGCCGCTATATGAATAGCAAGTCGCATCCTTTATGTTGGTAAATAGTGATGTTGTTCTGTGGTATATTCATTCAGCGAGTAGTTCGTTCGACAAAACTAGCAATATGGGCTCCTTATAGTTATAGGCTTAACATGGGTGGCCTTTGTCAGTTGGAATTTATGAATTATATATAAATAAATAAAGAAATAGTTGAAGCTACACCTTTTAAAACTCACGCCACGTCACTTTCTGAAGGATAATTGGTCCCGACTGAGTGGCTAAGGGACCCCCAATGCTTTCTTTTAATTCTATCTTTTTTTCTTTTTTTTTTTTAAAGAAACAGATATCTGTCTTTGATATCGAAGATCTGAGTTTCTCACACTTGCGTATCTACCCTTCATCATCAGTTCGATGGAAGAAGCAACAAAGAGGTAAGCTTTTCTTTTTTCCTTTTTATTTCATCTTGTCGTTGCCTCGATGTTTTCAAATCTTGAGGTTCTAATAAATTTGTGTATTCAGGTATGCAGTTGTTACAGGAGCAAATAAGGGAATTGGGTTTGAAATCTGTAGCCAATTAGCTTCAAAAGGCATCACCGTTTTGTTAACAGCTAGAGATGAGAATAGAGGTCTCGAAGCTGTTGAAAAACTCAAACACTCTGGCTTTGATAATGTTGTCTTTCATCAGCTTGATGTGGCGGACCCTGCTAGTATTCACTCTCTAGCTGATTTCATCAAAAGTCAATTTGGGCAGCTTGATATTTTGGTATTACAGAAATTTTCGCTGTTTTATTTTTTCCCCCAAGTAAAACATAGCTGCGTGGGGTCTGATATAGGCAGAGAACACAAGTATGTGAATACGCAGAGCTCCCACAATTTGTCTATTTGATTCTAATGATGAGATTACAATGCTCATAACTAAAATTTGAGTGAAATCATAAGGCTGACACAGGAAGAAAAGTGAACTATAGAGTCGTAATTATACGCCTTATTTTTATTTATTTTCATTATCTCAAAATTCACATGGAACAAAACAGTTCAGGACTCACTTACGATAGAAAAGATTTTTTTTTCCTAAATACAATAAGAATCTATTAGCTTTCATGGTCATCTCACTTTTTTTGGTTGATTATAAACCGGAGTGATGGAAAATATTGGGCAGGTGAACAATGCAGCAATAGGTGGCATCAGTGTGGATGGTGATGCTTTGTCATGTTTTGTCAAGGTACATTCAGAAACGTGAATTCTTTGGTTGCCTTAATATATATAGTTATGAATCAAATCTCTTTAGAAGCCTACATTTCATATCACATGTTTCACGCTATTCACATGGTATCACCAAACTTTATCATTATACAATGCAAGACCATTTCCTTGTATCTAATCTTCTACAGTTTTGGAAGTATTACATGATGAACAGCACCACTAAGATAACGTTTTTTTTTTTTTTTTTTTTGGGGTCAATAATGCAGGATAGTGTGCCAATCAAATGGAGTGAAATAATAACTCAAACTTATGAGTTAGCTGAAAAATGCCTTCAAACAAACTACTATGGCGCTAAAAGAATGTGTGAAGCATTTATTCCTCTCCTCCAATTATCAGATTCACCCAAAATTGTTAATGTTTCCTCTTCCATGGGAAAGTTAAAGGTAAAACAGGATACTTAGATGGTATGAACTGGATGATTATTTCGCAACGGCTAATTTTGTCCCAATGGTTATTGAATATTTGGAACTAGAAAGATTGCTGTCCCTGAAAATTGGTCCTCCTCCACAAAAACGCTGTTTATTTCCTGTGGTGACCGATAACATAACATAACATAAGATAGTTTAATTTGAGTATCAAGACATTATTTTACTTGCTTGTGGATCTAAAAACTGTAGTTATTGTCTTAGATTTTAATTGTGATTATACTTCCTAGAATATATTCTTGAATTACTTATGTTTCCCATAATTTTGTTTCAGGGTATAAAAAATGAATGGGCCGAAGGAGTGTTAAGTGATGCTGAGAACCTTACAGACGAAAGAGTGGATGAGGTACTTAGCCAGTATCTTAATGATTTTAAAGATGGCTCACTGGAAACTAAAGGATGGCCTGCTTCTATGTCTGCTTACATACTGTCAAAAGCTGCTATGAACGCTTACACAAGGATTCTGGCCAAGAAGTACCCAAATTTGTGCATCAATTGTGTTTGCCCTGGCTATGTGAAAACAGATATGAACTACAATACAGGCATATTAACTGTTGAAGAAGGTGCCGAAAGTCCTGTGTGGTTAGCACTGCTGCCCAATGGCAGTCCTTCTGGTCTATTCTTTTCGCGGAAAGAAGAGACCTCCTTCTGATTGAAGATTAAACTTACATTACATATTAAAGCTCTGTGAAACTGAATGTTATTTTCTTGTATACCAAATTACTACCAAGTAGCATCATATATGTTTGTATAATACTTTTGTTGTATGGTATGTGAATGCTTCTTTGATAAACAGTGTTGTAAAAAGATTGGTTTATGCTATTTTGATTCTGTTCACAATGCTACGAATCTATCCCTTAAAATGCTTTGGTTTTTACGAGTGTGTGATTCTTGCTATCACAAAGTTGAATGGATTGCAGGGAGGGCAGTCACACAGTGTAGCAGCTATATCATATAGTTGCTGCACTGTAATATTACCCTTTCCTTTTTTTTTCTTTTTTAAATTGAAAGTGTGAGTAGTTGGCACACGAGACGAGTACTGAGTACGTGTGATAGTTTAAACATAGAACAACTTAAAAGTTAGAATATTAGTGACACCAATTAACTAAAGTCCAGATCCACGGTTTGCATGTGAGAATATTATGATCCACCGAGTAAACAATGAATTTGAATTCTGTAGACAATTAGCTTTGAATGGGATCCATTGGGATGTTCACTAACAGCTAATAAAGATAATAATACCGAGTAGTCTTGAAGCTGTTGTAACTAGTTTTTAAATAAACAATATTAATTGTATATTTGTTTATTATATAAAATTAATTTATATAATAACTTGCACTAATTATTTCGGATTGTATTCATTCAACAAAGAATTATATTGCAGCAGTTAATGATCCACCGTGTCGGAAACCTATCAGAAATCAATAAATAAAACACGAAGTTTGAAATTAGAGAAGCCGGGTTCAGGGTAGAGGAACAATTTTGAGTTGAGATATGTTAGTACCATTTAATTAATTATTTGCTACCTTTGTTGAAAAATATGTGTAATGATAACGGACAAGATAACAATAAATATTATATTAAGAGGTACTGTTGGAAACTCCCCATAAATCTGAAGCAAGCTTCTTTGGTAGAACCGAAATCAATAACATTGATCAGTTCTCTCCCATCTCACACAACAAAACGTTTCATTTCTCATTCCTTCAATGGCAACAAACAAGTAATTTCGTCTTCTTTTTTAATGGTTTTAATTATTTTCTCTTTATATATTCTCTGATGATGATGAGTCAATATTCAGGTATGCAGTTGTTACGGGATCAAACAAGGGGATTGGGTTTGAAACAGTGAGGCAATTGGCTTCAAAAGGAATCACGGTGGTTTTAACTGCTAGAGATGAGAAGAAAGGTCTTGAAGCTGTCCAAAAACTCAAAGCTTCTTCTGGTTTTTCCGACGATCTTGTCCTTTTTCATAAGCTTGATGTCGATGATCCCGCCACCATTTCGTCTCTTGCTCACTTCATCAAAACCCAATTCGGAAAGCTTGATATCTTGGTATCATTTAATTTCTTGTCTTCCTTTTTGTGGCTTGCCTTATCAAAACCCGACTGCGTTAACCCGATTTGTAAACATTGTCTTGTTTGGATCCTTCTAGTTCTAGTGATAATTAATTGAAAAATTAAAGAATATGTGGAAGCAATAACAACCTTTATTGATGGATCGATGTTTCAACCCAAACCCTATGGGCCATTGGAGTGACCGGCCCATTTCCCAGGGATTACATAATCCGTTACTAAATCTATATGAAAATATGAAAATAACAGGTT